>CM068375.1:72285249-73007749 GCA_034769895.1 Magicicada septendecula
ATCGATACCGAATCTGTCAAGGTCGACCCAAGACCGAACCATTTATATTTTTTTGAACCAATAAGCAGAAAACAAAAAAATCAATAATTACCTATAAAAGAGTTATTATTTAATACTTGCAAATAGGCTAAGAGTGTGTTTACAGGTATTAGTGGGAGCGAACAGGTACATAGGGAAATGTAGCCTTGCCGACGGCGAGAAGAGAAAATAACCTACAACTGCCAGAGTACGGTTAGAGCTGATCGCTCATTAACCAGAAGTGCGGGAATATTCAAATAGCACTAACCGATGATAATCTCTCCTCCTCTCTCTACACTAAAATAAAAAAAGACCAATATTAACCTAATTAACATAATTAATGGTTAATGTCATTAATAAACCACGAGACAGCACTAATAAATTATAGTATAAGTGGCGGTAGATACACGCATGGTTACAAAATGACGCCTACAACACTGGGGCATAATTAAATAAGACGTAACGACAAGTAAAAGTAATAGGTTATAATATACTGTTATGACGGTCTAATAGATCGTCGTAGGTACAGTGGAAACAAAATCAAGACACCAATTAAGTCAGTAATCACCAGCTTTAATTTTCACAATTAAACAGTTCGTAATTAACAACACAGTCTCTACAACAAATCAAATAAAAGCTATTCACACGCAATAAAATGTCCACTAAAATTAAACACAATTGTATTACAGTTATCCCGACAGATTATTAAACACTTCACTAATAACCATTTGAACGCACACAGTAATATATCGCGACTATAACTGAAAACTAAGGCCGCTGCCGCCATGTATTTATACCTCCGCTCACAGACCAGAACGTTCCAAACTACGTCTTAGCGCCAGTGTGTACTACGTACAGTAATTAATTGCGACCTTGACACAGTCCGCGCGGCTGGCGGCTTCGAGAAAAGTCTCGCGAATGCGCCTAGAGTCACGTATGCCACACACATTAGAGCGAGATGCTTCTGGCACATTCGACAAACACGTAGACCGTTCCACATTGTCGTAACAATACAATGCTTATAACACAGCAACACTTCAAATAAAGAGCCTGATGTATATGAGTTGACAAATTAACGAAACTATAACAGCAAATGTAAACTGAAAAATACAAATATTTATGGGATAATGGAAAACACCAAAAACAATGTATTAAGGAATGACAACATACGCTCTACATATTGTACATAGTGGACGTTTCTTTTTGGTTAGCCACAAAACGAGTAGTTGTTGGAAAACGAATATTACCGGAAAAACGCCATAAAAAAGTGACATGTACAGTAATAGGCAAGGGTTGGCCCTTGGTCCGTCCACCCCGCCTTACTTTCGAGTTCGGTGGTTCTTCAGTGATCTGTTCACAGGTAGAGTATTAATGAGAAAACAAGTACTACTGGGAAAACGAGTTCTACTGAAAACCGAGTTCTGCCACAAAAAGGAGACACGTATAATAATAGGCAAGGCTTACTTTCAAGTTCGGTTTTTTCGTAGTTTCCGCAAAAAACGAGTTTTTTACATTACAGACGTATTGGTTTCCATGTGTAATTTCAGTTCTCATGTTAACCTAACAACATCAACGTTTGGCGGAACAGATACGCAACTGTGATATACTACTGTTACAATCATTTTTCATTAAAAAAAAAGACAAAGAACACCAACTGCAATCGCCAGCCAACTATTTTGCAACATATACAATTAAAATTTGTATAATTCTTTCACCTATATAAAATTATGTGTTATATTCACTAAAGATCGAAGCCAAACAATTACACAATCGAAACACTGAAAATGACTGCAGGAACGGATAAAGGTACAGTACCGTTTTTCTTTTTCTACTCATTGCCAATACAACATTACAATCGATGCAAGCTCAGCCAGGCGTAATCGATTTTTTATTCTTCATACTGCAAAGGGCGCCACAGCGACGGTTCTGATTGATGATCTATGATTTCACTCTCATCTCCTAAAGTATGTTTTTCCCTCACATGACTATGGTGCGGGATAAATTTTGTTTACCGGCTATCTGAATATATCTATCAGTTACAAGACTATCAATTATTTCCTTGGAAACTACTTTCATTTTTTTTGTAGTCAAATTTAGTTTATTATTATAGATAAAGAATACATTCACTATAGAACACTATAGAAAATGAAAGAATATTTGATTCTACCAATTGCGGATTTTTTACTAACTTTTATTATTTATTTATTTTTTTTTTCAAGAACAGGCCAACCGTGGACCACGCGAATATCATTTCCTTTTCTTCTTCTGCGAGAAGGCCCTCATTCGCAGACTATGCGCCGCCTTCCTTTCCACTGTCCAACCCTTTCTTGTCTTCTTCGCACCGCAGAGAATCTCAAGATTTTGAATTTTGTTTCTGTATGTAACTTATTTCTATTTTCTGTATGTATTTTGTTTCAATTATTTTTATTTATTAAATTCTTTACTAAACTACTACATAATTTCAGTAAATTACTAAATTCTATATGTATTAAACACACACACACACACACACACACACACACACACACACACACACACACACACACACACACACACACATATAAACACAGGTTTTAATGCTTGCGCACATGCGAGCGTATGTATGTAGCGTATTCTTGCTTCTTCATACCTTTTAATGCTTTCTAAAAATCTTTTCACCCAATTCAGTATATTGTTTCTTGCTTTTCGTACCTTTTAAATTTAAGTGTATCCTTACAATCTTCTGATTATATTTCTCGGTTTCAAATTTTTAACATTTCATTAGGTCGTTTGTTTATGCTTGTGGTCTTCCAATATGACAGTTCAGTTTTTGATGCCATGCTTCTTCTGCATTATTCTTACTACTGCATCGATGGTAGCAATTCCATAATTCCTGCGACACAAATGGACTTTTTTTAGCCCTGTACCACGGAGTAGTAAGGAATTAATTGCATTTTTCTTCTCCTGGAGCTTGATCGTGGACATACGTAGGGAGTTAGCCATCTTCTACATCTTCGAGCCGAAGAAAGTGAAGTGAGGTACACACTCAGGCATTCAGCTTGTGTTTTAAACGCACCAATACAACTTGAACCTTCATGACTCTCTCGTAACTTTCTATAAAATTATTCACTGTATAAACCACACTGAGGACTTTCTGTCGTTTCAATAAACTCCGTTAAAACTAACAAAACTTTAAGCAAAAAAAAAAAATGGTTAAACAGGAGCGCATTTTAATAAAAATAAATTAAAGAACTTACCATAATAAAAACTATTTATTTTTATAAAGTGCACAAAATTGTAAAACTTGAAAAAATCACATTTAAAACATAAATGAAGTGATTTAAACAATTCATTTTCTTGAAAACACTAACAGTAATTACAGTAATTATTGTATTAGAAAAAAAATTGAAACCACTTGTAGGCCTACTATTAGAAATGAAAATACAGAGAGCAACATAGAATAAATCAACGACAACTGCAGTTGGAATGAGCAAATTGGAGGAAGAGCAGTTGGAAGAAGAGCGTAGCAAGTCTCTGCACCCGTGGTTAGCAGTTGGGACCGCAGTCAGTAGCGACCCAATCTTATAAAACCCGGTCGGTTGCGACCGAGGTAGAAATTTGAAACCTGTCAATTGCGATCGAAAATGTCGTCCTATAAGCTACAGACACAGACTGCGCATATCAAAGGCGTGTGAAGAAATGAAGACTCACGCCTGGAATCGTAATGCGCTACGACAGTTTCCAATGTGTATACAGTCTACTGTTACGACCAATCAACTTTATCTGTGTTATCGTAGCGTAAACTGTACGCTGTCGTAAGGTGGTGTCGATCGTTACTGATATTTTCATGTTATTATTATAATAATACAGTTTTTCTGACGGCGCGTTGTACTAGTCGTGCAACAGTCACACTAAACACAAAAGCCGTGCGGTATGCCTTGGTCCTTTACGGACTGTTGAGCAAAGGTTTATTTTTATTTTTATTATAATAATACAGGAATTACCATTATAATTCCATTTATTCCTATCCCAACCTAACCTAACATAACCTAACTTAATCTAACGTAACAAAAACATTGGATGAATGAAGTTACCCGCACAAATGAAAAAGTTACAGAACTGAAACCTTACGGAAGTTTTGAAGAGGAACTACTTGCCACAGATTCGATCGATTGGGACCAAGTAACAGTGCGGGTCGCAATTGACCGTGTAATAACAGGTAAAAACGTCGTTTCGTCGCAACTGACTGACACCGAACAGTTGTATGTTGAGTTCCCTTATCAGGAGCGAAAGATAAGGTAAAGCGTTTTCAGCGGACTTCAGCTCCGAATAATCAGTACAACAAAATATAAATTGTTGCAGCTCGTGTTAAATCGTCAAGTGGTTTCCAGTTTGTATTAATTGTTTAGACACCGACTGTTACTTAGCAGTAAAGTGTAGTCTAATTTGTAAAAGAAAAACAAACACTTTATTTTACATACAATTGTTCTTTACTGTTTTCTTAGCACGTTGGTAGCGAATTTATGTATTATAACGAGAAAAGTTTTATGGTATGTTTTTAAAATAATAATAATAACACTTCTTATATCATATCGACTTTGTGAAAATCATTCAAAATTTTATTAAATAAAATTTTCAAAAATTACGAATTAAAATTGCATTATTATTCGCATAATATTTTTCTTTTGTGTGTGCTCATCATACACACAATTATTTTCACTGTACAAATAACATTATACAAATATTCATAAATATAATACACAAGATATAAATTGACATGTATAAATAGAAATTTTTATAATATATAATGTCCTCTCGACTTGCTCAGATTGCATCTCTTTTTAAGTTCCATATTTTTTTTATATTATTACTACTTTGCTTTGTGTGCCTACATATGAATATCGTATTCATGAAATATCAATCAATTTTAGAATTACTTAAACATTTATGCTACGTTATAATTGCAAAAATAATTTCGTAAATATTAAATATCATTATAAATTACTACAATTTAACCAATTAGATTTTACAATTATTATTTACACTATTAAAGTTTATCATTGTCTCTTTACTCTTTTCTTTTTAATGTCTTTTATGACTCGTTGGTTGACTAGTAAAAATGGTTTCATGTCACCTTATTGCTGTGCGGTGATACTCAGCGATTCCTCGTCATGATCTTGAATCCTGTGTCCCGTGTCGATCCTCCGTTGTCGTATAATCCTCCTGGAGTCCGTCGTCCGGTCCTCCTGGTCCATTCAGCATTCAGATGACTCGTACGGTACTATCTCCATACTGCTGGGATATCGACCTTCGATGGTCCACCGTCGGGCATAGCCTTCGGCTGCAGATCTGTTCCAGTGAATGAAGGTCGAGGCTGGTGCTGCTCGCTTATTTATACTGTCGGACGCAAAAATCATGTTTCAACCATTCTGTGCACGATTAATATTGTTTTAGTTTGTCGAGAGCCCCTTTACAGATTCGTTTATTTTTCGTACTTATTTTAATTTCATTCGCAACATACGAAGTCTTTTGTTTACTACTCGATGTTCATACGAACGGTAATTTTTTATGTATAATTGTGTATTAACAGTTTTTCTATACTTTAATTGTTCTTGGTTCTATTCACTTTTATTTACACTGCATTAATATGTATTATTTGTTTCCCACTAGATTTTGCACATGTGCGCGTCTTTATATTATTAATGACGTGGCGTAATTTGTTTTGTCATATCTTACGCGCACTTAACAAAATTTAAATAAATTACTTATTTAATTCACATTTATTCAGGGGTGACGCTATGCTGGTTTCTACTGGCTCACACACACACACACACACTTATCACTTACATTGTACACAGTCTTAGCTTGAGTGTGGCGTGATATGCCAGTACCGTCCTGCACATTTGGTGTTCCCCTTCGCTGGTTACTTACACCTTTCAATACGCTTTTTTTTTTAAATATTGACGATATTAATTTTTTATTCTAATTTAGCAATTTTTTTTTTAACTAACTGCGACAATGCACAGTAACGTACTCAGACGTATTGCTGCAGTATATACTATTGGGCAATAGTTCCGAGTGACTACCTTGCCTCTAACAGCCACAAAACTTGCAAAAACCGTTTTTTTGTAGTTGCTACGTAAACTACAGGCCAAAAATAGCTGCGGAAGCAAAACATTTACACAAAATAAGGAAGTTTTTTTGACGTAAATAAGGTAAAGCTGACGTTGTTAGGTTAACATGCAAACTAACCTAACTACTAACCTTTCTCGTTTTTTGTGAAATCCACGTGAAAAACCAACTCGAAGTAAGAAACCAACCCTTGCCTATTAATATACATGTCTCCCTTTCTGTGACAGAATTCGTTTTCCACTAATACTCGGTTTTTGTGCAGGTCACTGGAAAAGCAACCAACACGAAACAGCATTGTGTTTCAATGATGTATTGCTATAAGTAATTATGCATTTTTTCGCAACTTACAAATAAAAAGTGTGACGTTTTCGCTTTGCGCCTAGTTTTGGCCTGTAGTTTACGTAGAAACACAAAAAATCCGGTTTCTGCAGTTTTATTGGTGTCAGAGGCAAGGTAGTCACTCGGAACTATTAGTCTAAACGACTGTGAGTATTTAAAATATTTTAAACACCCACAAGTATTTTAAATGTGTGTTTTTAAAGTTTCATTAGAATTTTACCTTAATTTTTGGTTGGTGACGTAGATCAGTTACTGTTATAACGTTACCGTGATCGCAGGTGGGAAAATAAATATTATAAGGCTACACCGGTTGATAATGGTGATGGCAAGTTGGGCAAATTTTACGGTGTTCGCAAATAGTACTGTTTGCAAGTGGGAAGGTCCCTCCCCCCGTTCTCAAGCGCACCATTGCCTCTACCAGTCAGCTGATTTGTATGGCAACTTCGACAAAATGTGAGGCCAAACTCATATTTGTGCACCCTGTAGAGCGGTTTTAAAATGTCTGTTTTTAAAGCCTAAACCCTCCATTTCATGGAAACCTTTTATTCATTCCTCTGGTAAAACGAGTCTCACTGATTTAATTGAATTTGTTGCAAATATTCACAGACACTACTGCAGTTATAAAAAATCCGTACAAACATTTAATAGTGGTCCTATTTAATTAATAAAATTGTGTTAGTTGTTATAATCACTAACAGAATTAACGCTGTTGCACACCACTATAGAAAAATTATTCCGATTAGCGCTTTCAAGCTTCACATCTCACATCAGATCGGAAATAACTGCTCTTAGTCCTGGTGACGCCTATTATAATTATATCGTCATACAAGACGTCATATTTATATTCCTTCCCTTACCTCAGAACCATCAGTACGTTTGAATCTCTACCACCAATCACGGTCAAACGCTCTCGGGCGATTCTTGATCTTTGCCCCCCCCCCCAGGCATGTCATTTCTGGATAGCCTCGAGTAACTTCCTCTCTTCTCTGTCCCACCTACACTCCTCAGAGAAATCCTTTCCCAAGCATGTCTCTAGCACACTGCTTGGTCGTGTTTGTCTTTTGCCACCGGTACGGAGACTTGGCAGAGGCCTTGCGGAGAACGACCGGCACCTCTGTCTGCTGTGTTCGACACGGACAACCATCTGCTGTCCGAATCGCCACTAGCGACAATGCTACAAAAGCATCAGATTGATCATTCACAAAAAAATTCCGCCGACATCTAGCGGATAACCGCGTTGGCGTGCCCCGTCGGGGAAAGCCCGGAACTGTTTTCATCTGGCCGTCGTCGGGCTCGTTTCGGAAGCTCCAACCAAGCCATGGGTGCAAAAACGCCCCTAATTAAAGCAAAGTCATGTTTATTGTTCCATGACTTTGATAAATCTTAAACATCTATTAACGTACCCCTGATATTCCCACAATTGCCTTCTTTATTACGAACAAGCAATGTGTTCTCTTCCTTTAATTTTTGTAGTTTTATTCATTTTTGCGTTCTGCTGCTCTGAGAGCTGATTAGTATTGTTACGACGATCTCACGGATCGTTTTATGGTACATTGGAAACAAAATACTGACATCAATTAAATCACTAATTACCAGCTTTAATTAATCACAAATGACAATTTGAAATCAACAAGATACTTTCTTACAGTAATTGAAGTTAAAGTTGTCCACACGCAATAATAAGGTCAACTATTAAGAGTTCCGCACTAATTATAACACAATAATCACTTTCCACAATCACTTGATCTGCACACTACTATCTCGCCAGATGTAACTAACTTCTAACCTGACCGCTGTTGCTTAAATAGGTCCCGTAGATCTTCTAGAATAATTTTCCAATTTTTTTGGCGGCATGGCGGCCAAATACTCGAACGGTCTAGAGCAGCAGTTGGCAACCCTGCTCCGTCCATAAGCTTAGACGCGCCCGCGAACCAATTTGTAATTTTAAACAAAGGAACGCACCCGCTTTGTACCTACTTCGAAGTAATTTATTATAAAATAGTACAAGCCGTTTCAAATTTTACTTTTTTCGAATACACTAATTACTGTTACTTTTTTTTCCAGAAAAAGAACCCAAACCTTCATTTATGTTTTAAATGTGATTTTTTCAAATTTTACATTTCTGTGCACTTTATAAAAAATATTGCACGTTTTTACTACAACTGACACGGTGTTTGTCAGTAATCACAATACTGTGACAAAGGTCTGATAACAACATCCGTCAGAATGATAATGATAGTAGACCACAGCCCGATAGCCTGGACCTTAATTTTTGAAAATGGTGCGGTTTCGGCCAATTCACCCAAGTGATGAGTTAGAGACTAGACTAGATGGCGGACACTAATGATGGCCTATGATGGTGACCCAGAACCTCTGTCGTCAGCATAGACTCTAGGCCACGGTCTAACAGCCCGGCCAATATTGTTTCCAACTATGTGGACTCCTTCGCCGTGAAAGCCTTAATGACTCTATTAAAAAAATTTTCCGGTGAAGGGTTTGTGAGGATCGGTCAAAAAATATAACACTTAAGAGAGAGAGATAGTGAGAGAGAGAGAGAGAGAGAGAGAGGGGGGGGAATGTGTGTGAGGGAGAGAGAGAGTGAGAGAGTGAGAGCGAGTGATAATGAGAGGTAGAAGGGGAATGTGTGAGATAGAGTGTGTGATTGATAACATATACACAATTTTACAATATTCTATAATACTGTGTATATTGCGACAGTACAATCATATGCTGTACTGTGCATTTAATAGATAAAATAAATATTTAAATTAAATTTATAAATATCAAATAAATAAGCAGGTATGAGATTGAAAGCTTGGTTTATGTTAAAAATAAGGAATGTAGACAGGCAGGCGCTGACCTGAACTACTGTCGCTGGTAGTGTGTACAGTAGTAAGTGATGTGCGTGAGGCCAGCTCGAGCATGAAAGTTTGCAATCTTACCCTGAATAATTGTCAAATTACAGTTTTTATTTAATTATAAGAAAACCATAGATGGTAGGAAAAATTCAAAGACTCCAAAATGTGTATAAAATTAATACGCACGTGTAGTGAGAAAACGGCGTGAAAAGGACGCGCAGTGCGAATTCAGTGCAATTTTAAGTGCGTAGTAATTTCACGGATTATTCTATTACGATGGAAATTACGTTGGTCATGTGTAATTAAATCATCCATCGTTAGAGCACCCTGTAGTTCACATCAGACTTTGCCATTGGCAGAAATGTGCGAAAATATGAAATTGGACGAGAGTGGGAGAACTGACGCCACCGAGCAATTTCAAACCGGCAGAATTCTCAACAGGTGCTGTATGATGCTCGATTATAAATAGGACACGAGAGAAGATGGCCTATTTATAGGAAAGAGAAGATGGCCTATATTGCGGGAAATCATTAGCCTTTACCACAATACTGTGGGCCTGACGCGAACAACCTACGTTCAGGAGGCCTTGGATTTCTTTTAAATTCCACTGATGATGGCAGCCAATGGAGCTGTTGAAACGTTTAGTTTGGCAATAAACCATAGACCACGGCCAAACAGCCCGGAAACCTTTACTTATTGTTCTGTTGTGTTTGACATTTCTTTTGTACTAATACACAGGTCCTGACGATGGCAATAAACACTGTCGAAACGTCGACACAAATAATTTAAAATTTGTGTTATATTTTTTGACCGATCGTCACAAACCCTTCACCGGAAAAATTCATTGATTGACGGTCACTATGAATTTAACGATTCTATTAAAAAATAATGTTTTTTTTATCAATTTCAGATTGTGATAGGTCAGGTCGTTTGCATCCTCTGAAGAAATACAGACAAGCATAATGTAAATCTGTTCCTTGTACGTCTGTCATTGGCTGTTTCAATTGGGTTGTGTATGTAAAACAGTCCGTCTTCCGGTTTGGTTATAATCGGCAGAAACTAAAAGTTTAACAATTTACATAATATTAGCTTTAACTAGTACTCTAATTTATAGATTGTTTTAGACAGCGTATTGTTTTAACATACTATATATTTTATTTGGGGGTCAAAGGTTGGTAAAGGGTCTCAGAGGCGGTCTGGGTTGCTGGTGCCCAGATAGCAACAAACCTCTGAGAAAGGCCCACTGTTTTCTGACGAAAGAGTCAGAGGTTCTAGATGAACTCAGCTCTGCCAACAAATCCTACTCTCACGTCCTCGAAGACTAATTGTAGTCGCGTGACCCCTGGGTGCATGGCGTGCCTGTTTGTGCGCCATGTAGCAAACATGAGAGAGGATGAAGGGCGAGTTTCCAGCGCCCGAAATAATTAACTGGAACAGACCAGCTAAGGTATGGTAACCCCGACAGAAGTGTCCCTGGTCCTCCAGGATGGGGGTTGGTCGTGGAGCTTACGACCCACACCATAAGATATAACTGTAGAGAAACCCAACGACTTGTCAGTGGGAAAGAAGAAGTTGAAGGAAAACATCATGAATGATCCTAATGCTCAAAATATATCGGGAGGTAAAACAGTCCCCCATTCGGATCTCCGGGGTGGGACAGTATTAGGAGAAGCACACATCACGAATCATCGGATTAAGATAAAAAAAAAAGATGACAAATGGAAGCATAAATTGATCATTGGAACGTGGAACGTACAGACCATGCTGCAACCAGGAAAGATGAGGGAAGTTGCTGATGAAATGAACAGATTTCATTTGGATATTATTGCCTTACAAGAGATTAGATGGCAAGGACAAGGAGTGATCGAGAAAAGAGATTTCAAGTTCATTTACAGTGGACCTACAGCAAGAACAGGTCAGTTTGGGACTGGGTTCATAATGAACAAGAAAATATCTGATAGGGTAATTGGAATTGAACCAATATCTGATAGAATATGCAAGCTAAGAATGAAAGGCCATTTCAGAAATATAACACTCATATCAGTACATGCACCAACTGAGGATAAATCAGATGAAGAGAAGGAGGAATTTTATGGAAAATTAACAAGAGTGTATGGAGCAGTCCCAAAATACGACTTAGTTATCATTCTGGGGGACTTTAATGCTAAGATTGGAAAAGAGAATTTTCTGAAGGGCGTTGCTGGGAAATTCTCCCTGCACAATGAATCCAGTGACAACGGAAGAATGCTTGCAGAGTTCGCTACAGCGTGCGGAATGATCATAAAAAGCACCAGTTTTTATCATAAAAGAATCCACTTAGGGACACGGAGAGCCCCTGGGACTGATCTAATGAATCAAATTGATCATGTTCTTGTTAGCAAAAGACATGCAACCTCTGTAGTAGACACTAGAGCAATGAGAGGTCCAAACTGTGATACTTATCACTATCTGGTGAGAGCAGTGGTCAGAGAAAAGCTAGCTATGAACCAAAAAGATAAAGGAGAGAAAAGAATGAAATGGGATGTTGATAAACTTAAAGATGGTCAGTGTTGTGGTCAATACCAACTAATGATAGCTAACAAACTTGATAAGGAAATCAATAATATTGAAGAAAAGTGGGCAAACATGAAAGAAGCTGTTATAGAGGCGGCTAGAGAGATAGTAGGTGTGAAAAGGAGAAAACAGTCCGAATGGTTTGATGACGAGTGCAGATAAGCTATACAAAGAAAGAATGAATACAGAAGGAAAATGTTGGAGAGAAACACTAGACAGAATAGTGACCGATATAGAGCTAGCAGACGCGAGGCAAACCATTTATGTAAGAAGAAAAAAAGAGAATACATGAAGGAGAAGGTGCGCAAAATAGATGAATTATCAGAACAGAAGAAAACAAAAAACCTGTGTAATGAGGTAAGAAGTATAAACAGAAGTTACCAACCAAAGCTAAATATCTGCAAAGACAAAGATGGAAAACTAATAGCAGAAGACAGGCTGATCCTCAACAGATGGGCTGAATATTTTGAAGAAATATTAAATAAGCCTGACACAATGGAGACTGTAGAAGAGAATGTAAGAATAGGTCCTGAACCATATGTAGAAACTCCGTCAGTTGAGGAAGTGAGAAGAGCAATTAATCGACTAAAGAACGGGAAAGCGCCTGGCGAAGATTAGCTTAGCCCTGAACTGATCAAAAAAGGCGGTGGAGCGCTAACTGCACAAATTCATGATATAGTATGTAGTGTATGGGAGGAAGAGACAATGGCAAATGACTGGAAGACTGGAGTAATATGCCCAGTTTTTAAAAAAGGAGATAAAACTGTATGCAGCAATTATAGGGGCATAACACTGCTAAGCTGTGTCTATAAGATATTGTCCATGATTCTCTTTGATAGGCTAAATGTATATGCAGAGGAAATCCTAAGTGAACATCAAAGTGGATTTAGAGCCGACCGGAGCACAGTCGATCAAATTTTCGTCATGAGGCAGTCACTCGAAAGATGTTTCGAATATGGTATTGACATCCATATACTGTTTATAGATTTCAGGCAAGCCTTCGATAGTGTAAATCGAATAATGTTGCAAATAGCATTGGAAGAGTTGGGAGTGCCTCAAAAGATTGTGAGACTGGTACTGCTCAGTCTGAACGATTTCAGGGGAAAAGTAGTTCTGGGAAGAAACAAAAGCCGAGATTTTACGGTTGGTACTGGAGTAAAGCAGGGTGATGCATTATCTGCGACCCTCTTTAACTTGGCACTACACTATGCTATAAACAAGATAGACTTCAGAGGACACATCTTCAAAAGGACGAGGCAACTAGGAGCATATGCGGATGATATTTTGCTGGTAGCCAGGAACAAAAATGTATAAAAGACACCTTTATTGAAATAGAGAGGGAAGTGAGCAGGATTGGTTTGGAAGTCAATGAGGCTAAAACAAAATACATGAAAGTGTCTGCGAAGGAAAATAGAGAACTGCTAGACCTTCACACAGGCCATTACTGTTTCCAAGGAGTTACAGAATTTAAGTACCTAGGTGTTATTCTGAATAATGAAAACCGAGTGAGCAGTGAAATAGTAAATAGAATCATAACCGGCAATAGAGCCTACTATGCAAACCAATCATTACTGAAATCAAAGTTTCTAACTCCAAGAACCAAATTGATGTTATATAAAACACTGATCAGACCTGTTGTTACTTATGCATCCGAGACATGGACTCTCGTAAATAAGGATATAGTGCACTAAGAATTTTTGAAAGAAGAATTTTGAGGCAGATATTTGGACCGGTGAAGGAAGGGAATATATATAGGATCCGAAATAACGGTGAAATAAATGAGTTGATTGGTGGACAAGACCTGGTGAGACACATAAAATCAGCTAGAATTATATGGCTGGGACACGTATCCCGTATGAATGATACGAGGATGCCCAAAACTATATTAAGTGGAACGATACTGGGTAAAAGAAGAAGAGGAAGGCCTCGAAGAAGATGGCAGCAGGATGTGGAAGAAGATCTAAGAAAGATGGGCATTAGGAACTGGAGACTGAAGGCAGTGGACAGAGATGAGTGGAGACGGGTCGTAGCGGAAGCCAAGGCTCACCATGGGCTGTAGTGCTGGAGAGTAGTAGTAGTATATATTTTATTTACCAAACGTTGAGACTAAATTTATACAAAAAATATATTCTGCTTCTTTGAAGTTAACGTAAATAGGTGTCCTAAATCCCCCTTACAGCTAAACACATTCAATTTAGTATATCGTACAACTTTTAGGATAACAATAAACTAATAATTAACATACACACAATGAAATAATAGTTAATATAGAATAAAATAATATTCAGCATTATAAAACATCTTAAAAGAACACGCGCGCGCCTAACTGACAGAAGCCAGGTTCAGAGAAGCGTCAATCTGACAAGTTCTAAGATTAGCAAGCTAATTGAAAGTGCGACTCTCACTGTGACAGTTACTTTATACAATTCGGTTACTATGCGACTACCCCCGAGATACAGGGTTTGGATTGATTCACGTGGATCAAGGAGGACCAATCAGAAAGGGAGGTCATAGTTCAAGGTGTTCTGATGTAAGCGAGTTTTGGCGAGTTTTCCTTATCACGTAGACTCAAGGAAACCTATCTGGAACCCACAGGAAGTGATGATTCTCGCGGTTACACATCTGATCAATACAACAGCCACAGAGAGAGACTAATTTAACTATAATCATGTGAACAGATAAGAGAATTAAAATTAGTTAAACACTCAGTTAGCACCCATGTTCGTATTCGGAACTAACGTGCAGCAGATAATACGTATCTATTTGTGTTTTGTTCGTTTAGTCGAGTGTTTCTGTTTGTCTTTATTATTTTCAATTCGATTATTTGTGTTCTGATTTATTCTGTGTAAGTACAATGAGAGTCAGATCCCGTTGAACTGGTTCACCCTTCTTCTCCCAGCGAATGATAGAAAATGCTTTACAGAGAACACTTGGTAGAAGAAAAAATTCGAATTAAGTTTTAGGTTAAGTTTTAGGCCTACCACAACCGCCAACAGGTGTTATGTACCCACGCCGCGCCACTGCTGTATATTCATATTTTTCACATAATATACATTAGCAGTTTAATCCAAATATTGTATTAAAGTACAATTTTTTAACAAAGAGTTCAAATCTATTTTTAGTGACCTAACTTATTTCACTTAACATTAAATATTCAGTTATATATGTCAAAAAAATCCATTTATAGTTGTTTGCCTCATACGTGAATCTGTATAGTGAACTGTGCAGTGGCAGTAAAGTATCGTATCTGACAGTAGGTTCTATGCAAATCCACTTTGAACAAGTTTTACTGTGTAATTAAAAGCAGTGTATTATGCGGAATTTGAGCGCAACAAACGCGATTTCTTATAGTGTTTGTGTACGAGACGCGCAGGGATCAGACAAAAACGCGTCTTACACGGGATACCATAAAAAGCGGGCGCATTTTAATGGGGTTCTTCTGTATTTTAATGTCTCAAACAATCCTCTAAGGAAAAAATGTTAAAAAAAATTAAGCTCGGCATTTTCTGTCGGCATTTTATCTGATAGTACTTGCTGTTTGAAGAGAGCTGTAGAGATGTTATACATTTTAGGAAAACTGTATTAATATCTCCTATGTATGTGACCCCTTATGAAGATCTGCTGGAATATTTTGTCAAGGACGGCATCAAAACAAAGAAGCACAAGACATAACGAAATGCTGGAAAACCACATCAATATCCTGTTAAACCCACACTGGAAAAAGCCCAATGCCCGAAGACTGAAGACTCACCTAACAGAAGATTAAGAAGACCTATGGTTGGAAGGAAACTCATCATTACACGATAGTGCTTTCAGCTGTCAAACTAGCACATCAGCTCACAGGGTACGTTGTATTCTGATTGGGAATAAAAAAATTAAAATCCTAAGCAGAAAAATATTAATACGACAATTACGGAACGCTGTTGAAAAAACGAGAGCGTCGTTTCTACGCATTTCTAGCGTGCGGCGTTTGTGTCCAGGCCGTCCACTCGCGCAGCACTCCAGACTGTTCGAAGGAACTTGTAACTACGCAAATTATGCTGGCTCGCCGCCAGGAGTATGGAAAATTATTCTGGAACACCTGCTGGTCATATATAAGCAACAGCAGCCGGCTTTGAAGTTAGTTACACCTGATGATTTTGGAGAGTGCGGATCGAGTGATTGTTGCGGATTAGTGGAAAGTGATTATTGTATTAAAATAAGTGCGGAACTCTATTAGTTGACATTATTATTGAATGTGGATAAATTTAACTTGAATTATTGTATGAGATAAATAATTTGTTTACTTCAAATTATTATTTGTGAGTAATTAAAGCTGATAGGCTAATTAGTGACTTCATTGGTGTCTCTATTTTGTTTCCACTGTACAAAACGACGATCCGTGAGACCGTCGTAACAATATTTACTCGTGTGTTATGAGATTTCATGTACGTAAATGGTATTATGGTATGAAAGTAAGGAAGCTGGAGAGAGAGAGAGAGAGAGAGAGAGAGAGAGAGAGAGAGAGAGAGAGAGAGAGAGAGAGAGAGAGAGAGAGAGAGAGAGAGAGAGAGAGAGCACTTGTGTACTTTGTACAGTATGCATGTTACAAGCATCAATACAGTAACGACAAAACAGATGCTTTGATACATTTTTGCATTGCGGATGTTTTTTCTGTTTCTGTGCGCATACGTAATTGTAGCGTTAACAAAAACTAGCTACAGTACTGTGTTTTATGTCCACGCGTTGTTGTTGAACAGTGTAAAAAAACAACCCTACACGTCAGTAAACTATTACCATCTGTTGGTGTCATAAATGTTGACCTAAGCGTAGGGTATCGGATCCGCGGTACACATGGTACGGCTATAAAGTTTGTCAGCTGGTACGTCACAGTTCTGCGGACGCTGTTTTGTTAGCGCCACGGATCGTAACAACAATAATAGGATATTTTAATATTAATTCGTCAGCATAATACAGTTTAGTCTCATTTAAGCTGAAAAACTCGCTCATTATGTTGAACAAAATACATTTATTACCATATATAAATCCAAAATTAATAATTTTAGTTATTTACAGCTGTTAGTATAGTTTTTCGCTTAGTATAGTTTTGTGATTCTTACCGTCAGCCGAGAAACACATCCAGGGGAGACCATATGTCATATTTCATATTTAATATTGTTTTTGTTTAATTTTTTTAATTTTTAGAGTGTTTGTATACATACACAAATTAAGAGGTTAGGCCTACATTAACATGATAAACACCAGTATAAATTATTCTACACATAAAACAAAAGTTTTTTTGGGCTGTTTGAGGCTTGTCCGAAGACAAAAATCAGGCTGATATGGGGCAAGTCCCCTTCAGCCAAATAATTGAATGTGAGCAGATCCACGCCAGAGCAGGCCGGAAACGAAGAAGGTGGAGGCGCATAGAAGGTAGAGTAGTGCGTGTGCGTGTATTTGTGTGTCGATGTAGTTTGTAGCCTTGTAGGTGAAGGAAGAGGCTGATGGAAGTGCCATTTATTGTCGTTTATTTATCTATTTTTCAGGGCAGCCAAGACAGGGACGAGTAATGCAGGTCGCCAAAGCTGGAAGGAGGCGACAGAGAGGCGTCAAGGTAGGCGCGGGACACAAAGAAGAGGGTTAAAGACTTACTAAGAAAGTAGGGAAACTTAAATTATTGTGTGATCAGGAAAGATGGCAGGTTGAATATGTATGTAATTTGGAATTAGGTGCTTCTGTATGTTCCTATTTCTCTGACGCTGACAGCGAGGAGCTCTGGGAGGAAGTCCATCGGCTATGGTAAGGAGACGGTTTATGAGGAAGGAAGGTCTCCGGGTATTGCAGGTAGTTCTGTTGATGGAGGTGGTTATGGATTGTAGGGAAGTGCGTTGTGAAACGGTTTTGGAGTACTTCCAATTACGTTTATACAGGAAGGTATCTAGTTTAGGGAAAAGTGTATTTAGTGCACACAGAGCGCTGTTGGAGGTTTTGGTAATGGGAGGTCTGCGGTATATCAATTGTAGACCTCGCCGTTCGGTGATTCGGTAGGATTTGAGGCGAGCAGGGTAGGCAGTAAGGAGTATGGGATGAGCGAAAGTAAGGATCGGGAGGATACAGGTGGTGTATATGCGGCTAAGTGGTCCGCTGGAGCAACGATCGTTGCTGTTGAGAGTTCTGAGAGAGCGGATTCGTTTGCGGGCTTGGTTTGAGGTTTGTGTGATGTGAGGTCGTCAGGTAAGTTTGGAGTCAAGCGTGACGCCAAGATATTTGCATACACGCTTCGGTATTACAGTTGATGGGCCTACGCGGGCTGGATATTTAAAGAAATGATTCATGCTGTGTCCTGTGGAATTGAAAACACAAATTTGGATCTTGTCCGTCTCGCAATGGACTGCATCCATCTTATAAATACTTTACATAAACTCTTAAATTCTTTAAAGTTTTGAATTCTAATTTTCGCCCGTGGTGCCCTTAAAATTACAAAATTTTGAAAACCAGACACTACATTCGGGTTTGTGTTAAAATTTAATTTACTCTAACAGCCAGCACGGATATTACATTTTTTTTCTAAATGTTGTAACTTTTTAGCCCCAGTGACAAACACTGTTAAATTCTCCAAAACGAAACACTATATTCAGATTATTTTGGTTAAAATACTATATCTAATTCGATATCTCACATAGATATTTATAAAGTTTAAAATATTCTGCTGTTTTCAAAACTTTTAAATTTCAAAAACTGAACTCTGTATTTCGGTTTTCGTAAAAATCCTCTTTTATTTCATACCGAGTTTAGTAAGCTTTGAGAACATTTTCTTTGAATAACCCTTTTGTTCGTCATGTGTTGACACTTGTTTACAAACATCCTCTGTGTGTGTGTGTGTGTGTGAGTGTGTGTGTGTGTGTGTGTGTGTGTGTGTGTGTGTGTGTGTGTGTGTGTGTGTGTGTGTGTGTGTGTGTGTGTGTGTGTGTGTGTGTGTGTGTGTGTGTGTGTGTGTGTGTGTGTGTGTGTGTGTGTGTGTGTGTGTGTGTGTGTGTGTGTGTGTGTGTGTGTGTGTGTGTGTGTGTGTGTGTGTGTGTGTGTGTGTGTGTGTGTGTGTGTGTGTGGACGTTGTGTTATCACTTCTTCTGTGTTATCCAATATATGGTTACGACGGTCTCACGTACAGTGGAAACAAAATACAGACAACAATGAAGTCACTAATTGCCAGTTTTAATTAGTCACAAGCACGCATCTCTGGAACGATTCGTAGGTACCTGAAAAATAAAACACGGAAGGATACCCGAATAAAATTTTATAAAACTGTTACTGTCCCTACATTCCTGTATGCTAGTGAGAGATGGACTCGTAGTAAAAGGGACGTGCAGAGGATTCAGGCAGTAAAAGTGAAATTTCTAAGAGGGACACAAGGTTGTTCTCTCTTTGATCGGAGAAGGAACAAGGATATTAGACGCGATTTAAACATTGTATCATTGCACCAGAAGATAGACCACATAAGGTGATTGTGTGAACACTTGAATCGAATGCCTGATATCCGTTTACCTGTAGCTGTCATGGGTTATCACCCTACTGGGAAGAGAGATGTCGGTAGACCGAGGAGGAGATGGGTTCCGGAACCGGGCCTAAGGCCTAGTCCTTGGAATGGTGATGATGATGAATTAGTCACGAGTCAACAATTTGAAATCAACAAGGTTCTCTCGTACAATAAATAATTCAAGTTAAATTTGTCAACACGCAATAATTGATTATATCAATTATTAAGATTTCCGCACTAGTTATAACACAGTAATCACTTTCCTCAATCACTTGATCCACTCTCTACAATCTCGCCAGGTGTAACTAACTGACTAAGCAGACCGCTGTTGCTTATATAGGTCCCGCAGATGTTTCAGAATAATTTTCCATTCGTTTGGCGGCGAGAGCCAGCATAACTTGCGTAATTACAAGTGCTCTCGAACAGTCTGGAGTGCTACGACAGTGGACGGCCTTGACACAGACGCCGAACGTTGGGCTAGTCGAGAAGCGTGTAGGACGACAATCTCCCCTTTTCGAGAATGTTACGTAGTTGTCGTAGCAGTGTATACTTCCACGTCAGTAAAGAATCATCCAACAGACCATAACAGCAATTAAATTTATATATTGACATACGCAATTATGTTTCATTTTAAGACTTGCAGTAATTGAGCATAGTATTTTACAGTAACACTCTAAAGTAATTCGCCAAATAGCTTGGCCATTGTCATTTTTTGTAGCCTATAGTATTATAGATTAGAAGCTTTCAATCGTTTATACATTAATTAGCGGTGGCTGGAATTGGCAAGCGCGTGACAGCCCTGCGAAAATGTACTGTATTGTTGTCTCTAGCTCCATAAGGCCGGCCGCACACTGGAGAGACATTTTGTTTCGCGACAGAACCGTTTTGACGCATCGTGTCGCATAGCGTTGCAGACGATCCTACTGTCATTAGGATCTATAAAGCGCGACATTGTCTAGATGTGTCGCGATTCAATTTATGTCTCGCAACAAAACAGCTTGCGATATTTTGGACTGCGCATGCGCTGGATTATAACCACACAGGGGCAGGGGCGTATTTACGGGGGAGGACAAACGCCACAGGACCCCACACCGTAGAGGGTAGAAAAAGTTGACAAATTTTGTTAATCTCTTAATTTTTAGGCTGTTTTATTATTTTTTTCAGCCGTGTACGCTAATATAGTAGTAACTATTTTTCAAAATATACAAACAGATTTATTACACAGCATTTAAAATATGAAATATAGGAAAATAAATACAGTCAATCAGTATCTTGTCCAAAATGTTTCAAAAACGCGTCTTTTTATTCTTTTATTATCGTTTACTTTAATGGGACCGAGTTAAGCCACTTTAAAGATAGTAATGTTGATTAGTTTTAACTTGATTTTTTTTTGTATGAAGCCAACCCGACCCGGACCCCGACCCCAATGCCAAATTCTATATACGCCGCTGCACAAAGGGCGGAGAGTTTATGTTACCCTTACCTAGTCCTGAGTGGAAAGAGCGAACATTGTCCTTTCGTTCTGATTCTTGCATATTGTTGTGTATTTATTATTATTTTCATTATTAATTGCTATTGAGTATAAAATGGATACAAGTGTAGGGTATAGTTGAAACTGAAATAGATACAAAATAATGCCTGTCACGAACCCACGAACCACACACTTTTACAGCTCAAAAACATCTGACGAGAAATTGTTTTGTCGTGAGCCAATATCTCAAGCCTCTCTCCACCGAAGCAATGCTTTGCAAGACGAAGCGTCAAAATGGTCCTGTCGCGAAACAAAATGTCGCTCCAGTGTGCGACAGGCCTAGAATCGCAATCAGATGAGGCAGTAATACGTGACAAGCTGCACGTAAGCATTATATTAGTGGCCATCGTCGTAACATTGGAAAAACAATGTCGAACTTACTTAGTCTAACCTCATAGTCAATCCGATTGACTCGTACGGTTACCTCGACGCTGACACAAAGTGTTCAGCTCCGGAAATTAATATTTTTTACAGCTATTTAAACAAAGTTGTGTGTTACACAATATTGAAAAACAATGCGTTACGCGTTTATTGTAATCAGGACGATGACGCAAGAACATTATAATTTTACTAATATTTGGAAAAGGAACTCCGTATTCCAGAAATATTTAATAAAAAACATTCTTCATTTTTCTCAACAATTTCATATTAATAACAAATATTTCGTATTATTGTTGTTATCATCGCTGTTATGAAAGAATTTCATTGGAATAGAATAAGAATGTTTCATATTTTTGAAATACGAATTTAATGACGTCAGACAGCAATAAATATATATTTTTTTTAAACAACGATGGCAACAAATTCTTTCCTCTATCGAATCCTAAAAAATCGTTTATTAAAATTTACATCTTCCCAAGGCTTTGCAATAAATTATATAATCAGTTTGTGCTTCACACAACGTTTTGGAAATATATTTTCCACCGCTATGATTACCCAAACTGCTTGAGACGAAAACTCGCGAGAATGAAACTCGTTTTTTTCATTTATTAAAAAACAGTTTCGTCTCTTTGGCACAGAGATATTCTGAACTTCGCTGTTTTGCTTCGTTTCGTACTTGTATGGCACATGCGCATAATCAAGTATTCAACACCAATACGAGACTTTGTACTCGTAGTACTCGTTTATTTGTTAGCTGCGTAGGGGGTCCTCTAGCCCTCTAGTCCATACATCGCAGAACATCAACAGGATTTAACATTGGAGCATGGAGGAAAGATCTCTCTTCTAGGTTAGCAACCCATAGGCTAGTTGGCAGCAGCTTCTTTTACGCTTCTCTGCTTTTCTTTTCAACTCACAATATGATGTGCAGTTCATATAAGCTGTTTCATGTAGTCTAAACGGGGTCGTCCTCTGTGATTCTTTCCTTCAATTGTTCCTTGTATTATTCTCTTAACCAACCCATTGTGTCGTAGTATATGCTCTATAAACTTAGCTTTTCTTCCTTTTAAATTTCGTAGAAATTTATCTTCTCCTCCTGAGCTCTTCTAAAGGCTTCTTCATTCGTTATCTTCTTCCTCCAGCTTATCTTGAATATTCTTTTGCAGCACCAGGTCTCAAATGCTTGGAGTCTTTTCTTGCCACTTTCTCCAATTGTCCAAGATTCACTCCCGTATAGGGCAACACTCCGCACGTATGTCTTTAGCAGATTCGTCCTTATTTTTAGGCTGATAGTGTATGAAATGAAGACGTTTTTCTGTTTGTTGAAAGCTATTTTAGCCTGGTTAATTCTGCTTATAATTTCCTTACTGCTACGTCCATCCCTTGTGATTTTACTTCCTAGATGGTAACTGCTCTATATTCTAGATAGTTACTTTACTTCCTCTATATTATTTAACTGCCTGAAGAACATTATTTCCAAGAGTTATTCTGACTGGATCTTCTTCCTTCCGACTACAGACTAGGACTTTGGTCTTTTGTTCATTTATTTTCATATTGAATTCATTCTTCATTACTTGATCCATTGTGTTAAGAATCTTTTGTAGATCTTCGTTGCTCTCTGCAGTCACTGCTATGTCATCTGCAAACCTAAGCATGTCTACTTCTTCCCCGTGTATGTTTACTCCGAGATGGATGTCTCCTCTTACTCTATCGATCGTATCTTGAACGTGCAAGTTAAACAAACATGGAGACAGAGAACATCCCTGTTTAACTCCTTTCTCAATGTTTGCTTCCCCTTGATGGTTTCCACATCGAACTATGCCTGTCTCCTGCTTGTAAAAATTCTGGATCAATCTTTGTTCTTTGTAGGTCACTCTTGTCTTGTGTAGAATACTGAACAGCTTGTTCCACTTAACGTTATTGAAGGCCTTTTCTAAGTCAACAAAAGCTATAAGTGACGTTGTCTTTCCTCAGTCGTTTCACTATTAACTGTCTTAATTCCAAAATTGCCTCCCTTGTTCCCATATTTTTCCTAAAACCAAACTGATCTTCTGTCAAACAGCTCTCTATGTTACTTTTTATTCTTCAAAGGATGATTCGGGTAATTATTTTCGATGCATGAGACACCAGTCTTAACGTTCTGTAGTCCTTGCATGATCGAATATTCAATCTTTTAGGTATTGGCACTATGATACACTTAAAAAAGTCTTCTGGCAATTCTCCTGTCTCATAGATTTTGCAGACCAATTCATACAGTTCTGTTTTTAGTTTCTCTCCTCCCGTCTTAAGCAACTCTGCTGGAATATACCAGGTGCCTTATTTCCTTTAAGCTCATCTAATGCTTTCTCAAACTCTTCCATCATGATAGGTTCCCCACGCTCTTCATGTCCTATTTCATCCTCGTCTTCTAGTTTACATCCTTGATGGTCATTCTATGAATATGGTCATTGTAAGTAATCTTTCCAACGTCTGGCTACTTTGTCCTGATCATATATCATCTCTCAGTCTCTGTCTTCAATGTTCACTGTCTTGGTTTTCCTTCTTCTAAAGAATGTTTTTATCATCACTTATGCTTTGTCTATTTGTCCTGTTTTCATGTGCTTATCTGTTTCTGCACAATTTTCTTCCAGATATTTCTTTTTATCAAGTTTTCCTTTTCTGTTGATCTTATTCCTCAGGCTCTTATATTTTGCCTTCCCTTCTTCATCAGACGAGTTAAAGATAAAATAGTGATAAAGTAGGAGGAAAGATAAAATAGTAAAAAGAATATAACCATTTGGTCCTAAACGTTTCAGAGGACGAAATATTGCAGTTACACAAACGCCTATTGTTTTTAGACAGATCCTGCATAAACAGGGGAGGGCAGAAGACACAAATGTGGAGGGTCAGAAGTGTGAAAAAATTCAAAGACTCCCTACAGAGTATCAAACTAAAGAGGATATCGACTACAATCTGAATATAATGTTCAGATTCTGTCTGCAATGTCAGAAGATTTTATAAATATATACAAATTCAGAAGTTCTCATAACATGTAGTTTTCAGACTTAAGAAATTTCAAAACTTTACGTCACTGGAGCCTAGAAAATGGATCGAAGATTTGAAAAAAAATGTGTAAAAATCCATGTTGGATATCAGACTAAAGGGAATTTTAACTCGATCCGAATGTAGTGTTCACACTAAAAATATTCTAACTATAGGAGCACTATAGATCATAAGCAAAGTCAAAAATGTGTAATCGTCTGTGTCTGGCATCAAAGTATGAGGAATTACATTCAAAAATCAAACTCCGTATCTTCAATAATTTAATAACCGTTGATATTTTACAGCACTGCAAAGTTTCGATATGCTTCAAAATGTCTTTATGCTGTGTTTCCAGAAAACGTTACATATTGGTATCAATTCTGAACATTACTAAAAAGTAATCATCATCTGGCGTGGCTCTACAACCCTTGGTGGGTCTTGACCTGCTCTAAGTATCGATTCCATTCTTCCCTATTGCGTGCCCTGGCTTTTCAGTTCCGTATGTGCAGCTTTCTGAGGTACTCCTCTATCTCTGATCTTTGAATCTACTTCGCCCCCTACTCTATTCCCCTGGCTCTACTACTCATTAGTTTCTGGTAGAAGATATGTTTCGCAGGCTGTCCTTCCTCCATTCTATCTTTGTGTCCAACCTACTTTAGCATGTCTATTTTGATTATCCTGACAATTTCCGCCTCTTTGTAAAGATAGTATAGTTCATAATTATAGCGCCTGCGCCACATTCAATTTTCTTGTACCGCTCTAAACATTGTTCTTAGAATCCGTCTTTCACAACAACCTAGAAGTCTATCGCTATTTTTGTCATCGTCCAGGTTCCTGAAGCATATGTCAGCACCGGCCTGATAAGTGTTTTGTAGATTTTGCATTTCGTGCTTTTGAGATAAAGCTAGATGCCAGGCGCTTTTTTAATCCATAATGTGTTTTATTTGCGAGATACAGTCTTCTTCTTATTTCAGTGTTAGTGTCGTTAGTGCTGTTTATCTGCGAGCCAAGATATATGAACTCTTTTAATGCCTCTATACTTTTTGTGCCTATTTTATGGTTTTAAAGGGTTGGGTTTAGTGGTAGTTTGTTGGTAGCATACACATATTTTGTTTTCTCAAAGTTTATCTACAGTCCAACTTCTCTTGAGGCTTCCTCTAATGCTGTAAAGGAACTAATGGGATCTCGTTTTGTCCTGGCAATTAGATCAATATCGTCTGCGTATTCTAGAAGTTGGAGACTGTACTTTTGTTTAGGACTGTACCTCCTTAGTTTATTTGGTGGGAGTCTCGTATCGCTTTTTTTAGTGCCAGATTAAATAACAAGCATGACAGACTATCTCCGTGTCGGATTCCAGTTCGAATCGTGAACAAACGTGAAACATAATCTTCATCATCATCACAAATAACGATATGTGCAAAAAAATCCTCCGCATTTTAATATTGAACGGTTGGAATGATTTTGCCTGTACACGCCGTTTTTCCTTTCACTTTTCAACAGCAAACATTAGCTGCCAGGTGATTGGAAGATCATATTTTCCAAAATAATTCTGCCGTTATTTTTATTGAATGGGGGATTTTTCTGTATTACATTTCATTTTCAAACACATTTATATAATCAACGTGTTAATGCACTAAGACGAGGGTGGTTGCAATATTGTCAGGAAATATTTAAATGTTTTCATTCCACCCTGGCAATAAACAGTTTGACACACGTGTCTTAAATCGTGGCTGCAGCCATTAACACAATAAGCAAACACAATTAGGAAAAAGCGTCTTACAAAGAGTAAAGCATTTGTTCTAACGCAGTGTTTAAGGCGAGAGCTTTGCAGTCCCGCGGGACCGAGACCGGTGACAGTAACGTATGGCCTCTGTCTCTCTGTGTGGACGCAATTAAGCCTACTGACTCTCTCTGTGTGTGTGTGTGTGTGTGTGTGTGTGTGTGTGTGTGTGTGTGTGTGTGTGTGTGTGTGTGTGTGTGTGTGTGTGTGTGTGTGTGTGTGTGTGTGTGTGTGTGTGTGTGTGTGTGTGTGTGTGTGTGTGTGACGCATTTGGTTGAAAAATGCTCCTGTAGAGAGAGCTGTATATTGGCGCTTTAATGAAAACGAAGTTTCCTAACCGTTAGGTGTTTCTTGACATTCTTCTAATATAATTTATTGGTGGTGATAATGTTATGACATGAACATGACGTAGTTTCTTTGGTAATAATAATATGATTTTCTGGTATTAACAGTAATTTTTTATGCTATGTTTACAATTTTGACCTGTCGAAACATGTTTCCTTAAGGTATGTAAATTGCTAAACGTAAGAGGACATAGAATGGAAACAGTGATGTTCTTATTGTTACGCCGGTCTCACGGATCGTCGTATCGTACAGTGGAAACAAAGTACAGACACCAATGAAGTCACTAATTACCAACTTTGATTAATCACAAATAACAATGTGAAATCAACAAGGTACTCTCGTACAATAATTCAAGTTAGATTTGTCCGCACGCAATAATAATTGTCAACTATTAGAGTTCCGCACTAATTATAACACGACAATTACTTTCCACTAATCAGCGACAATCTCTTGATCCGCACTCTACAGTCTCGCCAGGTGACTGACTAAGCAGGCCGATGTTGCTTACATAGATTTCGTAGATATTCCAGAATAATTTTCCATTCTTTTGGCGGCGTGCCACCAAATTAATTTGCTTAGTTAAGAGTGCTCGAACAGTCTGGAAGCTACTTGAGTGCGTGGCCTTGACAGAGACATTGCACCTGCTCGGCTAGGCGAGAAACGTGTAGAACTTTACATAACTGCGGTTTTTTCAAGAGCGTCACCTCATTGTCGTAGCAATATGAATGGAAGATTTAGTAACCAACCAAAGTATTCATCAAAAATATTTTAGAGCAAACGCGCGTGAGTTTTTACAAGTCCATGAAAATGCTGTGACTGTATCACCAAAAATGAGCTTATATTCTTGTTTACGAGGGTCAGTTGAAAAGTTCGCGGGGCGACATCTATAGCTCAGTGGTAGCACCAAAATATTTCGCGTGAACGCCTGTTAATTTTCATATATATCTGTCAATGTATTCACTCTTTACCAGCTGTTTGAAATTTTCCTGTCACGCGTGTTTTTAAAATGCATAAAATCAAACATCGTGTTGAATCCTCTGTTAAAAACGTTTTTAGCGCCAACGGAAAATCAAAACGAATTGTAAATGTGTTAGGAGATGCTGCGACTTCAGAAACAACGGTAAGTGGGGCACACTCGAGTTTAAACGTGGTCGTACAAGCACTGAAGACGATCCCAGCAGTGGATGTCTAACAAGTGCAACAAAAAATGACATTGAAAAAGTTTCATAGGGTGTCGGAAGACCGCAGATTGAGTGGATGACGTTGCTGAAATCGTAGCCATCTCATATGAGCGTGTGCATCATATTTTGACTCAAGAACTTGGCGTGAAAAAGCGTTGTGCAAGATGGCTGCCGCATCTGGAGTTGTTGCATTTTTTGGGCGTCCAGGGGGGGGGACATGTTCACTGCTCGTACAGCCACGTTTAAACTCAAATGCCTACTTACAAACCGTTGCTTTGAAGTCGCAGCATCTACTGACATTTGCAATTTCGTTCTGAATTTTCGTTGACACTAAACGATTTTTAACAAAGAATCACACTACGGTGTTTGATTTTGTTGGTTTTTCAAAACACGCCTGACACGTCAATTTTAAACAGCTTATGAACAATGAATAAATTGATAGATAGATTTGTATGTTAACAGAGGTTCACAGAAAATACAAATCTTGCAGCACACGAAAAATTGTAGTTTTACCGCAAAGTTACAGATATCGCTCCGAGAACTTTTCAACTGAACGTCGTATAAAAGTTGAAATTTATTACTAATGATGTATGTAAGTTGGTTATGTAGGTTTTAGTCCATCCACGTTGCTGTCATTCCAATCTTGTTGTTGCAAGCGTCTTTTCTCCCTGTCTCCATACAGTTCTCCTTCCATGATCCATTTGGGCCTGCTTACAGGTCCTCCTTCCTAAGTCTACCCAGTTTAAATCTTCTAGGAGGAACCCAGTTCAACAAAACTATTTGGCCCAAAGGTCATTCGTTCAACGCGGCCGTACCGTACCAGATGTTTGGTGTCCTATACTTTTTTTTGTCTACACGAATTTGCCTCTTGATGTTTTGATTTTTAACGCTCTTAAAAATGGTCCCCCCCCCCCCACCACGAAATCTTTCCAGAGGTCCATATCCATTTTTTCGAGCTTTCGGGACGCTACAAAAACGTTAACACCGTCAACATAAAGTCTAACCGTGCTCGCCACTTGGTCTCACACGACCACAATTACACGCATCTCGGGTCTAACTTGGAACCACAACACATTTGTGAACCAGTACTCCGAATCGTGAACGCCTTAGAGGAGTTTGAAATTTACAGAGCATACACAAACATAAACAGTCGCTGTTTCGTATTGAATTACCAGGTGAACTTTAAATATCCATTTAAGTGTGTCTTATAATGCACGCAACGACGTTGTGAATAAGTTGCACAAGTTCAAACTTATGTGCGGGACCATGAGGCGAACCCTTAAGCCAGCAAGTAAAGGAACTCGCCTAAAATTCTAAAAGGTGATAGCTCTTCCCACACTTTTTTATGGGTCTGAGAAAGGCCAGGCCAGTCGCATCCAAGCGGCTGAAATGAGATTTCTCAGGCATGTGGCAAACTATACTCTCCATGATCATAGAAGGAACACAGATGTACGGCAAGAACTGAATATTATGAGTATGTTCGACAGGATCGCCCAGTATCGGCTGAATTGGTGGGAACATCTTTGCCGAATGGATGACTGCCGCATCCCCAAACAACTATGGAACTATAAGCCGAGGGGACGGAGAGGTGAGGGACCTCCGAGGAAGCGCTGGAGTGACCAGCTCTAATCTTTGCTTATTTGAGACCGGAACAATCTATATATATATTCGGGTTAAAACGTCCTGCGGCTTTGTCCGATGCCTAATTTCCAATATCTCCTGTCGTTGCAGTTTTCTTCGGTTGGACCTCGTACACTCATTGATCTCCTTACACCATGTATCCATGTTACTTTTGGCCTTCCCCGTTTCCTGTTTTCCTGTGGTATCCATTGCATCACTCTCTTTGGCAACCTCTCCTCCTCCATTCTCTGCGGTCGGTGCTCCAAGTAAGCAGAAAATTTCAGCAAGAACATCACCAACTTCTTCTGCTGTCTTAGATTTCAAAGGACGCATGACTAGAAATTACTTCGGCTATTGAGTAAAAGCAGAATACGCAATTCGCGGAGTGAGTAAAATGAAAGGGTCACTTCGCGGACTGGGTATTTTGATTTACTCAATGGCAGAAAATAAAGTTTACTTCGGGTATTGTGAAAATGGAAATACGGACTCCGCGGAGTCGGTATTTTATTTCGCCCATTGCCCGAAAAAAATGCTCACTCCGCGGATTGCGTAAAACAAGATTCGCACTTCGCGGGGTGAGTAAAAATTTCGGGCATGCCCGAATTCGGCAATTGCGAATAATATATATATATATATATATATAATTTGTGATATTTTCAATTTACTTAGAAACCTCTGATGATACTGATATTTTTCAGTGAAACGTGCGTCAGGTGTTAAAAAGAATATACAAAATTATACTACTTGCAGAAGAAACAAATTGAAAACATCACAAATTATATAATTACTGCAAGGAACATCGAGTTACTTATATAGAAAATGATATATATATATATAAAGAATACATTGCAACAAAACACAGGATGAAGAGCTATATTAAGTATATCAGAGCATGGATGACGGACATAGTATGTATATATATATATTGTAACAGTACATATGACACCACATCCACCTAAGTACTGAAAATTAATTTAAAGGCCACCACTAGTAAAAATACATTAAAAGGTCTAGAATACCACCAAGTATACTAAAGAAAAAGTACCATAAGTTTAAATAAGTGAAGCATCATTGAAAGGAATTCGCTAGTAAATGCACCAATAAAGAAGAAAAGAAGAATAAAGACGAGACGACCGACATACTATACCCAATAGATCAGTGAGAAGGACATAAAACCACAAAGGAGCAATAGATCAGTGAGAAGGACACAAGACAATAAAAGAAGAAAGAAGAATCAGTGAAGAAGGACACAAGACAACAAAAGAAGAAAGAAGAGTCAGGGAGAAGAATACAACAATGACTACGTCAAGAAAGAAGAAGGAAGAAACTATGTGAAGAAGACAAGTGAAAACCACATCATGTATACGAATGAACAATAGTGAGAAGGAGATCAGTGAAGAAAGAAGAAGGAAGATATCCAGACCAAACACAAGAACAAGGGAAGGAAATTGAAGTATAACAAACTAACATAAACCTTTGAAAGAATAATTGTATTAAGAAGAAGGAAGAAATGTTAATTAATTACATGATATAAATCCCTAAGCTGTATGGTAAAGTCAACACTGACAACAACTCATTTAATGAATACATTCATTGTCTATGTGAAACACATTATTGTAAATAAGGACCAAATATTGTAAATAAAGAGTCACAAGCAAACTGAATGAGAACAAGATGAGTTTATGATAGCTAAATGATGTGTAGTTATATAATAAACAGAGGAATAAATCCCAAAATAGTGAATGACCAGTTGTACAGTGGGAATGATATTCATACAAACCCACTAATTAATAACAAATAAGATAATACAGAAGTAAACTAAATGTGAACTATTGATAACCAATAACCAATGTACAAACATGAAATGAAAACCAGTCGAATAGACTAAGGTAGAAATACACAGCCATAAACAACACATTACTGTTCACTGAACCCATAACATAACCTAATCTGGGAATCCAGTTTCCAGTAAAACTTGATAAAAAATAAATCAAACCAATGTTAAACCAAAATGTAATGAGATAGGAAGTAAATAGAGCATATAAGGAATGTTTTGTACACGATAGCTAATAGTATAACAGAATATAAAAGCTATATTTATGTAATGCAAACATGACAAAATGCTTGTAATGGCAAAGAGACATTATGCAACCAAAATCATGTTATAAACGCATTATACAAGGATAGTAACTCAACTAATGACCTGATGTCAGACAGAATACTGTTCATATGAGCAATTGCAACCAAAATAACCATTTGAATAGTCTATATAAATGTAATTATAACTAAACCATTGTGACAGTTAGATGCAAGTAAAGTTTACAGCAACCAAACCTAGCTAATAACAGAATCAAATGCAGAGTGAACTGCATCACAATAACGATGAGGTCATAGTGACTATTTCAATTATAAATCAGAAAATAATACAAATAAAATGTCTATGATACCAAACATACTACCAGGTAACGCCATGTAGGCATAACACGCCTAATTCATGAGTGATAATTAAGGCATTAAACCAATAATGTAGGGAAAAAGAACACTGCCAGTAGTGACTTAACCCATCGGTATTTAATTACAACATGTTAAAATTCAATTAAATACTCTTATTACTAGATAATAAGAAAAACCAAAATGTATGACAACAAGTTTAAGTGTGAATCTATGAAAACGGACATAGTATTAATATTAAGACATAGTTTTAAGGGAAAATTGTACAGTAGCTTAAGAACGAGATATTACCATAGAAAATAAAATAAAAACCATAAAATATTGACAATTAATGACTTAATGGACACTAAGCATAAATGCTAAGTGCTAAGTCAGCTAACCCTAATCAGAAATATATGATGAGGGGATTCAAATTAATCGTCTTTCAAAATCATGAACAATGAGAGTAATCACAACATTCTCAGTACAATTATAAGGAAGATATTAGACTTTTAAAAATAATTATATTATGCTTAGCCCTTCCGCGTGGGTGTGTGAACCAGAAATTATTAATCTTGTTCCCAAAGACTGACGCTGATGAGAGCGTCTGTTTTGACGAAGTCTACCGTAAATAAACGAATCGAATTAAACTGACCAATCAGAGCTTATAAAAAATCCGAAATTCATCATTCCGACAGAGGAACCAGAGACAGTCTTTCAACAACAACGAAGCGAACTGCATGTTAGTCGAAGCCTCAGAAAACGTGCTTTTGACAGCGACCAAGCGTCAACCATATTAACCTCAAACTGAGATATAGTTTACCTACATTGAAGAATCAGTGCAGTATATTTACAAGTGTACTCTATTCGGAGTTTATGCGCATAGGAGTGGGTGCAGTGTTGTGACAAAATTAAAATAATTAATTAATAAATTTTAATTAATTAAAAGTGTTAATAATAATTAAAAAGTGTAACTCGTCGAACGACAAGAGACGCAAGTATTCATAACCATAAATATAATGTCATGATTAGATTATAAGAAAAATAACTGAACGATAAAGGCGATTAAAATCGACCTATAGAAATAATTAAATTCCCTCATCTTAACAGAAGGGAGCTGATAAATACAAATGAACAATGTCGAAATTGAACGTTCTGAGTAATGACAGTTTTAACTATTTGTATACTGTAAATATCTAGGATAAGTAAAGACATTGTAATATCAATGAAGAGTATATATGCTCTTATGTTATCAGCAAGTAAGAGTATGAAATATTTTGTTACTAGATTCAATTAGGAGTTTCGCCGGAGTGCGATAACTACAATAAATGAGTTACCTTTACCTGAATTAGGAATATCCAATTTTACAGATGATCGTAGTACCTGATACTGGATTATCACAATTACTATTAATTAATAATAAATAATTCACTATTTTTAACCCAACAAGGTTGCACTAATAATATATAAAGCATATGCCTAACTATGAACAGTAGTTCATATTTTATCTTTTTTTATTAATAATCAATGAATTCTCATTTTATATGTTTGCTCTAACCGTAGCTATTATTTCAAATAAGTGTATTTTGCAGTCTAAAAGAACCTACTACTTTTATTATTATAATCATTATTAACTTTTCAAGTCGAATCAGACGACATAACCTATATGTTTGTCAACACACATTGTATTACTAACTAGAGGCAGTCATGCCAACTCGAGCTCATCATTTGTTTTAGAGTCCATGTTCACTTTTAAAATATTAATTGTTAACTAAAAAGAAGTGCAAAACGCCTTATTGTATTGAATTTCACTGTGTTCATATTGAATAAATTACCATTTATGATTTTTACCAGTGAAAGAGTTGACTTTTATTGTATCAGTTTTGACAGCTTAGAGGAGAAGAACGAGGCGGTTGGTACCATGCTGAGAATGCGAATTATTCAAATTGAGTGATTCCATGTTTCGTTTACAACCGCACGAACCTATATATTTACAATATTATAAAATAATATTATACATGAATTATTACGAATGCCATGTCTATGTTTATGTATATTAGCATATAGGAAGAAAACAACTGATCTCCTCGCAACCGCTGATCAACAAAAAGTCGACGGAACTTCAAGTGGAATAATCCTAACAGTGAATATAATACTTAAAATTAAACTATTTAAACAGACAGCTAATACGACGAAAAAAGAGTAAGTAACCGGCTTATTCAAACCTGGATTCAACAATAGGTTGAATCGAGGAGAATAAGCCACTAAACGGTTAAAGAATAATAATAATCCAATATTGAATAATAACAACTAGCCGAGAGCAAGACCCTTTTTCAATAAAATTAACCCTGAGACTACTTAATAATAATAATTAAACTATAAACTTTAGACGGATACATCGTCCTATTACAATATATATATAGAATAATATACATATGTATGTATAGAATAAAGTAGGTGCTACGGAACAGCGTTATTTTAACATGTTGTTACTGCAAAGTGTTGTGACAGTTTATTCCTGACTATCCTTGATACGAGTTGCGTACTACTGTAATGTAGGCAGCGCCAGCACAGTCATGAAGCTTTGATAATGCAACGATATCAGATTCTTAGTCATGTTTCAAATTTTTCCTGTACGAAAACTTATCTATAGCCTGTGCGTGTGGCAACTGTATACGAACAGAAACACTTAAGTAGAATTATTTTCTGGGCTGTTGGGCCGTAGTCCTCTTTCTTGTAGTTCTAAACGTTTCGACTGCAGCTGCTGCAGCCATCCTCAGTGGTCTTCTGTTCCTATCCTCTACGTTGCACTATCCTACGCGGCTACACCGAGAAGCGATCGAGATATCAGTGCCGGCTCGTGCTTAGGTTGCACGGTAGCACAACCCCCATTAAATCCCGAATTGTATTTTAAATTATAGAATTATGAATAAAACAGTAACTAATAATAGTGTTTTCAAGCTAAATCATCGTAATTAATCATTTGCCGATTGAAAAGCGCAGAGCAATACTAAAAACCGTACACGCTTTTGCCGCGGTGTATGCACCAACTGTGACGCGCTTTGTATATGGGGAAATACAATGGAGTAGTGCTCTGGCTGGCTAGACTCGGGTGATCCTATTGCAACGCTATAGGCTCGCTTGGTGTGATTAGGGACTGCAAACCCCGATTGTACGTCACGGCGCCACCAGTCTGTTTGTTGGTAAATACCACGTGGCACGTCAAGTTGAAATTTGTAAGGTTATATTGTTACTAACAATTTGTTAGTCCACGTTTGTTGAATTCATTGGTGTCAGTTAAGTTTCAGTCCAATAAATCGTTAAAATTTAAATATAATAGTACATATGAGGTGTCATAGTTTAAGATATTTATTATACTTAACTGGTATGACGTAATGAATTATGTCGTAAACTTAACGAAAACGCTGTTCAGTTTGCGTCCTATTGAGGAAGAAAGTGAAATTAAGAGAGTAGGTAGGCCTACACCAGACCTTTCAAATTTTAATCAAAGTGTAAAATCAGGTAACAGAATATTTAATAGAAAATTTAAAAAAGATTTATACAATAAATATTCGTGGTTATGACACTAAAATTGCATTATTTTGCTTTCCTTGTGTATTGTTTGGAGGGGAGGAGCCTAGGACATTTTCTATTCAGAGATTTAAACAATTTAATACCATCCAACCCAACTGCAACTCCCAAATTTTTTAACCACCAGCCGTCACTGCGAGATACGTAAACACAATAACAGCCTCAACAGGAAGGGAGAGTGCTTGAGGCTGAGTAAGGTCTGGTTCCGAGGTTCTCGGAACGCTACCAAGGATACAACGTCTCACACCGTTCTTGACACATGTGAGCAACGTGCTTGGCCAAGCTCTCGGCCAACTAGATAGCAACTCGCACCCGGACGGCTATGTAAGTGTGAAGGTTTGGGTTCTCAGACTTAGACACCTTTCTCCATAAAATACACTGTAAATACGCCATAACAGCCAAAAACCGCACAGCAATAATATCCATCGCCACTCCCATCAATAGACCAGTCCGAAATACCCGGCGCCCCCACTTCCTAATCAACCGCCTCCTGGCTCTTGCGGATGAGCCTCCACCCAGAAATCGTCGAAGAAGAACCCGCATCAGGACATCAGGAAGGTCCCCGGACCCGAATAATGAGCGAAAGTAGCTTCACCACACAGAATAGAATAAAATAAATTAAATTAAACTGTACCCAATGCCATTGCCCCGTCCACAAACATCACCTACTCTAACTACGCAATAATAAAATAAAATAACTAATTCCCATAAAACATGAGTACCCAATATAAAACCTACAAAACCTCTCCCACGCCGATCCCTTGACGCCGTTACGACGCTTCCCAACATCTTTAGCGTCACACGCTGCTCGTATCTGGCCACCTATGTCTTGAAGTTTGGCACTAAAACACTCCCTCACCCTCTCCTAGAGGCTGCTGCACCTTCATCAACTCTGACACACTCCCTTTACCTTCAGGTACCACCACCTTCTCAACGGCCGGTCTACGCTGGCGTGCGAACTCAACCAACCAACACTCCTAACCACACAGCTTAAGGAGGCTTGCCCCAGAACAGCCCGAGTCTGGCCCTAACAAGGACCAGTCTCGAACAACTCTACAAAAAGAGTACCACGACGCAACAGCCCGGACAATAATTTTACTGAAGATAACTCCTGCCGTAAAAGCTTTAATGTTATGAAGAATCACTTCCTGGCATGTACACCACGGTATATCATACGGCTGTTTGTAATCGCTTCTTCAACTTTTCCATCGCCGGATTTGACATTCAGAAAAGTTAAAATAAGAAATCTTTCAAAAGTTTTTACGACAAACACCCGGTGATTGATCTCGTCAACAGTTTCGCCCCGGAAATTGATTATCGGAAAACGATTTGTCTTTGATAATTTATTTCTAATCTTCTAAACGCGCACACATACACACACACACACGTGAGTTTTCAAAGCAACCTACACACAAACACTAATAATACTCTACGCCGTCACGGGTTTTACTTCCATGTTCCGTAAGGAAATGGAAGTATGCTGATCGCGAAAAAAATCGTGTCCCAGATAAGGGCGGATTCTGATTGTACCCCTCAAAATATGAAGAAAAGTCATTTTCCGAAAAGTGTATGTGTGTGTGTGTGTGTGTGTGTGCGCGCGCGTTTGTGTAGGATTTTTTCTATGGCGAACAATAACAGCCGCAAATTCAAACAGAATCAAATAATGTTTTTCACATATGCCCAAGTTTTAGAGGACTTAAGGTCTATTGATTTTGGTGAAGATCGGTTAAGGGAAAGGGGTAGTTTACCTGCACCGTTTTATGTTATAACAAGAGTAATTTTTCTATGGCGAACAGTAACTACGGCAAATTCAAACAGACTCACATAATGTTTTGCACATGTGCCTGAGTTGTACAGGACTTAACGTCTATTGATTTTGGTAAAGAACGGTTAAGGGAAAGGGGTAGTTTACCTGCTACGTTTTACGTTTTAACAACAGTAAAGTACTTCATTTTGATAAATCAAATATGCTGAAAAGGAAGTCATAATAATCCACTGTATATAGGTAGATGAAATATCTATAAATGGAAAGGGTAGTTGAAGGGTGAGGGGTAAGTTTCTATAAATGAAAATGATAGTTGAAGAGTAGGGGGTAATTTTTATTTATATGTGTACTACGTTATCGGCAACAAAGAAGTAGTTTGTTGTTAAAACTCCTTCTCGTGCTGTTTGGCCGTTGTCCAATTTTTTCTGCAAAACCAGACATTTTGGCAGTGCTATCGACTGCCGTCATCAATAAAAATAAAAATCGAGTGCGCTAACGCGAGGTGGTATACGTTAGTGACCACAGTACTGTGGTTAAGGGTGAAGAAAGAAGTAGAAAGAAGTAGTTTCTATGTAAATATTTCATTTTGAAAAGTATTTTAAAAATAATCTTAAACATGGAAGTCACGTATGATTCTCCATACCGATATTTTTGTTACGGAGACCAAAGAGTTAAAACCTGCTGAGTTCACGAATCGATACACAATACATAAGAAAGGCTGCAGCTAGTGAAGACGGTGTAAGTAGTTCGCAGAGAGTACTACAGGCGGCGCTGCAGAGTTAAGAGATGCTTAAGACGTCGTGGGAGTAAGCCCTTGACACAAGTGTTATCTGCTGCTTCTTCGTAGTTAACTATTTGGCTGACGTTTACCGTTTATTGATGTCCTCTTTCTTCATAACAAAACAAAAGGATAAACCTTATAAAGAGAATTAAACCGTGACAAACCGTGTACATCTTATAGAGACAATTAAAACCTTTACAAATGTACTAAACTAGGGCGGTTTAAGGGGGGCGGAGGGGGCGATCGCCCCCCCGAGAGGGGGAACTAAATTCAAATCAAATGGTAATTTTTTTGTAATCTGCGTCAAAGTTAAGCACGCAAATTTAGAGCCCTGGTCAGTAGATTTAGTCATTTACTTCCGTATTCCCCAAGCCACCATACTTTGTGTGCCTGGGAGAATGTACTACCTGTACCAGTGTCTTGTGCTCCCCCTCCTGTTCGGCTCTCGAATTGTGCGCGCCGAATATTAGCATGGTTTCCCGATCTGCCACAGCAGCGCGCGCTTCGCGTCGCCCGTACGACACTTAACTCCTTTGCTTGTTGTCATTGCTACTATTGTTAGACAGCTCGCCCAGAATTCAGTAGCCTACCCAAACAGTTCGTCTTAACAGTGTCGAGTTTTTCAGTTTTGTGCGTCATGAAACGAGTTTCAAAAATAACAGCTTTCCTCTCTAAAAAACAGAAGACAACATGTAAGTGGCTCCTTACGTATTATGTGGACCAGTGTTTTTTGTTCCTAACACGGAATTTAGGTTATTAAGGTAACATTATAACAATGTCATTATTTGAGATTACTCAGCAATTTTCACACGTTCTCGTCCATAGTGGACTGTTTTTGACGCTGCGGCTGTAAAGTTAAATTAGAAAGTAGAGAGTATTTCTGCGTGTCGCTTTACTTGATAAGCACAAAGTATTTTGATGGTCACCCATCATCTTCGGGGGGTAAATGGGTCAAACTAATTGATCAAACTAAATTAGTTTTATTTGCTTAGGCAGCGAAAATTGAGCTTTCATGGGCGGGCGTACTTGTTGATGTAATGAGTCCTCTTGAGCCAATTATAGCATATCTTTCCTTGCATTTTTCCAAACATCTATATGACCGTGCATCGTTTAGTGTGACGTGTGTATGTGATTTTGTTTACATAATCGTCATAAATACAGCTGCACATACTTATGTAAAACAGAGGTATCTTCCTTGAATGTTTCCCTTTTTAAAGCGAAGCAAATTTATTTTAAACAATATTTATATTGTGTTTGAGTGTGTTTGTGGAGTTTTATATATGTATATACATATGTAATTATATAGTAATCGTGTATATACGTTAATTTGTTCTGTATAAACATGAATAATAAATAAACAAATAAATATATACATATTTATATTGTGTTTGAGTATGCGTGAATAAATAAATTAATAGGGTCTATATATAAATTAGTATATATAAATAAATTAATATATGCATTTATATACAAATATTTATACACACACACATAAATAAATATATACATATTTATATTGTGTTTGAGTGTGTTTGTGGAGTTTTATATATGTAATACCGGGTTCCGGGATAGTCGCTTAGTAATATAGATCACTTTGATTAATTCTGTTGTCGTTTCATTGGATATACATAATTACCATTTTTACAGTTGGCCTTGAGTAACCAGATTAGCCACAATTTTAATTAGGATTCACAATTCAAAATAAAATTACATTTGGAGTGCTAACTGCGACGTGTACATGTGTGCCTGTATGGCGAAAGGGCTAAACACATAACGTTTATGATTTTAGTGCTACGTATTCTTTTCAGGTTCCAGACCGGATGAACATATTGAGGATTCAGAGCCTCCGATGAGCGACACATCGCAGGTCCTAGATGGTCATATCAGCTGCTCTTCAGCTTCATTATCTACAGATTATACTTCAGCTTCAAGCATTAATTATGAAAACGACATTGGTCTACAAATTGGGACTAAGCCTTCAGACAGAGTACTTGCCACCATACTTCAAAATCACTGGGAACCTCCTGCTGAATACAAATTTCCACATTCTAATCACAACAAGGGAGGGAAGGTTGAAAAACGAAATTTGAAAAAAGAGCACTTAGATAAATACAAATCATGGTTAGATATTGTCACCATCAAAACTAGGGCTATTTTGCAAAGTACGTCCGTTTTTTGCACCTGCTCTTAAGGGTGGTCATCATGGAGGAATGAAGCTAAACACACTAGCGATCGTACCCCTAACAAAATTCTCTAAGTTGCTAGGAAAAGATGGTGACTTGGAATGCCACAGCAAAGCGCTGTATCATCAGCAAGCTTTAGAACGTGCTAACGACTTTCTGTTTTCTTACAAAAACCCCGAGAAATCCATTGAAAATCAAGTGGACACATACAGAATGAAAAGAGCAAAACGAAACCGTAAAAAGTTGTCATTTTCTTTGCAAAACGTTATTCTTCTTGGGAGGCAGAACATACCTTTTAGAGGGCATCGTGATGATGGCTCTGTTTTCTCAAAAGAGCCCAGACTATCAAATAAAGGTAACTTTAAAGAACTGATGAAATTTCGTGTCGAAGAATGTGGAGATACTGAATTAGCTGCACAGTATAGCTCTGATAGTAAAAGAGGTACATTCTTAGTAAAACTGTACAAAATGACTTGATCGAATGCTGTGGCGAAGAAATTATTTCGCAAATATTACACAGAATCCAAGAAAACGGATTCTACAGTATTCGGTTTGATGAGACCACTGATATTAGTCACAAAACTCAGATGACAATTTTTCTGAGATATATTTACCAAGATATGATCAGAGAAGATTTCATACGTTTTATCAATCCCCGGGAGCCAGAAAAAAATCTGTGGAAACAAACTCTCAAAGTTCACCACAAACGTAAAGTAAACAAAGATTTCTCTTCAACTTCTGAAAGTGACGGTGATCAACAGGAGTCTTTTGAAGATGACAAAGATGCCAATATTTGTGACAAAGATAAAACAGATGAAGAGAATAAAGATCCCCGAATGACTGGAGTAAAATTAGGTAAAACTGTGTTAAACACCATGAGAAGTCTTAACCTCGATCTTAGTAAATGCATTGGTATTGCAACAGATGGATGTTCTGTCATGAGTTCCGAGGTTGTGGGAGCAGTCACTACAATAAAGAAAGAATGTAATAATGCTGAACGAGCCCCTTGTTGTAATCATTCTTTAAACTTGTCTATTTCTAAGTGCTCTGACGTGCAATTAGTGCGAAACTCAATTGGGATCGTTAAAGAGGTTGTCTCTTTTTTTACAGCTTCGCCAAAAAGAAATGCTGTACTCATAAAGCATGTAGGGAATCAGCTAGTCTCCATGTGTGGAACAAGGTAGATAGAAAGGCATCTGTCTGTAGCGTCTTTTCTGAAAAACATTGAAAAAATCGTGTCATGCCTTGAGGAAATTTCGCAATGGTCACATTTTTCAAGTGACACCTCTAGCGTAACGGCTAGGACCCTTTTATATGCAATCAGTAATGGAGAATTAATCGTAACTTTCGTGTGCCTTGCTGATGTGCTCAGCCAAACATTACCTCTCAGTAGGTTTTTCCAAAAAGGGACTATTGATGTTAGCAAAGCAACTGAGATCTTGACGATACTTTCTCAGTTTTGAAAACAAAGCGAGAAAATGTGGTTGCAGAATTCAGCCTGCTGTACGATCAAGCCAAAAAACTGGCAGATATTATAGGAAGCACCACTCAAACACCCAGGATTGCATCTCGACAAGTTAACAGGCCTAACGCTGCTCCATCAAGTACGGAAAGTTATTTTAGGGTGAATGTCTTTATCCCTATTCTTGACACAATAAACACCGATCTAGAAAACAGATTCTCTAAAGACGTTCTGTCTCTACAATCTCAACACACTTCTACCAAAAATCTGCTCATCTTCAACAAGGTCCATGGAGTCAATGATTAGGGATGCAGAAACTCTGGCTACAAAGCACTACAAAGTAATTGGGGAGGATGAAAGTGACTGCATTTCTAATCTGAAGGCAAAGATCAAGCTGTGGGTGGCAAAATGGAAAAGGGAAGATGCAAACAAAACACTTCTGCCAGGCTATGCAGTTGAGTGTTTGCAGTTTTGCACTCCAGAAATTTTCCCTTCAATTAGATCTTTAATGTTGATCCTTTCTTCTCTTCCTGTGTCACCTACAACAGCAGAAAGATCTTTCTCGACACTGAAACTCATTAAGACTTGGTTGAGAAACCGTTGTGGGCAAAACCGCTTAACAGGACTTGCTTTGTTGTATGTCCATAGAGATATCATTATTAACAAAGAAAAAATTATAGATAGGTATATTGAGAAGGGTGGAAAGAACAGAAAAGATATGTTTTCTTAAGTACAGATAATATAAAGCCAGTTGTTCTTCTGTGATGTAAAAAGATCGAGTAATTAGCATTCACACACTTAGATTACTCTTTACAATTTAATATAAAAACTGAAAAAAGTGCAAATCAGATGCTAACATGCATGAAGAACGCCAAATATATACTGTATGAGTAGAGAACTAAAATGAAAAATATAAACACGATAATTTTTTGTAAAAAGGTCTTCTATGTCATATTTTAACCACTCAGTGTATTAAAAAAATACAATATTACATTAAAAACTACTGTTTTATGCACCTTAAGTAAGCTTTCGATTTACTGTAACGGTGTAATATCATTCTCACTGTTTCATTGTACTTTTTTGGAGGTATTAGTCTCAAATTACTAATATAATTAATATGGATATTGCATTTTTATTCCTACTATGTTTGTTTCAAAATGAGTATCGTTGTAAATTGTATTGAAAATAAAAATTAGAAAAAAATATTTAAATATCTATTTAAGACTTTACAAATATTATTTTAAAATATAAGTATATATATTTATGAACTAAACTGGCAAAAATGTAACTGTCAACAAATTAAAAACTACAATTTTAAAAGTATTTTATTCTAATTTCAGTTTATTCGCTTTTAATTTGCTTAGCAGTTCTGTGTTGACAAAAACTTATAGAGCTTGTGGTTTCATGTTAACAATTATATAAATGAAGCTACTTAGAAAAAGGCTATGAATGCTACACATTTCCACAAATTTAAAACTTTTTTGTCTAAAATAAAGCATATGTTTGCACTTCTTTGATATTTTTAAGTATCAAAACAGCTTCAAATAGTTTTTGAAAGTTTTTTCCTTAACTTTCAAGGGGGGGACCCCTGGATCTTCTTTCTCTTCCAGGCAACCGCCCCCACCCACAAAATTTCATTAATCCGACACTGGTACTAAAATAGGTAAAACGCAGCCACTTCAAAAACGGAAGAGCTAATAATAGGTGTTAATAAATCAAGGTGTTAGACAATGGTATAGTATGTCCCAAACTTTCTTCAACATCTACATTGAGGATCTCATACAGGACAGGAAGATTAAAGTCCATCAAGGCATACAGCTGGAATGAAATTACCACTTAAATGTTTTGCTGTATGCAGATGATGTGGTTATACTACACAATAATGAATCAGACTTACAACGCTCTGTGTACAGACTACATAACCTGGGACGACAATACTACAACCTAAAGATATCTACCAACAAAACAAAAGTTATGTCTCACTATGGAAAATTTTCAGGACGCTCAAAGATTGAGGATAAAATATTGGAACAGAGCTCAAATTTTAACTATTTAAGTTGTGATATAAATGTTGACGTTGACAAAAAATATACAAAATAAAGTCAATAGATTTCAACATAGATGTAAAGCTATGAATCGAACGCAGAAAAATAAAACGAGACGTGAGACAAAATTAAAATAGTAGAAAAAAATGTCTGTTTCAATGCTATTATATGGCAGTGAATCCTGGATTACAAAACGAAGAGATAAAAGCAACTTACAATCAGCAGAATTGGGATTTTTAAGAGGGGTAAAAGGATGCCGAAGAAGGGATCATATAAGAAACGAAGATATACGGGGAGAGATATATATATAGCGATAAAACAAATATAAGGCATAGTATTAAAACACAATAATAATATAGTAATTAAATATTACCTGAATAGTCCGTCTTGTGGTTCACTTTGTTTTATATTAAAATACAACGCGTTTCGGAACTAAAGTTCTATCCTCAGGTTATTTTCCTCGTTAGAGGTCGTCACAACATTAAAACACAAAACACAAGAAACAACAACATTTAAAACACATATATAAAACAATCATTAACGCGCGAGAATAACGGTGCGCACTGTGAGGAAGCTATAACTACACTGCCGTCTCCAGTCAACATATTCACTGTCTTATCTGTGACGCAAGTCTCAGACGTTCTGAGACTTGTAAAGCCGTATCATATAGCGCGTTCGAGTGGAAATTCAATGATCGTTTAATAAATGCTCAGGATATAATTTATGTGCTTTATAAATTTCGAATTCCTCAGCGGAATCCATATAACGGCCTTTTTTACAAACATGTAAAGGTGCAAGATTTGTAGCCAGGTTTGTGTAATTATGGTTACTATCCATTAAATGTCGGCCAAAATTAGATTTTGTTTGATCTAGATTTTTTTTTAGGTACATGTTCTTTAAATCGTTGTAAAAACGATCTCCCCGTCTGGCCTATATAAAAGCGCTTACAGTCACTACACTTAATTTTATAGATGCCCGTTTTTTCTTCCAGTGGTCTAATAATTTTATAAAAGCATTTAGTCCTGGCTACAAATACCCTTTCTGCGATGTTCCACTGCAATATATATAATCTAAATGTAAAAATTGAAGAATACAAGCAAACGTGGAGCATTTAAGTCTCATGGATGAAGATAGAATACCAGTAATTGTAAACAAGTGCAAGCCTTCTAGAAGAAGTGACGTAGGAAGACTAAGAAAGAAATTAATCTAATATTGTGAAGTCGGAACAGGCGCATTGCCTAATCCCTGAGGTGTAGAAGAAGAAGAAGACTTTTATACACAACGAGTTTCTTAATGACGTTTATGTTTCTAATGACCTTCAGGATTCTGTAGCAATCTTTACGTTTAAGATAAGAAAATGGAGTCAATAAAACTGATTTAAAAACGACACACAGTTTCCTTGCCTAATTATCTGACGCCGAATAAGTAAGTTAATATACAGTATAATTATTATGGGAAAAAGAGTTTTAATTCCTGGATTTTGTTGTCAATGACGTGTCCGTTGTTATTAATTAACTAATATATAATACTACCTACTCGGATCACAAATTATTATTGATAAAAAATCGTAAATTTTTACTTGATGGCCTAAACTAGTTTTCGCTCCGTCAGGGGCTGCCGTCAGAGAGGTGTGAGACGTCCGAGGAAGCTCTGGAGTGGCCAACTGTAATCTTTGCCTAATTGAGACCGGAACAAACCATTCTTGGTTTAATCCGTGCAGATGATGATGATGATGATGATGACAAAAAAGTGGCAGAAGACGGAAACTATTCTAACAGTGACGCATCAAGGAACTAAATAATATGACATGAAGGACATTCCATAGTTAGTGTATATTGACAAATGCCTCCCAAAGTCTGACTATATTTCAGTGAACCTCAATAACTGACAAAATGTTAGACTAAAAATATCGACACTAGTTTTACGGGTCTAAAAATCTCCACCCACAGTATACGCCGTGCAAAATACAGCGCCACGTGCCCACTCGATAAGCATTATCAGTGCTGAGAATGGCGTGACACCTCGCTTTGCTTTCGTCACGCCACGAACACGGTCAAGGCCTGTTTAGATTCAATTATAGCAACCGTTGAACTTCTAACTCAATCTAAAAATACTTCAAACAGTTTGCGCGTCACGCTTTATCCCTGGTTCTTTTTTAATTTCTTTGCTAGTATTATTTTGTACTTCTTAAGGCGCGTACAGACTAAGCGAACGAAGGGTAGCCAAGGCGTTCTGGCCAAATGTCAACGAGAGAATTCGACGTTTGTTATGCCGTCCACATTTACAACGAACAAAGCCGTATGCTTCAATTCGGTCCCGTTCGATGTTGTTCCGCCTATCGAGCGAACCTTGACGAAGGCGAACGAATGCTAACGAAAGGGCTCGTTGCTACGTACACACTGACCCAACGAATTCGTTAGCTAGCCTTCGTTTACTTAGTGTGTACAAACCTTGCCGAAAGTGAACGAATGCAAACGATGGGCTTCGTTGCTACGTACACACTGACCGAACGAATTCGTTGGCTAGCCTTCGTTCGCATTTACATGAACAATACTTTCAAACCTCTGGGTGATCATTAAAATCGTCATGATCATTACGCCTGTACTCTCCCGACGGAATAGTAACCGCGCCTTCGCGGACTTCTGCTCGAAGGCTCAGCAGTGACGACTTGTCAGTTTTGTTTCTTCTATTTGTTCAGATGACTTATGTAATAATCGTTTTGATTACTGCAGACCAAGAAACAGCCAGACTTACACTAGATCCATTCTTCCAAGAGGTTGTGCCGCGAAACTCACTGAGACACCGCCAGCCCAGGTTGCGGCAAAACTGCTGCGCTCTACGGCAGCGCTACCTATCGGCCACACCATGGAGCTGCTGTTGTCTCAGATGTGGCGTCCCGCTGCGGTAGTATAGAACTTCACTATTTCTCGACTTGCGCGCTAGTTTGCTCAGTACCGGAAGAGACTGACGCTCATTGGTCTGCAACCCGGAAAGCACGCATGTTCCCGGGCGCTATGTTACCCGAGCGTCTGTCTAATTTGACACAGCAGTTCACACTATTTTAATTAAAATAAAAACAAACGCGTTTTTAAAAACCCTATCATCTGGACCACACCACTCATTGTTATATGTTTCATCACATAGACGGCCTACAAAAAGCGTATACAAGAACAATATACGCTCAAAGGTATAATGTTCTATTGAACAGTGTTGTCTTCACGTATTAGTTTATACATTTTTGTGACACAACAGAGTTGATTAAAAGTGCACTTTTTGTGCTTTGATTTCAGAAAATTTAATAACGTTTCTAGTATCGATTGTTTCACATGTTTCATAATGTATCCTGGCTAGCGAACGACTAAAAATAGTTTTTAATAATGTTTAGCTTTGAAAATGAAAGTCCGACTGTTGCCACCATATCCTACAGTGCGAAAAGTATTCGAATAACAATAGTTACATTTGGAAAAGGCGAATAAAAAATACACTCAGGTATAGCCTACATCGTGGGGTTATTGGCAAATCTACCCAAGACCACTCATGTGAGCTTACGGAAATCTGAAATTAAATGTTTTCAAGTGCAATGATAAATCATAAAACTGACTGTATGGTTAATTTTTATTATTAATAGAGTTTTTTATTTATTACATAGCTGTTAAAAAATAAAAATAAAAAGAGAAATACATCAAAAATGTCATTTTGAATCATCTTGAAACATCAATAAAACTTGGACTTGGGTAGTTTTACCACTGATCCCTCAATACACGAGGGACATTTGAAAAGTTCGCGGAGCGACGTCTATTGCTTACAGCTAGAACTAACATTTTTCGTATGCTGTAAGATTCGTATTTCATGTAAACGCCTGTTAATTTTCAAATCTATCTGTCAATTTATTTACTGTTTATCAGTTATTCAAAATGTTCGTGTCACGCGTGTTTTGAAAAATGCACAAAATTATAAATTGTTAGTTAAAAATAGTCTAACGCTAACGGAAATTCACAATGAAATGATAAGTGTGTTAGGAGATGGTTTGCATCTTTAAAAACAATGGTTGGTACGTGGGGGACTCGAGTTTAAACTTATTCGAACAAGCATTGAAAATGGTGCCCGGCAGTGGACTTCCAAAAAAGCAACATTCCAAATGTGGTACCTATCTTGCACGAACTTTTTTCACTCCAAGTTATTGAGTTAAAACATAATTCACAGCTCGTGTACAACCCCTATGATCTCAGCAGTGCCATCCACTCTCAATCGCTGGTCTTCCAACACCCTGTATCACATTTCACACCAAGTTCTTGAGTTAAAACATAATTCACACGCTCGTGTACAACGCCTATGATCTCAGCAGTGCCATCCACTCTCAATCGCTGGTCTTCCAACACCCTGTATCACATTTCACACCAAGTTCTTGAGTTAAAACATAATTCACACGCTCGTGTACAACGCCTATGATCTCAGCAGTACCATCCACTCTCAATCGCTGGTCTTCCAGCACCCTGTATCACATTTCACACCACGTTCTTGAGTTAAAACATAATGGACACACTCGTGTAAGACGCCTATGGTCTCAGCAGTGCCATCCACTCTCAATCGCTGGTCTTCCAATACCCTGTATCATATTTAGTAATGATATTTGGAGTTGTTAATTTTTTTTAGCGCCCACTGCAGGAACCTGTGTTTTGTAGATTTTGCATTTCGTCCTTCTTGAGATGAAGCTAGATGTCAGGTGCTTTTTGAATCCATAATTAAAATGTTTTATGTTTTATTTTGGAAATATGTTCTTATTATTATTTCAGTGTTGATGTCGTTAGTGCTGTTTATATGGGAGCCAAGATATATGAACTCTTTTACTGTCTTTATTTTTGGTGCCTATTTCAAGGTTTTGAAGGGTTGGGTTTAATGGTAGTTTCTTGGCAGTATACTGTCTCAGCAGCGGCTTTGCTACCGAACAAGGAATGTGGTGACGTATGCCATTCAGCTGCACGCATCACTGTAATACTACTCATTTAAAATACGTTTAACACAGTTTTGGTGTAACTTGACTGTCTTTCACACGGTATTTCTTGTAGCGAATAAGAAAACTCACTTTAACAAAATATTCAATAAATTACACTGAGATATAATGTACGAACGCTCAATGTAATACGCACACAAAATCACAACTAAATACGTTTTATGAACAACTGAACAATGTTTTCAGAACCAGTAATACCCCACCAACACAAGCACGCACTATCATTCAGTAGACCCCCGCTCCTCAGGTTTATCTGCAGTCCAATTTTACTTGAGGCTTCCTCTAATGCTGTGATGTGGTTAAGGGCTGAACTGTGGTCCTACATCTCACATTAGCGTTTACTCGTTTACACTGAAGATGGCAGTCGGTGGCATTGCCGAAAAGTCTGGTTTTCTCATAAACTTTGGACCTCGGTCAAACGGACCGGGAAGTAATTTTAATCACTTTACGACGGATTTTATGGGCTATAAAACATTTTTTCATAAAAATCGCATACATTCAGTTACCAATTTTGAAGTGAAAACTTTTATACGCGGGCCTGGAGAAACACTTTTTGTATGGAGAAAAACATAGAGTTTCGCGTCAGCATCTCATCGGTTTTTTTCGTTACGGTGAGTCATCAGCTTATACATATACAGAGAGTATAGGCGGTTCCCTCTCTCTTTGAATTTATATCGCTATCAAGTACAGTAAGTCCTCGATTAACGTCGTAGTTACGTTCCGGAAAACCGCGACGTTAACCGAAACGACGTTAATCGAAACATTTTTCCCCATAAGAAAACACGTAACTTTTATAGGTTAGGTTCCAGTATTGTGCTTGACATAGACTAAGTCGCTTAAGATTCGTCGTTAACGTCGCGGTTTTCCGGAACGTAACTACGACGTTAATCGAGGACTTACTGTATATGCTTTATAATAAAATAAGATAGGCCTATATATCAGGATATATAGTAAGATTTTTGTCTTTGTATATCAACGTTATTAGAGAAAAAAATTAATGATTATACATTGATTGCTATTATATTATATAATCATTTATTATTTCAAAATTTTTAAACTGTAAAATTATCAGAAACTTTTACTTATGTATATACTATAGAACTTTAACATTTCTTTCCAAAATAATTAGTGTCATAGAATGATTCATAAAATATCAAAATTATATCAAATATAAAATTATCAAAATATATCAGGATATATTTTACATTATATTATATACACATTATCATGTTTAATTTGTTATTACTTTTGGTATAAATATGGATACTTTAAATAATAATTTCACATATTCATCAATACTTACTACAAAAGTATTTAAAATTTAAAAATAATTAAAAACATAAAAATAAATTTAGCAAAAAATAAATGATTATAAGAGAAATTATATTGTATAGTATAAAAACTTTGTATATACTATAGATCTTATAATAATCATTTCCTTCCTAAATAATAAGTGTCATAGAATGATTTATAAAATATAAAAATTTATCAAATACAAAAGTATCAAAATATCTCAGAAAAATATAAATAAAAATATAAAAAGGGTTCATTTATAAAAAATTATTTTTCGATTTTAAATATTTAATGTATAGGTTAATAAGCGTATATCATATCTCAAAACATTATAGTATTTACAGTTATAAATAATAAAGGATTTTGCACTCAGCCACTAAATGATTGTTACAGCAATCGTCCGAAAGTATTTTTTTAGACTCGGGTGATTGTCACCCTCGCTTAGCTCGGGCGACAAACGTCACACTCGTCTAGACAAATAATTTCGCACTCGTTACGTAATGTACTATTTTATAGAATTTAATGTTTGAGAATAAATAATATTTTTTAAAATCGCTTGAACAATCGCAAACATCTATATTATAATTATACATACAGTATAGTTATTTTTTTGCATGTGTAAAATGTTTTTTATTAATTATTTCTGAAAATTATAATTGATTAAGATTAAATTTTACATTGTTTTAATTAAATTTTATTAAAAAAAAATATTTTTCATAATTTTCAGTTGTAGATATTTCATAGCAATTTTGTAATACCACTAAATTAAATGTTTTTTCCATGCAAAAAGCGTTTCTCCAGGCCTGAGTATAAAAGTTTTCACTTCTGTCGGCACTCCCCCGAGTGCTAACATTCTTTTTTTAAAACAACTTTTGTTATCAGGTAACTCTTTTTATTCCAAGTATTTTGATATAAATCTCATCTTAAAATTTTCCCATCTTTCGATAGGTGTTCAAATTAACGAGTTTTCTTGACAATGTCCCATAAAATAATTACGTATTCTCGCACACGCGGCTAAGTATTCTTACACACCATTACACTCCACTTAAACTTGTTTTAGAAGTCTGAAAATACTTAAAGCTAACGTTTTTCACAGTGTTTCTTATCAATTAATATAAAATGTTCAAACCTGCAGCCTCTATTTATTCATACAGCATCTTCATATGCTTATGGCAATAATGTCTGCTACATTCCATATGCAATTAGAATGTCCACTACAACACACACACACACATCAAAGGCCATACGAGGTTTGATCAACAAACTTCGTGCAATTTTGTAATTTCCACCACTAGAAGTGCCCGATTATAAAACATGTTGGTACACATGTTGTTAGATTTTTACTTATTGTAAATGAGTATAAATGCTCAATTAGTCTCAGCAATATTCTGAGTTGTATGTTTAATAATATTTATTTATAAATGAGAACACACTTCTTTTGCTGCTCTGAATCATTCAATTCCTTATATTCAATTCATATTCCTTAATTCTCTTATTATAATAATTTTATTTTCTTCTATTAATTAATAAAAATTTTTCCTTCTATCTGCTGTTTTATCCGCCTCCAGTAAATATAAGTTTTTAATATAACCTTACTTTTCCTGATTATTTTTAAATAATCCCGTTTATGTTTTTATTTCACTTAATTTTATATTGTCACTCACACTAATTAAGTTGATTTTATTGTTATATGGTCACTTTATATAAAATACATGCCATTCTCACCTTTTGGCCATACTAGGTTCATAACACTTTATGTTTTTATCATTGTTTACACTGTGTCATTTGCATTGTTTCATTATTATTATTTATCACTTTTCTATTCACTTATCTCACCATGTATGTTTTTCGAATAAACACAATTATGAAAATAATTACCTTGTCTTTACCATAACACTATATATGAGCTAATTACAAATCCAGTCTTAGGTTAAAGACCTAGCTTGACTTTTAGGCTTGTGTTATACAAATGATTTTGCTTAACTCTAAATACATTTTGACATGATAATGTCTTTTGGCTGGCCATCATTTGAAAATTTCTGTAACGCTGTAAACTGTAACGCATCACGCTGCATGACGTCATTCTTGCGTGATGTCATTGGGATTGTTGTAAATAAACGTTTGTTTTGATACGTCGCAATATATATAATGTGTTAAAAATAATATCACTGCAAACAATTAAACCAGATTTATAAAGCGTCCTGAAAGTTTAAAATCAAGTGTTAGCACAATTTACCAGCCGGGAATCGTTAACTAAAACCGCGACCGCTAACATGCTAACGTCGTCGCAGATTAAAGACCTAACAAGCAAACAACACTGCATAGCTGTAGATAGGTTATTGGGGTTATTGTCTCTAGTTAATGGTTGTCTTCGTATGTGATTCAGCTAACGATCTATTCATTAAAATATTTGTCATTTTGCGCAAATGTTGCGTTTAACTGGCGGCCGAAAGACATTATCATGCTCTTAAGCTTTTACCATTTGGTAAACGGTACTATATCTTTTTTTTACTTACATACTACAATATTATTATTTACAATATTATAATAAAATATACAAAATCACTGTCCTAATCTATTGGGTAATTAGTACGTCAAAGTCACAGTCCAATCTAGTCCTTTATTATGTCTGTTTGTAAAGTTATTTACTATGTTTGTTTACAAAACTAATTCCTGTTTTTAATTTACTCATGCATCTGTAAAATACTTATTTTTTATTCATGGTTTATTGTTTTAGTTATTGTAATTCTTCCTTATATAATTATTTTTGGTTGTTCTCATTTGATTACTCATTCTTTATTGCATTCCTCATTCAGTTACATAGTAGGCTACGAGGAGGAATCGTATTTATCTATTTGATTAGTTTTACTATAAATTTTGATGATTAAATTGAGTTTCCTTTTTTGTATTATCTCGTGATGCTACAATGTTAGTGACAGTCTAAAATTTTAGCCCTATTTGATGCATAGTTTAGATTTCACAGCTAATTGTATAAGTTGCCCTTAGGTGTATTAGGAGATTTTTTTGTCATTCTACAATGCAAGATTCAAGAACATGGATTAAATTTTGTGTAAACTACCAGTTAAACTGCTCTGTCCTATAGTGAACGTGTTCAGAAGGTTTCTGGAGAGACTGCTCTGCGTCAACAAGAGGCTTGCAAGCTTCAAACATTGCCGTAAATAAGTTGAAGATCGTCTGATGAAGATTATGTTCTTGTGTTCTACAAAATTTCATCACTTATAAATAAAGAGTACTATTTGTACATTTTACGCAATTTTCATGACGTTGTTCGTAGAAAGCGGTCAGGTTTATGGAAGAATAATTTATAAAATTGCAGCCCGATAATGCGCCTGGACGCACGTCATTGCTTGTGAACCTTTTTGCTACGCTAGGCAAAATAAAACTTCATAATTATGACACGGCAACTGGTGTATTCACCAGACGTGTTCCAACGCGATCTTTCCTCCTCCCAATAATGATAGTTCCCACGGAAGGACAACGTTTCGCGACGATTAAAGACTTAAAACGAAAATCGAAAAACTAAAAGCGAGCTCATCCAGGCTGTAGCAAAAAGATTATATCACTGTTACGACGGTCTAATTGATCGTCGTATGGTACAGTGGAAAACAAAATACAAGACAGCAATGAAGTCACAAAAAATCAGCTTTAATTATCACAATTAACAGTTTGTAATCAACAAGTTATTCAACAAGATTGTACTCGTACAATAATTCAGGTTAATCTGTCCACGTAAATAAAAATGTCAACTAATAGAGTCCCGCACAATAATCACTGTTCACGTATACACCACTTGAGACGCACTGTGTAATCGCCTGAAGTAAAACTAAACTGGCCGTCGCTGAATGCCTATATATGCCAGAATAATCCGTCACTTTGGATGACGTGTTAAACAAGCAGGCGCTCTCAAGAATCCACTAGGAACAGAGTCCTTGAACACACTGCACTGACCGGTACAGTCTGGAATAGACTCGATAGTTGACGCGTAATTGTCTTTCATCTCAAAGTAGCAGCAATATGTACGCACACACGCATTAGAGCTGGGATAGCCGAGATACTTGGAATATTTTGAAGACTGCAAAACGGCTGGCTTAATCGTGTTACATTCGATTGAGGCTACTTTGAAGGAGGACATTATTTATAAGTGTCGATGAATGAAGGCATAATTTTTAAAATAAACAAGAAACGCATAAAGTTTTTGATCAAACCTCGTACTTGTTAAAATTACGTAATTGTGTTGTCATATAACTCAGTTTTTTTTTTCTTACATAGCACGTATTGGATAACTTTGGTTCTAACTGGGATAATGTTTTTGTTTATTAACAAACGATACGGCTATAATGTTTTTAAAAGTCACTTAGACCTTAGGATATTCACTGTAATATGAGTGAAACATTGTCATACAAGACGTTTTTGACGCGGTCCATTCCGGAAGAAAATTTTAAAACATAATGGACACCGACCGCGGAAGCCTGCGTGAGAACATAGATACGGCTATAGATTTTTCTGGCGTTTAAAATTTTCCCACTGTTTTAAGACCACAAACCGCATAATCCTGTTAACGCTATTGTTTACAACAAATTAATCATATAAACGAGGCATAATTTTTAAAATAAACAAGAAGTGCATGAACTTTGTGATAAAACCTCGTACTCTTGATGTACCATTTACGATCAGGGGTTGATTGGGTGGCATTGAAATGTAACCTACATTGCGTAGAAATTACTCTTCTCTAGTGCATACGTGAGTGCACATTGAAAAACATTAGACACGAGTATATCAGTTGCCGGTACATCCATCTTAGTCAATGCGATACGTCCGTCTGTCAGGCTCACATTGTTTATCTCATTACAACAGTATAAGTATAGCGCTAACACATACTGACTCCACATTACTTGTAGAGCGCGATACTGATGCATATATAAAGTCTGAGGCAGCAAGTAATCCTATTGACACCTTTAATATACACCACTTGTATCCGCCCGATCATTACTTGTGCTGATCCCATACTCCTGACCGCCGATCATGCCCGCGTCAAACCCTAACGAATCACCGAACGGCGAGCTCTACGACTGATACACCGCAGACGTCCAACATTACCAAACCCTCCAACAGTGCTCTGTGTGCATTAAATACACATTTCTCTGACCTACATACCTTCCTGTATAAACTTAATTGGAAATAAGTTACTCCAAAACCGCTTCACAACGCACTTCCCTACAATCCATAGCCACCTCCATCAACAGAACTACCCGCAATACCCGCAGGTCTCCTTACCATAGCCGATGGACCTCCTCCCAGAGCTCTTCGCTGTCAGCGTCAGAGCAGTAGAAACATACAGGAGCACCTAATTCCAAATTACATACATATTCAAACTGCCATCTTTCCTGATCACACAATAATTTAAGTTTCCCTACTTTCTTAGTAAGTCTTTAAACCTCTTCTTTGTGTCCCCCGCCTACCTTGACGCCTCTCTGTCGCCTCCTTCCAGCTTTGGCGACCTTCGCTACTTGTCCCTGTCTTGGCCGCCCTGGAAAATAAATAAATGAACAACAATGAATGCCACTTCCATCAGCCTCTTCCTTCACCTATATGACTACAACTACATCGACACACAAATACACGCACATGCATTACTCTACCCTCTACCTTCTATGCGCCTCCACCTTCGTCGCTTTCGGTGATCCCTTCAGCCAAATCCTATCATTTGGACAAGTCCCAGGAAAAAAACCTATAGTCCCCCCTACCCCCTATATTGTAGGTAAGCTTATACTCATAGTCAACACGTGTTACCGGTGATTACGTACGCCTGTCCTCCCGTGTAGGGTTACCTTGCACGCTGTCATATATAGGCGCTCCAGCTCGTTCTCGACGACAGCGGATTAAACTTCGCGTGTAAAGTACCCCGTAGGTTCGTGTAAAGTACCCCGTAGGTTCTCTTCTCGTGCTTTCAGAAGAAGCCTAGGTGTCTGCAGCCTTGGTGGCACCTTGAGACGCCAGGCGCGTAGATCCTATGGTCGGCGTGCTCACGAGTCCCACAATCGACGGACTCTGTCAACCAAGACCACGTGAGTCTTGGAAGCGACGCCGTTTGTTAGCCCCTTTAGCCTCCTCCTCAAACATGAAAAAAGTTATTTTCCGAAAAGTGTCTGTGTGTAGAATTTTTCTATAGCGAACGATCTTCTTCTAGGTTAGCAGCCCATAGGCTGGTTGGCAGCAGCTCGCCTTTCTTCATGCTTCTCTGCGTTCCTTTTCAACTCACAATATAATGTGCAGTTCATATCGACCATAAGCTGTTTCATGTAGTCTAAACGGGGTCGACCTCTGTGATTCTTCTCTTAAATTGTTCCTTTTATGGCGATAACTGCCGCAAATTCAAACAGAATCAAATAGTTTTTTGCATATGTGCCCGAGTTGTAGCGGACTGAAGGTTTGTTGATTTTGGTGAGGATCGGTTAAGGGGGAGGGGTAGTTTACCTGCAACGTTTACGTTTTAACAAGAGTAAAATAGTTAATTTTGATAAATAAAGTATCCTGAAAAGAAGGGCATAATAGTCCACTGTAGAAAGGTGGGTGAAATATCTATAAATAAAAAGGGTAGTTGAAGAGGGAGGGGATAATTTTTTATATGTTTACTACGTTATCGGCAACAAAAAAGTAGTTTCCATGGAAATATTTAATTTGTATTTGTCAAATATAAAAGTCGATTTACAAGGAACACACCTAACGTGTAAGAAATTATCTAACCGAATTGAAGTAAATGGTTTGAAATATAAATCTTAGAACATGGAAGTCATGTATGGTTCTCCATACCGACATTATTGTTTCTTACCAGTGTATTTACACCTGACGTGCGTTTCACATATTTTAACTGTATCTTCAGAGATGCGAAAGGTTTCCTTTTGTTTCTGTTGGACGTCGTTGCCACGGCGACAACAAATAAAGCCTAATATACGCTAACAAAGCGTTTGGACGCTGTCACATAATGAGAGCCCTGGGTATTGTCGCCGCGGACAGGTGAATTCACTACCACTGCCACCACAATTTTACAGATAATCTACGGTCCTGCCGCCTTAAGTTGTAACTGGGGGAAACATTGTACTTTTTCACGTGCGTTTTAACTAAAATTGTGTAGCTGTATGTAAGTAGTGGAATCAACGCTATTGGTTATGAAACAAAACTAATTTTGAAAAAGATAGGAATTGTGTTCCCTACAGTTTTTGATTAGGTTTGGAGAAATGTATATTGCCTACGCTAATGATTCTAGAATATGAAGGACTAGTTTGATTATTGCATGTCATTAGATAGTTTGCTCTTATCTTTTTTTTTTTACATGATAATGTCTTTTGGCTGGCCATCATTTGAAAATTTCTGTAACGCTGTAAACTGTAACGCATCACGCTGCATGACGTCATTCTTGCGTGCGTCATTGGGATTGTTGTAAATAAACGTTTGTTTTGATACGTCGCAATATATATAATGTGTTAAAAATAATATCACTGCAAACAATTAAACCAGATTTATAAAGCGTCCTGAAAGTTTAAAATCAAGTGTTAGCACAATTTACCAGCCGGGAATCGTTAACTAAAACCGCGACCGCTAACATGCTAAAGTCGTCGCAGATTAAAGACCTAACAAGCGAACAAGACTGCATAGCTGTAGATAGGTTATTGGGGTTATTGTCTCTAGTTAATGGTTGTCTTCGTATGTGATTCAGCTAACGATCTTTTTGTGGTTACTGACTGACTGATTGTTTCTTTTGCGCAAATGTTGCGTTTAACTGGCGGCTGAAAGACATTATCATGCTCTTAAGCTTTTACCATTTGGTAAACGGTACTGTATCTTTTAAAGACGGCTTAATAATAATAGAAGTAAATAATCTTAGCAGTAAAAAATATGAAATACGGCATTGAAAATAGGGGTTGATGTTTAATATTTCCAACTGATAATGAGCTTAAGGCCGTAGGGAATAATATCAGTTCACTTCGCCGTGAAATCGTTTCATGTGTACCGTACGTCGCTGAGGCGTTTATTTAATTGTCCTTGACGTTTGACACGGCTTGCGGCGGCAAAGTAAAGTCCCGAGGAGGAGCCTTGTCGTAAGTGAGATGATAATGTATGACCTTGTGAAGGTCGACACCGCTCTGTATTACAAGCAAGCAGCAGTGTCTCATTTACTGTACTGTACTGGGAGCCGCTTTAGTGCTTTGTTTTAATCAAAGTTTCATTGCGACTTTGGAAATTAACGCGTTGTCTCCTGTTAACTTGGCCACGATTTGGTAGATTTAATGAAACTAAATGACGGGTGATTAAATAACCCACGTGTGTTACTGAGTATATTATTATTTGAGGCAAACTTTATCGTTAATAATAGACAAAAATTTATAAATATTTCGAACGCTCGCAATCTCTTGTCGTCTTCAGCTGAGTTAATAGACAGAAGTTCTTAGACTTTGAAATAGATCTTCTCAGCAAAAGAGTCTTTTATACAAAAAGTGTTTCTAAGGCTTTCACTGCCGGCGTCAAGAAAGTAATCATCATCATCACCACTCCGAGGACTAGGCCTTAGACCTGTTCCGGAACCCATCTCCTCCTCGGTCTACCGACATTTTTCTTCCCAGTAGGGTGATAACCCAAGGCAGCCGCAGGTAGACGGATATCAGGCATGGTATCAAGTGGTCATCACACCATCTTCTTCTGTGTCTTCAATCCGATTTCCGAGACTCGTATGAGTTCTGTAAGTACATATGTTTTTACTTAAGCAGGCTACTGGCCTGCTGTAAAACTCCCAACCTGGAGGACCAGGAGCATTGATTTCGGGCTGCTCTTCCCCTAGAGAGTTGCTTCACCTCAGCTGACGAGCTCTCTCTGCCCGATTGCAGTAGACTTAGCCCATGCATGCAGCCGTTGGCCTACTGTAGGCTCCTCCGCCTCCACACTAGATGCACACCCTGCTGCCGATGTGTACCATCCTGCCAGGCCAGGACCCAGGATACCCCCAGGCGGCCCTGACAGAACCCCCATCTCTCGTTTGCTTACCGGTCGGATTGCTCGGCGTAACAGGGCCCACCAACGTGTAGGTGAGAGTGGAGTTGGGATGGAGAGGCTAGAGTATTTCTCTTCAATGAAAGCATATCTTCCCGTCACATCCCCTTTTGGACCCTCAAAAAAGTTAAGAAAGTCAAGAAAGTTAGAAACATTATGTGCCGGGTTGTCAGGCTGTCAGGCTCCATCGACAGACGTTTCGGCCTCACCATCGGAGCCCGTCTCCAGTGTTAGAAGCAACTGGCACGGTGGTGCTGGTACCCCAGTGATGACGTAGACAACTACCCTGGGCTGCACATGGAGTCCGTAGAGATCTTCAAACATGGTTCCGTCACTATGATTTGAAGGGGAGAAAGCCTCCTATTCAACAGGATTTAGCATGCTGTGCTCCCATAGCAGTCAGATAGCATTTGGAGCTGGATGGTTGATGCTGCTTTCCAACTCAGATCGTGCTGGCAGGAAAATTTATATAAGTGGGTCTTCTTAGGAGACAACACAGCTTTCTACCTCATCACTAGGGTGAATTGGCGAGCGCGTGAAACTAATAGTTGAACGAGCAGTTGCATGGAGCACAACTGTCTTGCAATCGATTGCAGTATGTGCAAACAATTGCAGTAAGTGTGATTCGCTCAGTGGCGGCTGGTGGTTGAAACATTTGGGGGTTGCAGTTGGGTTCGATGGTATTAATTTGTTTTATTCTCTGAATAGAAAATGTCCAAGTCTCCTCCCCTCAAAAAAATAGACAAGGAAAGCAAAATACTAAAATTTTAGTCTCACACCCACATAACCACGAATATTTATTGTATAAATCTTTTTTCAATTTACGATTAAATATTTTTGTTACCTGATTTTACACTTTGATTAAAATTTGAAAGGTCTGGTGTAGGCCTACCTACTCTCTTAATTTCAATTTTTTCCTCAATAGGACCTAAACTGAACAGCGTTTTCGTTAAGTTTACGACAGAATTCATTGCGTCCTAGCAGTTAAATATAATAAATGTCTTACACTATGACACCTTATATGTACTATTATTTACATATAACGATGAATTGGACTGACACTAACAACGAACTTCACAAAAAATTCGACCGACACAAACGAACTCAACTAACGTAATAACAACAAATACCTACAAATTCCAACCTGGCGCACCACGTGTTATTTGCCAACAAACAGACTGGTGGCGCTGTGACGTACAAGCGGACTTTGCAGTCCCTAATCACACCATGCGATACTATATCGCTGTAATAGGGACAACAGAGTCTAGCCAGCCAGAGCACTACTCCATTGTATTTCCCCATTTACAAAGCGCGTCACGGTTGGTGCATACACCGCGGCAAGAGCGTGTACGGTTTTTAGTATTGCTCTGCGCTTCTCAATCGCCAAATGATTAATTACGGTGATTTAGCTTGAAAACACTATTATTAGTTATTGTTTTATTCATAATTCTATAATTTACAATTATTTTATTATTTACAATAATATAATTGTATTTCTATAAATACAGTTCGCGATTTAATGGGGGTTGTGCAACCGTGCAACCTAAGCACGCGCCGCCACTGAATTCGCGGCCAATGCCCTACAATCAGTTGCCCAGTTGCCCACAGTCAGCAATCAGTTGCCCAGTGTAATAGAGGCCTAAAACAATGGAGTAAGTCATGGGAGGTCACAGGACTCGATGCTTTCAATTTTTGATAACGCTCCTATACAATGATCACAATACGTAGTCCTTCTATAAAGCGACAACCAAAGCCTAACAAAAGAAAGGAGCAGCCTTTGGTTTTAAGATCCCTGCTACGACTTTTCTTCGTGTATCTACGGTCTCACGACGGTCGCCGTGTGGTACAGTGGAAACAAAATAACCGACACCAATGAAATCGCTAATGACAAACTTTAATTTGACACAACCGGCAGTTGGAAATTAACAAAACCACTCTTGTACAATAATTCAGGTTAGATTTTTTCCTACACACAACAATAAATGTCACCTTTTTACAGTTTCGAACGAATCAACACAATAATTACTTTACACTAAACCGCAACAATCACTCCGAACCCATCATCAGGTCAGGTCAACTTGTAATATCATCAGGTCTAACTGGACTTCGTAATCCAGTATTTATAAAGCTCGGCCGGCTTACATTGTAGTGACACAGCGGGCCTGGATGCTGTAAGAATAATCGATAAACGTGTGGAACGAACATCTCGAATTATCTAGAGCAGTAGTTACCGGACTTTATAGTTCGCGGACCCCCCCCCCTCCAAAATAATTAAAAATTTCACAGACCCCGTCTGAGTTATGAAATAAAACAAACAGTAAATGTGATACACTCTTATATTTTAATTAAATGTATTAAAATCAAAATTCTCTTAATTTGCAAAATTATGATATTAATGATATCAAACATAATTTAATGTGAACAATGAAGCTGCTTTAAAACAATTAGCTCTGCAATATTAGGTTTAATGACTGATAATTTCAACATCAAATAACTCTTGACATCAAGTTTATTTCTTAACTTTGACTTTAAGTACGTGAGCAGGGGGACTGCTGTTACACACAAATAAGTAGAGGAACACACAGTTAAATACTTCAAAGCTCTTTTTCCGAGTTCAGGGTTCAGGATAGTCAGTCATTACATATAACCAGAAGTCGGCTAGCTGTAATTGCGAAAACTGTAATTTTAATGAACTGTCAGTTGAAAGTTCTGCCAATGAATCTCCTTTTCATAGTGTAAGAGAGAAGTCTAGTCAGTTCGGATGACAAACAGATCTGCTACACGACATGATTTAAAGACATTATTAAAACCATTAGTTTGAAATTACTTTTACAATTACAATTAGTTTGAACCCCCCTCCCAAAATAATGGAATCTTATATTTTAGAGCATAAAAAAAGAGAATATTACGGGTGTGCAACTGCGGCCGCCTTAGTCAGTTAGTTACACCTGGCGAGGTTGTAGAGCGGGGATCAAGTGGTTGTTGTGGAAAGTGATTACTGTGTTATTATTAGTGCGGAACTGTAAATAGTTGACATTATTATTGCGCGTGGACAAAATTTATCTTGAATCACTATGTGACAGTATCTTGTTAATTTCAAATTGTTATTTGTCACTCATTTAAGCTGGTTATTAGTGATTTCATTGGTGTCTTGTATTCTGTTTTCCACTGTACCATACGAGACCGTCGTAACAATATTTAAGCTACTACTTTTTCACTTTATTAATCGTAAACGCCGGTCGTGAAAATAGAATCATCATGAAAAATTTAATAACACTGAAGGTGATGTCAAACGAAGTACAGATTCCCTATGGCAGTGGCTAAAGCGTTATATGAACGTAACAAAGCCAATTAAACGCGGGAAACAACTGTTTGGCGTTGCCAATGAACGCGATATACAGTTAGCAGCGCAGCCTTTTTGCGTTTGTAGTCACCACACCGCGTTCAAGCGTGTGACGGCAAATAATGTTGCAAACTTAATTTAAGAGAGCGAGAATCGATGAACAAACGAATTTCCCCCGTATACAGAGTGTGAATGCGGGTGGATGAAATAGAGAGAGAGAGAGAGAGAGCGATTGTGGAATTATGTTTTAAATAACCAGGACTGGTCACGTATATACTGCTACGACAGTTACGTAACGCTCTCGAAAACTCGGCAGCCGCAGTTACGTAAAAGTTCTACACGTTTCTCGGCTAGCTGAGTAGGTCCAGTGTCTCTGTCAGGTACCCTCTAGACCAGTGATTCCCAAACTTTTCAGTCTAGTTTGTTACACCTAGCGATTATAAACCCCCAATGATTATAAAAATTCACGGACCCCGTCTGAGTTCTGAGATAAAACAAACAGTAAGTATGAAAGAAACTCTTATATTTTCATTAAAATGTATTAAAATCAAAATTTTCTTAACTTGCAAAATTATAATATTAATGATATCAAACGTAGTTTAATGCGAACAATAAAGCTGCTTTTGCACAATTAGCTCTGCAATATTGGGTTCCATGTCTGATAATTTCAATATTAAGTGACTCTCGACATCAAGTTTATTTCTTAACTTTGACTTTAAGTACGTGAGCAGGGAGAATGCGGTTTCACACAAACAAGTAGAGGGAAACGCTTCAAAGCTTTTTTGCGAGTTCAGGATAGTGCGTCACTACATATAATCAGAAGTCAGCTGCTATCTGTAATTGAAAAATCTGTAATTTGAATGAACTGTCAGTTGAAAGTTATGCCACTATATCATCTTCTTGTACTGAAAGAGAGAGGTCTAGTCAGTTCGGCTGACAAACACGACATGATTTAAAGACATTATTAAAACCATTAGTTTGAAATTACTTTTACAATTACAATTAGTTTGAACCCCCCTCCCAAAATAATGGAATCTTATATTTTAGAGCATAAAAAAAGAGAATATTACGGGTGTATCCTAGATTTTCTTAAAAGTGTCTGCGGACCCCCAGGGGTCCGCGGACGCCACTTTGGAAACCACTGATCTAGAGCGTAACGAAATTCCGTCGCGCAGAACCATGGGCAAACATCTGTAACAGTTCCGTGCTTTGCTGCGTGTTAAGACACTTTCGTAGGTACTTTTGTTATTTTTTAGGTGAACATAGCGTATTTTATATTTTTTACTGATACATATCTAAATATTTTACTCGTTGTTTATAAATATTAGTAAAGCAGACAAAAAGAAGAATTTGTTTGTCTGCATTACTTATAAGAAGCGGTTTTAAAACGAAACTAAAAGTTATTATTTAGTATCTGAACAGAGTGCGACAGATTTATCAGTTTTTCTGCTCAGTCCAAATTTTATATATGTATTTGATTTTTAATTTAACTGTATTCAATGGATACAAACACAACCATATATCAATTACCAATGCACAGAGCATAACAATTAACAGCACAACAATGACAATTAACCATACCGTATAACAATATATGCATTGCAACAGAACACAGGAGTTAAGTTTCATATAATTAGGAGACTAATGCTGTAACACATTCTCTGACGGCCATAGCTATGTTATAAATTGATTTTGTTCTCTTCTTTGTAAAGTAGTCATACGTTTTGAATTAAGGTATGCATAAAAACGTCTGTTATGTTAAAATATTCATAATGTTGTACTCTTTTATGTCAAGTGAAATATTTGTGTGAAAGTGCGCGAGTGGGCGTGTGATTAACATTTTATTTAATAACTTCTTTGATAATTGATATTTCTTTGTGAAACTTGGACAGGATGTTGTTAGTATTGAAGGCTACATTTTTCATATACTCAATTCTTCAAAACTTTAATTTTATATGGTTTTTTAATGAAATTAGTTCTTCTTTTATTTTGTTATCTCCAAGGGGGTAACAAAATTTGTAGATTAAATCTAGACAGGCCTTTGCAGAATCGGACAGAGTTTTAACTTGATGTCTGTCTATTACTGGGACCATCTATGACGTTGCTAGATTTTCCACCAATCAGGTCTAAAATTTATTTGAATAGGTGCTCTGCCGAGTACGGATCGTTCAGTTCGCTCCGAAATTTTGCCATAGAAAGACGTAGGCCTACTGACTCTCGCGAGTTTTTCGTGTAGGACAAGTCTATTTCTACAAAACTTATTAGTTTTGGTAGACGGTACGAGTTTATCGCAGTTGTAGCCATATCATCGAACTGAATAAACTGTAAATAGATCTTATTTTAGTGCGTTTTCGTGTACAGTGGAAGATTTCCGGCCTAGGAGCAGTAATACCGACCGTGGTATTCAGAATATAACGCAAGGACACTTGAAAAATCAGGAATTGTGTAAGCCAAGTACACGTGATCTATTTGTACCCAGTTAGAACCCTGAGATTAAATTCATAATAAACAATAGTTCGATAACACAGCGTGTGTGTGCGTGACGTAGGGAACTGCGTTTCTTATACTGGTCTTCGAACGACGCGCAAAGGAGCACCGAGAGCGGCGCGCCGGATGTCTACATAACCATTGGAACTCTATGAACAAGTAACCTTATACGTAGAACGCATCAAATAGACTCTTTTATTTAAAGACAATTAAATAATAAACAATTTTATGTTATAACGCAATAAGACAATAATGTGTTAATTAGTAAATTTTTCCTATCTCAAGATATAGACTATGTGTAAATAATTTCAATTAACCTGTCTATGCATTTATTAATTTGTATCGTTGCAATATATATATATATATATATATATATATATATATATATATATATTGTAACGTGACCTACGGTAGCACAAGGTTTACAAGTATAAATAAGTGAAGAAAAGCTGTATAATAAAAAATTATTAAATAGGAAACACCTATTTATGTCTGTTGATAGAACAACACCACTAACTGAATTTGATCTAGACAAGGACAATGACGATGACGAGACCCCAATAGATTGAAAAAGGTGATCAGAGAAAATAGTTAAAGTCACAATATAAAAAATACCCAATTGTTAATAAGAATCATATATATAAAATTACAAAATTAAGTAGGAAAATAAATAGTATGTAAACAGTAGGAAATGTAAAAGGAAAATGAAATGTAAGAACAAATATAATGATAAAATATGAAATAGTGTTGATAAATAAACTATTAAAAGACAATATTATAAAATAAACTAAAATAGCAATAATTAAGTAGGAAAGTGGTGATATGTAATGAACCTTGATAGGACCCAATGTTAATAATTACATGAAATATAACATACAATGTTAGAAGGTGAACAAAAAGTGATAAGTAAGTAAGAAAGATAATAAAAAATAATGAACCATGATAGGACCCAGTGTTAATCAATGAACTACATAAAAACACTAGGTAATAAAGTGAAGTGTAGTCAGGAATAAAGAAAGAACTTGTGATAATAGTCTATAAGTAATAACTGGACCCAACTATAATAAATAAACTGTATAAATTATATGGGTTAGTTATAAGTAGACATTGGCATGGTTTAATGAAATCAGAAAATGTTTGTATTTGATATAACAATGTTTGTTAGAAGCGAACCACTGATAATTGTTTTACATTATTTTAAGGAATTTTTTAGTATATAATACTGTAAGAATAATAAGGAGTCCATTGTTTTATTTTAATGAATTAAGTTTATAAATTTATATTAACCACTGTTAAAAATAATGGTAAAAGACTAATCTGTTATGCTGAAAACAGGCAAAGGGAGTTAGACACTGTATTCTATAAGTGAAATTATAAGGGAATACTAGTACACACCTACTGTTCATTTTATTATATTTTGTTTTGGATTTTGATTAACCCCAAATGTTATTATGTTGAATATTATGTTTAACAGAACCGTTTAAAATACATGTAAAACCTTAGACACTAGCATTGGCCTAAAAGGTTTGTTAAGGAATTATGTTATGTTTTATGATGATTAAAAATAATCAAATGTTATAATTTAGTCTATGTTATTACAGTAATTATGTTTAGAAGCACTTAAAATTAACAAAATTGACATGAACAGTGGTAATGAGTATAGGGGAGTTGACTTATGAACTCTAGACAATTAAGCCTATAACTGGTAACCAGAAATTTGTAAAATTTAAGACAAAACAATAACAATTGATAATATAAAGTATATAATCTGTTTAGGTTTCATAATAATAGTGTAGGACACAAAACTGGATAGAAAATAATTAGCTTAAAGGCAATTTACAAAAGAAAACCAAATGGGAAATGTATGAATCTGTTATAATTTGAAAAAAGGTTGCCTTATGAGATATCAAAATATTTTGTAAACAAAAATCAAAATAATGGTGTTATTATATTTAGGATTACAGCTAGTACAAAGGAGTTATAATAGTTTAAAGATTTTTAGTAATTTTGTATAGAAAAATGTTAGTTTTATATAACAATGTTGTAAATTATCCACCAATTGGAATTAGTGTTTGGAAGCTAGAAACTATGGTAACCAGTAAATAAATTGTATTATTCCATTATTAGCTCTTGATGAGTGCAGACGTATTAAACCGCAATGAGTAAAGAAAAGAATTAATTAAACAAAATCTATAAAAATTAATGACAAAAATAATAAACTAAATTACAGAAAATAATTAACACTCACATGAATTTAAAAATCACAAGAAGAAATTAAATAATCCATGAGGAATTGCTGAGGAATCCCAAGTGACTGACTACGAACCATTGGAAGGAAGAAAATAACTAAAACCCATAAATGAATGACGGAATTTTCAATAACAAGGATGACTGATGAAAAATAAGTACCTGAACCAAATACCTAAGAAAATAGAAGAACGGAATTAACGAAAAAAGGACAATCAGCAGTATTCGTGAGAAATATTACCCGGATAGATGAGACAGAGGAATGCTAAGTATATTTTAAAAATACGACTTAACAGTAACACACAAGAAAACCAAACAATAAGTGAAAATACACCTTCAACACCATTTATCACTTTTTAACAGACACTTGAACTTTCTTTGATTAAATGAACACCTCAAATTGAAGAATAATCTCAATCTAACATTGATTCCTTAAGTGAATATATTTAAAACGTAAAAATTTACTAAACTCAGATAACCTCCAAACGCTAAATCCAGTAGCTATAGTTTACCACTGTAATTATAAGTGTATCACATTGTATATGTTATTTATATGGTATTTGTAAAATTTTGTACTTTTATTAGTCCATTTGACAACATTTTTGTAGTCCCAAGAACTCCGACCTGAGATATAAATAAACGAAAATTACAACACCCATCCACGAGAGTTTGCTAAGCAGCGGCTGGTCAGAATAGCCAACCGCTAATAATTAAACATGCCGGCGCAGAATTAAAATATATAAATTTGAAGAATTTGTAGTAGAATAAACCAATTAACTGTTAATAAAACATCATAGAAGCATTGAACTGTATGTTTGATTTCATTTAACTAATTCTTAAAAATTGAGAATTCTCTTATCATAAAAGAAAACTTGCCTTTTTGGTTTACCTACAAGAGTTGGCAAACCCTAGTTTGAGGCAGAAAATACGAATTTGAACATCCGAACTGGTGAGTAGACACTCTCCAGTTGTAAGTATTATAACGAGCAAGATCACGTGTCGTTATAATATAAATGGAAATTTTTATTTTCTCAACCACGTTCACACACGGATACACAATAGAGATACAGGCATTAAATATCACCAGTCATCATTTACTTGACTAAACTTGCCAAATTTTTTTATCCAATTATTTATTTAAAAGTATTGCAGTCTTTTATACAAGAGAATTCAATTTTTCCTATTTCAATTTACTTTGACGCGAACTTTCCACCTCCTAAATTATAGTTGCAGTGAATTTCGCCTGTCCGCAGAAGCAATTCCCAGGGCGCACATTACGAGATAGCGATCAAACGCTGTGTTACTGTATTCCGCGTAGGCTTTGTTTGCTGTTGCCATGGCTACGGCGACACGCCACTATGTATGCAAATTCCGTAAGAAATCGAAACCGTAAAGTTCGTAAATAGTTATTTAGCAGGCTGTGAAAGAAAACTACACGAGCTTGCGGACTCGGGATATAAAGGAAAGCAATAGGCCTGTTCGTTTTCTGAATATTAAGTAGGGACTTCATAAGCAGTTACTGGTTAATGAACATAAAAAGTGTAAATCGGAGACAGTGTTAGTGCTTATTAGCAATCTTTACACGTAGATAGAAAGAGGAATAATAAATAAAACAGACGTTACTTTGTACGTTAAAAAAGTTCTGTTTTCAAAGTAATGAAATTTTTTTATTATGTACCTAAATGTACCTAACTTAAAGGAATAAATGAGCCTAACTTTTGAGGGAAGGAAGAGAAAAACTTTAAAAATTAGTGGCATTATTAGAGCAAGATTATTAGTGTCATTGATTCAAATGTATCCTACTACACTACGCAACCGATGTCATGCGATTCGCCTACACGTGCATTCTACGGACAACGAAGAAATTTCATGCCATGGGACCGAAACAGCGTACACAATTTTGTACAAAACCGCCAATATCTCGAAAACGAAAATGAAGATTTTATTAAAATAAAAACCAAAATAAAATCTTAACTTTTCCCTAAATTTCACTCGCCGCCACTGTTATAGATATCTCTTATAGAACGGAACTTTCAGTATAAGCAAATTAACAAAGAAATATCATGACATGGGACCGTTTTAAGGTTCTGTTCTTCAAAATGATTACAGTTGTCAGTTCAAATGAATATCTGAAACCGTCCTCAAAGTTCAAGGTAGACGGTGGTGAAATAACGGTGGTAGACGATTGTTTTAATCGGATCAGTAGTTTCTGAGGTTAGCGCGGACAACGAAACAATCTATACATGTTTATAATTGTAGTATAGACAACAGGCTCCAACTGATTGAACAGCAGCCTGTTTTTAGTATTCTGAAACTAAATTCATGCTTTCACTATCCAACCCACTTATACGTATATGAATAGAATAAAATTTACCTCCTTTATCCGTCTAGTGGCTTTTCCTTTTTTTTTTATATTTCCTTTTGTGTAAACGCATGTCTTGTCTTCAGCTGATTTCGATGGTTTAGGTCCTAGTATCTCACTAACGTTGTTATTAGTGCGGAACGCCATTTTTATGTTTATCTCGTTAAATGTACTATATAAAATTACACGCGATGACTATAATAGCTTCTACATTGGCCAGACTGGTAGAGAATTTATAAAACTCTTTAAAGAACATCTACCTAAAAAAGACATTAACAAAACAAAGTCAAATTACGCACGTCATTTGATGGACAGTAATCATAATTATACTGATTTCAAGACTGACTTTCAACCCCTCCATATATGTGAAAAAGACAGATATATGAGTGCTGTCGATGAGTTCGAAATATATATGGCCTTTACAAATAAAAACACCAAAAACGTCCTGCTGAACGAACAGCTGAACTTTCAGTCCAATTCTCTATACGACACAGCGATAAGATTACAAGACGAGGTCCGTAGTGCAGTAACAACGTAAAGTCAATAACAACGTAAGCATAACAGTCGATTATAGTGTTACCGTGGTGCGCACCAACAACACCGCGTGTGTTCCGTGTTCATGTATTTTATATATATTTACGACATGTGTGTAAATTGTACGTAATTTATTTTAATTATCTGACGAACTTTACTGAGGGATTACACCTGAAGATGGAACATATGTCCGAAAACGCGTAGTGAAATATAAAAAAAAAGGGAAAGCCACTAGACGGATAAAAGAGGTAAATTTTATTCTATTCATTCTGAAACTAGTTTCACGTAGCCTTGAATCAGCTGGTGCAATCAGCTGTATAGTGTAATAGAGATCTGGTCACTAACCTTGAAACAACATCGTATAACTTAAAATCTAAGCCAATGGACGGGAGATGAAAGATAGCGCTATATACTAAAATAAAAATTAGAATTTTATTTTGTATAACTCACATGATACAATATAAGCTAGCAAGGCTAGCAATATAATATTACAGACACGCGATATCACAACATTGGATGAAAGAAATGACAATAAGCAGACGCCCGAAAAGAAATACAACAAACGAACGATAACACAAAGCCGTCTACAAACAGTGTGAAAATTGACACGGCAGCTGGGAAAGTCCAACAACTGGCGGTTTACACAATAACAACACTGGTCGATATTACGTACCGTAACGTTCTGACAAGGGAAACCATTAGCGGACAAAGGTATTGGGTTTATACCCTCTACTCACAGTTTCTTATTTTTAAATTTCACAAAAACTGACACTAACCGGTCATCTTTGGTTCAATATTTTATTCCTGGATTTTGTTGCCCATAACGTTTCCGTTGTTATCAGTTAACTATATAGAATACTACTGACGCGGAACATAAATTATTATCGATAAAAGTGCTAAATTATTACTTTATGGCCTAAATTAGTTTTCGTTCCGTTAGAGCTTCGTCAGAGGCTGCCGCTAGGAGCGCTGTCCGTCCTGCTTTTGGTGACGGCCCCATCGTTCAAAAGATCGTTGTTGTGTATGTGTGTTGTGTAATATGTTCAAATAGTATGTGTGATTTAAATTCTGTCTGTTCGTTTAAGACAAGATTGTGTTGTTTCTGTGTAGGATTTACATGTTAATGTTTATGTTTGTGTATATGTGGTCTGTCTCAATGAGATGGTTTGCAAAAGTGGATTCGGTGGTGGAGTGTAATGTTTTCATGTGTTCAATGTATCTCTGTTTGAACCTGAGTCCTGTCTGGCCTATGTAGAATTTGTTACATCCTGACCTTTTTTGTTCCGCTTCAATATTATTCTGTATAGTTAGTCGATGATAACATCAAACACGTCATGGGCAACAAAATCATGGAATTATTATTCTAAAAAATTGGCGGTTTTATGTAATAATATCAATAACCACGCTGAAAAATAGCTTGCAAATTTACAAAAGCAGGATACAGAAAACCATACACAATTACAAACAATACAAAACATACTCTGTAAAAAAAGCACGCACAAAAAACAAAACAAATTTGGTTTACTTGGTGTTTACAAATTAAACGTCTCAGTATGCAGCAAATTCTACTTAGGCCAGACAGGACGCATCTTGAAACAGAGAAACATTGAACACGTCAAAGTTTTACATTCCACCACCGAATCCAAACTATCACATTGAGCCAGACCATACACGCACAAACATTAACAGCAACATGTAAATCCACACATACGCACAAAAGGCCAAAAACTAGACACTCTTGAACAACTAGAAATACACAAACACACAAAAACGTATAGAAACAACATCGTAAACGAACAAACACAATTTAAATCACACATACCGTGCAATGCAATGTATGCCTAATTTTTTATAAATTTGCTTTGCATTTTCATAAAAGGAATAAAATTTATGACGTTAGAAGACAATTTTTTAATTCTATACGTGAGATTTCACTTGAAAATTATCTGTGAGTGTACTTAATTTTAACACCGTAGATGTGATATCACATTGTTTTTTACCTTTAAGAACAAAAAAAAGTTGGAATGTCGTAAGTAGAAATCAGAGCGTCTCCAGTGTCATATTTAATATTTTTTCTGTACTTTGGTAAGATGGAAACGCCTATGAACTTCCTAAAACGTCCTGTATATTCCATACATACATGCAAAAACATCATATTTTCAATTCTTCAAAAGAGCCTGGAAATTGATACTTTGCCCCGGACCCAAAATGTTCTTCTCATGGCCTTGTCTGCGTGCTCCTTGAGGGCAAGTTTGATTTATCAACATTCTTGTCGATCTAAAAAATTACCACGAATCAGAAATATTTATTGCTACTGTAATATTATTAACTTTTATTCGTATAATTTAAAATTTAACTTCGCATTAATAACACAGCATCTCACCATCCCTGCTTTAGTTGTCTGAAAACACCCGACTGAAATTTCTTGGCTTAAATAACAACTGCTATTATTGTGGCAAGAACATCGTCTGCCGTTATTGTTGCGTAACATGTGATCTTGTTGGCAGTGGTAAGAATCTAATGAAAGTCGCAGAACCACGCCCAAACGTTGTTAATCTTGTAATCTTCACGTACAACACTATTTTGTAGATGCGATCGTACCAATATGTACACATGTTGGCAGGTTCAGGAGAGTTAGCTTAATTAGAATCTAATACACTTTAAAAAACATTAAAATTTTCTTAGATAATGAATAGTGTAGTCTGAAATAATTTTACTGTGCTTAGCTTAAAAGTGAAGTTAAGAAATTATTATTAATTAATTAAAATCTAGCGTTCTTGTTTATAACGGTGCCCAAGTCACTTGTATGAATAGATAAACTAACCTTTTCCAATCCAACTTGTGACTTCTTTTTTATGTGCAGACGACGCGTTTCAAAGTACTGTATATACTGTACTTTATTATCAGATCATACAGTATCCCTCGTAGGAGGTCGTCATTAGTTAAAAATGTAATATCATTATGCACTGTATACGTGTCAGTATATATTGTTACGTAATGCGGAAAAAGTGTTACACCATTACAGAACATTCTACTTGTTTATCGACTGTTCCAGTGGAATCCGGATGTAATGTTGTGTGCGTACGTGATCTCAACATGCGTTAGCGAGACTTTTCTAGACCTCGTCGGCCGCGCGTACTGTGCCAATACCGCACTCAATTACGCTCTAGTGTAGCGCTGATGCGTAGTATGGACGATTTTGGAATTTCAGCGGGGTATAAATATAGGTATTCAGCGGCGCTTAGTTCAGTTATTGTCGGGCGATTTACACAGTGCGGTTCGAAGTATTATGGCGTTGTGTTTTATAATTGTGCGGGACAATTGAAATAAAATTATGTTTTATATTAGTTGACATTATTATTGCGTGTGAAAAATTTTTATTTGATTTGTTGTAAGAGACTATCTTGTTGATTACAAACCGTTTAATTGTGATAATTAAAGATGGCGATTAGCGACTTCATTGGTGTCTTGTATTTTGTTTTCCACTGTACCATACGACGATCAGTAGACCAAACGTGATTAGGTGCGCACCTAATAATTATTTTCCTTTCAAATTTAAGATACCGCAGATAGTTACATATTACAATAAAAAAATATAAAAACGTATTTAACGTTGACTATCACGGTATAAAAATAAAGTTCTCCATGTCGATAAAGAGTGGTTTCTGATCGAGTGTTTTGTCAACTGATAGCAACCAATCGAACCATTCGGAATATATTTAAACAAGACGGAGTAGTTTTGTTTGTTTAGATTATTACTGGTAAAAAAGTGTTACATTATTCTTGTCGTGTTTTTTTTTTAAACAATAATCATTACGCACAGGCGCAAATTAATTAGGCTTAAAAAATTCCAATAATAGTAACTCACTTAGTTTATTTGATTTTCGTTCAGTTTTTACCTTCTACCATAGGATCACATAAAATATTAATAGTAGATTAGACGGACCAGTCGCCCGCCTTATCCATTCTGATATGTATGTTTTATTACGTGCTATGTGTATTAAATTGTATGATGAACTGCTGGGCACAAACAGACGTAACACAAAAATATTTCGGCACCAATAACTGTAATATTTACATTGAATGCTATTAATAAAGTACAATAGAAAATAATTAGTAGTATGTTTTAGTGGGCAGAATCAGCATTGATTTATTTTAGTATAATAAGGATTGGCCTCTTTAAGTGTAAAAAAATTAAGACAGCCAGCGGACTAGAATCAATGTCGATGCATCAATCAGTGTCAGTTTACAAAATCTATTACATACATGCTACCAACAACTACTTAATTATAAAAAAGTTTTTGTGTCACATAAATGAATAAAGTTAGTTCATTTCCTTTTCTGTCTGGAGTGCTACAAACTTGGAGTTCCGGATGCGCGTTAATTAGTAATTAACTAGTTTACTTAAAGAACAAAGGGCGTGTCCTCTCAAAGCATGATGTCGCCGACGATGTCGTGCAGGGGTCTGTCGTAGAGACGTATTTCCTGGGTACTCTCACGATGTGTCAGCTTCCGTTTCTTTAAGTACGCGCAGGTTACATCGGCGAGTGAGCGCTTCATGGAGAAAATCAAAACTGCCGGTACTCTTCGACCAAGCCGATACTTAGTATGTCACGTTCTCAGCACAAATGGCAGATTTGAAGAAAATTGCCTGACTCTCCTCACCCAATTACAAGCTTGGACCCCCGTAGCTGACTGAGCAAAAAAAACAGGTCGGCCGGCTGAGTACTCAGTAGTTTTGTAAAGATAAGGTGGAGGCGTGACGTCGAACAACAACAAAAACAAACCTCAGATGATTGCACTATCAACCCGATACGATACGTCACGGACGCATCATTGTTTAGATTAATAATAATAACGACATACGCGGTGGGATGCCGAATAACTGGAACAGTTTTCTCAAAAACTACAGAATCATCATCATCTTCACAACACAGCACAGGCAAGGTCCACCTCTCCCTGGGTCTACCCACACACCTGGGACCTGTAGGTTTATACTTCCAGATTTGTTTGGCCAGTATGGAATCTGACATTCTTTCTAAGTGTTCTTTCTACCGATGTTTGTAATCTTTTAATTTTTCATTCAAGTTTAAAACATGTAATTCTTCTCTTATGCGGTCAAGTTTAGAACATCTTTTAACTCCGCTTAAGAACGCCAATTCCGAGGCCTGTATTTTAGTGTCTTGTTTCTTGGTTGTTGTCTACAATTCACACTCATAGGACAATACAGGGACTGCCATAACTTTGTAGAACTTTAATTAATTACAAAATTAAACTACAGAATCCACTTGCAATAATTATATTTTTGATTCCTCAGACCTAGAGGGACGACATTTTTTTGCAAGATTCTTTAGTTAAGTAGAGCGAAGTTTCGAAACATTTGTATGGACGTTTTGTTACTTTATTTCCGAGCTTCGAAATTTATTGTCATCGTCTGGACTTCAACAGAGACAATACACAAATAATTAATACTATATTAAATGTGCACGTATGGAATATTGTAATTACACTTATTGATATAAGAGTAGTAACATATTATGTGTAATAGTTATTACTACTCTTGCTATAACACACGCACACGCGCGCGCGTGCGCACGGACACTCACCCAACATATGTAGGGGAAGGTTGCCATCATTGGACCACACAACAGTTTTTAATTTTTTTTCATCACATTTTCAACTAAAATTTACCATTCAATATACAGATAGTCTCTCTATTACTTTCTGATTAACCGTGAGTATTTACTTTTTTTTTAGATTTTTCAAATATGGTAGTAGGAACAAAAAACCAAATTTTAACAAACGGTCCATTGATGGCAACTGGTAGCTATGAATGGACCATCGAGTTTCCATCGATGGACCGATTACGAAAGTAAAGAAAAACTATCCCTACATTGGTCTATTACGTTTTATTATAGGCCTACGTATCTGCTAGTCATGGTAAAACAAAACTAAAACATATAAAGTATGAAAAATGATTTCAAGAAGCCTGAGACTTAATTCGGGATGTCGCCGCATAAAATTGTAGTACCATTTTTTCCCAGCCGATCTCTTCTCTTTGCTGAATCTGTGTTCGATGTTATTTTGTTCAGCGACTTGAAACGCGAGTTCTCGTAAGTCTTTGGCTGTAATTCCAAAAAACATCTCCTCTAATTTTAAAATGTTGTCTACTAATTCCTTCTCTACCTCAGGAGGCAGATCTCCTAAACTACCAATAATTTTCTTTCCCTCCACAGCAAAATTGTTTTTGCCTTCTAAATGTCTCTTTAAAATTGCTTTGGGCACTCCATACTCTCGGCAGACTTCATTCAAACCCATGTCTCCGTTACGAAAGGCTACGATAGCACGTTCCATTGTCTCGGTACTCCATTGTCCATATTTCACTCCTTTTGGCATTTTTCTGAAAAATGAAAATTAGTATGTTAATTTATAGACAAGCTACTACAATATTTTGTGTATTTAGGGGTTTTTGCAATGATTACTATTTAAAATTAATAAATTTCATTTCAGCTTTTAAATACAATCAAATGTCTGTTTACTCTTCAACCTGAGTGCCATACAACGACCATGTTAACAGTAGGAACCTAACGCCCTTGTGACTAAAAGTGTAAGGCTATGATTTTATTTGTGTTATCATAGTACAGGGAGACTCAATATGTTTGTATTGAAATGTTTTTATTTTCAATTTGCTACCAATTGTTGCTATAAACTTATTTTCAAATGACTACAATATTCGGACTAGAATATAATGATGTAAATTTTTCAATGTAGTCTACAGAGTTTAAATGTTTATATGTAGTTGTAGGTTATACTTTAGGCTAATAGTTAGGCTATTTGTAAAAAAAAAAAAATAGCATTTACATTGAACACAGTGTATATTTGAGTATTATAACACGTTTTTCTAGACACTAACGCAGCTACCAACTCATACACAATAATACGCTATTTCCTCGCATCTCCTACATTCTTAGCGTTATAAAAATTGATATTTGCAATTTAACAGGTTGTTAATTGTACTGTAAACCGTAGATTATAGGTTAATAAAATTTACTAACAGGCCTATCACAAAATATCAGTAAATGAAAAAGTACCAAGCAAACAAGGTTCCTGAGTCCCATGTAAGAGGTAAAACTTAAAATGATAAAATGTAGTCTTACTTGTAGTCAAAATATAAAAGAAAAGATACTTAACGTAAAGCGTGTCAAGGAAAATAATAATAATTCAAAAATTTGTTTACGTTTCCATGAATGGACCACCTCAAACTGGTCCATTCATGGAACCGCCAAGTAGTCCAATGATGGCAACTCGCCATATTGGATTCCTTAGATAAACACAGCCGAAATGACGATTCAAATTGGAACAACCAATATAAAATTTAGAACTTTAAAAACTGCTTTTAATGTCAACAAATTGTGAAATTGTTCAGTAATATATAATGCGTGATAACTGATATTAAAAAAGACTAATAGTTATAGCACAGAGTACCGAAATCTTACCTGAATTTTTATCTCGCAGCGACGCAACTCCAACTCGTTTACAGCACTGCACACAACTGGCGTGAAGGAAAGAAAGAGACTACAACTACTACCGTGCATGCGCACGCTTTGGTAGGGGAAATACGTAAGAAGTCCATCCATGGAACCGGTCCATTGATGGCAACCTTCCCCTACGTATATTACTTCTGTATCTCTCGAAACAGACCCTGATGATGACACAAAAATGTTGACGAAACGTCGACGCAAAACGTTTTACAAATGTTTGTAGTTAAAGAACAAACCTGACGACGTTTATCAACTGACGGCCACTAGTAAATCAAAGCTTTTTGTGTCAATGGACATATTGGCCCCGCCCGCTGTACCATGGATAACTTTATTTGTATTTTTAAAATAAAAAATCTCTTATTATATTATCACATTACATCTCTTATAAACATTACGTTTATAAATTATATAGATTTCTTCTTGTTCCTGATGCAGAAAGATGGAATACAAATGTCAGACCTAAAAAACACCAAAAACATTTTTTGTTCCTTTGATGATGATGATGGTGGTGGTGAGGTTGTTGTAGATGTTGTTGTTGATGATGACAACGATGACGACGACGGCGACGACGACGACGACAATTATGGTGGTGGTGATGATGATGACGACGACGACGAAAATGAAAATTATGATTTATACATAGAAGTGGAGTATTCATTAATTGTTTTTTCGTGTTTTTTTAGACTTGTTTCGAAGGACAAGTCTCGGGCTGATCTGGGGCAAGCCCCTTTCAGACGAATGGAAGGACGTGAGGAGACGCACGCCAGCGGAGGCCGGAAGTGAAGAAGATGAAGGCACATTGGAGGTAGAGTAGTGCGTGTGTGTGTATTTGTGTGTAAATGTAGTGTGTAGCCCAGTAGGTAATGGGAGTGGCTGATGGAAGTGCTATAAAGATTATACATAAGGGCGGCCAAGACAGGGACGAGTAACGCAGGTCGCCAAAGTCGGAGGGAGGCAACAGAGAGGCGTCAAGTTAGGAGGGGGCCACAAAGAAGAGGGCTAAAGACTTGGTAAGTAATCAGGGAAAATTTAAGTTGTTATGTGATCAGGAAGGATGGCAAGTTGAGTATGTTTGAAGATGGGAATTAAGTGTTTCTATTTCTATGACGATGGCTGCGAGGAGTTCTGGGAGGAGGCTCATCGGCTATGGTAAGGAGGCGATTTATGAGGAAGTCTGCTGGTGTTGCGATTAGTTCTGTTGATGGAGGTGGATATGGATTGTAGGGAATTGCGTTGTTTGCAGTTTGTGAGTATTTTTTGTGAGTTTTATTTGTGAGTATATTTCATGTTGATCTTGTACAGGAAGGAGTCGAGGTTTGGGAAGAGATTGTTGAGTGCATACAGAGCGGTATTAGAGGTTTTGGTCTGCGGTGGATAAGTCGAAGAGCTCGCTGTTCGGTGATTCGGTAGGGTTTGAGACGGGCGGGGTCGGCAGTCAGAAGTATGGAATGATCGGGCGGGTACAGGCTGTGCATATTCGGCTGAGTAGTCCGCTGGAGTTCTGAGTAGATCATTGCTACTGAGAGTTCTGAGAGGCGGATTCATTTAAATATTCTTTAAAAAATTCTTACCCATAATTTAAGTGTTTCTTGAACTCTCTAAACACAATGTTTGTATTTCTTAACAGAAATACGCTTAATATAATTTTCGATTCGTTTATTATGTAACGACTATTTCCTCGTAGTTACAAGGTCGTGTTATACTGTACACAAGACGGAAATTGTATTGATATGTCCGTCATGTTACATGTCGCATCGGATAGATTCAACTTGTTTGTCAGAAAATGTTTTCTCTCATTTCTTATTTCTCGGCGGGCGGATATTACGTACTTATGTTCACTTCGCCGTGAAACCAGACCTGACAGTCATTACGTCCTTCTGCCTGGCAGTCACGTAGCTAACTTGTCACTCCGTGGCTGGCAGCAATTACACGAGTAACGGTATCATTTCTAATGTAGTGGCAGAGGACAGGTATTAGTTAGTATTTAGCAACTGTTGGTATGACACTTTGTAGCTAGTTTTGCTGGTTATAGCGCTGACTTTTTAAATTTCTATTTCAGATAAGAGAATTGTTCAATAGAAACACGTTTGATCTGCGCAGCCGTAACTTCGCCGTCGTAGTAACGGAATTCATTTGCTTATATTGTCTGTTTAAGTACTAGTGACGCATCTGCCAAAAATATTTGCAGTTTGCTCTTTTCTAACCGTTGTGGCTGGGTTGAAAAACGGCAACTGTGATAGAAAATCCGTCCAGACATAATCTGCGTGCCGTTATTCAGTTTTTGGCCGCTGAGGGGCGTCAGCCAATGGAAATTTATAAGCGAATGAAAGCTGTATATAGTGCCTATAGTTATTCTCATACGGCAGTGGTTGAATGGTGCAGTAAATTTCAACTCAACAAGAAAGAAAATCCACCAAAGATTTGGCCGCCCGTCCCGGACCTGCACGTGTTGCAGCATTAGATGAAAGTGTGAGACAGCTGGAAACTGCTTTACGCTCAAATAGGCGCATCAAAGTTAGAGAACTTTCTCAAATGCTAAGAATCAGCGTAGGAACTGTTTATTCCATCATTCATAGTCTTGGCTATCACAAAGTTGCTGCTCAGTGGATTCCACGACTGCTTACTGTTGAGCAGAAAAATTTGCATTAGGTCTTATCATTACAGCATTTGATGCGCTATCAACAACAAGGTAATGCCTTTCTACACCAAATTGTTGCCGGTGATGAGTCTTGGTGTTATCACTACGAACCAGAATTCAAACGTGAGAGTATACAGTGGAAGCGTCCACCACCTCCGAAACCGAAAAAATGTCGGTCACAACCTTCGCCAGGAAAAGTAATGGTGACCGTATTTTTTGATTATCAGGGTGTGCTGCTCTTAGATTCTAAAGAACCTGGTGTCAACATCAACGCTGAGCGACATGCAGACAGCTTAAAACGCTTACGGGTCTGCATCAAGAATAAACGTCCCGGGAAGCTCACAAATGGTGCCATTCTTCTGCATGATAATGCTTGACCCCATGTACCCAGACGATTCAAGATCTGCTTGGTCGTATGAAGTGGGAAGTCTTACAACATTCACCTTACAGTCCGGACTTGTCCCCGTACGATTATCATGTTTTTGGCCCACTAACAAAACCACTAAAAGAACAGCGGTTCAAATCGGACGCTGAGGTAAAGTTTGCTGTTCCACAATAATTCCACAAACAGCCGCAAAACTTTTACCAGCAGGGAATCTACAGATTGGTGCAACAGTGGGACTCATGCTTTAATGTTAATGGAGACTTCTTTTGAAATCGTTGAATAAAAAATGCTTGGCAGCCTCTAAACGTGTTTCTATTGAACAATCCTCAGTGGCGGGTCGTGCTTAGGTTGCATGGATACACAACCCTCATTAAATCCGGAATTGTATTTTAAATTATAGAAATATGAATAAAACAATAACTAATAATAGTGTTTTAAAGCTAAATCATCGTAATTAATTATTTGTCGATTGAAAAGCGCAGAGCAATTACTAAAAACCGTACACGCTCTTGCCGCGGTGTATGCACCAACTGTGACGCACTTTGTATATGGGGAAATATACAATTGTATATTGTATAATTTGTGATGTTTTCAATTTGTTTCTTCTGCTAGTAGATAATATTGTATATTCTTTTTAACACCTGACGCACGTTTCGCTGAAAAATATCAGTATCATCAGAGGTTTCTAAGTGAATTAATAACAATCGAAATAATTCTATTAATAGACATAATAATTCTATTAATAACAATTATTTCGATTGTTATTAATTCACTTAGAAACCTCTGATGATACTGATATTTTTCAGCGAAACGTGCGTCAGGTGTTAAAAAGAATATACAATATTATCTACTTGCAGAAGAAACAAATTGAAAACATCACAAATTATATAATTACTGCAAGAAACATCGAGTTACTTATATAGAAAATTGTATATTGTATATTGGAGAACACTATACTTTGTATAGTGGGGAACACTTCAATGGAGTAGTTTTCTGGCTAGACTCGGGTGTTCCTATTACAACGATGTAGCTTCGCTTGGTGTGATTAGGGACTGCAACCCCCGCTTGTACGGCACGGCGCCACCAGTCTGTTTGTTGGTAAATAACACGTGGTGCGCCAGTTTGAAATTTGTAAGGTTATGTTGTTATGTTAGTTGAGTTCGTTAGTGTCGGTCGAATTTTTTGTAAAGTTCGTTGTCAGTGACAGTTAAGTGTCAGTCCAATTCATAGTTAAATGTAAATGATAGTGCATATAAATGATTAACGTATCATAGTGTAAGATTAATATTATATTTAACTGGTAGGACGCAATTAATTCTGTTGTAAACAAAAACCCTGTTCAGTTTACGTCCTATTAAAGAAAAATTTTAAATTAAAGAGAGTAGGTAGGCCTACACCAGGTTTTTCAAATTTTAATCAGTGTAAAATCAGGTAACAGAATATTTACTCGTAAATTTAAAAAAGATTTATACAATAAATATTCGTGGTTATGTGGATGTGACACTAAAATTGCATTATTTTGCTTTCCTTGTGTATTGTCTGGAGGCGAGGAGACTTGGACATTTTCTATTCAGAGAATAAAACAATTTAATACCGTCCAACCCAACAGCAACCCCCAAATTTTTCAACCACCAGTCGCCACTGGATATTATTAATAAATTTTGCCACTCATCTTATTTAATAATTGCCTTATTTTTACAATCATTTATAACACACAAAACTGACTTACTTTATGTGATTGTGGAATTTTACCGGACTTTTTTAATAGCTCTGGAGGCGGGAGATTGATCCCATGCCCCCCCCTCGTAGTTACGCTACTGGAGCTGTGCTGACTGACATTCGCTATAGAGTTTATACAGTCTTTCCGCTAGAGCGCAGCACCGCAGAGCGGCGTATAATAGACCCCCCCAAATTATGAAAATCTTTGATTCACTGTTGTGGCAAAACGAGCAGATTTAAACCATCCGCTGCAAATATTTAAAGAAACTTTCCCACTAATTCGAAGCTTAAAAAAAAATCATAGAAAATATAAATAGAATAAAATTTACCTCTTTTATCCGTGTAGTGGCTTTTCCTTTCTTGTGTTTCACTACACGTTTCTGGACATATGTCCCATCTTCAGGTGTCTTAATAGTATGATAATGTTACCGTGATGCGCACCAACAACACCGCGTATTGTCCGTATTGATATTTTTTATATTTATTTACGACATGTGAGTAAATTATACGTAATTTGTTTTAATTATCTAACGAAATTTAATGAGGGATTACACCTGAAGATGGGACCTGTATCCAGAAACTCGTAGTGAAACACAAAAAAGGAAAAGCCACTAGACGGGTAAAAGAGATAAATTTTATTCTATTCATATAGCCTACGTATAAGTGGCTTGGATACTGAAAGCATGAATTTAATCATAGAAAACGTTTGCAGAAAATACGTCTGCTTCTGCAAAATATAAGAAAAATTTCTCCCAGTTTTATAGCATCTTTTATTTCAGTTATATGGTAAAGTAAGGTGTCACCTTTATTCCTTCAGGTGACTGTTAAACTTAGATGAGCCTTAGGAAATTTATAAGTAGAAGTGGTGTTCACGGGACTTAACCACAGTAGTGTGTTCCTACGTGTATCATCCCACGTTAGCGTTTACTCGTTTCTACTGAAGATGGAAGTCGGTGGCATTGCCGAAACGTCTGGTTTTGTCATAATCTTTGGATCACGGCCAAACATCCCGAGAAGTAATTTTAATCAAAATGATTCCGGTCGTGTCAGCCTTCGTACCACATTAAATGGCCCTACCTATTAATGTAATCCTTGCGTTTTTACGATTAACCTTCTTTATTACAACCAAGTAAATAGCATATAATGAATTATTTCCGTTTAATTTTTGTTGTTTTATTCAACAAAAATAAATAACATGTCCCGAGGATTCATAGTTCTTAGAAGGAAAATCTTCCAGAAGTAAAGACTGATTTGTCCCCATTTATTACCCTAAATGACGTTGCAACTTAATTTTTACACGGTCAAAACACAGGTTCAACAAAAATAAATAACATGTCCCGAGGATTCTTAGAAGGAAAATCTTCCAGAAGTAAAGACTGATTTGTCCCCATTTATTACCCTAAATGACGTTGCAACTTAATTTTTACACGGTCAATACACAGGTTCAGTGGTAGGCAGCCAGGCAAGTAGAAGGTATTCAGTTTATTTGAATAGTTTATGTCACTGCGTTTGATATCAAATTGTCTCAAACTAATCTGTAACAACTTTTGTGTTGAAATCTGTTACAAAGTGTCTTCTACCAAATTTATAATTGTGCAAAAAAAAATGCATGCTAATGCAGGGGAATTCGATAGAAACTCTGCACCTGTTAAATTATAGTGGCAGTGAATTTCGGCTGTCCGCAGAAGTAATTCCTGGGGTAGACATTACGCGATAGCGATCAAGGTTTGTTATTGCTGTTACCACGGCGACACGCGCTGTGTATGCAAATTTCGTGGGAAAACGAAAGCTTGGACCTCGTAAATAGTCATTTAGCGGGTTATTTGAAGTAAACTGTATCTTTTGCGGGTTCAGGACAATAACGTTACGGAAAGCAATATGTGTGTCATAAGGAGCGTCGTTTTCTGAATATTAAGTACGGACTTAATAAGCAATTATAGGTTTATGAACGTAAAGTTTCTAAATCAGAGAGAATATTGGTGCTTACCAGCCATCTAAACTCATAGTAATACCAGAAGACAGCACTCATTTGTGTACTAAACACGTTCTCTTTCCAAGGGAACGGCTTGTAATCTGTTCGTTTTGTATACGTCGGGTTTTGCGGGAATTAATGAAAACGAAACAAAAATATCGGTATGCAGAACCATACTTGACTTCCATGTGTCCTAAGATTTATATTTAAAATCATTTTCGAAATGAAATATTTTGATAGAAACTACTTCTTTCTTCAACCTCAACCTTAGTACTGTCGTCACTAACGTCTACCACCTCAAGTTAGCGTACTCGATTTTCACTGATGATGGCAGTCGATGACACTGCCGAAACGTCTGGTTTTGCAGAATACATTGGACCACAGCCAAACAGCCCGGGAAGAAATTTTAACAACAAACTACAAACTTTGTTGCCGATAACGTAGTACACATATAAAAAATTACCCATCTCCCTTCAACTACCCTTTCATGTATAGATATTTCATCTACCTTTCTACAATGGATTATTATGACCTTCTTTTCAGGATACTTTATTTATCAAAATTAGGAACTTTACTCTTGTTAAAACGTAAAACGTTGCAGGTAAACTACCCCTTCCCCTTAACCGATCTTCACAAAAATCAATATGCCTTGTGTACACTACAACTCAGGCACTTATGCAAAATATTTGATTCTGTTTGAATTTGCGGCAGTTATCGTTCGCCATAGAAAACATTCTACACAGACACACACAGAGACACTTTTCCTAAAATGACTTTTCTTCATGTTTTGAAAGTACTACAATCAGAATCAGCCGTTATCTCGAACACGATTTTTTCGCCATCACCATACTTCCATTTCCTTATGGAACATGGAAGTAAAATTACTCGTTATATTTAAACGCTTTCATTATATTTCAACTTTTATGAAAGAAAGCCAAATTATTTGGAAACATCATACTTATTTAAAAATATCTGCTTTACTCTGTTTGGATTAGAAAAAGTAAGAGATTACGTAGCTTTTCAGTATCCGTTTAATCAAATTTTTGTGAAACTAAGTATTAATTATGGACCTAATAATTATTTTTTAGCTTAGACGGTTTTTTAGCCAACGAACTACGACTAGAAAATCAACTTCTTCTTCTTCTTCGCTAAAAGGATTAGGTTATATAAACCTGTTCCAGGACGACCGACGTCTCTTCTACTAATGGCTTTATAATTCAGTGCCGCTTTCGGCAATCGATCCTCTGTCACCCTTTGCGAATGAACCCACCATTGTCTTCTGTAATCTGAAATAATTTCATTTATGTCCTCTACTTCCGAGGCTGTTTTGGGTACTGTAAGTATTATAAAGTTTTACATGGACAGGTTACTGGCCTGTTACACAACCCTCTACCAGGAAAACCAGACACTCTTCTGTCAGGGTTACCATACCTTAGCCAAAAGGCCACTGTTTTGGAGCGCAGGAGATTCGCCCTCGCCCTTCTGTTTCTGAGACAGGATTTGGTAGCTTTGTATCGGTTATTCTGAGATTGAACGTTTCTTAGTATTTCCAGTGCTCACCTATCGGCATCAGCGAGCACTGTAAGATCCTAAGCCACCCCAAAATTAAGAAATTAGAATGGAAAAAGGAAGATACCCTAGCCCTCGATTACTCTAATAGCGTCGGGGTCAGAAAGAACAAGAGGCAGTCAAGACAGACTAAACAGAAAAGACTGAAGGAAGGGATCCTTGCCCCAAGACAAGTTGAAGCAAAGTGAGAATCCAGCTACGGTACATCGGGATTGCCAAACCCGTATCCACAAGATGTGGACCCCTGATGTAAATGGCTGACTCGAAAATAAAGAAGAAAATTATTTTAAAACAATTTTATTCCACAGAGACAGATCAGGATAAAAAAATATTACATTTAACAAATTACATTTTGTTTATATCACACAGGATTAATAATAGGTTAAAAAAGCGTGGTCTTAACAATGTGTAAGTAAATAGACGTAATCTTTTCTCATTACTGGTAAACAAAAAAGAAAAATAAAACGTACCGGAAAAAATGGAATTTATCAAACACATTGTTCAGAATGTGATGTTTTTTATATTGAACAATGTAGCCGTTCTCTGAAACACTTCATTTCTGAACATAAGCAAGCGATTTTAAGTAATGCAGCGAATACAGGTTTCGCAGACCATTCCTTAAAACACAACCACTTTATAGACACAAAAAACATAATACTACTCCACAACATACGAAAAGGTAAAAAAATTGATTTATTTGAATTTTAGAAATTAGAAAAGCAATTCAAAGTAACAAAAATTTAACAGACGAACAGAGAGAATTCTTTGTATCTCCTTTGTTAAAAACAGTTATTTAGTTTAGTTCATTTTACTTCCATGTTCCGTAAGGAAATGGAAATATGGTGATGGCGAAAAAATCGTGTTCGAAATACGGGCTGATTCTGATTGCACTACCCTCAAAACATAAAGAAAAGTCATTTTCGGAAACGTGTTTGTGTGTGTGTCTGTGTGGCTGTGTAGAATTAATTTTTCTATGGCGAACGATAACTGTCGCAAATTCAAACAAAATCAAATAATGTTTTGCATATGTGCCTGAGTTGTAGAGGACTCACGGTCTATTGATCTTGGTGAAGATCGGTTAAGGGGAAGGGGTAATTTACCTGCAACGTTTTATATTTTAACAAGAGTAAAGTCCTTAATTTTGATAAATAAAGTATCCTGAAAAGAAGGTCATAATAATCCACTGTAGAAAGGTAGATGAAATATCTATAAATGAAAAGGATAGTCGAGGGGGGAGGGAGTAATTTTCTATTAATGAAAATGTTAGTTGAAGGGGGAGGGGATAATTTTTTTATATGTGTACTAAGTTATCGACAACAAAGAAGTAGTTTGTTGTTACAATTCCTTCCCGGGCTGTTTGGCCGTGGTCCAGTGTTTTCTGTAAAACCAGACGTTTCGGCAGTGCCATCGACTGCCATCATCAGAGAAAATCGAGTGCCCTAACATGAGCTGGTATACGTTAGTACTGTGGTTAAGGCTGAAGAAAGAAGTAGTTTGTATGGAAATATTTCATTTCGGAAATGATTTTAAATATAAATCTTAGAACATGGAAGTCATGTATGGTTCTCCATACCGATAGTTTAGACTTCGCATTCCTATTATACTGTTACACAATTATAGAACGTGCTCGAACAATGGAGAGTGTTGTTCTACGCGTAGCCCAGCAGGTGCGAGTTCCTGCTGAAGCGTCCTCTACAGCAGTGGTTCCCAAAGTGGGGTCCGCGACAATAATTCAGGGGGTCCGCAGGCACTTTTAAGAAAATCTAGGATATACCGTAATATTCTCCGATTTTTTATGCTCTAAAATATAAATATAAATTTTAGAACGTTAAAACAATTAGTAGAAGGTTCCAATTTTTTTGGAAGGGGTTCAAACTAATTGTAATTGTAAAAGTAATTTCGAACTAATGGTTTTAATAATGTCTTTAAGTGATGTCGTGTAGCAGATCTGTTTGTCAGCCAAACTGACTAAACCTCTCTCTTACACTACGAAAAGAAGATTCATTGGCAGAACTTTCACCTGACAGTTCATTAAAATTACAGTTTTCGCAGTTACAGCTAGCTGACTTCTGGTTATAAGTAATGACTGACTACACTGAACCCTGAACTCGGAAAAAGAGCATTGAAGTGTTTAACTGTGTTTCCTCTACTAATTTGTGTGAAACCGCAGTCTCCCTGCTCACGTACTTAAAGTCAAAGTTAAGAAATAAACCGGATATCTAGAGTTACTTAATATTGAAGTTATCAGTTATTGAACCCAATATTGCAGAGCTAATTGTCCAAAAGCAGCTCCATTGTTCACATTAAACTATGTTTGATATCATTATTATTATAATTTTGCAAGTTAAGAGAATTTTAATTTTAATACATTTATAATTGAAGTATAAGAGTTTCTATCACATTTACTGTTTGTTTTATTTCAGAACTCAGACGGGGTCCGTGAATTTTTAAATTTTTTGGAGGGGGTCCGCGGACTGAAAAGTTTGGGAACCACTGCTCTAGAGTTTACGAGTACTTGTTAAGGACGCATATTATGGAACGCTGCAGGCTATAAATAGGCAGCCGCTGCCGCTTAGAAGTTTTAGTTTATGTTGGGTAATTTGTCAAGTAATATCAAGTCGTTATCGTGTTATAAATAGTGCGGAATTCTTTATAGTTGACATTATTATTGCGTGTGGACAAATTAAAGGTGAATTACTGTACGAGTTAATTACGAATTGTTATTTGTGATTAATTAGAGCTGATTGTTAGTGACTGAGCAATACTCGGTTTTTACAATCACTTGGCCTTCCCTACACTATCTCCTCTACCCCCTCCAACATTCACAGCCCACACACATGTTCCCCTCTAAGGAATGTACCCTAAGAAACTTATACATGTTAGTGAATGTACCCTAATACATTCTTTGTATTTAGTTGTTGTTAGCAGCTCTTTGATAATAGCCTAATAGACTGAAACAATTGTCAGAGGTTATGAATAAATTGTGAAACTACCAAGTGTTTGTGTGTTTTTAAAAAGCTTTGTAGTAATATGTTTCACCAAGTGCGCAACGAGTCTTCAATCAAAGTCCTGTATATTCTATACAATGTCTACCTTCTTAAACTTTTTCTTCTTCTTTAACCTGTGGACGATTCCATCTGAATCGATCCCGAGCGAGCTGTTTCTATTCTTTCACATACATCGTTCTCCTGTTTTGCTGCACATCCTCCAACCATCTCTTCTTTGGTCCTTCCCTAGTTCTTTTCCCATCCGGCTCTAGTTAATTATTCTCCTGGCGTTACTACCAGTTTCTTCATTCTACACAAATGACACCAAAATATCGCAATCTTTCACTTTTAGTAAATCTGACTACATTTAGCCCTTGTATGAGATTTGTTAGTTCACGCATTACTTATCATCCTGCATTGGTCCAAATATTTTCCTCACCATATACGATGTACAGTATATACGACTGCCTAAAAAAAAACATAATACTAGGAACTTCCTGCTTCGATCAATTTCTCGGGAAAATTAATTAATTAATTAAGGACCACATATAATTAATTAAACGTAAAGTGTTTCCATATTCTGTACCTAATACTGTCATAACCGGCGTCAACTGTGTTTGTCTCCTGGCTATTAGGCCGTGGTCCATTCCTACTGTTACGAACAGACATTTCGGCCTCACGACTGGAGGGCATCTTTACTGTAAAAACAATTCAGGTAACCGACACGATCTTCCCTAGTTAACTACAGCACTGGCGAACTGGTAAACTGGTGAAGACGTCTCCAAAAATCCATATCTGCTGTCATTCATTTTGTTCTTGTGTGTTTATTAGTAGTCCAAACTTCTGAGCCGTAAGTCATGATACTTCTAACAATGTTTTTAAATATTTTGGTCTTAGTTTTTCTGTATTCCACACGATTCCATTTAATGTAGATATAGCCATCTTACACTAATTAATTCTGGCTTGTGTCTTTGTCTTTGTCTTGCTTCCCAGTAGCAGTAATTTTCATCCCTAAATACTTGTACTCCTCTGTATATGAAATCTTCCCCATGTCTTCCTCCAACACCAAGTCTTGATGAAGGTCACCTATTGCCATGTATTTTGTTTTATTCATATTTATCTTTAGTCCCCATTTCTGATATTCTTTTATCAATTTTCTAGTCATGTACTCTAGGTCTTCAAAATCTTGAGCCAAAAGTAATTGGTCGTCAGCAAACTGTAATGAATAAACAGTATCACCATCAAGTGGAATCCCATGTTCCTGCACATTTTATGCAAGTCTCTATTGCTTTCTCCATTTAAATTTTGAAAAGCGAGCTTTCACATCCCAAATAACTGCTCCGAAATACTATTTTCAATTTAAAGTGAATGTAAAAAGAACTAAGCAAAAGGGACAAAAAATAGATACAGGGAGACTCTGACAAGGCTTGAGAGAAAACAGCAGAGAGAGAGAGAGAGAGAGATGCGGAAGTCCTCATTGTGAAAGACCGGTAATATTAATGGAATCCGTATCCAATAAAGGCGATATTTGTCTGCTTCTTTGCATTCGCTTGCAATCGCTACGTTATTATAAAAGAAATTATGTTTCTCTACTACACGAATGCAAAGTACTGATACAAAAAATAGTCTGTAGTATAAAAATTCTTCAAGCAGAGAGCATTCGAATTATAATCCGCGCGAGAGAACAAGACAATTAACTAGTCATAGAACGGGACGTGATTCGAATTGAAAACGAGGAGACTTTTCTCCTTAAGCAGCAAAAAAATTTATTCTGCCTACTGGCTGCTTGTTGGCAGTTAAGAAGTAGTTAATATTCTATCGACCTACTACTACTACAAAACACTCTGTTCACTAGGTCTGCCGTTTTCATATGGCCGTAGCAGTGCTTGGCCTTTTCAGTGTAGTCCAGCAGTCGGCCACCCTGCGCCCGTCGATAAAGTGTCGTTTGTACGCCCCATCTACAGTTTGGGCGCCTAAACGGTCCAAACGGAAACTTGTTATAAACCGGTGATGATCATACTAAACCGTGTTTTATATAAGTGTGTACTGTGTACTGAGTTATGACGCCAGCTTTGGACGTTACAATCACTGTAAATTGGATTATAGTTCAGTGCCGTCTCTCCCGAGACCAACAGTAAACACTAAGTTTATTTACTAGCAATCTGTGTTATGTAGTTATTATACACGCCATTATTCTTGTAGGTCAAACACTCAATTTGCTACAAATCTAATATAACTTTCGGTTTGCTATACATCGGAGTCCTGAGGGAACACGGCCCTTGGTTTCTCGGTTTCGTTACGTTTCGCAAAAGCAACGCAGTATATAGGCTTTGCTGCGGCAGTACGTTGATTGCTCTTGTTGAGCATATTACTATTGTTACGACAATCTCACGGACCGTCGTATTGTACAGTGGAAACAAAATAACTAAAATCAATGAAGTCCCAACTGCAATTAGTCACAAAGAACAATTTGGAATCAACAAACGCGAACTCACACAGTAATTCAAGTTAAATTTAACCACACCCAATAATAATGTCACCTTATTTCAGTATCATACTGATTAACAGAACAATCACCTTCCCACTAACAGCAACAATCACTTGAACGGCACTGAATAAATCGCCAAATATAACTAACTGTTAAACTTATGGTGCTAACGCTTATGTAAACCGCGCAGAAGTTCAAAAATAATTTTCGATTAACCGGACGGCGTAACAACATAATATGGGTAGTCAAAAGTGCTCGAACGATCTGTAGAGTACGTTAGTGCACGACCTTCACACAGACGAAACAGTCTTGAATGAAGCCGACTGTAAACGTGCAGAATGACGCTTTCAAATTTTCAAGGTCGTTACGCAATTGTCGTACCATTATTGTTATTTGGAGTGTTAGTGGTCTCAAATATTTCTAATAGTAATTTGTACAAACCACTATGTTGTCTTTGGTATTGACGAGCGCTTTCGGCAGTCAAGCCATCTTCAGGTCATTTACCAACCTAAATTAGTAGTAGAAATATTTGTTAACAGTACAATAAGCAGGACGTTTTTACCGCCCACAAACCACCACACTTTTAGGTGAGTTAATAAAATACAATGTACTATAGAGAACTCTCACTACCTATGCTAATAATTCATCATCAGCATATCTCCACACCACGGCATAGGCAAGGTGGTGCCTGTACCACCTTCAAAGATCCTCCGGCCGTCTCTTCCTGGGTCTACCCACATACATACCTGTGTCCTATATTTTTATATTTCCAGATTTGTTTGGCCAGTCTTGAATCTGAATTCTTTCTAAATGTTCTTTCCATCGTCGTTTATAATCTTTTAATCTTTCATTCAAAAATAAGTAATTCTTCTCTTATGGCCTCGTTCTTTATACGGTCAAGTTCAGACACCTCTTAAGAACGCCATTGCTGAGGCCTGTATTTTACACGCTTGTTTTTGGTTATTTTCCATAGTTCACACCTATAGGACCGACATAACTTTGTGAAACTTTAAAATTCTCTATCTCAATGTACCTTGTTCCTTAGCATACGGTTGATTTTCCCCACACATTGTCTGGTACTTACCTATCTTAACATCAATATCATAATTCATATCACAGCCAGTGTCACTTTCCAAATAGTTAAAATGGCTCACCTACTCTACAATTTGATCATTAACCATTATTTTTATTCGTATTGGTTTCTTGCCTTGAAATGCCATTACTTTTCTTTATGTAGTCGGGATTTTTATATTGTATTGTTTGCAAATCTGATGAACCTTAACAACAGATTTTCGTAAACCAGATTCTGTATTTTGAAGTACAACCAAGTCGTCAGCGAACAGCAGCACAAATAAATATCTGTTTGAAATTTCAAATTCAAATATTCAAATATCTTTCTCGTGATACCTTAATACCAGAGTACACTAGATGTTGCATTTCCTTACCAAATCGTCAATATAAATGTTAAAATGAGCAGGTGATATACTGCACCCTTGGCTAACACGTTGATTGACAGATATTTGTTGAGATATCCTACAATTACTTTTAACAGCTTTTCTTGTTCCGTTACATAGGCGCTGTATAGTTCTTATAAGTTGTTGTGAGTATACCCGTTCTTCTGTAGAGAAATCCATAAAACAGTGGAACAGATATGGTAAAAATATAACAGAAATAAGCCTCCGTGTAAAGCTGTGTCAAGGATCTGCTTACTGTTGAGTGTCACAGCGCTGTACAGTTGTGTGTGCGACTTGATTGCAGAGTGCAGTACTTAATGCGGAGCCGCTATTGTTTCTGATTGTATGTTGCACACCTGCTCAATCATAGTTCTACTTTACTCCTGACCGTCTGCTCGCAATGTACGTCTCCGGCACTTTTACAAAATATCTTTTTTTATATGCGCAAATACAGTGGAACTTGCTTATAACGAGATTCAAAGGACCGGTCGAATGTGCTCGTTAAAACCGGGTGCTCGCTTCATCCGAGTTATCGGCTCGTAAGCCTACATTTTTATATCACGATTATCGAACACACGATAAAAAATTGAACTATAGAAGAGGCTTTGCACAATAAAATTTTGATATATTTTACATTCTACGCTTAAAAGTAAAATTTAGACTTTAAACATTTTTTAGACGCTAACATTCTTTGCTGAATATTGGCGTATAGTGCATTCGCGAAATTTAGTAACAGTAACTGTGTAGTAAAAACTTAAAAAAAATCAGGCGGCTATCTGGAAAAAAATGCGAAACTTTCCATGCCACATGTATAATATTTATTATTAAATTACAAGAAAATTTACTCTAATTTATTTGTCTTTTTGTTCTTCGTTCTAAATGGAATCGACAAAATTATATTTCGCACACAGAACTTATTTAACCTTAAACAAGTCATCTATTTTTGTTTGTTTAGTAATTTTTTATCTGTAGATATCAAAACAGTTTTGTAATTTATTTAAATAATCCACGAATTCATCACTTACGTTATTAGTTTTACTAAATTGCGTTAATGAATGTTTAAAATGCTGTATTGTAACGAACTTAGATATTACCCCTTAAAAACAAGCCTGTGAAAAAATTCTCGTTATAACCAAGTCTCTAATGCGTTCATATTCGTTAAAAGCGAGTTTAATTATCATTACTAAGACACAAAACAAAAAATTTCTTATTTTTGCTCGTTAAATCCGAGTTCTCATTATAAGCGAGCTCGTTATTCACGAGTTTCACTGTAGTTGGGAGTATGTTATTTTCTTGTTCCTCATTCAATAATAATCGAGCGAAGATGAAGTTGTGGTTTAAAGGAAAAGTCAAAGAAGTGTTAGAAATTATTGAAATTACTTCCCCGTTAAATAGTTAATTACATATGAGTAATAAGACATAAAACGGTTATGCATATCGTGGCTTTCCATCCACTTGTCTTTTTTTTTAATTGGCAGAGAATTATATACCACTAAGAGTGTCTACACGGGTATAGTGATACACGAATGTACATGCCAGTACAATGACTATAAAAACCGGTACACTCAGAGATCGCGGATGGAGCAACTATCTGATAGAGTAGCCTAATATAACACTAAAATATTGTATTCAACAGTACACGTAGGGCAGTGTATTCAATAAAGTTACGTATTTTACAAACGCGTTAAATCACTTAGACTTTAGCATAAGAAGTTAATTTTACAGATGCAATAGTAAGACATGAAATGGTTGGCACAGATCATAGTGGTGGCAGGATGTGGGGGGTGTGAGGTGTCCAACCATGATACACTATCACGTGATACACCAACCATGCACCTGTTCTGAACACAAAATAATTGCGCGTCAAAGCTAGGCATACGCGAAGAAATCTTTTGATGCAGCGCAACAAGACACCCGTCTCATGTCTAATTATTCTAGCTGTATACAGTATGTATCATCGTCGTTAAAAGTAAATTTACATGCAATTTTTGTTAACAAATTTAAATTGTATAACATAGTTTAATTAACATTTTTACTTCCATGTAAGTAAATGGAAGTATGGTGATCGCAAAACAACGTGTTCGAGATAAAGGCTGATTCTGATTGTACTACCCTCAAAACATGAAAAAAAATCATTTTTCGAAAAGTGTCTGTGTTTGTGTCTGTCTATCTGTAGAATTTTTCTATGGCAAACGATAACTACCGCAAATTCAAACAGAATCGAATAATTTTTTGCACAGGACTCAAGGCCTATTGATTTTGGTGAAGATCCGTTAAGGGGAAGGGGTAGTTTACTTGCAACCTTTTACGTTTTAACAAGAGTAAAGTGCTTAATTTTGATAAATAAAGTATCCTTAAAAGAAGATCATAAAAATCCACTGTAGACAGGTAGATGAAATATCTACAAATGAAAAGGGTAGTTGAAGGGGAAGGGGGTAATTTTCTATAAATTAAAATGGTAGTTGATGAGGGAGGAGATAATTTTTTATAAGTTGTATATGTGTACTACGTTATTGACAACAAAGAAGTAGTTTCTATGGAAACATTTTATTTCACTTTGACAAAATTCTATATTTTTTTAGGAATAGTCGAACCGAATTCAAGTAAATGACTGGAACTGTATGAGTACCCGCAATACATTTCGATGTTTTTAATATGCGATTGTATCGATATATTATGGTGTGGAAAAGAAGAAATGTACCAATTGTAAAATTGCCCTATTTCTTAATGTAAAGCAAAAATACGTGTTGTTTTCATTTGGTAGTTAGGTAATAATGGTTTTGGGTTTTTAGTTTACTGCTAAAATAAATAAAAGCTGTGGTTGAGAAAACATAACATTAAACGTGTAATACAATGCGTATAACAGAGTAACACTTAAAATAAAGAACCTAACGTTTTTAAGTTTACAAATTGGAAAAAACAACAGCAAATACAAAATGAAAAATACAAATATTTATGGTTAATGGAAAAACAAAAAACACTGTATTAAGGAATGGCAACATATGCTCTACAAATTGTACATAATGGATGTTTGTTTCTTGTTAGTCACAAAACGAGTACTTGTCGGAAAACGAATTTTACCAAAAAAACGAGTTCTGCCACAAAAAAGTGACATGTAGGCCTATAATAATAGGCAAGGGGTTGACCCTTGGCCCATTCCCGCCTTACTTCGAGTTGGGTTTTTCGTGGTTAAAAAAAAATAGTTTTACATTACACACGTATTGGTTTCCAAGTATAATTTCAGTTTTCATGTTAACCTAACATAATTAATTTTTGGTGTCACAGCCACGGCCCTGTGATAAATTACTACTACAGTCATTTTCCATTAAAAAATGACAAACGAAATCAATTGCAATCACCACCTAACTACTTTGCAGCATACAAAATTAAAATTTGTATAATTCTTTCACTATATAAAATTATGTGCGATATTCACTACATATCGAAGTCCAAAAATCGCATTATCGAAATAACTGCGGGTACGCATAAAGGCAGTACCAAATGATTTTATATATAATCTGAGAACATGGAAGTCATCTATGGTTCTCCATACCGATTTTTTTGTATTGATGTTATAAATTTATTCGACCGAAAACTTAAAAATTTCAATAAAATATTAACAATTGATATCGTTCAATTCTATGGCACCACGGATACTTAAACAAAATAATTTTTTCGTTTTCAGGAATTCACAGATAACAAACGCTGGGCGGTATTCGCTTTCTTTCGCGTTGTTTAAATAACAGATAATTTAATCAAATTAATTCTTTATTTTTAAAATATTAACAACTAGGTACAATTCGTATTTTGATTATCTTTCTCAGCGTTTTTACCAAAAGTATACTGATGTATTTGATTTCGTTCTGAGTGTAGCCCTACATATTATAAATAATTTTATAATTAGTTAGAACACGCAAGTCATGTATGGTTCTCCGTACAGATTTTTTATTTCTTTTAGCCCCGAGTGACTTGTACCTCTTTTTTAGCCTCAAAAAAAACATGGCTTGCTGGGAAAAGATTTACTGACAATAATCAAGTCATCGATGGTGTAAATGGCTACTTTGAGTACCTCGACAAATCGCCTTATCAGTCAGGCATAACCGCTTTAAGACATCGTTAGAAAAAGTGTATAGAGCTAAATAGAAATTGTGGTGACAAATGCCAATTAATAAAAATATGTGTTGTTTGGTTAGTCAGGCGCGGAACTTTCTACCTCTTATAATCAGTATATGCACGTAAGAAAATGAAGCGTTAGTCGTGAAAACATTCTGCAGAATCTAGTGGTTAAGTTTAGTTTTTGCTAAACTTGTGTTGCTACCACTAATACTCACTTACACTTCCATGAGCACTTTCAAGCATCTCGGCTCATCTTCCGATGTTGTTTCCATGTAACTTTGTTTCCATCTGAAGATGACCCGAGAGGCTTGAAAGCGCTCATGGAAGTGTAAGTGAGTAGGCTATTAGTGGTAGCAACACAAGTTTATCAAAAATTCTGCGGAATCGTAATAGAATTTAGGCCTTTATTACATTATGCAACTGATTGCATCCAACTAATTTCAAGCCTACATGAAACTAGTTGCACGGTAGTAAAAACAGGCGCAAACTGTTCTGCAATCAGGTAAAATTTGTTTTTAACGTTGTCTGGGATAACCTCAGAAACTACCGATCCGATAAAAACTTTCTTTCCCCACCGTGTTTCTTGAAGTTCGAGGATATGGTTTTAGTCATACATTTGAACCAATAACTTTAATAATTTTCAAAAACAGAGATTTAAAACGGTCCCATGTCATGACATTTTTGTTAATTTTTCATGTAGTGAAATTTTTGGCATGCGATAAACTTTCGTTCTATAATAGATATGGTGTCAGCGAGTGAAATTTAGAAAAAATTACAAATTTTATTTTGGTTTTTGTTTCAGTAAAATCCCTCCTTTCGTTTTCGATATACTGGGGGTTTGTAAATAATTGTATATATGTTGTGTTGGTCCCATGTTATAAAATTTCTTCGTTGTCTACAGAATGCGCCCGCAAGCGAGTTGCATGCAATCGGTTACATAGTGTAATAGACTACATTGGAATGAATGCCCCACAACCAGTGCGTGAAACTAAAAGTTGCACAAGGAGTTACAAAGCTTCCAACTGTTATGCAATCGATTGCAAGCTGTGCAACCGATTGCAGAAAGTGTAATACGCTACATTTAAACCAATGCCCCACAACTTCTTTTGCAATGAGTTGCATGCAATCAGTTGCGAAGTGTAATAAAGGCCTTATACCTAATTCTTGAATAGCCAAAGAAAAGAAAGAAAAAGGTATTACTGTGAGTACATAGAGGTTCCTAGAACTGTTTGTAGCTTCACATTCTTATGTTCGATTTTGTCACAGTATTGACTCTATCATTATGTCATAAGTAATTTGTGTATTCTCACAGGCAGAAAACCAGCGACACAAATGCAATCCCGGCTAAACGATAACGGTAAATTATTTACACTGTACAACACTACATAAGTGCGTTGACCCAGAAAGATTCTTCCTTATTTACACGTTTATTTATTTATTTATTTTTCACTAGAATACAAAAATGTTTTCAGCCTTCCATTGCGGTGTATTCATTGTTCATAGTCTAAAGATACCATGCACAGGATTTATGTTAAAGTTTTAATTACTCACATTCTTAAATTCGATCGATTTCGGTCGCAGACCATCGTCACATCGTCAGGTCATATACACTGTGCACTCGCGTCACAATATCGTCAAACAGTTACTATTTACAAAAAACGAATTCTTAAACAAAATCAGTTCTCGAGAAACTTTTGACACAAATGTACGTTTCATAGTCAGTGTTTACGGAACGGACGACTTCAGCGCGCACTCGATGCGTTTACGGCCTGGACGGGTAACAGGAAAGTTTCCGTTAACGAGACCAACAGCTCCGCAGTGCTATTCTCCAAACGGCGGAAGGAACAGTGAGGATGAGTGAGACTCGATGTCCCGGTCGAGAGAAGTTAAGTACCTCGGTGTCCACCTTAATCGTCGGCTCACCTGGCGTACCCACGCCCAGACGATGAAAACTAAAGCGCCCGCTCGTCTGGCGTCTCTGTTTTCGATACTTTTCAACAACTCTATGACCGGCAAGCTAGGTAAGTTGATCGTCAACGCGTATCTGTTGCCGATCATCACCTACGCTGTCCCCGTCTGGCATTGACTTGCCGCTGGTCATAAAAGGAAGCCGCAAAGCGTTCTCGACAGGGGGCTTCGGCTAGAGGCCAAAGACACTCGTCGGTTCCCTTTTCGTTTGTTGAGAACTGGACTCGGTGTCAGACGCGTGGCGTGGGTAACATCTGTTGCCGGTTGAGATAGGCCTAAAACTTAACCTAAAGATTAATTCGAATTTTTTCTTGTACCTAATGTTTTTATTTGTAGAGCATTTTCTACCATTCGTTAGGAGAAGAAGAGGTTCCCGGTTCAACGGGGTCTGGCTCTCATTATACTTACACAGAATAAATCAGAACACAAATAATCGCATTAAAAATAATAAAGACAAACAGAGAAACACGTGACTAAACGAACGAAACACAAAACGACATAGCTGCTAACTGAGAGTTTTGCCCGTTTATACAGCGGCAACACATTGGACGGACGAGGGTGTCACCCCTCCACACTTTGTACAGTGACAACTAGTACGAGGTCAATGGCCGTAAGCAGTTAAACACTGGCGACGTCTGAGCCGGCAACACAAGACGGTGCAAATGCCCAGCAGTTCGAAAGCAATGCTACGCTTTTCTTCAAGTTTCCCTACTAATATTGTTCGGATTTCAAATTATTCAATAACTAAAGTATTTATTTTGTGATATAATTAATATTATTTTCTCTTACTTCCAGTACTGTTGCCGCCGGCAACAGCGGTTATATGGACGCCACGCTACTGCTACGTTCGAGCGGCAGCGGCCCAGGACAATCAGCTGAACTTGGCAGTTACCGTGTACGGCTAGGTGACTACTAGTGCGACCTGATAGTACTACTAGTGGTACTACTACTAGTAGTATCATGTCCCTTTGTAACAAACTCATCAACAAAATATTCCGTTCTGAACTGGACCACATGGCAGGAGCTCTTACCGTTAGCTCGGTAAATTTAAGCCCAGGGGACGTCTCAAAGACGCACATCCTTGCAGCCCTGATAAGCGAGTCGCTAACTCAACGGCTTGAGTCTATTAAATAACTGTAAAACAACCTAACATCCGTTAATGGGTCGTGCGTTCAATGTTCAACGTCAATTTTATTATCAAGACTGTCACTCCCGTGGCGAACAATCTAGTTAGCAGTGTAAGGCAGTCCAACACAAAGTTTCAAACGCGAGCTACAGTAAACAATGGTGACAGCATCTCGTTAGACGTCTCACGCCCAAGACGTGTCACGCAGGCACTCAAACCGCGCGCCTCTCCAGTGTGCTGCCTTGTCAACAGATTGAGTCCCCCTGCGATTAATTTTGAGGCGTTGCATTGCTACAAAACGGTAAATTCTCTCGCGGGTTTCTTAAACGTAATAACTAACACATTGACGCACGCAAATATCTGAATATTGTTACGACGGTGTACTGATCGTCGTATGATACAGTGGAAAACAAAATACAAGACACTAATACGTCACTAATCACCAGCTTCAATTATCACAATTAAACAGTTTGTAATTGATAAGATAATCTCTTACAACAAATCAAATAGAAATTGTTCACACGCTATAAAATGTCAACTAATGTAAAACACAATTGTATTACAAGTGTCCCGCACGATTTTAAACTCAGCACTTCGCTACTTGAACGCACAGAGTAATCGCCCGACAATAACTCGCAAAATAAAACTCACTGTGTAATCGCCCGATAATAACTAACTAAAATACTACGAACCGCATTCCAATAAATCGCAACTCAAACTGACTGAGCGTTTATACTCAAACGGACTGAGGGTATTTATACCCTGCCAAAAATCCAGAACATTCCACATACTGCGCATTAGCTCTAAACTACGACCAATTGATTGTGGCATTAACACAGTCCGCGCGGCTGGCGGCGTCTAGAAAAGTCTCGCGAATGCATGTTTAAATTACGTACGCACACAACATTGTAGCCGGATTCTTCTTGAACATTCGAGAAACATGTAGATTGTTCTGTAATGTCGTAACAATATCATATATATATATATATATATCGACAGTACAAATAAGTGATGTACTGAGCATTGGATATAAAAATTTAAATATACCTAATAAACTGTAAATAATTAATAATGTATTAGAAATAAGCATGTCAGGGATTGCAAGCTTGGCTCAGACAAAAATATGAACAGGTGTTTCGACCTGAATCGACGTGCACACACACACAAATGTACCTGAAAGTGTGTACACCAGTATTTGCTAGTGTGTGTGAACGCAGGTCTATGCAGGCGAGTTTACCACCCCAAGATGAATAATTGCATAATTACTGTTTTTCCGTAATTATTCATAAACTATAATTAAGAAGTAAAATCCAAAAACACAATAAAATGTAAGAAAATTTAATAAATACTGTGTACGAAAACCATGTGAAATTGCGAATCGAAAAGGTTAAGTTGCAATGTCCAAACTTACAGTGAAAATGTGTTGTAAAAATAGTTATAAGAGTATACTTACAGGACTCTGCAATTCGCAGAAATATAAGAAATAGCGAAATTGACAAAGAGTGGGGGAACTGAAACCAGAGACAGTTTCGGACATGTCGATTTCGTACCACTGCAGGTGTTGATCAAGACATGGGTATAAATAGGACACACAAGCTACAGTGGTTCTCTTTCTTAAATCATCCACGGTGCAGCGGGAGCTTCTGCCCGTCCGCACAGAATATTTAAATTTTTGTAAATAGTTTCATCCTTCCAGTTACATACAGTTATGTAACTGGATTGTAAAACAAACAATTTTTAAGTAGTAACAAAATTACATAAGAAGATCCACATAAGAAGATTAACTGACGTCCGAAACAGCACGAGGAGAAGTTCCAGAGAGCGATACGACGCTGGACAGAGAGAGAGTCGACGCTGGACAAGAGAGGAAGTCGACGCTGGACAAGAGGAGCAGAGAGAGGCGACGCTGGACAAGAGGAGAAGAGCGAATGATGCTGAAGTTCGAGACGAGGGCGATTACAGAGGGATCCATTGATTGAGTATGATTGACGACGATAAGGTGATAAACAACTTATTTATCTCTTAATCGAACAATTAACGTAAAGACAATTAAGGACATTCTTGTTCTATTTAAAAGTAAGAGTCAAATATTTATTGTAAAATTTGAATTAAAATCATAGATGTTATTGAAATAAGATTAACGTAAACAAGAGCTCAAATTAGTATTGAAATGAAAAGAATACAAAGCATTTAAGTAAAAATTAGCATTTGATATAAATCAGTACTGAGAAACAAAAGATAAATTCAGTAACTATTGATATTTTAGAGTTACATTGCAATATATAAGAAAATATTTAAATATTAATATTTTGAAACACACTAATTGACTGAGTAGTCTGGAAATGAGATTTTTCGTTAATACAATAATTAGTAGAATAGAATATTTAGTCAGTAAGGATGTATATAGCATAAGCCTTACGGAATAATAACGAAATAATAACGAATGTTTTAAGTCGAAGTAAGTGCCATGTGCACAATTTTATTAATATCAAATAAATTTGAAATACCGTTACAAGTTACATAGAGTTCTTATTACAGATACACCTGAAACCCAAATTAAATGTTATATTGTTACATAATTTGTCGCCCTTGAACGTGAGGCCCGACACGCCTATTTTTATGTATATCGTATCGTTGCAAAAGAATGGCGTCCCAGATTGTGGGGCTCCGCAAACACAAATAAATTTATATTTGCAGTTGTAGCGTTGCAATATATATATATATAGTGCAATACGTAGCTTCGAATCAACCACTGAGGACAGAATATACGAACTGTTCCCTAGAACATACAGTTCCATATTTAATACATTAGTAATATTGACAGATTGGTCTGTAGGGCGCGAAATCTGGAAGGGGGGGCTTAAGAGAGCCCATCTAAGTTGAAAGTTTCAAAGTTCAAATCGTAACCATATTTCATATTTTCTTAACTACATAACCATATTTTCGTAGCCATAGGAAAGTCATATTTTTCCTAACCATGGCTTTTATTTCTTTAAACAATAAGCTAAAAAACTGGAAACCATTTTTACCTAATGTTGTAAATGAAAACAACACGTATTTTCGTTTTATGTCAAGAAATACAATACTTTACAATTAGTACATTTCTTCTTCTTCGCACGGTCGTGTATCGATATTATCGCATATTCAAAACATCGAAACGGATAGAAACATATTCAAGAGCTGGTACGGATGTCGGGAAAGTACCTCTGACCTTTAACGTACTATCAGCTTAATGAGAAGAGATCCTCGCTATAGGCCTACAGCGTAACACTCAGTAGCCAACATTCCAGTCACAATATTGTAACTATCATTACGTCAAATGTTAGCTCAAATTGTACAGTGTCAAACGGACCCAACAAAGAGACAGACATAACACGATTCTCTACAGTAATTACGTAGGCTAAATGGTACGGTTCATTACGTACTGTGCTGGGCGTTATGAGGCGTGAAATTGCAAGTACACAACGACTATGTCTGGCTAACTAGACGAACAACGAGTTAACGGCTTTTCTTTTACTGCTTCCATTGTCATAGTGCTGTGAGAAGATATTTTAGCGTCCTATCGAAAGCACACACACACACACACACACACACACACACACACACACTAGTATTATCATGTATTATCATACATGTTCATTATCATCATCATCGTGACGGTTTTACACACTTTGTGAAGTTATAAATGATCTTCTAGCTTGAAGACAAGTGAGACTTACGAATCACTTTTACTCACTCTATTCTTTCACTCACAGCTTCTTGTTTTTATGCTTGTTTGCCTTATCAGCTATCTTTCCCCACCCTCATTTCTCCGTCCTCCCCTGGCATCCTCATAAATTTCAGATCTCATAATTCATCATCATCATAATCACCATCTTCTTCATCATCATCTTCTCCTTCTTCTTCTCCTTCTCCTTCTTCTTCTTCTTCTTCTTCTTCTTCTTCTTCTTCTTCTTCTTCTTCTTCTTCTTCTTCTTCTTCTTCTTCTTCTTCTTCTTCTTCTGTGACGATTTAAATTGTGACAATTATAAAAAAATAAAGAAATAAAAAAAAATTTTAAGTTGCGAACAATTAACCATTTAAATCTCACAATGATAATAAAAAAAAACATGTAGGTACTAAGTGTAAATGGAAGTAGTAATTAATAAGGGCAAAGAAACGGTAAAGAAAAGACATATTGTAAATAATTATTATTGTCGCATTTAACCCTTTGCTTGTTATCAGGCGCCTACCTGTTGACACCGGACTCGACATGTTTACCGAGTCTTCTGTAATTAAAATAATATAGAAAAATAATGTTAATAATTAAAGAATCTGAAGACACAGATAATCACGAAAACAACTAATTTAAATGATGTATTTTTATCTAGCGATAGTTTGTATAAATAAAAAGTTTTATTTAGAGAGAGACCGGGACTATATTCTCGCGGAATAAACACCCCACTATCTATTGTCCTGTACCAGTGGTAGCGGACGAAAAATCTCTCTCTCGCTATGACGACTCCAAGCAGTGCACACGCACGAGCGAAATGCTCTGTTGAAATGTTATGTAATTGGTTATTAGTTTGGATTAATTCTTATGTATTTTACTAACTGCTACAAAAGAGTGTAATATGTAACGTTAAGAGAAAGAAAAAATAAAAAAACGTTGTAACAAGAAGAAATATGTGACAACCAATAGTACGAGTGTTAATAACTATAACAGCTATCTTCTCCGATTGACGAATCTTCACAACATCCTGCCTGGAGACATGAATCATCAGAATTACAACTCTAGTAGACCCGACCGATAATGCAGTTCGAGACATCTGAGAATCAACGAGTACCTGTGTAGAAGGCCCACTCTATCCTGCAGACGTTTAAGCCGTGAACAACTGAGACCAGACCTAGACGAGGACGACGCTCTTAGGATTCCCAAGATGTAACCATATGGAGGAGACTTCTACATCCCAAATTAAAGGTGACTCGATAGCACGTCTATCGAGGAATAATAATAATAGTAATTGTAACACAATACTCTCTTAAAGAGACTTTCAGAGACGATTGACTTTATAAGAATATAAAAATTTAAATCTAAGAATTTAATTGTAACTATTCAGGCTTCTTGCAATTGTAACAGTTTAGATTTTAACGTATCGTAGTATAATTAATACCATTCTTCAAATGGAATAATAATGAAACTTAAAAGTAAAAGTAAAAGTAACAATCTTGCAAGCTAATATCTTGAATTGAATATAATTAATTTTTAAAGTTTAAAGACTAAATACCAAATGGTTACCCGGATCCGGGGAAAAGCTAAATATAATTTGTTGTGATCCCACAGTCTATATAAAGCAATTTAAACAAGTTAATAATTTAATTAATAATGTAATGGGATCTGTCTTTTGAGTAAATGTCATTTGTTTTTTTAAATGTTTAATAAAGGGAAATCTTCTTGGTGCACACATATTCTGAGTACATAAATCAACAGTTTTCCCTTCCATGATTCCTTTTATATTTACTGTGTGTTGTTCTGTTTAAATTTCAGCTCGTCCCGAATAAGGCAGCCTGAAGTAATTGGCCGAACCAATTACTTTGGGTTCCCTCTGTTATAACTCAAGAGAAGAGGTTATACTTCTTCTTCTTCTTCTTCTTCTTCTTCTTCTTCTTCTTCTTCTTCTTCTTCTTCTTCTTCTTCTTCTTCAGCAAGGATAAAACCAGAAATGGTTTGTTCCGGTCCAAGGTAATACAGCTGGTCACTCCAGCGCTTATACAGACGCCCCACACCTCTTCGTTCGTCCTTTCGGTTTGTATTTCCTTCGTCGTTCGGGGATGCGGCAGTTAACCGTTCCGTTAAGATGTTCCAACGTTTTAAGCCGATGTTGAGAAATTCTATCAAGTAAACTTGTAAGTATATTCAGCTCCTGCCGTACATCGACATTTATTTTGCGATCTTGAAGAGTCTCAGAATATCCTGAAAATGTCATTTCGGCCGCTTGAACACGACCCGCCTGGGACTTCTTTAAAGTCCAATTCTCATGCCCACAGAGAAGTGTGGGGAGTTCTACCGTACGCACACCAGTTTTGCTGCCAAGACTCCTGAGGAGCGGGGGTCTACTGAATGATAGTGCGTGCTTGTGTTGGTGGGGTATTACTGTTTCTGAAAACATTGTTCAGACATTCAGAAGACGTATTTAGTTGTAATTTTGTGTGTGTATTAGACCGAACCTTCGTACATTATATGTCAGTGTAACTTATTGAATATTTTGTTAAAGTGTGTTTGTTTATTCGCTACAAGAACTACCGTGTGAGAGACAGTCTCAAGTCACACCGAAACTGTGTTAAACATATTTTAAACGTGTAGTATTACAGTGATGCGTGCAGTGGAATGCCATACGTCAACGCATTCCTTGTTCGGTAGCAAAGGTGAACTGCTGATAGTACATTACCTTGTAGAACTTCATGTGTGTCTCTTTCCTCGTTGAATTCGAGGAAACACTGTGTTTGGAGAAATAGGAAGATTTGTGGAAGTGATAGGTTGAAGAAGTTCATCTAGTAATGAAATTGATTTGCCACTGAATTTGACTGCTTCTCGGATACATTTGGCATCACTTGCAGTATTTTCGAATATTCTCGTTCCAAACGTTCCATATAAACAAATGTTTGAAACCCAAAATAGCTGGTCCCTTCTTCGGTATTGTCTCGATCAAAACATTCAGGAAACGCGTAACAATTCGGCACACTTTTCATTAGAAAATGATGTAAAACACAGCACGCCATTACTACAGAATCAATGTTATGTAGTTTTAAATTAATTTGAGTATGAAATAATCCAAAACTGGGATGCCAAAACCCCAAATACGATCTCAACCATACGTACTATAAGTAAATATTGTCCTATCTCTTTCTCTTCTTTAGCACTACAGCCCAACGTGAGACCTCGCTTCCAACACCAATTTTCACCAGTCTCCTCATCATTGCCATCTCAGTGTAACCCTTTACATCCATTCTTCTTAGAGCTTCTAGCACATCTACCAACCATCGTATGGCTAGTTGTTCTCCTCCCCTCTGCTTTTGTAGACTTGTGCCGTCAGGATTTTCTTTGGCATACGCTGATTATCCATCCGCTCTAGGTGATCACTATCCGTTGAGCGTTTATGAATCTTACAATGGTCTCATGATTCAACAGCTCATCTGTCTCCTGGTTATTTCTTATTCTTCACTCGCTATCTTCTTCAACCGGGCCATAAACACGTCTTACAATCTTTCTTTCAAACCTTCTTAGACTTGTACCTTTTTTGTTAATGTCCATGTCTTGGCTCCATAAGTAACAAACAGGCTGGTAAGTGTTTTATATATTTTATTTTTGTGCTGCGACTAATGAATTTGCTTCTCAATTGCCTGCTGTTTGCATAATACGCCTTATTTCCTTTTTAATCCTCTTACGTATTTACGGACCCTTCATTATCTATTATGTTACCCAGGTATCTGAACTTACAATTGCTTCAAATGAATTATGCTCTATGCATAAATTATACAGATTTCATCATGGTTCAGTGAACGCCATGAAAAACGAGCTACCTCATGTAATTCTGTATTATTATTATGACTATTGCTAACACACGGCAGAGAGCGGACGTTTGCTTACAACATCGTGGGTGGGAAGATTTGACTGGAAATGGGCGAAACAGAACAGAATGTAAAGAGAGAAGACGATAGAGAGAAAAATATGATACGTAAACACCATGATGACGGAGGAAGAGAAAGGCGCTGGAATAATTTTAATTAAAAGGTCAGTCTGTTTTTCCTGGATGAGCGGCCAGTAGGCCTACTCGTTGAACGTGGAAAGATTTGGGGTGGAAGACTGTGTTTAGCATTGGACTTCGTGTGGACTTACGAGAGGTGTACAGATTTCTTGTACGGGAAATTCAAATCAGCGACAACGGACTTGGAAACCAATAAACATGTACGTTTGAAGATTCACAGTTAATTACCTTTCGATGGGAAGACAAAAATAGAATCTTTTCTATAATATTTTTTATTCAAATATGTTTTGAGTTAATATTCATGAGTACATGCGTCGTAACGCCGTCCATATATTACAAAATAGACCGCACTAAATCCTCAACGCGAGTTTTAGTCTCTGGAGTAACGGCATCGATCCCTCTCGCGTGAGCTGCGGTAAACAAAATATCCACAAAATTCGCGACACAAGGGCAACGGAATCGATTCTCTGCCTACAGCGTTATGTAGGTCACGCGTTCTCCCATGTTTGTATTATTGGTATTTCAGTTTTATCAGATCTCCTTTACCTAAAATTTAAGCATTTTTTTTCAGGGAAAAAGACTAAACAGAATGAATTGTCACTTTGTTTTCGTTTAGACTGACGAATATATTATTGATATATCAAGGATTCTTTTCACAAACGAAGACTCGTGAGGTATTATAGAAAGAATAAGTCCAATTTTAAGAAATTTTCCTCTTCAGCGAAACAAAAAATAAGTATTAAAGCTCTAGTTTCTTTTAATCACTGAAAATAATGGTGTCGATTACGTACCCCACTGCCTGTTAAATTTGAAGTCATTAAACGCAAAGAGAATTGAGGAGGTGAAGAAGAAGAAGAAATCTCATTAAATTGTCAGTAACAAATTTGGCAAGCTAATTTCAACTTTCAAACCAGTACCGATTTTAAGACACTTGTGATATTTTATTTTTGTTCAGATTACCAAATCGTTGGGCGCGTAATTAATCATCGGGGTTTTTTTTTGTAATTAGCAGATAAATTCCGAATTCACCACCGTTCGCGCTCTCGCATCCGGCGGCTAAGAATTCTGCGGCTTCCGATTACGTAGTGACGTGACCCTTGCGGCGCATGACGCGTACCCAGGCAACGGGAGACGGCGCTTGCGCTCTTCGCAATATTGTTCTTTCGTCTATCTCGTGAAAGGAATCGGTGCCGAATCAGTCGTGCACGTGCTTTGTTTAACGCTGTGCGTTACTCTGTCCGCTGTCGGTTGTGGCAAAGTTTACCGCAACTACGAACGATCGATTCTGTGACCAAGCCATCGTAGTTTTTTTTTTTAAGTAAGTATGAATTATGTTCAGTGCCTTACTTTTTTACAGTACAATTTTTTCTCAATTTTAAGTAATCAACGTCCATAATTATAGGCTTACTGCACAAAGATTTATATAAATAGTTTTAAGAGTACATCCATTTTGAAAAAAAAAGTGAAAATTCTTTGTATCTAAAATCAGTAACACATATTTTAAAATTCATGTAAAACAAGACAACATACCCAAAATATGAAATACGATAAATATCGTAGATTATATAAACAAATTTACAACAAATTTATTATTATAACAGATACGATTGGTTCAAGTCAGTACACTAATAACAAAGGTAACAAATTGTTATTAGGTATATGTGATAATAATTATACTCACAACTTTTCCAAAACTCTGTACGTTTCATTAACAAGTAAACAACTTTTTCATTGCATAAACACGATGTTTTAAATGATTAAATAACAACGGGTAAGTAATGACGTTGATTAAATAAAAACGGTTCAAATTAAAACTAAAAATTATAACATATTTAAAATTCATAATTAGATTAAATAGAGTAACAACAACAACAACAATAATAGTAATATTAATTATAATTATAATAATATCGCATGTTAGTAGCAAGTAGAAATTAATAAATTACTTAAATGTATGAAGTGTGTATACTTACAGTTCAATATTATATCAACCGTTTTTAACAAATTAAATTCTATTGATCGAATGGTCCCTCGACACTTGGTAGAACATTTTGTTAATATTTGAGTTGAATAAATAAACACTTGATATACTTCCACAGATAATTTTTACTTTCCTGACAAGTGTTTCATATATATAATATACTTCACAGGTTTACACGGCCGGAGCCAATGTTGTTAAAATTCACTGCCGAGCTGTTCGGCCGTGGTCCATTGTTTTAAATAACAAAGACGTTTCGGCAGTGCCATCGACCGCCGTCATCAGTGTAAAATCGAGCTTCGCTAATGTAGGCTGATAGAGTAGTACTGTGTTCGTTAACGTCTACCAGCCTAGATTAGCGAAGCCGATTTTACACTGATGATGCCACTCGATGGCACTCCCGAAACGTCTGTTTTTGTTGAAAACAATAGACCACGGCCAAACAGCTCGGCAATGAATTTTAACAACAACGTTTCATATATATATATATATATATATATATATATATATATATATATATATATTCAATCACTTTCTGCTACAGTTCGTTTCTTGATATATATAAGATATTTAAAATTTATATTTATTTTACCTCAAGATGTTATTTTTCCCTTATTTGGAACATGTTTCGAGAACTTCTGTGTTCTCATCCTCAGCCTTCGTCTGGTGAAGTATTTGTGTGTTGGCTGGATGTAATTTTGGTTTCTTGTTGGTCTCTGGTATTTTAAAGTGGTATTATTGTGTGTGATTGTGGTGTATGTATTAGTATTTTGTGTATTTTAGATGTTGAGTGTTTTGAATATTGTGTCATGTTTTGTATTGATTTGTATTTGTTCAGGTATTAGTTTGTTTTGTGTTTTATGTTTGTATATTTGTAAATTTTCCCAAATGTTCATTATGGTGCCTTTGTGTGGTATATGTTTTATTAGTGTCGCATTAGTTATGTCTGGGAATTCATGTCCCGTGTTTATTGGATGTGTGGCCAAATTGGATTTATATATTTCTAGTTTTTTGTATGCATTTAGATGTTCAAAATAACGTTTTTTCAGCTGTTTTTTTGTTTGTCCTATGTAACATTATTGCAATCTTGGCATGCAAAATTTATTTTATATTTGATTTTATGTTCTATTTTGTTTACAGTATTTTTATTGTATCCATTTTCGTAACCAATTTGGTATATTATATTTCTTTCTTTGTCAGTTTCTTGTTTGTTTAGGGAAATTTTGTACATTCTGATAAATAGCGAATAGAATGCTGCCATTTTATGTTGTGGTGGGTGGTCAGAATGTTAGTAGAAGTTGGTTTTCTGTATATTGCATATTAACATGATAGTGTTTTTATGTTGAGGTCATTCCACAAAGTGCGTGATGCGTCATCGAAAAATGTGACGCTTCCACACTTTCGATTCCCCACAGTCTAGAAATATTTTGTTTACAAAACATTATCATGCTTCGATGTTTCGGTTTCGTCGAAATTCTGTATGCGCGCGCGCGCGCGCGTGTGTGTGTGTGTAGGGGGAGAGAGAGAGAGAGAGAGAGAGAGAGAGAGAGAGAGAGAGAGAGAGAGAGAGAGAGAGAGAGAGAGAGAGAGAGATTTTGTAAAGTAGATTGTATTACGAATAAACTACATCTTGTTAGTAACAAATAATCTGTGCTCTCCATAAGTACCACCTTTTGTATGTGGTTGTTGTTTCTTGTGATGGTTATGTCTAAATAGTTGATTTTGTTATGTTTTCTTTTTCTTCTGTGAATTGTATTTTTGGATGTATGTTATTGATTTGTTTTAGTATGTTCTCTGCATTTATGTTTTTGTTATATGATACGTATAGCCCATCATCTACATATCTTATCCATATGCCATTTGGATTAAATGAGTTTATAATATTTTGTATTTTGGTGTCTATGTGTAGTAGGAATATTTCTGCTATTATGCTGGATAATGGAGATCCCATTGCTAACCCTTCTTGCTGTTGATAAATTTTGCTATTAAATTCAAAGTAATTTTGTTTTAGTATTAGTTGGAGGCTATTTTTTTATTTCAGTTATATATTGTTTGTCTTCATTTTGTTCTTTAAGTGAAATTAAATGACAAAATAATTTTGTTCTAGTTATAACTAAAAAAATAATCACTAGTGAAATTATAAACAAATATAAACAAAAGAAGGACAATAAAACAATAAAAGAAATTAAAAATAAAGTAAACAACAATAATTTAATATTAACTAAAGCAGACAAAAGTCAAGCAACAGGAATCATCGAAAAACCAGACTACATAAAAAAAAAACCGAAGACTTCATCATCAATAATAAATGCATACAACTAAATAAAGACCCAACAGAAAAATATCTTAAACAAACAATAAAACTAATAAAAACAACTAAACACATTTTCAACAACAAAAATACAGACATATATATAAATAATAATCCAGAACCACCTAAAATGAATAGCCTAATAAAAATACACAAATTAAACAACCCAATACGTCCGTTAATCAACCACAAAAACTAAAAAGTAACCATCTAACAAATAATCATCATAACATAAAAAATACATACGAATTAATAGACAAACTACAGTAAAAATAATAAATATAATTGAAAATACATTTTTCACATCATATGATATCACAAACATGTACACCAACATCCCAGTAGATGAAAAATTGGCATAATAATAAACAAACTTAAAGAACAAACTGAAGACACACAATATATAACTGAAATAAAAAATAGCCTCCAACTAATACTAAAACAAAATTACTTTGAATTTAATAGCAAAATTTATCAACAGCAAGAAGGTTTAGCAATGGGATCTCCATTGTCTAGCATAATAGCAGAAATATTCTTACACCACATAGACACCAAAATACAAAATATTATAAAATCATTTGATCCAAATGGCATATGGATAAGATATGTACATATGGGCTATATGTATCAAATAACAAAAACACAAATGCAGAGAACATACTAAAACAAATAAATAACATACATCCAAAAATACAATTCACAGAAGAAAAAGAAAACATAACAAAATCAACTATTTAGACATAACCATCACAAGAAACAACAACCACATACCATACAGAAAACCAACTTCTACTAACATCATTATACCTAATTCATCTGACCACCCACCACAACATAAAATGGCAGCATTCTATTCGCTATTTAACAGAATGTACAAAATTCCCCTAAACAAACAAGACACAAACAAAGAAAGAAATATAATATACCAAATTGGTTATGAACATGGATACAATAAAAATACTGTAAACAAAATAGAAAATAAAATCAAATATAAAATAAAAACTGAACAATTAACAATTAATCAAAATGAACAACACATAAATAATAACAACAACAAAAATGGGCCACATTCACATACATAAATAATAAAATGAAAAAGCTAACAAAACTATTTAAAAACACAAATATAAAAATAGCATACAAATCTAATAAAAATAATTTACAAAAACTAAACAACACACACAACAAAGATAATATAACAACTAACGGTATATACAAAATTGAATACAAAACTTTTATTAAATCACTTTTGTACTGATACTAAAACAAAATTACTTTGAATTTAATAGCAAAATTTATCAACAGCAAGAAGATTTAGCAATGGGATCTCCATTATCAGTATTTTCAGTATCAGTACAAAAGTGATTTAATAAAAGTTCTGACAGTGTGCGTACACCAAAACTACTTTAGGGTTAATAATGAGTATTACATTCAAAAGGAGGGGCTACCAATGGGTTGTCCGTTGTCACCAGTAATGGCGGAAATATATATGAATTGTTTTGAGAGGCGTGTCCTAATGGAATCAAAATATAAGGATAAAATAAAGGAATGGATAAGGTACGTAGACGACATTTTGATGGTGTGGGAAGGAACAAATGAAGAATTCGCAGCTGAATTCTGTAAGTCCACACAGCCTTCCGAACTTGTTGGTACAACAGCAGTTTGTTTTCAACTGTTAGTTGCGAGTTTCTCCCTAACAGCCAGTACATTTTTCTGTATTTTCTGTACAGACAAATAAATAAATATGACATAATAAGTAAATAATAGGTATTATTAAAGAGACATATTCTCAGATTACCTTGATTATTCCTGATAGCACACAATACCCCCTCTCCCGCAAGAATCTCATTAGCGCGGTAAAATGTTCGTTCAGATGTCTTCGTTAGAATTCACACCATAATCAGCTACGCTCCCCAACATGCCAGACTTACTCTATCATTCTTGACTCGGTCCGTAAAAACTAGTCTAATCCCATCCTCCCCCCAACCGTGAGAAGCTACTCACATCCCTACAAAATCAGTCTCACTCCTCCTCCCAGGACCAGCGCTTAGTTACTCCACTGATCGTGATAATTAATCCATAGTGTTGTTTGATGAGAGAATTTTTTCTGCAGTTGTCGTTCACCTTCCATTTAGTAATGGTGTTTAACGTTTGTTTCATTAAATCTGTTAGTGTTCGATTTTCACAAAGTGCAGACTTGGTGTTTGCTGTTAGATCTAGCAATATCAAGCTCCTAGCAAGAAATAATTGGGGTCTGAGCAGGCTCCTCGATATGTCCGAGGACATATTTTCAATACGGGCAGCCCATCTCTTGGATGCTATTATTAAGATCTATTTACCATTAGTGTATTAGTTCCAGATATTTTTCAGGTTTCTTTATTGTTTAATAAACAGGAATAATCATTGTTTAATCAACGTGTCGGTCCTTCTAAGAATCGTCGACGTGTGATCCCGGTTCATCCCTGTTCAGACGTTTATAGGATCCACTGGATCCAAGAGCTCCTCAATCTTTATATGGTAGTCCTGACTGACCATAACTAACGTTGAGCACCATGAAAAATACAGATCATAATTATTCAGAATATTCAAACGTACACCTAAGAACAAGTCTGTATAAACAACTTTTTACGCGTTCAAAACAACCCTCAAATTGACCGGTAAATGAATGCGTGATATACGAGGGCTGTCCAGAAAGTAACTTTCGTTTTAGAATAAATAAATAAAAAGCGAGAGAAATTTTTTTTATTTACACAGTTGAAAACTACATTTTTAGACTATTTTTCCACATAGTCTCCAGTCAAGTTCAAACACTTATCGTAACGATTTACGAGTTTTTGAAAGCCCTCATCGTAAAAATATGCCGCCTGCGATTTCAGCCATTCATTAAACTAAGTTACTATCTGGACAGCCCTTGTAAGTATTAACGTTGCGAGTTTACGTAACGACTTCAGTCTCAACAGATCTCAAATCTGCTTGATTCTTACTGGTACAAAACTACATGATAATAATAATGATAATAATTGATTATTCGTTCGTAATAATAATCGATTATTAGTTTTTAATAATCGATCACAAATCGTAAAATTTAGTTAGGACGTTTCTAATACCAAGAATTGCAATTCTAAAAACCAAACTCTGGTGGGACTCATACCAGTGACAGAATTAATCGTATAGAATAAATAGAAAAGAGCAACACTTACCTTGTATGCCTTGTGCGCGTTAAACTTATCGTGATAATTACTATGATTTTTCATAGCGTGAGTGTTCACACACACATACACACACACACACGGGTATATATAAAATGAAACATTTAGCGGTGTTTAATTAACTAGTCGTAATTAATATATTCGCGCAGACGTTTATATTGTTATATTAAAGACCTGTGTGCATATAACAGCAGTTACAAAGAACTAATTAATTTGCTTATCACGTTTGTATGACGCACGTACGTGTACAAGTTATAATCACGTCGTTATTTTATTGATTATTGTTACACAGTTACTGCTGTATAGAATCTAACCAGTAAAGCTGCCTGGGCTGCAGAAGTCGCTCACTGTTTTGAATACCGAACTAGATAAATTTATATTATTAAAATATGTTAGAACATTATTTATATTTTAAGATAAATTTTGATATTAGAAATTTTTCAATTATCAGAAAAATTATGAAAATTCCGCTGTACAAAAAACGTTAGTAGTGTAATCGGAGTTTTCTTAATTGTTTTTTCTGTAACAATATTTTCTGTTGTGTTTGTTAAAAAGTAAAGTACCGTTTACCAAATGGTAAAAGCTTAAGAGCATGATAATGTCTTTCAGCCGCCAGCTAAACGCGACATTATTATGGTTACTGACTGACTGATTGGTTACATACCTATCTACAGCTATGCAGTGTTGTTTGCTTGTTAGGTCTTTAATCTGCGACGGACGTTAGCACGTTAGCGGTCGCGGTTTTAGTTAACGATTCCCGGCTGGTAAATGATGACGTCATGCAGCGTGATGCGTTACAGAAATTTTCAAATGACCCCCAGCCATAAGACATTATCATGTCAAAATACGTGTGTACATTGTGTGGACACATTCAACGTCATACTGTTCCTGACCATGGTTTTTATTTCTTTAAACAGTAAGCTACAAACCAAAAACCAATTTTACTTAACCTCACAAATGAAAACAATACGTATTTTCGCTTCACATTAAGAAATAGAATAATTTACAATAGTACACTTCTTCTTCTTCACATCATAGTATATTGATACAATCGCGTATTCAAAACATCAAAAATGTAGTGTGGGTACAGATATTGGGACAGTTCCTGTTTATCGACGTTGTTGTTCCTTAGTAATATGTTCTTTGTGTTTATGTTAACATAGAGGTATATTTTCAATTAAGTCATATTGATACCTTGTATTGAGTTAATTTAACGTTCTATTCTGTTCAAGTTTTTTTTTTTTTTTATGGAAGTATGGTGATCGCGAAATAAGTTGTGTTCGAGATAAGGGCTGATTCAGATTCTACTACCCTCAAAACGTGAAGAAAATTCATTTTCCGAAAAGTGTCTGCGTGTAGAATTTTTCTATGGCGAACGATAACTGCCGCAAATTCAAACAGAATCAACTAATTTTTTGCATATGTTCCCGACTTGTAGAGGACTCAAGGACTACTGATTTTGGTGAAGATCGGTTAAGGGGGAGGGATAGTTTATCGGCAACGTTTTACGTTTTAACAAGAGTAAAGTACTTAATTTTGATAAAATATTCTAAAAAGAAGGTAATAATAATCCAGTATAGAAAGGTAGATGAAATATCTATAAATGAAAAGGGTAGCTGAGAAGGGAGGCGGTAATTTTTTGTATTGGTGTTATAAATTTATTCGACCGAAAACTTAAAAATTTAGATAAAATATTAACTATTGATATCGTCACCACGAATACGTAAACAAAATAATTTTTCGTTTTGAGAAATTCATAGACAACAAACAGTGGGCGGTATTCGCTTTCTTTGGTGTTGTTTAAATAAGAGATAATTTAATCAAATTAATTCTTTATTTTAAAAATATTAACAACTAGGTATAATTCGTATTTTGATTATCTTTCTTAGCGTTTTTACCAAAAGCATGCTGACATATTTGGTTTCGTTCTGATTGTAGGCCTATATATTAAAAATAATCTTATAATTAATTCGAAAACTGAAGTCATCTATGGTTCTGCATACCGATTTTTTAATAATCCATGAAATAATTAATTATTGTGAAACGATGTTTTTTACAAACAGAATTATCACTGTTGCACACCACTATAGAAAAATTATTCCGATTAGCGCTTTCAAGCTTCTCAGCTCATAACCTATTTCTGATCTGACGATGAGCTGAGAAGCTTGAAAGCGCTAATCGGAATAATTTTTCTATAGTGGTGTGCAACAGTAATAATTCTGTTTGTGATTGTAGCCACTAACACATCTTTCTTAATTAAACTTCTAATACGATGTTTTTTTAATTCATTAATTTGTTATAACTTTTATTTCTAATTTTTAATTACCTAGTTTTCAATGAAGTAGAAAATTACTGGTCAGCTTTCATTTTTCAATTGCTCATTGTACGCCACTTCCATTATACAATTTTAAAAAACGGAATTGAAGCTCTGGGTTCGTGACACAACAACGATTCAAATGAAGTTTCATTTTAAAGTTAAATATTTTATAGTGATTAAATGTTGGATACAACGCAGACACCCAACCAGGGTGTGATGAATTATCGAACACTCTTACTTAGAGAAGGGAGAAACTCATCCCCCCAACGACAACTTTGTATAATTAGAAAAATTCATTTCCCCCCCCCCCGTCTGGTATTCACCTTGGCTGCTCCTCGATCTTAACCTGAGCGATCCATTATTATTTAATATACATCAGCCCTCGTCTCTCAGGCGGCGTAATGAGTTAATCAAAAGCAAAAATTGTTATCGTTTGTCGTTGTCGGGAGTGAAATCAAGCTTCCCGCTGCAGCTGATGATACCAGCCGACTTGACATCTGATTCCGATTTGACGGCTCCATTCTTCTTCTTCTTCTTCTTCTTCTTCTTCTTCTTCTTCTTCTTCTTCGTGTGCATGTTTTTCCTGTCTGTCTGTTTGTTGAACACACATCATCACTAGCATTGCTACCAACGTCAGTGGCGTAATTAGAAGCAGCTCCGGGAGGGGGGGAGACCAATCTGAAGGTTGCCCACCTCCATTTGCCTCAGAACGTATAAGAAATTCAGTAACCTTGTCATATACAGTAATTTTATAAATATATTTTATAAATTCTTTGGTTCTGAAAGTTTCTGAGTAAACCAACATGATGTATATTAAAAAACACTGCTACGCCAATTACGTAACGGTCTCGAAAACTCGTCAGGTGCAGTTACGTAACAGTTCCACACGTTTCTCGACTAGCAGGTCCAATGGCCTTTGTCAAGGCCGTGCATTTAAATAGCTTAGAGGCTGTTCCAGCACTCATAACTACGCAAATTATGCCGGCACGCCTCCAAAAGAATGGAAAATTATTCTAGAACCTACGCGAGACCTATATAAGCAACACCAGCGGGTTTACAAGTTAGTTACAACTTACAATATCTACCAGTTAGTTAGATATTGTAGAGTGAGGATCAAGTGATGCGCACACAGGGATGAGAACCGACAGCTTTCAATATATGAAGATTTCCTGCCTTTCCTTCAAATATATTACAGTATATCAGTATATTCGGTTATATTACTTTACAAAATTGTAAGTCCTTCATTTATACAATTATTTATAAATTGTATATTATTCATATACAATATACTATACGTATATTACGTATATTACATTATATATTATACATTATATATTATATATTGTATATTATATATAACATTATATATTATATTATATTATATAATATTGTGATAATAATCAATATAGTTTCTTTATTAAAATAAAACTATGCACATAAGTAAATTGGAAAAAATTATGTTACTGTTACGACATTACAGAACAATTTACGTCTTTCTCGAATGTTTCAGTGGAATCCGGCTGTAATGTGTGTGCGTACCGTACGTGATTCTCAACGCGTTAGCTAGACTGCGCCAGAAGTCGCGCCGCCGCGCGCACTGTGTGCAAGGCCGCAACCAATTACGTTCTGGTGTTTTCTAGTAGCGTTGTTAATGCGTACTATGGATGTTTCTGGATTCTCAGCAGGGTATAAATACAAGTACTCAGCGACGCTCAGTTTCAGTTTGAGTTGCGAGTTACTGTCGGGCGATTACTGTGTGCGTTCAAGTGGTTATTAGTGAAGTGTTGTGTTTTATAATCGTGCGGGACAACTGTAATACAATTGTGTTTTTTATTAGTTGACATTTTATTGCGTTGAACAATTTTTATTTGATTTGTTGTAAGATACTATCTTGTTGATTACAAACTGTTTAATTGTGATAATTAGAGCTGGTGATTAGTGACTCCATTGGTGTCTTGTATTTTGTTTTCCACTGCACCATACGACGATCAAGTAGACCGTTGTAACATTACATTAATAACAAGGGCCTCTAATCTGTGATTGTATTGCGGATTGTATTACGGGAAACAGAATAAGACATCAGAGGATCTTAATAGTATAGCGAGGAGAGTAGGGAAATATTGTGTAAAGATCAGATTCCGGAGACACAGATAAAACTCGTCTATCGCGTGGTCAAATATGACTTACGTAAGGCGTTGTTCATAGACCCAATTGGTTCCCTTGCTGCGTTCCTGTTATTCTAAATACCTACCTTGCGGATATATAATATGCATTATATAATTGCTCCAAGAAACTTTGAGTTACGTATAAAAAAATTATAAATATATATTTATTTATTTAAAATTTATATTTACTTTAACTCAAGATATTTTTCCTTATTTGGAACATGTTTCGGGACCCTTAGTGTTTCCATCATCAGCCTTCCTAATTTTGAATCTTGTGGAATGTTACTCTGGTCTGTAAAGTCAGTTTTAACAACAATTTTTTAATATTTAAATACAGACGGTTACAAATCAAATAACGTTCATCTTGAACTGTGATTTGTTACTGAATACTGAAGGAGAAACTAAACTACCCTTTAAGTTAGGAGCAGCAGTGAGTTTCTCAATTAACAACCTTGTGTAATTAGAAAAATTCACTTCACGTTCCCCTGATGATCACACTACCTGCCCTTTGATGTATCATCCCCGTATCCCCGCTCAGTGATCCATTATTTAATAAGCCGTCTTCTCTCAGTTTGTGTAATGGATTTGCTGCAGTCAAAAGCTGCCAGTTTTTTCTCGCTGTGTGGTCGGTCAGTCGCTCTAGCCGCGTTACTGCCCCAATAACGTTTTCCCCTTTCCCAAGTGTATACATTTTCATATTCCAACAGCGAATGTGCGACTGCTACCCCTGCTCCCTGCGCTTTGGAAATGGCTTTATATTCATTAATATCAGCTACTCTGCCACTGCGTTCAAATACTTATGTTCAAACTCGTAATAAAACACAAAACACACACACACACATACAAGTAACCTCCCTCAGCTGCAGAACGTATTTGCTATTTTTCAGCCAAATACATTTTTTTTATCAGCCATCTAAGGACCACATGCCAATTTCAATTCTTTAGTCTTTGTTCTTTTCTTTTTTTCCAATATCCTTTCATCTTTTCACTGTGTCTCTTCTTCCTGTCTTCAGTCCACTTTGAACCTGCGTTTTTCTCTCTCCTACCTCTCTCCTGCGTTTTTCTCTACTCCTTCAATTTTTAACACTTTTGCCCGAAAAACTTCTCTTTCAATTGCTTCTTGTGCGTGTATACTATTTTTTTATAAATCCTTTTGGACTTCTTTAACCCAACTAGATGTTGACTTTTTCCTCACAGATATTTGAAGATCTGCTTTTTTAACCTATTGTCGTCCATTCTATATAAATGTCCAAAAAATAATAGTCTTCATTTTCTCATTGTTTCCGTTATATTTTCTATACTTTGATATATTTCATCATTACTTCTTAATTTCCAACCTTCTGAAGTTTTTCGTGGGCCTAATATTTTTCTAATAATTCGTCTTTCCAATATTTCTAGTTTGTTTAAATTATAATTCAATGCTAGACATTCACTTGCATACAGCCATTCTGGCTTCACTATTGTATTGTAATGCCTTATTTTTGTATTTTTAGATATGTACTTTTTATTGTAAATATCTTTAGTTATACCATATGGCCTTTCCATCTTATGAATCCTTTCTTCTATAGCAGATTTTTCTAAACTACTCTCTTGAATTATTTCTCCTTGATACTTAAATTTTCAAACCCTCTCTATTCGACCAATATCTGTTACCAGGAATTTTGGCGCATTTTTAACGTTCGTGAGAAATTTGGGTTTTTCTGCAGGAATTCTTAAGCCCGTTCTTCTGGCTATGTCCTCTAAAAAATTAACTTGTGTTACTGCAGAAGTCAGATGTTCAAATAAATTTATTATAAGATAAATCATAAAATGAAATTAATATACGGTAATTTTTTAAAGCTGTGAAGAATGTTTTCGACTGTATAAATTCTTAGAGTTGGCAAAGAAACATCACAAGGAAGCCACCGCACTTTGTTTATCATACTTTATGCTTTTCAGTTTTTCTCACTTTTAATGTGCTTTTGCATACTATAGAAATTAGAAATTATAAATGATATGCGAATTATTAAAGTTATTGATCATCATCATCATCATCATCATCATCATCTTCACGGATTAAACCACGAATGGTTTGTTCCGGTCTCAAATAGGCAAAGATTAGAGCTGGTCACTCTAGCACTTCCTGGGACGTCCCATACCTTTCCGTCTCCTCGGCTTATAATTCCAGAGTTGTTTGGGGGTGCGGCATTCATCCATCCGGCAAGATGTTCCCACCAATTCAGCCGATACTGGGCGATCCTGTCGAGTATACTTATAATATTCAGTTCCTGCTGTATATCTGTGTTTCTTCTATGATCATGGAGAGTATACCCTGCCACGTGCCTGAGAAATCTCATTTCAGCCGCTTCGATGCGACTGGCCTGGCCTTTCGTTAAAGTCCAATTTTCAGTCCCATAAAGAAATGTGGGAAGAGTCATCACTTTGTAGAATTTTAGGCATGTTCCTTTACTTGCTGACTTAAGGGTTCGCCTAATGGTCGCGCACATACGGTTGAACTTACGTAACTTATTCACAACCTCGTTGCATGCATGTGTCGTTACACACTGTCTTAAGTAAGTAAGTAAGTTGATTGGTGAATATACAAAACCAAAAAGTGTTAAGGTGTTTTATTGTACTGCAGGCGTCTTATAAATGCCCTTATATAACTTACAATTTTGTGAAAATTTTAACTATCCATTTTGATCCATAATGTCGAACCAGTTAAAATAAACAATCAAAGTGAATCTACATTCGTCTTTGGGTCAAAATTCCCTTTTGTTCTGACAGCCGGCAGAAATTGATGTTATGAATATGTAGTAGTTGACTTTTCAATGCTTTGAAACATTATTTGGAGTTAACACAACACAATTAAGTTGTGATCAAGCAAAAAAAAAAACGATTTACTGCAATAAAACGAGGAACTGTCCCTTTATCTGATCCTAGAGTACATTTTTGATTTTTTTAATATGCGATTGTATCGATATATTACGATGTGGAAAAGAAGAAGTTTACTAATTGTAAATTGTTCTATTTCTTAATGCAAAGCAAGAATACATGCTTTTTTCATTTGTGATGTTAGATGGCAATGGTTTTTGGTTTCTAGTTTACTGCTGAAATAAATAAAAGCTATGGTCGAGGAAAACATAACGTTTAATGTGTACATACACTGCTTATAACACAGTAATACTTAAAACACAGAACCTAACGATATTGAGTTGGCAATTTAACAAAACTACAACTGCAAATGTAAACTGAAAAATACAAATATTTATGGTTAATGGAAAACACATAAGGAATGGCAACATACGCTCAACATATTGTACATAATAGACGTTTCTTTTTTGTCAGCCACAAAACGAGTACTTGTTGGAAAACGAATATTACTGAAAAAACGAGTTCTGCCACAAAAAAGTGACATGTAGGCCTATAGTAATAGGCAAGGGGTAGCGCTTGGGGCACCCCGCTTTACATTCGAGTGCGGTCGTTTTTCAGTGATCTATTCAAAGGACGAATATTAATGCAAAATAAGAATACTACTGAAAACACGATTTCTAATGTAAACCGAGTTCTGCCACAAAAAAAATAGACATGTGTAGAATAGACAAGGGCCACCCCACCTTACTTTCCAGTTGGGTTTCCCCGTACTTTCCGCAAAAAGAGACATGTATAGAATAGACAAGGGCCACCCCGCCTTACTTTCCAGTGGGTTTCCCCGTACTTTCCGCAAAAAGAGACATGTATAGAATAGACAAGGGCCACCCCGCCTTACTTTCCAGTTGGGTTTCCCCGTACTTTCCGCAAAAAGGACATGTATAGAATAGACAAGGGCCACCCCACCTTACTTTCCAGTTGGGTTTCCCCGTACTTTCCGCAAAAAGAGACATGTATAGAATAGACATGGGCCACCCCGCCTTACTTTCCAGTTGGGTTTCCCCAAAACAGAGTACTGCTTTACACCCGTATCGCTTTTCACGTTTTGTTTCAGTTCTCATGTTAACCTAACAGCAACTTTTGGCGTCACAGGTATGTAACTCTGCTATACTACTGCTACAATATGTTTTCCCATTACAATGGTGTGAAATGAAAAGAATAAGTCGGCTTATACCAATTCTTCTTCTTCTTCTTCTTCTTCTTCTTCTTCTTCTTCTTCTTCTTCTTCTTCTTCTTCTTCTTCACTTTAAGGAGTAGGCTTGCAGCCTGTAGCGTCTTCACAACTACCGTTTTCTTGGTCTGCCTCTATCTCTTTCTCCAAGAGGCTTATACTGGTTATCTTTTAGGTATTCTCGAGTCACCCATTATATTTATGTGTTCACCCAGTTTTCTTTATTTTGTTTAATTTTACCATTTATCAAATATATGTTCAGCTCTTGTCTTATGCCTGCATTTCTTATGTAATCTCTTAGGGTGCATCCTTTGACTCTCCTTTAAAATTTCATTTCAGCAGCATCAATTCATTATTCCTGTAACGATTGTAGTTTCCCTATCAAAGGTGACCAGCGTCCAGCTAGGTAGTTAGGTGATGGGCCTTCCACCTTAAGGCTTCCCGACCTGCCTGATTATCTGTTGGGGTTTTCTCCCTCAGCCTTTAAGGATCCCTCCACGCCACAAGGCAGTGGTTTTAAATTTGTAATCAAGGTTTTCTTCGTCTAGCCTTTGACGAACCAACGCCGGACTGCAAGGCAGCAGCTAAGAAATTCGAATGGAAAAAGGAAGACACCCTAGCACTCGATTACTCTAATAGCGTCGGGGTCAGAAAGAACAAGAGTCAGTCAAGAGACACTAGACAGAAAAGATTATAGAAAGGGATCTCACCCAAGACAAGTTAAAACAAAGTGTGAATCCAGCTAGGGCACATCAGGATAGCCAAACCCGTATCCACAAGATGTAGACTCCTGATGTAGCCTACACCAATTGTACGCGAAAATACGCATTCAATTGTACAGACGCTGGAACAGTCTAGAGACTAGGTCACAAAAGCCCGACCTTGAATGCAACGAGACCACTGCTTGCGCTGGGCAAGTCGAGAAACGTGTAGAACGACACTCTCGAATCTTCAAGTACGTAATTGTCTTTCATCTCAACGTATTTCAGTTAATCGCTGCGTTTTACGTTTAATTTTCCCCTGGAAACGTAACGTTCCATGTTTAGTGGACTATGCGTGTCATCTAATAAATTTTAGCTTTGTCTAATTTTCTCACCACATAGGCCTCAAGATGAAAAAGTCGCTCCGTGACTTAAGTATACAATAAATTATCTTCATTGCCTGCTTCTTTTATACTACGAGAAATTAGGACCTTTACCTGAACCGACTTCAAAGGCTATCTTTCCACTTCTCCGAGGTCTAAAGGATATTGAATAATAAAAACACAACAATTTGTTTTTGCATATAATTTTAATCGAAGCTGCAAAATGCAAATTTAATCTTAAAAGTGTCAGAGTACATTGTATCTGCTGCCTTTGACGAAGCATTCTTCAGCGTCATATATAACATACGGCTTCATGGCGTGAAGCATCGTGTTCCAACAAAACCAGCTCAGCTCAGCAGTTTATGAGAAAAACAGCGAACCAAGTAAAGTAAAATGAAGCCAGGGGGATCGGGTCTGCGGTACCGGACGGAAATGAATTATGCTAATTTTCGATCCGTGAGAGCTGTGTGACCCAAACACTTCGCTCACGCCAAACCAGCAGGGAAAAACCAAAGTCCATTATCAAGATTAAAGTGACATATCTCTCTACTGTAAAGTGAAATTTTAAGTGTGGAAATACAACTAATTACTTGCTAAAATAACATAATAATTTAATCAGGATAAAAAGAACATATTTTCCTCGAAAAAAAATAAGAAAAAGAAATAAAATGTTAATTTTATATATATATATATATATATATATATATATATATATATATATATATATTATGAGATACGTCACATTTATTTATAAAATAGACAAGTCATAAAAAAACAATTGTTTCAAACGAGTCTTAATACTAGAACTCGATGACAATCTGTAATTATTATTACAATTACACAACATTTTGGGACATTATGTGTCGTTTTCGATGTCATCCAAGACCCCACCAGATGCACACTGCTTTCGAGCGCAGGGGATACCCCTTCCTTGGGGGGGGGGAGACCCGCTCAGTGTGTCGCCGCGTGGCTAGCTGAACCCCGCCAGGTGGGCTTGGGAGTACAGCTGTGGGAGTTTGCAAGTCTATTACAGGCTGTGAGAGCTATACCGCTAATTTCCGGTAGTTCCTACTCCTCCCGAAACACCTATCCTAGTACACGCGCTACCTTCCGAGGCGCAGGGTTACAGAGGTATCAGGGCTTGGATAATAGAAACAAAACGTTAGTCGAGCGGTTAGGTTAGGTTAGGGTCTGTTTAACCGGCGCTGCTGGATCCAGTTGGGGGTTATCCTCTCATTCGTATGTCTGAGGTTACCGAAACGCCGCATTACGAGGCCCACGCTGGTAATCGTTAAGTCTTCTATCAACAATTTATGTTTTTACGTGGTATACCGGAGAACTGCATGAGTCTCCTTGTGAGGAGAGGGTTCAAGACCCGCTCGTTGGAATATCCAGCGGACGGGAGAGCGGGGACTTTTTCTGTCCTTCTCCGGGAAGCGTATGTGGTTTTCGCGATGGTATTTAGCAAAAGGGAAAAGTAGTCTACGAAACTGGTGTAACGTTGACGACTTCGAAGTACTCTGGTTCCTCTACCTCATCCACAATGGATGTAACCTCTACGCGGAGTTAATGGTATAATTAGCGGCATAATTATAAGTTAATAAAGTCTTTTGCAAATAAATGTAACAAAAACGACAAAGAACATAAAGTGTTTATCTAGTCAAAAATTGAATAAATATTCTTTATTAAATTAACAAATGATTACATCCTTCTCCTATGGCGGTACATCTCGAAGTCGAGCCTTGGCCTCCTCTGACCCTCCACCTCTCTTTCTGTCATTAGCAAAGGACTTCCATTCTCGTACTCCCAACATCTATCTTGCATCCACAGCGACAGCGTCTTCCCATCTTTTCATTGGACGGCCGTTTCGTCTTTTGCCATCCATACTCCCCATTAGAACTTTTTCAGGTGTTCTTTTATCGTCCACTCTTACGACATGACTAGCCCATTTTAGCCTCCTCAGTTGTACGTACACTTCTACCGTTGGTTCGTTGAAGTGACAATATATCTTATTATTATGCCATATCCTCCATTCCTTATTTATATATGTGGGGCCCAGGATCCGTCAAAGAAGCTTCCTTTCAAATATCTTCAGGTGTTCAATTGCTCTTTTTGTTAATATCCAGGTTTCACTATATCCATAGCACAGGATTGGTCGTTTGATAGTTTTGTATATGAGCATTTTTTTCTGCCTATGAATAACTCCTGACTTAAAGGTGGTTCCCTAAAAGTGACTTAAAGAGCGAAGTAGGTCTTGCTGGCTACAGTTATCCATCTCCTTATCCTTCTATGCCTCTTCATTCCCATCTTCAGATATCGTCTCTCCTAGGTATGTCAAACCTCTGACTCCTTTTATACAGTCTTCTTTTATAATCAAATTTTGTCTGGGTCGGGTAGACCTTCTCTGACTTATCCCCATTTATTGATAGTCCCATCTCTTTTAATGTTTACATCAGATACAGCAAATTGCACGCACGAGTGCGCCCGTGTGTGGTGGGGGGAGAATTGATAGTAACTATGGATGGATATTTATGTTTCAAAATATTCAAACAAACAAATAATCAAGTTTAGAATGTTCAACCATTTACACACGAGCATAAAAACAGGCAAATGTATTCAAACAATTAAAATGTCGCGCAAATATAAAAACTACTATGTGACTAAACGCAATGTGCACATGACATAATTCCGTGGCTACCAGAGACGCGTAAAGTTGAAACTCATCCCGAATGACAAGGGGGTGTTGGAAGTGACAAAACCGAGCTGCTGCCACGGACGTGTGACAGGGAGACAGAATCACGGAACAAAAACTTCAATAACGCCCGAGGCACCACAATAAACGGTCGCTCTCTCCCCCGCCCCCCCTCACTTTCTCTCTTTCTCGTTATACACAGGCGCGCGCACGTGCGATCTTTCAGTGAGGTACACAGTTAAATTCGATAGATCTCTATATAACCTAACCTGGGTATGATGGCGTAACACTACAAAGACGCTCCTCGTCCATCTTGGCGTCTTTCGAATCAAAACGTTATTCTATGGAAAGCTGACTCAACTATATACAGTATTTTCTCGAAAATAAGACGCCTATTTTTCTAGATTGTTGTTCAAAAATTTCGAAGGGTCTAATATTCGAGTCACATGTTGGAATTGAGTATACAGGGATAGGAAATAAAAATGAGAACTGGGAATGTAACCGAGTAAAGACTTATAGTTTTTAGATTAAAACTAACTCCCGGCCTGTTTGGCCGTGGTCCAAACTTTCCGACAAAACCAGACGTTTCGGCAACACCGCTGGCTGCCATCTTCAGTGGAAGAAACGAGTCAACGCTAACGTGGGATGTAGTACGTTAGGATCACAGTACTGTGGTTAAGGCTGGAGATGTCCCGTGAATACTACTTCTATTTATAAATTTTCTTAGTGTCACGATATGGTAATAACTCTACCACCAACCAATCAGAAAAAAGAAGGTGTATGAGAAGCTCCCAAGGCGCCTTGCCATAAAGTACTTAAAGACAGGCTTTCACCCCGCCGATTCATAAGTTCTTGACTGACTTGTTCAACGCGTGTCTTAGACAGGTCTACTTTCCCAAGAAATGGCGAAAGGCGACGGTCATCGTGATCCCGAAGCAGGGAAAGGATGCTTCCCGCCCCGACAACATCCGGCCCATCAGACTACTTTCCGCTACGTCCAAAGTTTTTGAGCGACTCGTGCAGCGTCGTATACGAGATCATCTAACTAACTTTGACGTGCTGATTCCCGAACAGTTCGGCTTCCGTGTAGGGCATTCAACCACTCATCAGCTGATGAGACTGGTGGAATACATCACGGACACCGGGTGTCGGAGAGAACGGACCGTTGGCTGATTTTTAGATGTAGAAAAGGCCTTCGACAGCGTATAGCATGCTGGGCTTTTATTCAGGCTTAGGGAAGTCCAGCTCCCAAACTGCTACCTTCATCTGATTGCTAGCTTTCTGACGGAGAGGACCTTCTGCGTGAGAGTTGGCGATCTAGTCTCTTCCGAGAGACAAATCACAGCCGGCGTCCCTCAAGGTAGTGTTCTTGGCCCCCTTCTGTTCTCAGTCTACGTCAACGACGTGCCGAGACAGCCTGGAGTCCAGGTGGCCCCCTTTTGCGGACGACACGGCCGTATTTACGGCCGATCGTCATGTGAAAAGAGCCGTCTTACGACTGCAGCGCCAGCTCGACTCGATCGGGGACTGGACAGATAATAATTGGAGGATGTCTCTCTACGCGACCAAGAGTGTAGCCGTCGAATTCTCTTAGCGGCGGAAGCACCCTGTTAGGCAGTTACGCATCGGCAGGACGTACTTGCGCTGGTCCAACGAGGTCAAGTGCCTCGGAGTACACCTTGACCGTCGGCTCACCTGGCTTACCCACGCTCAGACAGTTCATAAGCGAGCATCCGCTCGTCTGAGCTTACTGTTTCCACTCATGATCAGCTCAGCCATGACCAGGAAACTGGGCAAGATGATCGTCGGCGCGTATTGCTGCCGGTCATTACCTACGCTTGCCCGGTCTGGGGTTACCTCGCCCCAATACATAAACAGGAGTTGCAAAACGTCCTCGACAGGGGTCTTCGGCTAGCGGCCAAACTCACCCGTCGCTTTTCATCTCGCCTTCTAAGGAGAGGACTTGGCGTCCGATCCTTAGACGACACTTTTAGGCGGGTGGCACGCAAATTTTATGCACGTGCGGCGAGGTTACCAAACAATCCTCTTATGGCTGGGCTTGGCAGCTATCGTATACGTCCAGGTGATTCGTGGAAACGCCCTCGGTGTATACTGCGCTAGTGTAGGCTAGCACAAAAGCCAAGAAACGGCCTGCTAAAGAGCACACGCCCTACTTGGGCAGGCCACGAGGCAAGAGCTCCAGAAGGTAGCTCAGAACTTAGTTTCCGTTAGCGGTTCGTCTCTGCGACGCGCAGCCCAGAGTCAGTCAGTCAGCCGCCGATTCATAGCGATCGCAGCATGCTTCTGAATCTGGACGGACTCCATATGAAGGCCAGGGTATTTTTTTTAAGGATGCAAATGCGTACATTATTTACCAAATGTTGAGTGATTATCATTGTTAAGTAAAACTCTATTTTATTAATTTGCAAATTTTGTAATTCCTTTTATTTATACTATTTACAACCGATATTTTACCATGCAACGCGCAACGTGTTTAACACCTGGAAGTTTTGTGAAATTTTTAATAGCTTTGAGGGGGATTGATGCCCTGACCCCCTGATCGCCCCCCGTTGTTATGTCACTTCGACTTTATTTATTACAATAGTGCATACTTGTGAAGAATATTTTGTAAACGATTCTCTTTGTTTATTTAAACTCTATTAAATTTGCAATTAACGTTTTCTCTGGTGTTAAATTATCAGTGTTTAAACATAGCAATCTGCGTGACACTCGTAACAATATTTTTGTGCAAACTGCCTTGATCGATTTGTGTTTACTTCGTGCTATTGTGACTCTGTCTGTGTCCGTTTTTTAGTGGCTGCAACAATCCGGGGTCTGTAGAGGCACCGAGATTGGCTTCACTCTCGACCCCGCAGCTGCTCTGCAACCGCGGCGCGAAATTTCACTGCCGAAAGCAAAGCCACCAGAATTACGAATTGTCTTCTTCTTGTTTCAGGTCCACCATGTCGCCGAACTACAAACTGATATACTTCAACGCCAGAGGTCGTGCCGAGCACATTAGGTTTATCTTTGCCTACGCCGGCGTCGAGTACCAGGACTACAGGATACCTAAAGAAAAGTGGCCGGAAATCAAAAAAAGTAGGTGGCGTTGTTCTAGCTGTAAAACGTTATAATAATTCAAACTAATGTTAATTGCACAAACTGCTGCTTTAGCTGTCACTATAACTGTATTTTGGTGTCAAAGCTTCAGCAGCCGCCATAGTTTGCCACAGAACAAACTATGACGTCACAGAACTTTTCTGTGACGTTAATTAATAATCTTACTAAAATGCGGTCTCCAAGGATTAAATTTTATAAAACTATTGCAATACCCACATTGATTTATGCAAGTAAGGCGTGGGCATGACAAAAAAGGAAGGCGGCAAGATTCAGAGTGCTGAAATGCAGTTTCTTCGAAATACTTTAAATTGTACATTGCAATATAGAATAAGGAATGAAGATATCAGAGCAGAACTCGAAGTAAAGGACATAAATGAAATTATTTCAACTTACAGAAGACAATGGCGGGATTACCTGCAAAAAAAGACAGAGGAACGATTGCCGAAAGCGGCACTCAACTATAAAGCCATTGGTAGAAGAGACGTGGGTGGTCCGAGGATGAGATGGGTGCCGGAACTGGTTTATATAACCTAATCCTTGAAAAGGAGAAGAAGAAGAAGATAAAACGTGGTCATGCGGTGATAAAAAGAAGGGTTGTTATTAAATGTTTCCACTACACAAGAGATTAAATGTATTCAACGAGATTTTGTTTTTCTTAATTTTAACCTTCTTTCATGCTTGATGCGTTTCTGTCTGCAGCGAGCAACCGCCATAGTCGGATGAATACTCAAACTCTGATGTTTGCAACAGAACGGGTGAAACTTTTCTTTGTCGTTGATTAGTCGGATGGGATGGTTGAGAGATTCAATAGGACACTTGAGCAGCAGCTTTCCAAGGTTGTTGACGAGAACCAAACAGATTCCACTTTACTTCGGGGAAAGGTAAGAGATTCCCATTGTGCCCAGTAGCCCTTCAGCACTTCCGAACTATGGCAGATCTCTTGCCAATCCGGACGGCTACCTTCCTCTTTTGCTGTCAAGATCGGTCCAATGTCATCATCAGTGCAGGCGCCCCCGCCGATGTTGTACTCTTGCCACCTTGCCAACTGCCCTTCCGGATTTTTAAATCTCAAGAGCCATGCAAGCGCGACATTCTCGGTGTGTAGTGAAAACTCTCTCCTATAGAGGTATTTATGGAAGTGTTCCAAAGCTCGGACGATTGCCAATTGCCAGCAACTCTCTCCTTGTAACGCAATAATTTCTCTCTGGTTTAGAAATCGTCTTACTGTAATAGGCTATTACTGGTTTTTCGCCGTTTTGCACTTGAGACAGAACTGTTTCTAGACCAGTATTGCTTGCGTCTGTGTCTGCGATGTACTTCCCTTCAGGAGCTGAGAATTAGCTCCTAATATAATGTAATTTTCAAAGTACTAAATGCTTGGTCACACTCTCTCGACCAAGCTCATGTAGTGGTTTAGCAATAGTAGCGAGCCCTTTTACAAAACGTCTGTAATATGACAATAATATTAATAAAATGTGGTCATGCGGTAATAAAAAGAAGAGTTATAATTAATCGTTTCCACTACACAAGACTGCGATTCAAAGAGTTTTTTTTCTTAATTTTAACCTTCTTTCGTGCTTCATGCTTCATCTCTGTCTGCAGCGAGCAACTGCCATAGTCGGATGAATACTCAAACTCTGTTTGCCACATAACGGGTGAAATGTTACTGTGACGTTAATTAATATAATATTAATAAAATATGGTCATGCGGTAATAAAAAGAAGGGTCCTTATTAAATGTTTCCACTACACAAGACTGCGATTCAACTAGTTTTCGTTTTTCTTCATTTCAACTTTCTACCACGCTTGATGCATCTCTGTCTCCAGCGTCTACATTTGGTCCGCGCGTCGTTACCTAGGACGAGCGACGATTCCAAGACATTTTCCCGAATCAAATTCACCCGAAACGTACAAACCGAATGACTTTCCTACCGAATGGTTATTTAGCCAAATAGAATATCCGATTACATTTTGGCGAATCGAATATGTTATGGCCGGCTCTAGTAGAAGGCCGGAACATTAAACGTGGCAACACTGTAACCAGCTGATATCTGAGGCCGACTAGACGGTCTCTTAATAATTTATGTACGCGTATTTCAATAATCAAATTGCGTAATTTTTAATTGCCGGTCGGTCAACAGCAGTTTTATAATATTTCATTTTTTGCAAATTAAACGTTTATTATGTACAATACTGTTATATTATTTAAGAAATATAATAATTAACTCATCCATATGATACGAATTCAATAATTCGAGCAAAATTAATTCTTTAGGCATAACATTAATTCACTAATTTCTTCAACTTAAAAGTATAGTACTAAGAGCGCACAGACCTATAATTTAGATTTTGCTATAAATAAGCCTACTCATGATTTCAGTAATGCTACGAAATTAAATCAAAATATAACATGTTCACTTTAGCTACTTTATTACACTATGCTTATAGGCCTCAGTCGCAACGTTGCCACGTTTAATATTCCGGCCTTCTACTAGAGCCGGCCATGACCCGAAATGTACAAATTGAATGAGTTTTTCACCGAATGGTTATTTAGCCGAATAGAATATCCCGAATACATTTTGCCGAATCGAATATCCCGAATAGGCTTATACATGTTCCCGAATTAGTAACCATGGAAACGTTTCAAATTTCGAAAGTAAACATTGGAAAATTTTGTTTTGTGCCAACAACATTGGAGTAGCAAATTAATAAGTCGCTCATTTCAAGCTATATTTTACATGTGGTAAAAATTTCATGACTGTAGCTTACCCACTTCCTGAAAAAATTGAGTATAAAGTAAAAAAAAAACTAACAATTTTTGTAGAAAATCGTAATTATAGTCAAGTAACAAATTTTCGCGATGAAACCGATGAACCGATGGACTAAGCTTAGAAGAAGAGATTTTAAACAGTCTTCAGGAGAACGTATTATGTTTACATTATATAATTTTAAGTAGCTACCACTGCTGTAGTGAGGGGTTAGTATTCCCAAGAGGGAACAATCAAGTAATCAAGTAAGGGCAGTAGGGGGGCCGCAAAGGCAACAACACCTGATTTCACGTATTTTTCTTTATGTGTGTAAATTTCATACGAGAATACAAAACAAACATCTACATTAGACTAAAGAATTATCACTTTATTAGTTTTTTCGTGTTGTTTGAAACTTGTCCTGAAGAACAAGTCTCGGGCTGATCTGGGGCAAGACCCCTTCAGCCGAATGTAAGGAAGTGAGGAGACGCACGCCAGTGCAGGCCGGAAGCGAAGAAGATGGGGGGGGAATTGAAAGTAGAGTACGCGCGGGCGCGTGTGTGTGTGTGTGTGTGTGTATTTGTGTGTAGATGTAGTTTGTAGCCATATAGGTGAAGGAAGTGGCTGATGGAAGTGCCATAAAGTTTATACGTGAAGGCGGCCAAGACAGGGACGAGTAACGCAGGTCGCCAAAACTGGAAGGAGGCGACAGAGAGGTGGTGTCAAGGTAAGCGAGGGACACAAAGAAGAGGGCTAAAGACTGAGTAAGTAGTTAGGGAAAATTTAAGTTGTTATGTGATCAGGAAGGATGGCAGGTTGAGTACGTTTGAAGATGGGAATTAAGTGTTTCTATTTCTATGACGATGGCGGCGAGTAGTTCTGGGAGGAGATTATCGGCTATGGTAAGGAGAAGGTTTATGAGGAAGGAAGATCTGCGGGTACTGCGGGTAGTTCTGTTGATGGAGGTGGCTATGGATTGTAAGGAAGTGCGTTGTTTTGCAGTCTGTGAGTATTTCCAGTTTATCTTGTACAGGAAGGAGTCGAGGTTTGGGAAGAGTTTGTTGAGTGCATACAGAGTGGTATTGGAGTTTTTAGTGAGGGGAGGTCTGCGGTAGATAAGTCGAAGAGCTCGCCGTTCGGTGATTCGGAAGGGTTTGAGGCGGGTGGAGTGGGTAACCAGAAGTATGGGATGGGAGTATGCCATGATAGGGCTGATACAGGCAGTGTAGATTCGGGCTGAGTAGTCCGCTGGAGCAACGATCGTTGCTACTGAGAGTTCTGAGAGAATGGATTCATTTGCGGGCTTGGTTTGAGGTTCGTGTGACGTGACATTAGTAGTTCGTAGGGTATAACCGAGATAAACGTTTATAATATTTTATCGTAATAACGTGTGAAAACAGTAAGCGTAATTATACGCCTAGTTAGTCGTCAGTCATTTCAATCTACGCTCGACTGGAAACAGACAGGAAACCAGCTTTCAGTAACAACTTTGAATAACTCTATTCATCTTGAAGATTTTTTTTTTAACTATTTACGATCGTCCACATCTGGACGTTCACATTCGCTTTCCGCTTTTGAGTTTTACGTACGTAAGTATTTCAGCCTGACGAAGTACACGCCTCTGTAACGATCCAAAAATAACTCGATTACTGACCTGTAGTGAAAGTCTTTTTACTTAATGCTGTTTATGAGCACGGGGTCAGTGGAATGTTTTCAAGCGAGAGAAGGTATTTAAAGACCGGTCGGTCGAACATCAATCTCGTTTGATCGTTTGTGCGTGAACCAGCGTGCGCAAATAAATATTTTGAAGTGTGGAAACGGTCTTTCTTTTTGTGCTCACATGTAAACGAGGTAAACGGACCGAGCGAATGTAGGCGCTCAACTGTGGCGTCTGTTTGTTTGTTTGTGACTAACGGAGAACGTCTGTGTTGACGGACAGTTAGCTTCTGGCGCGCGGCGAGGAATGACGCAAAGACGAATGTGATTGGCCAGCGCGCCCGCGTTGCTTGGTAACAATCTATTTATATCGATGTTTTACTGGAGTTACACCACATTATTGAACGAGTGAAACGAGTTCTCAGTTTTAACTCGACCGACCGTTTGGCATTTGTCTGTCTATCTATGAATCTTTTTTTTTAGCAGGGGTCCTACAGTCTATCCCGCATTTCGATAGCCATTTATCCCTATCCTTCCAGTCATCATCTTCAATAGCTCGATCTCTCATGTTTTCCCTAATTCCTGTTCTCCATTGCGTTGTCAGTCTTCCTTTCTTCTCCTGTTTTGTGGTGTGTAAAGTCAATGCTTTCTTTGGCCATCGCTTCTCCTCCATCCTCATTACGTGACCATACCATAGCAACTGTCTGGATTCTATTCTTTCTGGTGTTGTAAATACGCGCCCTGTTTTCCTTCTTATATCTTCTTTTCTAACAAGTTGCATTCTAGAAATATTACACGCTCTTCGTAAGAAGTCCATTTCCACAGTTGCTATCATATTTTCTCTTTATCTGAAAGTTGCCAGCATTCGCAGCCATAAGTTAAATGGGTTCCACAACAGTTGTGTATACTGACAGTTTAGTTTGAAGTTTCATTTTGTTCTACCAAAGTAACGAGTTTAGAAAATGAATAGCCTTTTTTCCCTGTTGTATCATATTTTTGATGTCATTTTTTCTATCTATCGATCTGTTCTTAAAAACCTAATCCGTCTATTGTAAAAATTCCTTCGCGGACTGTTTGGCCGTTTTCCATTGTTTTCTACAAAAAACAGACGTTTCGGCAGTGCCACCAACTACCATCATCAATGTAAAATCGAGTTACGCTAAGGTGGTAGACGTTAGTGGCCACAGTACTGTGGTTAAGGCTGGAAACGTCTGTTTTAGTCAGAAACAATGGATGACGGCCAAACAGCCCGCCAAGGAATTCCGGCCTACAAGTACATTACCAATCTATCTGTCTACTTGCGGTGCGGTATGTGTCACGATAACTTTTGAAAGCATCGATCGATTTTCATAAAATCTGGCAAGCGTGGCCCTACTTTTACTATACAGAACCATATTGTTTTCGGGATAGGGTTCCCCCCCCCCAAAAATGGGAGAGAGAATACTGTGAGGGATTCAAAATTGTAAAAAGACTGAAAACCCCTGTAATGTTTATCAGATTAAAGGGAATTTTAACAAAACTCTAAATATTTAATTAATAAAGTCGCGTTAGTGGTTATAATCACAAACAGAGTTAACACTGTTGCACACCACAATAGAAAATTTTTCCCGATGAGCGCTTTCAAGCTTCACAGTTCATCATCAGATCGGAAATAACAATAATGTAACTAGACAACTTATTTATACCACCACTTGCCCTACAGCGCGTACACATTTTCGTAAACAAGCTTTAAGTTAAACGCCCTTCCTGGCAATTAGCGAGTTCAGTCACCCGTATCGGTACTTTTACATTTCTTTCTAGTACATTCTGTGTGTATTTGTGTTGTGTGTGTGTGTGTGTGCGCGCGCGCACGCACGAGCGCGCGCTTGTTTTATGTGTACATTCTTTCCAGTACCTAACGTCTTAAAACCTCTAAATTTAAATATAATGTTCAGTTCATTTCTTAAAATTTCAAAATTGTTGGACGTCAGGGACCAAAAACTGGATGAAAATTTCGACAAGAATTTCACAAATTCATGTAGTGGTATCAGATTAAAGAAAATTTTAACTAAAAAATGAATGTAGTGTTAAGTTGTGGAAATTTAAACATTTTTGGACCCGATGGCCAGTAAAGAGATCAACAACGTCATGTTTCTTTCCCAACCATGGCTTTTATTTCTTTAAATAGTAAACTAACAACCAAAAAACATTATTACCTAACCTAACCTCACAAACCAAAACATTACGTATGTTTGCTTTACATTAAAAAATAGAATAATTTACAATTGGTACACTTCTTCTTCTTCTTCGTGGTATATCGATAACATTGCACAATCGAAAATACTGAAAACGTAGCGTGGGTACGGATGTTGGAAGAGTGCCCAATAATGACTTTTTCAGGTGTTTCACCAATGTTTTATGTGCTGATGAAATCGAAACAGAAGATCTTTGTAAAATTTTATATGCGAACAAAATGATTACAAAAAAATGTAAAGTACCGTTTACCAAATGGTAAAAGCTTAAGAGCATGATAATGTCTTTCAGCCGCCAGCTAAACGCAACATTATTATGGTTACTGACTGACTGATTGGTTACATACCTATCTACAGCTATGCAGTGTTGTTTGCTTGTTAGGTCTTTAATCTGCGACGGACGTTAGCACGTTAGCGGTCGCGGTTTTAGTTAACGATTCCCGGCTGGTAAATGATGACGTCATGCAGCGTGATGCGTTACAGAAATTTTCAAATGACCCCCAGCCATAAGACATTATCATGTCAAAATAACAATATTAATAGTAGCGAAAGTCTAGACTGGCTGACTAGAAGGCTTTAAATGATTTCGATCAAATTTCTGTAGGCCTAAACTTTTCAAAATAGACATAAATACATAAATTATACAGAGTAATCAGGCCAAGCTCATTGAATATTCTTCTTTAAATTTACATTAATTAACGAATACTCAATATTCCCGTAATTGTCATTATAAATGTATAACTTAATTAAATGGAAACAGCATTCGAATTAATTTGTAATAATTAGAACCTTCATAATTAAAAAATATTACAAACAAAACATTAATAGGCTGTTGTGCATTTCATAATGTAGTACCGGGGGACCGAGCTTAGCTCGGTTTCAAATAAAAAATAATTTTTTTAATAAGATTTTACATTTTTCTTTTTACATAACAAAACAAAAACAGATTTGCATTTTACAATATTAATTTAGAAATTGGAGAATTTTATGAAATTGGGAAACTAAAATAGTAATCTTATAACTCATCATGTAGGTTAACAAACATAATATATTTAAAAAATATATATATAGCAATATATTTAAAAATTTAATTTTGTACAATATTTTATAAAAAAGTCATGTTGAAATCATCCAAGTTGTCTGGAATGTCCAAAAAAAGATGTTCATCATCAGTATCCATTTGTAGATTATTCTGTACATTATTATTAGAATCAATATCATTCAATGTTTCTTTCCACACTATATTACGAGTGTGTCGAGGATTTTATTGTGGTAGAAGAAATTTTAAACTGCCTTTCCTTTTAACTCGGGAAAAAGCGACGTATAACATTCCATCCATAAAAACTGGTGTTCGTTAGTCAACACCAACGTACTCAAATGTTTGACCCTGGACCTTGTGAGCTGCCATAGAAAATGTCGGTGTTACGGGAAATTGATGTCTTTGCATGGTACAGCCAAGTTGACCTTTGTTAGAATCCAATGTAATTCTTGGGATATGTACCTCTCGACCCGATTTTTCTCCAGTAATTATCTTAGCTTTGATAATGTTATTGCACAACTCTGTAATATTTAATCTAGTTCCATTGCAAAGCTCTTCTATAATGTCTAAGTTTCGTAAAAGCATTATTATAGTATCCTTTTTCAACTTAAGTTCATGTGGCGGTAAATCGGCTATGTCAACAGAATTAAGGAAATCTGAAGTGAATTGAAGAGCTCCTTCTGCTTGACCTTTTACAGAGACGTAGCTGTGATAAATTTTGATATCTCCAGGTAGTTTTTCAATGAAGTTCAGTTTCTCCAGGTAGTTCAGTTCTTTCCTCAGCAGCACGCTGGTTCACTTCTTCTTCAACCTCTCGCATCATCATAAAACCTTGTACAAATGGATTTTGTGAGCGGATAATTCCTTCCAACAGGTTCATTAATGGGACACTAATTCCATTATTCAGTGGAATGTTGACACGTTCATTGACAGCATCTTCATTATCGAGGAAGTACATCTGTCCATATCGAGGTCGTTCAAACTCACCTTGTGAATTTTGAGTTGGATGAGCAGCCACGTTAATTTTATGATAAACATTCCCTGCTGCAATAAACGTATAAATTCCTCGATTGTTTATGGTTCGATTATCATCCACGGTGAATGAAGCCATTGCAAAACATGCATTTAAATTACGTATTCTTTTATGAAATTCATCAGTTAATGGATGACAATGAAGAAATAGTCGCACCAACTCATTTGGAAATTTAGGTGGATCCAGCTCAATGCGGCCATGCAAACAGCAGTCTCCGAAAGAATTTCTACGGGTTCGATTGCTAACACGTTCTTCCGAAAAATGCAAAGCGCCACAATGCAAGCAAGCAACATTCAAATTTCCTAATGTGTGATTGGATGCATAAGAAGTGACAGCTAATTTGTATGTTCGTAAAGGGTTCAATAGCAGAGGTCTTTGACGTCTTTCATTCCGGCGACGTTGCTCCTCTAATCGCTGCTGACGTCTTTCTTCATTTTCTTCAGCTCTTCTTTGACTTGCTCGTAATCGAATGATTGGAAGCCGTTGAGCTCTTTGCTCTGGTGACTCTTCAGCTCTCCTTTTACTTGCTCGCAATCGATCGTTTTCTTGCCGTCGTTCACCCTCTTCTGTTGATTCTGCCAATCTTCTGCGTTTATTATATATCTCCCTTATTTGCTCACGTAATTCTTGCGACTGGTAATAGTTAAGCTCCCTTAATACTTCATTTAGTCTACTCATACAATCATTCTTGGCACTTCGCACAGGTCTAGAAGTTGATGCCTGATTTTCATGAATGACGTTGTTAGTATTATTTTGAGGAACTTGTTTTCGGGCATTTGTTACTTCGGGAAGGGGAAGGGGTCTTGAAGTGGATGCCTGATTTTCATAAATAGCATTGATAGGATTATTTTCAGAAAGTTCGTCTCTGACATTCGTTATTTCCTGAAGAGGCTGTGGTAACTCATTTTCTTGCTGTCTTTGTTGCGGTGGCCTTAAGTTATTAAAAATTCGCCGTTTAGGAGGTCGTCCGCGAGGCATCTAAAAAATAACATTTTCAAATTGATTTTTTCTGCCAAAAATATTTAAAAGCACTTGAGCATAAGATTGGAAGTATAAATAATGTTGCACAGTGTCCAGTGCTTGGTGGGTGTGCAGAGAATAGTAATATGTAACCTAAGGTGATGACACTTACCTTCTTAAAAAACTATATAAATTACCAACCTAGCAAGAATTTGAGTCGCTTTCCACTTGCACAAACACTGTAACGGTTTTTTATTGTAAATAAATCATTGAGCAGAGAAAATTGCAATTATTTTTTTATTTTACTGAGCAGATCTGACACTAAATAACTGATTGGAATAACATTACTGTAAAAGACAAAGAAAATGATCACTCAAATCGATTAATTTCTGAAATAGCTCACCTATAATTTTCAAATAAACCTTTGAATAAACAAACAGACACAACGTTTTTGAATAAAAATGTAATGAAATTTCGGTAATGTAAAAATTTCGAGAAAATTCCTCGAGCCGTTACGGGAAAAAAATTTATAGACGGACGGACAATTATTGCTCGTCTCAACTCTTATTTTGTTTATTTACATTGATTGCAACAGCTATTTATTCTTCTTCATATATAAACATATCGATACTGCGCTGTTTGCATTTATTGACGGTTTCTGTAATTTATTTATCTGTAAGAAAGCTGGTTAAAAAATTACAATTGCCTAGCAATAATTAATTGCCGCGCGGTATCGGTCCCGCGATATTTTAAAATAAAGGCCCTCAGATGTGGCCCTTAGACGAATTTTGCGGAAAATGAGACCGAGTCCAATCGATTCCTGGTGTCAAAATACCCTTAAGTACCAACTTCCGAGAAAATTCCTCGAGCCGTTTCGGAAAAAAAATTTACAGACAAACAATTATTGCTCGTTTAATAGTAAAGGATATTATAATCTAAATAAATCGTAGTTTACTCGAGTTTAATGTACACACACGGTCACAAGGGAACTGGTAATGAACATCACACCGTTTTTGCGGCGTTTGAAAACTCATTTTCTTCTCTAAACATCGTATCGACGTGTAAACATCGCCAAAGATTGGGTTTACACGAAAATGAAATTTCGATCGCGGCATCGATTCCCTCGTCGCAGAAAGTTTACACTGCATTATGAGGCATGTTTGCAATGGAAGCCTACGTGTATAAAGAATCTTGTAGCTACTGACGCCAAGTGTTGTCACTCGTGTGTGCTGTGTTTGTTGAAATTTGAGTTACAGCAAAAATGTGATCTCTTTTTAAATAGTTTAAAAATTGATATACACCTAATCTGTAGTCAAATATAGGTATATATTGCAATGGAACGCAGGATGATAAGCTATGTTATTTGTATCAGAGCACATGGATGACAAGCATTTTCATGTTTAAATTGGTTTTATGTAATACTTTGTCTTTTAGCCGTAAGTTTTGTATTTAGAAATGGATAAGCATGTAGGGTATACCAAATTCTTCATAAAAATATAATCTTTATTGTCATGTATTTTTTGAGTGAATTTGTGCGCGTGTGCGGGTGTTATAACGTGTGATCGCTATATCTTCCGCGGTAATTAACCGATCGACGTGAAACTTTGACAATGAATTATTTATGTAAATAGCTTCAATTTGTGTATACTCTGAGGTTCATAAGTAGTTTAGAACTATGGTTTCTTAAGTAGGAAAAACTCAATTTGAAACACTTATCATTAATACGGTCATAAAAATTTGTAGATAATTCAATGTAAGTTAGTTCATATTTATACAGACTCTTTCTGGAAAAATTTATATCTGTTGAAAGCATCAATCATGTCACTTGGCTTTGCCAATCGGAAAACACTAAATTCAGTAACATTCATTCTCTGTAGAGGTAAGATCGACACAGTTCGTCTATAGCATCTGCCAGGTGAAGTTGTGCTCGGCGTTAGAGAGTTTTTCTCGTGCGACCATAGCAAAATCTATCTTGAAATAAACCTTGGTATTTTTTACGAAGTTCTGCGTTTAGAACCGAGTGGGTTAATCAGTTAAATAAAATTATAGTACATTATAGTGCTTTTTCGTGTTAGTTTAAGATGTCCGCATAGGGAATTAAAGACACTCCAAGATTTCTTGGAAGGTTTAAGACTAATACACCGCATTCAAATAATACCCGTATTTACCCTGAGATTGATAAAATCTAACATATTAATTAATAATAAACGGTTCGAGTAAAAACAATAATCATTGTAAGTTTAACAATTTGTGAAGAGTCTAATTGATGTTAACAGTTAGACCTAAACACCAACGAGACTGTTCGAGATATCGCCGCGGGATCAACCCGCTGTAAAAGAGGACGACAAGACGAAGAGGACGCCAGGACGAAGATGACGCCAGGACGAACAGGACGCCAGGAAGGAGTGACGCTGAAGAAGAGGACACCAGGATGGGAGCGCCGATAGCAAGAGGAGGATTGCACGTACGGAGTACGTAGCATCAACCAAGTAAAATCGATATATTATCGAACAGTATAAACTATTATTTCAAATATAAATGCATGACAATTTGTAATACAATATACATCTTAAAACACTATACGTATTCTTGTGTATAATAAATAATTTTTCATCTCCTCCATAATAGACTTGTTTGTAATTTTTACACACTCATAATATCCTTACTAGTATAATTAAATTTGAACCGTTGCATAAGGATATTTGGCGCTGGCCAACGTTGGGGTCGATTTTTTTCATTAGTTTTATGAAATAAAATATTTATCTGAGTGTGTAGAGACTAAATTCATTGAACTAATTGTGTGTGCCGTTCTATGTTATCAGGGAGAGTAGATAAAAGTTTGAATACTCTCTCTTATCAGATATTTGTGCAATAACAGTAATTGTCTATGCAGAGATTGAATTATTATTTGTATTTGTGTTAGGTTAAGCTTGTTTACATTTTATAGAGATACTGGACGATAATAATAAATAACATAAACTGACAATATAAGTAAAATTAAATTTTAATAATAGTGCCGTTACGATAAGTAAAAAAATATAATATTTGTTAAATTTATATAAACAAATAATCAATATGACCGAAGGACTAGAATTACAGAATACATTAGCAGCATTATTGGCCAATATGCAGAAAATGTCTGACGACAATAAAGCAATTAAAGAAGAAATTAAATCTAGTAAAGACGAAGTAGCAAAACAAAATAAGTCGCTATACGATGAGAATAAAAGAATCTATACAGCCGTACATGACCAGGGTAAACAAAGTAAACAATTATTAGAGTCCACAGAAAAACGTATAGGTGGAAAGGTAGAAATAATTCGCAGCAATATTGAGACTGCTTTAGAAGCGAACAATTCTCGCATCAATGACTGTTAAGCTAAAATCACTGGGCTAGAGGAAAGAGTAGTCCAACACACATCTACGGTGAGTGAGCTTGTAGCTGAACAAGATCAGCGAATACAGGAGCTGGAACAACAGCTGACCCGACTCCAGAGTACCTCGACAACGGCGAACTAGACCACGTTCATCAATAGAACTGTAGAAGAAAACAATTCACAGTTGAAATTCTTCGGTAAAGATACTGAGAATCCACTTCATTTTCTTAAGAGCTTCCAGCGAGACATGGAAGCAATAGGTGACAGCCTGAGTGAGATGGATTAAATAAACTATGTAGTCAGAAGAGTAAAGGGTACTGCAGCTGAGTGGTTCACGGTAGTACAAGATAAAATAGTTATATATCAAGATCTGGTACAACATTTTAGGGCGAGATACTGGAACAGCGAGATACAGCAAAAAATACGCGTACAGCTGGAGTTTGGTAGGTATTCCAGTTTAATGGGTCTAAAGAAAATTATTTAATCCACCTCATATCTCGTGCGAAGTATCTAGGACCAGAAATGTCAGGACGCGGTATTCAAATCGCTGTAATTACACAAGGTATAAAAACACTAGAGGAACTACTCCTATTGTTAACCAAATGGGATAATCTTGACAGTCAAAATAATAGTAATAATAATAGTGAACCGGCTCGTAAACAATTTCAGCCGCAACAACCACAAAAACAACCACAACAATTTAAAAACAAACCTAATTTCCAAAAGTTCAATCAGAGAAATGTATCGCAATTAGTAAATCATATCATAACAAACAACAGTGTCGAAAATCTTATGTTAACAATACTGTTGATAAGAATGTATACATTGCTTCAGGCCTATATTCTGTAGATATTGGAGATGAATTGAAGTATAGTAATTGTGTTGATGATGATGTGGAACGTGTTAGAAATAAGAATGATAATGATACTGTTGTGGGCGCGAAAATTAATGGATGTGTCGGTAATATATTACTTGATACTGGGGCTCAAATTTCTCTAATCAGTAAGGAATTTATGGACGAACACAGACACAAATTAAAAAAAACACCGATCTTACCTGTCAACGATACAGTTGTCACGACAGCCACAGGTAATTCACAAACTATTAATAAGCAAGCACTTATCACAATAAATTCACAACGGATGGAAATGGAAATACCCGTTCTTATAGTCAAAAATCTAGTGTACGACGTTATAGTAGGCACTGACACATTAAGGAAAATACACGCTACAATTGATTTCACTAATAAAACACTAGAATGCATAGTTAAAAATACAATACATAAAATTAATTTGGGTTATTCGCACAGTGCTGTAAGTCAATATGAGGACACAGCTGATCGATGTAGACTCGCTGACATACAAAAGCCAGCTGTTAATCGCATAGATAAGATAGCAGCTAACGGTGGAGCGCCCGATAAGGAGATAACAGCTGGTCAACGAAAACAAGTAAATAATATTTTAAATAAACATAAATCGATTTTTAAAAATTATAGCAGTCAAGTATATATTACCAGATGACGTAAGAAATAGATTGAAATTGGTAAATCGTGAACAACAGAAGGACGCAAAATTAAGAAAAATTAATGAAGAAATACAAAGGCAAGACAACCCGAAATACAGAATCGACAGGGATGTACTGTATAAAATAATCGACGGACAATGGAAGATTATGATTCCTGATGATCTCGTAGAAGATTTAACGTGGGCTTGTCATGAAAGTCTTGCTCATGCTGGAGCTTATAAATGTTATTTGGCGATGAGGGAAGATTTCGTATGGTTGAACATGACAAGGAAAGTTAAGTCCATTTTGCGAACATGTCACATATGCCAGACAGCTAAATACCCAAATCAACACACCTATGTGGAGATGGGTAACATCATTACAAAGAATAAGAATGATCTACTGTGTATCGATTTTTTAGGTCCGCTACCACGTGCTGCATGGGGTATGAAGAACCTGGTTGTTTGCACAGATGCATTTTCTAAGAACGTAAGTTTATATGCAAGTGGATGACCTACCACGATGGCAGTATTAAATGTTGTATTAAATAAATACATTCCGAAATATGGTCCGGTGAAGAAAATTCTATCTGACCAGGGTAAGCAATTCACCAGGAAGAAGTGGCAATCCGGATTAGAGAAACACAATATACAGGCAGTGTTGAAAGCAATCCGGAGACCGCAAGGTAACCTCGCCGAAAGGGTCAACAGGGAGTTAGGGCGTCTGTTTCGCACTTATTGTAATACCAACCAGAGTAGGTGGCCGGATTATCTCGAGTTTTTCGAGGCGTCCATCAACGGGAATTACAATGACACGACAGGATTTACACCTAACGAACTACAAACCGGAGAAATGCCAAAGCGTGTGTGGGATGGGTGCATCAGGAGGATTGCAACGCAGAATTTGCTTATTCCAAATTTGGCTAAAAAGATAGAAGCTAGGAGACGCATTAAAAAGTGTGACTAAGAACGGACGGAGAAGTTTAATGCGGATCACAAACTGGTAAAGTTCAAAACTGGCGAGAAGGTACTCCTGCGAGCTTTAAATGTAGGCCACAGGGAAGACAATACTGCAGCCAAATTCTTCAGATTATACAACGGTTCATATATTTTATCGGAACAAGTGGGTAAAAATACATACATTGTCACAAACCCAAATACAAACAGGGTGATAGGGAAGTTCCATGCATCATCCTCAAGAAAATATTACGTTAAAGATAATTAAACCTAAAATGCCAGGATATACCCGTATGTGGAATGATTGGTAGGAAATTGTATAAAAATATATGTAAAGTAAGAATAATTTATGATTATATGAAGAATAATTAAAGAGTTTATGACTATTTTATAATTGTAGGATGTTATTTGACGGACGAATTCCTCTACTAGCTCCTTCTGTTTGAGTGTGTTGATCCTGCTGTGCTGTTTCTTCAATCCGGTGTGGCTTCACTTAACTTCGCAACCTATCCATAAGATCCGACAATTATTTAGTTAATTATTATTATCTCAGGTTCTTGTATACGGGTTTGTTAACTTAATTACTCAAGTGGCTGAACTTGCACTTATCGAAATCTTGAAGTGTTCTCGCGTATCACTTGAAGTTATAATTCTGGATCAGTATAACTTCCTAAGCGGACATCTACTACCAGTGGGCTGTGCGGGACGAAGGGCATGCCCGTCGCCCGCTCGTGTGCTGCGTCCCGAGCTTCAAATAGAGCTCCAGCCGCAGGGACCATAGATGATAAGGGTGTGGCCCGCTATTGGACGTGGGTTTTCAATTAGTTATCTAATTTAGGGCGAGCGTACGCCGAGGCCGGGTCCAAGATTCACTTGGCACAGATTGGTAGCGACCGAGGGCGCTAATAAGGTGGTTGCCCTGGAAGCGGGCGGTGAGGCGATAGAATTTACGGGACACTGTCCGTATAGTGGCGTCCAGGGAACGGACACGCAGGATTTTTTTGACCTCGGATGATTTTGTTAGATGTCAGGTAGTGGGCTTTGCACGCCAAGCGCAATCCTCGGTCCAGGAGAGACTGAAGCTTTTGCTTATGCGGGAATCGCGTAGGTAACCATCGCCACCACATAGGTGGTGACGATAAGCATCCCTAGGCAGCGAGTACGGACATCTTCCACTCACTCGGACAGCACTATATATTACTGACCCATATTATTAATTATTAATTTTATCTCTCTCTCTCAAAGGGATTTTCATCGGCTATACTGCATACCCACACCTAACTGCCATCTATTTCTGTCCTGTTCATCTTCTTCTGCCAAGTTATGATGTTCCATGGTCTTCCTCATGTTTTCATACCAGGACAGTCTAGGTCTGCCCCTTTCTTTTTCCTCTGTCTGGGGGCTTCCACTGAAATATTTTCCTCGGCCATCTCTGTTCATCCATTTGGAGTAAGTGACCGAACCACTTTAGGACTCTACGTTCTACTCTGTTAATAATTGTGTCTTCTGCATGCATCCTTCTTCTGATCTCCTCGCTGGTTATTCTCTAGCTTCTTGAGACTCCGGCACTTCTACGGAGATAATCCATTTCCACGGCATTCAATTTTCGTATAATTTCCGTGCTCGATGTCCATACCTCACAGCCGTAAGACAGAACTGATTCAACAAAAGCTTTTGCTATATGAACCTTTGTAGCTCTCGAAATATGTTTGTCCCATCAAATAGAGTTCGAACTTCCTAGAACGTTCCTGCTCTGTTCTATTCGTTTTTAAGATGATAATGTTTTTAGGCTGGGGGTCATTCCACAAAAATGTAACGTCATCGAAAAACGTGGCGCTTCCACACTTTCGATTCCCCACAGTCTAGAAATTTGATATGTAAACGCATCAAGACAGAAATAATCGCTGCTGACATTGAGTTTAGCAAACGTTTTAGTGAGAATAAATTTGGTTTTACATGCTCTGTTTGTGATCGTCTGTGGTTTGGAAATGATTTACGTAATCCACCAAACGTAATCCACATTATACGTTTCAAAAGCCTAAGAACATTATCATGCTTCGATGTTTCGGTTTCGTCGAAATTCTTTGAATGCTTAGGTGCATACATAGAGAGAGGGAGAGAGGGGGAGAGAGAGAGAGAGAGAGAGAGATTTTTGATTTCGGGTTTTCCTAGGCCATCCCGTGTTATTAGTGCCCCTAGGTATTTAAATCCATCGACCTGTTCAATTGACGTACCGTCTTTAATCAATACTTCAAACCTGGCATCGGAATTAACGACTAGATATTCTGTCTTATTTACATTAACATTCAATCCCCTCGTTTCATATGACTTGTATAGTCAGGTGAGCATAAATTCCAGATAATAAGAATCTTGTGCTATTACTGCTTGGTCATCAGCAAACTGGATATTAAACAAGCAGTCTTCTCCGATAGTGATACCCATTCTACCGCAGCTTCTTCTCCATTGTTGTAGCGCGACTTCTAAGTATATATTGAACAATAATGGCGACAAACTACAGCCGTGTCTTAAGTCCTTGGTGCGATAGATCACCTCTGATAGTTTATTACCTACTCGCACATAAGCCTTGTTATCTTTGTAAAGCTCCTTGATTATATTTACAATAGGGGATGTAACTTCCATGGCACAGCTTGACTCGGGGGACGGAGTCATAAGCTTTCTCCAAATCAACAAATGCTAAGTGTGTTTCTTCGTTTCTGTTTCTGTGTTTCAAATTATTAATTTTATCCCAATAATATATTTTAAGTTGTCTGATAATCTCAGACTGGTATTTAAAATTATAATAATGATTAGAGATTCCCCGTACACACAGCTCGCCAGCACCTTACAGAAGGAGAATGTCCGTCTGCTTTAGTCAGCGCTTTCTGACGAACTGACGAACTAAACCGTACACATTCACTATCTGTGTCTGACATATCGACGGTTCTGACTGGCTGAAAATGCTTTCCACGGCATCGATACAACACGATAACTGTATCAACACGATAACTAACACGATACTTTGCAGATTCATATCCTGTTGTTATCTCCAAATGTCATGGCCCTATTAAGATATTCAACACACAAAAGTCTATAAAAACATCCTCTATATCAGGGCTTCTCAGGCTTTCCCATTTGGCGACTCTCTTTACCCGAGCAAATATTTTCACGACTCTGGACATAGAGGTATATAAACTAGGAATACGAATTAAAACATAGTAGCAAGAAACGTCGATAGCCTCAAAGACATGTACGTATTAATGCAAGCAAAAGCAAAGAAAATTGGTCTTGTGATAAATGAAAACAAGACAAAGTAATGTCCAACCCAGAGACCAGAAGGGCTCCTAGAGATGGGAAGTGTTTCAATGGAGTGACCTGCTTTAGTTGTCTAGGTGCTTTTGTTTCAAATAATAAAATTAGGGTGAGCATAAGAGAAAGACTACAAGCAGGAAATAAAACCTACTTCGCAAATATTAACATCTTTAAAAACAATCTTGTTACAAGAGTTATAAAACTCAAATTATATTATTCTCTAATGCGACCGGTTGTTTACATATGGATCTGAGGTGTGGAATTTGACAGAGAACAACAAAACTGCTTTAAAATCATTTGAACGCAAAATATTGTGTAGAATGTATGGTCCAATAAGAGAAGAAGGCATAGAGAATACGCAATAACAATGAACTACAGGCTCTCATGCACGGAAAAGACAGTGAAATTTATCAAATCACAGAGGTTGCGTTGGCTGCGACATGTGGAAAGAATGCCTAAAAGAATGCTGAAGGGAAGATTATATACTACTAGACGTAGAGGAAGACCAAGGATGAGATGGCTTGATGGCGTATCAGAAGATCTGCTTGCGTGGGTATCAGAGAGTGGAGAACAGGGAGGCGTCGAGAAGTATTGTTGAGGAGGCTAAAGTCCACCAAAGATTGTAACGCCAGATAAGAAGAAGAAGAATACGAATTAAAACATTTGCTGATAATAAATCATAAAGAAAATGTATTCGATTACAATTCTTTGGTATACATACTGTTACGCAATACGGAACGGTCTCGAACAATGGAGTGTGTCGTTCTACGCGTTTCTCGGCTAACCGAGCAGATGCGTGTTTCTGCCAAGGCCGCACTGAAGTATCCTAAAGAGTTTTCGAGTGTTTTGTTAAGGACGCATATTATGGAACCCTGCAGGCTATAAATAGACAACAGCTGCCGATTAGTTTCAGTTGACGTCGGGCGATTTACTCAATGCGTCTCAAGTTGCTATCAGTGGAAAATGATTATCGTGCGGCACTCCATTAGTTGACACTATTATTGCGTGTGGACAAATTTAATTTGAATTACTGTACGAGTATAATCTTGCTGAAGCACTTGTTGATTACAAACTGTTATTTGTGATTAATTAAAGCTAGTGATCAGTGACTTCATTGGTGTCTGTATTTTGTTTTCTACTTTACCATACGACAATCGGTGAGACCGTCGTAACAATCGAATATAATTTTACCATGTATTAAAGACAAAGCCAAATATTCATACTAATGAGCTGGATGTGCTTGTTTACTTTTACATAAAGACTTAAATGTTGAATGACTACTTGACACTGCAGGACGTAGAGCTTCTTAAATACGTTAATGCTAAAAATTCCGCTTCGCTGAAATACGTATTACAGTATGGTAGAAGTATGTTTAGGGCTATTTCAGAAACTGTTGGAAATTCTGCCCTGATCCCGAGCCACAATTCATTTAACGATTTTTTTTTGGCATGATAATGTCTTTTAGCTTGACATCGTTTGAAACTTTCTGTAACATGTAATGCTGTATGACGTCATCATTGCGTGACGCTTCCACACTTTCGATTCCCCACAGTCTAGAAATTGGATATGTAAACGCACCAAGACAGAAATAATCGCTGCTGACATTGAGTTTAGCAAACGTTTTAGTGAGAATAAATTTGGTTTTACATGCTCTTTTGTCTGTACCGCATCGTTTGAAACTTTCTGTAACATGTAAAGCTGTATGACGTCATCATTGCATGACGTCATTGGGATTGTTGTAAATAAAGGTTTGTTTTGATACGTCACAATATGTAAATAAAGGTTTGTTTTGTGTTGTGGTGAAATACACTGCTGCTGGTGTATAGTAACCAAACCTGGCGACTGACTAAAACTGCGTTCGGCAATGGATAGCAGCGATGAGAAGGCTCAGATCAAGAAACGACAAAATGCCGAGCGAGTAAGAAAGTCTCGGGAACGAAAGAAGGTCGAGAAGGAATTTAAACTCAAGTTTTACAACCTGTGTCAACTCAATAAGTCGGCATTTTCTTCATGAAAGTTTAATGGTAAATGACTGACATTAATCATTTCCATTGAGTATAGTTTATGGACCCAATTTTCTTGTGTGTAAACTCACACTATAGGTATAGTGTTGCCAAACTGGTTTTGAATTAATTTTCGATCGTTTTGCGTCCAGGTATTTTAAGTTTTGCTAAACTTTCCGCGACCCCTAAATTTAGTTACGTGACCCCATATGGGACAACCCACACTCTGAGAGGTGCTGCTCTATATAATTTATATGTAGAATCGTTTATACGAAGTTATAAAACTGTCGCTTGAATTACGGTTTTTAGCTGTTCAACTTTTATTTTGGTAGGAAATAACTAAACTATCCACCTTTTTAATTGATTCTCGCACACGCGCTCTCACTCATTGCACATACACGGATACAGGAATAAATTTTGAACAATTTTTAGTGTCTCACTTCACAATCCTAAATCTAATGCAATTTCTTCTTCTTCTAGCACTACGGTACCTGTAGGACCCAGGACTGCTCAATGATTCTCCTCCATTCTTCTCTGTCCAGGGCCTTCCTTCTCCAACCTGCTACTTACATCTCACTCAAATCCTCTCCCACGTCTTCACACCATCTCCTCCTCGGGCGTCCTCTCCTCCGGCTTCCTTTCCAATGCCATTTTTGGGCCTCGACCACTTCTCGTTCTCACCACGTGCCCCAACCATCTCAACCTCTTCGCCTTCACTGCCGCTACTATGCCCGCTTCTCCATACAGGTCTCTTAGTTCACGATTCTTTCTTGTCCTCCACATCCTCCACACACTGGTCCATAAATTCTTCTCAGAATTTTCCTCTCGAAAACACCAAAGTTTTTCATACCTTCCAACTTCAGCATTTGAAATCTAATACAATACTTCTGGCTAAATAACAAAAAGCTGCACAGACTTATTGTCCACTCCTCCATATACGCACGAAAAAAGAATTTGACAATATTTTTTACACACAGTTCTGCAGTGTTTCGTTGCTACACACACACGCGCGCGCGCGCATTATGGACTACGTGGACATATATACGAGGGTAATGTGACAAGTTTTCGGCCTAACAATGAAAAAAATAATTTATAATTTCAAAAATATTTTTCAACATAATCTCCTTTTAGCCTTTTATTTCAGCGATGTTCCTATCCCGTCCCTGAAGTGGTTTTCTGTAAGGTCTCCAGAATACCTCTTTACAGCTGAAATCACCTCTTGATCCAATGAAAAACGCTGACCGGCAAGAAACCGTTTGGGTTTTGGGAAAAGATGGAAGTCTGAAAAGCCCAAATCTGGGGAATAGGGAGGATGTTCCGGCAATTCATAGCGGAGATTTCTTAATTTTCCCACTGCCAAAACACTTTTGTTGGCAGGTGCATTGCTTGGCGAAAAATAATTTTTTCTTCTGCGAACCGGATTTTTTTTTACAGATTTTTTGTCTAGTTCGATAAAAGGTTGAAATAATATTCCCCGGTTATTGTCGCACCCTTTTCAGGGTAATTTATGTACAAAACATCTTTAGCATCCCAAAACACTGACGCCATGACTTTTTATCCTGATGGAATTGACTTTGCCTTCTTTGGTGCTGAACAACCAGCTTTTGTCCACTGCTTTGACTGTTGTTTGGACTCTGGTGTGTTGTGGTGAATCCAAGTTTCATCCATCGTAATTAATCAACACACAAAATCTACTTTGGCCTTATTAAAACGCTCCGAGCACTGTTCAGATATTTTAATGCTCATGCGTTTTTGATCTGCTGTGAGCAAGCGCGGCACCCACGTAGCTCAAAGCTTTTTCATTAGCAATTCCTCATGTAAAATATGCCCGACGCGTTTTTCCGAAATGCCTGTAGTCTCAGCAATTTCGTGCACTTTAATTTGGCGATCATCCAAGTATCATGCACTTTTTCGATGGTTTCCGGATTTGTTGCCGTTTTGGACGTCCATCACGCAGACTGTTACGACCACACTTAAACCCGGCAGCCCGTCTTTCAACTGTTAAAAATAAAGGAGAACAGTCCCCATACTCTTTAACGAGCCTTGAATAAATTTTGCTCGGTGTTAAACCTTCTTTCACAAAGAACTCTATGTCCGCACGATGCTCAGTTTTCTCCATTTTAAGGAATATGGACAACACTTTTGTTTCAAACGGCTGTATAATACAAATTATTTGGTAGAATGATCAGAAATTGCACACGTATGCTAACAATAGGTGTAGTACCAACATAAAAAAAAAAAAAAAATCGCGATAATGCTGCCACCTATGATCGAGGTGAGAACTTTTCAGACTGGCCTCGTATATGCACGTGCGCGCGTGTATATGTTTTCTAGAACGTTAAGTATATTTTTTACGGGATCATGAAGCTGTTAGCAATAAAGGACGTGAGAGAGAGGGAGAGCCGTTAATTCGTTGTTGGCCTAGTCAGCCCGTTTCACTGCTCATGACACTGAGTCTTCGTTACATTGCTAGCCTGTGTACATAATTACTACAGACAATCGTGTTGTGTTAATGTGTGACGCTGCGTTAGTTCCGTATGTACAATGGTGCAGTATAATTTGAGTCGTCATTACTCGTATCTCTGGACAAAAATAATCTGCAGAATCTACAACACCCAAACGGTTGGTTGGATTTCAACAGTTTCCTTTATACATTGTGTTCGCCTTTGTAAACAAGAGAGGCGTATCTGTTTACTCTGTACTGAGTAGTTCCAGATAAATCCGCTAGGATCTCTTGAGTACTGTAAAGAAGAGAAACACAGCCGACTATTGTTTTCTTTAATAGAGCCAGGATCGGATTTAGAGTTAGTAGGCCCGTAGGCTGAACATGTGGTGCGGGCCCCTCAAACTACCGGGGAGGGTCTGGGGGTTATGGAATACTCCCCAGTAAAACGGGGGTTCCGCGTTCCTCCCCCGGAAAATTTTGAAAAATCTGTCTTTCAGAACTGCAAATAAAATCATTGTCAAGTGTACAAATTAAATTTGGACACACTGATTTATATAAATTTTCAATACTATGTCAAACAAATTAACGGTTTCAAGGTATCTCAATGTACAATGGCATAGATAACAGCACTGACCAAACAGCAAAAAATGTAACCGGTGGGGTAAAAGGTGGCACAGACTAGAAGGGCGATAGTTTGCATTATAAATCATATCCCACTACTATTTGAAGTCAGCATTATTAGTTTCTTACATCTTTTCTACTGTAATACATTCGTTCAACTGTAATATGTCATTGCAATATTGTAATATTTGTTTCAAAACGACTATAATTCTTTCAACCTTTTAATTATAATTTATATAAAGTTAATAAACTAAAAAAATGGTCAAATATGTTAACAAAGTAAACAAATCATTAGTAAAGTTAATAAAGTTGATTAAAGTTAAATAAAGTTAATTTATTTAAATTAATTTAATTGTAAACTTTTACTCCACCATATGCGGACTTTTGCCCCACCTATGGGGGCAAAAGTTCCCATTTGACACGTTTTGAAAACATATTTATTTACATGTATTGCAGTAGTTAAAATCATAAGAAGGGGTGGTCTTAATCAAAGCTTAAGGGATTCATGATATTTCTGTCAAAAATAATGAGTTTCAGTGCAATGAGTACAGTCTGAGAAGAGTTTAAAATTTAAGTGCGCACTTTTGCACCACTCTACCTTATAATGGCTCATAATACCACCTTTTCCTCTAATAACTTTTACTGTTCTCTGAAACAAGAACCAAATAATTTTTATGCAACATGACTGTTCTTTTGTTTCTTTTCCTTTGTGGTTCAGGTCCCTAGACTGCAGCCTATGTAGCCTATGCTTGAATCCGGCACTGAATAGAGCAGTGATAATTCTGAATTTACGTTGACGATGTTGTGATAGTAGCCAGATCAAGACAACGGCTATTTGAGATATAAACACGACAATACGTGACAGAATACAAATAGGGAATAGGACATATCATGCCAACAGCAGACTATTGAGAAGCAAACTCATTAGTCGTAACACAAAAATAATTATATACAAGACACGTATCAGACCGGTTGTTACTTATGGAGGCGAGACATAGACATTGACAAAAAAGTACAAGTAACACTAAGAAGGTTTAAAAGAAATATCGTAAGACTTGTTTATGACCCGGCTAAAGAAGATGATGAATGGAGAGTAAGAAATAACTAGGAGATAGATGAGCTATTAAATCATAAGGGCATTGTAAGATTCGTAAAGGCTCAACGAAGACAATGGCTAGGTCACCCAGAGCGGTTGGATGATCAGAGTAATATGCCAGACAAAATGCTTAGGGCGCAAGTCTATAAAAGCAGAAAGAGAGGCCGACCTAGAATAAGATAGTTGGATGATGTGCTAGGTGGCCTCATAAGAATGAATATGAGGGGTTTCAATGAGATGGCAATGGACAGGAGACTTTGGAGAAGATTGGTGTTGGAAGCCAGGGCTCACGTTGGCCTTTAGTGCAGAAGAAGAAGAAGAAGAAGAAGAAGAAGAAGAAGAAGAAGAAGAAGAAGAAGAAGAAGAAGAAGATAATTCTCAATGATTTTCGCATTCTTTAACACACTGGTCAAAACTTGAAAACGTTATTGCTTCTCATATCTATTATGAAATATCTTGGTGTTTTCGTATGCTAATCTTCTCCGATATAATAATGCGTACGAAAATTTTGAAGAAATTAAGGACAGTGTACTTTTGATTTGGCTTTAATATTTCTTGAAAAACTATTCGATGATTTTACCAAATTTGCTCCTAACATACACACAAATTTTAGGCTACTAAAAATTTCACAAGGATGCGTGACTAAATTTTTTTATTGATAAGATACAGTCATAGCCTATAAACATTCTAAACCATGGCGTAACTACGGTTGGGGTCAAAGTCTATCAACCCCCCCTCCGGAGCCAGCCGCAGCATGGTGCAATGGTGCAAGTCCCATCACTAGAATTTGTGGGGGGGATTTTCAAGAATAAAATTTCAAATCAAGTTTGATTATCTCGATAAGGCCTAATGTACTACTAATTACGTTAGGCCAAGTTTGGCCAGGCTTTTACATTTCTCATAATTTAGTTATTCATTAGGTATACTAGAAAAACTTTTCGTATTCATGAAAAGAATAACATTAATTTTTTGATCCCAATAATCGCTTAAATGGCTTCAATTTTTCAACAATTTTTGGATAAAGCCCCAAGATCCACCGTTAACTGAGGATTATTCCATACCCCCGTGTTGCGACCCCCCTACCCACGAAATCAAATTTTTGGAAGGACTTCGGAATACTTAGGGGGGACTGCACCATGGCCTTTGAGGGGGATGGGTATCTCTGCCCCGAGATATTAAAATTTTCAGCAAAATTCCATATTGCTTAACGTAAAACTTTTTCTAAGCCACTTGCGTATATTTTTAAATAAGTCTTATAATTGTAGAAGCAAAAGAAATTACGCGGTTTTTAGGATATTAATAAAATAGAGTTATCTTAATAATGACACAATCACAGTTCCCCTTACAGGGTCGTCTGTCATGACTCCTCTAGTCTCTATGGTGTGAACCGTCGTCTTTGCGCAGATAAACTAGCAGTTTATTGACCTTAACACGGAAAACAAATTTCATTTTTACTTCCATGTTCAATAAGGAAATGAAAGTATGATGATGGGAAAAAAGCGTGTTCGAGATAAGGGCTGATTCTGATTATACTACCCTCAAAACATTAGGAAAAGTCATTTTCTGAAAAATGTCTGTGTATGTGTCTGTGTATAGAATTTTTTCTATGGCGAACGATAACTGCCGCAAATTCAGACAAAATCAAATAATATCTTGCATGTGTGCCCGAGTTGTAGAGGACTCAAGCCGTATTGATTTTGGTGAAGATCGGTTAAAGGTCAGGAGTAGTTTACCTGCAACGTTTTAAGTTTTAACAAGAGTAAGGTACTTAATTTTGATAAATATAGTATCCTGAAACGAAGATCATAATAATCCAGTGTAGAAAGGTAGATGAAATATCTATAAATGAAACGGTTAGTTGAAGGGGGAGGGGGTAAGTTTTTATATGTTTAGCTCGTACATTATCAGCAACAAAGGAGTAGTTTCTATGGACATATTTCATTTCAATTTGTCAAACATAAAACTCGATTTACAAGGAACACACCTAACTTTTAGAAATTATCTAACCGAATTCAAGTAAATGATTTTAAAAATAAATCTTAGAACATGGAAATCATGTATGGTTCTCCATTCCCATATTTAGATTTTACATTTTTTTTTTAAATCGGTATGGAGAACCATACATAACTTCCATGGTCTAAGATTTATATTTAAAATCATTTACTTGAATTCGGTTCAATAATTTCTAAAAAAAAAACATCCCCCACCCTCTAACTATTTTCACTATTTATAGATACTTTTGTATCTATAAAAATTAGGTACTTTATTCTTATAAAGAAACTGAACTACGCAGATAATTATTCATCCTCTTCAACCGATCTCCACCATTAATGATATTTACACTTTCATAGAGTAGTAGTTTTATCGTATGTAATTGCTAAGGTACATTATCCTTCAAAATTAAATACTCGTACTTTACTTGATATCACCAAAATATTTTTCAAAAATCACCCCCTCCCCCTTCAACTACCCTCTCCATTTATAGATATCTGATTTACCATTTAAACATTTTTTGAGTAACAGTTTTATTATATTGTTACGTAATGCAGAAAAAGTGTTACGACAATACGGAACGTTCTGGTACATTGGAGAACGATCCCGCAGCTGTAATGCCTACGTGACACTTGACATGTGAGGCAGTATTACGTAATGCAGCACGTCTCGTACGTTCGATGCTGTCGTTCTGGAAGCATCTCAATTAGCCCAACAGTGCGTGTTTCTGCGAAGGTTGCGCTGAAGTGTCCTCTAGAATTTTCGATGGCTTGTTAAGGACGCATGTTATGGAACACAGTAGACTATAAATAGCCCATACCTGCTGCTTAGTATTCAGTTGTTCTTGGGCGATATTACAGTGCGCATGCAAGTGGTTAATAGTGAAGTGTTGTGATTTATAATTGGGCGGTATATTGTAATATAATTGTGTTTTAATATTAGTTGACATTTATTTGCGTGTGTACAATTTTTATCTGATTTGTTGTAAGTGACTGTGTTGTTAATTACGAACTGTTTAACTGCGAAAATGAAAGCTGGTGATTAGTGACTTAATTGGTGTCTTGTGTTTTGTTTTCCACTGTACCTACGACAATCAAGTAGACCGTCGTAACAGTGGTGTCAGAAGTGGGATAGAACGGTTAACAGTGGAAACAGTGGACACTTTATACAAGACGAGTGTAATTCATAATTAATCGCAAACATTGGATGCCAGTCAGATGATGGAAGCTTTCCAATCGCTGCTGCGGCAGACACACGAACAACAACAAAAAAAGAACGAAGAAAAGAAAGAGAAGAAGCAGAAAAACGACAGGATGAAAAACGCACGCAGGAAAGAGAAGAGGCTGAGGAACGTCAGAAAGCACTAATGCTAGAAACAGAAGAAAGACAAAAAGAAGAACGTAAGCAGGAGGCAGAGGAACGTAAACGTGAAGCAGGTGACATCTAAGCTTTAATTCATGAGCAAAAGCAGATGCAAGAACATACTAAAGCAGAATAGGGTCTCCTACGTGGTGATGTAGGTAAATTACGAGGTGAGCTCAATAATCAGAGTACCAGAATATCTGACGTAGAAGAATCCATGTCAAATAAAATAGCTAAAGTAGAAAATTCTGTCTTGACTGTGGAAGAAGCTATGTCAACAAAAATATCTGCAGTAGAAAACTCAATGGCAAATATAAGAGAACAAATTCAAATTGAAATTGAGCACTTCATAAAGATACAACCAAAACAAATTTCTGAACAGACTGTACCAATGATAAAGACAGAAAAGGACACAGAAAATAAGTCAATAGAGAAAGTAACTTTGCCTGCAGTAGTGACAGTTCATGTCAAAGCTCCAACGTTTGACGGAAGGAGTTACTGGGCAACGTACCTCCGCCAATTTGAAGCTGCTGCATGCGCAAATAATTGGACAGAGAAAGACAAGGCAGTCTCACTCGTTCTCGCATTAAAAGGACCCGCAGTAGAACTACTACAGAAAGTGCCACCTGACAGCCAAAACACCTATACCGAATTGACAAAAACTCTGGAATTACGGTATGGTGATAAACATTTGCGACATGTGTACTGCACCCAGTTGAGAGCAAGGCGACAGCATGCCAGGGAGAGCCTTCAAGAGTTTGAAGCAAGTATCGACAGACTATTAGACTGGCATATCCTGAAGCGCCAGAAGATATTCGAAGGAGTTTTGCGATGCAGATATTTACTGCCGGTGCCCGAGATAACGCACTACAAGAAGTGTTAACTAATGGCAAGACACCAGAACAGTGGGGACACCCTGGTACATGCTTTGCAATTTGAGGCCGCCAAATCACCGTCTGGTTGGACAAGTCATAAAGTGCGCGGGCTAAAAGATCGCGACGGTACAGACGATGAGGAAGAAGAACAAGGAACAGAGACTAACGGTCGGCGCCACAGAATAAAGTAAGAAAGGATGGAAGACCGAAGTGTTATCGATGTGGGAAACCTGGACATCTACAACGGGATTGTCGGGTTAAAGTTCAGCAGCAGGTAAACGAGCAGTAGGCGGTACAACGGAGCGTGTGCTGACTAACTGGAGGAACGAGGCCCCTAGACAATACGCAATTTCTACACTTCAGAAAAACACCGGGAGCTTGGTGGTTACCGGATTCGTTCAAGAAAGGCCAACCTCGATTACAGTTGACACAGGTGCAACAGTTTCCATTATGCGGCCCGACGTGCTGAAAGATCTTAAGCCAATCTGGTGCTCTTGCAGCTTGCGAACTGGACGGCCTGTAAAAGTGTTTGGAAAAGTGGAGATACACTTACGTCTCGGTCGACTTGAGTTTAATCATCAAGTACTGGTTGCAGACATTGTGGATGAACCAATTCTTGGTGTGGACGTTATGAACGCATACGGATTTATAGTCGACTTCAAAAACAATGTCTTGAGAATCGGAGGAGAAGAGGTAATGCTCTCGACAATGACGCCATCAGCAACGTCTCAATGGACGTCATAAACCAAGTGGCCATAACTGTTCCGCCAAACTCCGAAAAGATCATCATGGTTAGAATCGAGGTAGATGCTAGGGGCAACCAGTGCTCTATATTCGAACCCAATGTAGTCAGCACACCGGGCATAGTAATTGCCAGAAGTTTAGTAAAACCTGACGAAACAGGAAATGTACCTATTAGAGTGGCGACTATTCTGGATCAATCTGTCACTTTACAAAGCAATACGCTCCTAGGCAAATTGACTCCTGTGGCCTGGGTAGCCGGAATGACGCAACAAAGATCCAGTTGTGCTTCGGATACTTACAAATTACCAGAGGAACTGCAGGAATTATTGAACAGATCTTCTAACGACCTCTCAAGGGGTGAGGTAAAAGAACTCAAGAGGTTCATGTAAAGGGGTTTTTACATGAATTCTAAGATTCTTTTGCAGTTCGGGGACAGTCACTGGGAAAAACCTCTCTTGTACAACATCGCATCATTACCGGGGACACAACACCGATACGCCAAACTCCTCGAAGGCCTCCATTATCTAAGCAAGAGGAAATGTCTAGGTTAGTACAGGACATGTTGACAGAGAGAGTAATCGAACCTTTGTCAAGTGCTTGGTCTTCTCCCGTAGTGCTGGTAGCGAAGAAGGATGGTGGATTGCGTTTCTGCGTAGACTACCGGAGGTTAAATGACGTTACAAAGAAAGACTGCTATACATTACCTCGCGTTGACGATACACTCGACATGTTGTCCGGAGCACAGTGGTTTTCCACATTTGACCTGAAGAGTGGATATTGGCAAGTGAGTCTTCATCAAGAAGACAAGGAAAAGACCGCTTTCTCGACCCCAAGTGACTTATTACAATTTAACGTCATGCCATTTGAACTTTGTAATGCACCGGTAACATTTGAAAGATTGATGGACCTGGTACTCCGAGGCCTGACATGAAAAATTTGCCTTGTTTATTTAGACGATGTCATAGTCGTCGGGAAGACTTTCAAAGACCATTTGGAAAACCTTAATGAGGTTCTAACTAGAATTCACGGTGCCCAACTGAAGCTGAGCCCGAAGAAGTGTTCTCTATTCTAGAAGGAAGTACAGTATCTGGGACATCTGGTTTCGGCAGCGGGTGTTAGCATGGATCCTAATAAAGAAGACACCGTAAGAGACTGGTCAGTGCCGAAGAGTAAACACAAAGTTCGGAGTTTCCTGGGGTTATGCTCATATTACAGACGTTTTGTGAAAGGCTTCGCTACTATTGCTAAACCACTACATGAGCTAACGAAAAATAAACGAAACTTCCAGTGGTCGAGAGAGTGTGACCAAGCATTTAGGACTTTGAAGATTCCATTATGTTCGCAGCCAATTCTCGCTTTTCCAGGTTCCGAATGGAAGTACATCGTAGACACAGACACAAGCAATACTGGTCTAGGAGCAGTTTTGTCTCAAATACAGAATGGTGAAGAAAGAGTAATAGCGTATTACAGCAAGACGCTTTCTAAACCAGAGATAAATTATTGTTTTACAAGAAGAGAGTTGTTGGCAATTCTCAGAGCTTTGGAGCACTTCCATAAATACCTCTATGGGAAAGAGTTTTCATTACGTACCGACCATGCCGCGCTTGCATGGCTCTCGAGATTTAAAACTCCGGAAGGACAGTTGGCAAGGGGCTCGAACGTCTACAAGAGTACAACTTCAAGATACAACATCGACGGGGGCGCCTGCATGGTAATGCAGATGGCTTATCACGAAGACCGTGCCCGGAAGACTGCCTACATTGCTACAGAAAGGAAAAACACAACTCAAGCGAACATGTTCAAGCCATCACTGTAAATTTCCTGGCACACGGCTGGACAACACAAGACTCTCGATAAGAACAGATGACTGATGAAGACATTGGACCGATCTTGACAGCAAAAGAGGAATGTCGCCGCCCGGATTGGCAAGATATCTGCCATGGTTCCGAAGTGCTGAAAAGCTACTGGGCACAATGGGAATCTCTTACCTTAGAAAACGGATTGCTGAAAAGGGCTTGGGAAAGTGCAGATGGACGAGACGTGGTCATGCAGTTGATAGTTCCCCGAAGTAAAGTGCAGTCTGTTTTAAAGGAGATGCATGATGGAACATCTGGAGGCCGTCTTGGCGTTAACAAATCACTTGACAAAATACGGAAGCGATTCTATTGGCTTCATCTTCGCCACGACGTAGAGGAGTGGGCTCGGACGTGTGAAATATATGCTGCAAGCAAGGGCCCACAAACCAGAAGCAGGGGAAAATGAGACAGTATAACGTTGGACTGCCTTTCGAGAGGATTGCCATAGACATTGCTGGACCATTCTCAGTTACTGACGATGGAAACCGGTACATCATGGTTGTAGGTGACTACTTTACTAAGTGGGTGGAAGCCTACGCAATTCCAAATCAGGAGGTTACCACTGTGGCAAAGGAGTTAATTCACAACTTCTGTTGCCGTTATGGAGCCCCTATGGAAATCTATACGGATCAAGGGAGAAATTTCGAATCAGGAGTATTTAAAGAATTATGCCGTCTACTCAGAATTCGAAAGACCAGGACAACGCCTCTGCATCCTCAGTCGGACGGGATGGTTGAGAGATTCAATAGGACACTTGAGCAGCATCTTTCGAAAGTTGTTGACGAGAACCAAACAGACTGGGACCAACGTATATCACTATTCCTCATGTCATATAGATCATCAGTACACGACTCAACCGGCATGACTCCAGCAAAATTGGTGTTGGAGCGGGAAATTCGTCTTCCTTGGGACTTGATGTTCGGATCACCTGAGACTCAATCCCAAGAGCCACAGAACTATTCGTCGCAATTAGAAAGCCAACTGCGAGAAATGAATCGTTTGATAAGAGGACGGCTGAAGAGTGCCAGTGATAAAATGAAAACTCGGTATGAAATTCGCAGCAATAGTGTGGGTTTCCAAGAAGGAGATCAGGTCTGGTTGTTCAACCTAAAGCCCCGTCGTGGTCGCTCACCTAAGTTGCAAACAAACTGGGAAGAACCCTACACTGAGAAAAAAAAGAATCAACGATGTTGTTTATTGGATTCAACAGGAAGGACAGCGAAAGTTCAAGGTCGTCCACCTAGATCCCCTGGCCAAATATCACTTCAGAGACGGTTTGCCAGTTCGGGACGAACAGGCTTAAGGAGGGGGAATTTTATGTAATGCATAAAAAATGTTACGCCATTACGGAACGTTCTGGTACATTGGAGAACGATCCCGCAGCTGTAATGCATACGTGACACTTGACATGTGAGGCAGTATTACGTAATGCGGCACGTCTCATACGTTCGATGCTGTCGTTCTGGAAGCATCTCAATTAGCCCAACAGTGCGTGTTTCTGCGAAGGTCGCGCTGAAGTGTCCTCTAGAATTTTCGATGGCTTGTTGAGGACGCATGTTATGGAACACAGTAGACTATAAATAGCCCATACCTGCTGCTTAGTATTCAGTTGTTCTTGGGCGATATTACAGTGCGCGTGCAAGTGGTTAATAGTGAAGTGTTGTGATTTATAATTGGGCGGTATATTGTAATACAATTGTGTTTTAATATTAGTTGGCATTTATTTGCGTGTGAACAATTTTTATCTGATTTGTTGTAAGAGACTGTTGTTAATTACGAACTGTTTAACTGCAAAAATTAAAGCTGGTGATTAGTGACTTAATTGGTGTCTTGTATTTTGTTTTCCACTGTACCTAGGACGATCAAGTAGACCGTCGTAACAATATGTAGTTATTAAGGTATCTTATCCTTCAAAATGAAGTACAGTACTTTATTCGACGTCAAAAAGGTATTTACCTGCAATGTTTTACGTTTAAACAAGAGTAAATCACTTAATTTTGATAAATAAAGTATCCTGAAAAGAGGGTCATAATAATTCACTGTAGAAAGTTGTATGAAATATCTGTAAATGAAAAGGGTAGTCGAAGGGGCAGAGGTAATTTTTTGTATTTATGTTATAAATTCATTCGACCGAAAACTTAAAACAAATTTCAATAAAATATTCAACAATTGATATCGTTCCGTGTAAACAAAATATCCTAACCACGGATACGTAAACAACATAATTTTTCTTTTCCAAAAATTCACAGATTACAAACGCTGGGCGGTATTCGCTTTCTTTCGCGTTGTTTAAATAAAAGATAATTTAATCAAATTAATTCTTTATTTTTAAAATATTAAAAACAAGGTACAATTCAAAATTTTAATTATCTTCCTCAGCGTTTTTACCAAAAGCATGGTGATATATTTAGTTTTGTTCTGAGTGTAGGCCTACATATTAAAAATAATTTTATAATTAATTAGAATATGTAATTCATGTATGGTTCTCTATACCGACTTTTTTTATATAGCTAAGAAATCGTGTTAGTTTATAAATTATCTAAAGTTAAGAAAACTCTAAACGTCCCCTAAACGATCAATAATATTGTCAATATTCGCTTCAATATTGACGGAGGACCATATTGATGGAAATATTGATCGTCTAGGAGCTTATTGAAGCGTCCTATCAATATTGACGGATATTGATAGAAAATTATATTTCCTGTCAATATTGAAGAACCGTTTGAACATCCAGGAGGTTTATTGTCAATATTTCCTTCAATATCAGTTGCCTGTGAGACCGCGAAGTGAGAACATGGCTGACCCACCGATCTCCCCTTCTAGTGATCAGGGTTCCGTTCAGGTTCGGGATTTCACAACCCTGCTTATAGCGGCATATCGTGATTATCCGGAATTGTGGCATGTGAAGTCAAAAGATTATTTTAACAAAAACAAAAAAGCAATTGCAATGCAAAAAATTGTTGATACATTGAAACAATGTAAACCAGACTTTACGGTTGAACAATTAAAAAAGAGAATTAACGCTTTACGCACCAACTTCAACAAGGACTATAAACATATCGAAAGTATGAAACGGTCAGGTGTAGCGGCGGAAGATATCCCAGAACCCAACGCTTGGTACTACAACGATCTGATGTTCATTAAAGATCAGTTGGAGATAGCAGAATCTCAAAGTTCGAAGGTGAGTATAAAAGCTTCAAGTACTTATTCTATTCATATTAACCTATACGACTGGTATCTTCTGAGGGGGATTAATAGTAATAATAATACACATTAGCTAGATACAAACTTGAGAAAAGCTTAGTAATATTCAAGAACGATAACAAACTTTATTTGATGCTAATGTAAACAGTTATTTTGCCAGGAAACTGAGCCGGAATTGTTGAAATATTCGCAAAAGTCATCCCTTATTTTCTTCGCTTCAACTGCTGAATTGCCTCTGGTTGTTTGAAGTCGTATCATCTGTTGTGTTTCTTGTCTCCATGAACCTTCTTCGATTGTGCCACTTGCAGTATTTTCATAATCAACATCCTCGCGTTGCACGTAGTACCCACTATTTCTTTCAGACAAGTAGTTGTGTAGATGACAACAAGCCATCACTATAGTTCAAACTTTATTCGGTTCGAATTTAATGGCTCGTTGGAATACTTTGAAACTTGATGTTAAAATTCCAAATCAATTTTCAACAATCCTGCATGCTCTGGACAATCTATAGTTGAAAATACGTTTTTCATCCGTCAGAATTGCTCTGTTGTAGGGCTTCATAAAATTTGGCATGTAGTTGAAAAGCTTCATCCCCAACAAACACGTAGGGAAACTTTTTATTTGTGCCCGGTAATTCTCGTGGATCAGGAACGCTTAATTGATTTTGAGAAAACTTTTGCCAAAACATCGTGTTCTTCAAAACTCCACCGTCTGATATTCTTCCATTTGCGCCAACATCAATAATGATAAACTGATATTTTGCATTGACAGTTGCCATGAGCACAATGCTGTAAGATCCTTTATAGTTGTAGTAGTAAGAATCAGAATGGGGGGGGGGTTTGTATCGATACATGTTTGCCATCAACACTACCTATACAGTTATGAAAGTTCCATCGTTCTTCAAACTCCTGGGCCAGCTGAATCCAATCCTCTGCAGTCTTGGGTACCTGAAAAAAAACAAAAAGTGTCACTACTTTCCTTCACAAACAGTTAGGAAATGCTAACGGACGGTGACCACACAGTGGTTTCCATTACACATCAAAATTTCTAAACACTACTTGAGGCACTGCCCTGTAATGCATGAATTACTGTTCAATATGTTTCTTTTATTAATATGGATTTTTTATTTTTACTAGTTTGTTTCTTTATGTTGCAGAGCCAGACTTTAACAGATGAACAATCGCCTACAACATCTGCTAACCAGCCATCGTCATCCCCTACTGCTCCTCCTCCTCCATCAAGGAGAAAGAAACAATCTTCACAAGATTCTACTCAGGAACTAGTTGGTTTAGCTACTGCATATTTCAAAAAGCCTGAAAGTGAATCGGAAATAGTAGCTAGGGGATGGGCTATCAAACTAAGCAGATTGGCTCCAGACCAGAGACGTTTTGCAGAAAAAATTATTAATGACACCTTGTTTGAAGCAGAACTGGGCACATTAACAAGGTATGGAGTGCGGTTTTTAACGCCATCGCAATCTATGTTGTCACCTTCGCCTTCCGTGTCACCTTCCCCTTCCGTGTCACCAGCACCTATCTACAGGTCACTGTACTCTTCCTCAAGCTATGGATCATCTCCATCACCCAACGGATTCCACCATAATATGAATCACGCATTATTACCTAATTACATGAACTCTAATCTTCAGCACATACAACAAACAATTCCAGAAAACCCTTCAACAACCAACCGTCTGGAGCATGTAGAGGTTGCTGATGGGGAAACTGCGGGAGATTTTTTTTCTAAATTTTCTTCATTTTAAGCTAATGATCTAATAATTTTATAATTTTAATAATTTTGTAATAACTTCTCTTGACAAATAAATACTTTGTAATCCTGTTTACGTCTTTTTGAGTAAAATTTTTAAACTGCCTATATACTTTGCAGTCTGGTTGTACTTGTGCTTATTTTCTATTTTTTACTTTATTTTCTATTTTTTACTTTCTGCTTATTGTCTAGAAGAATAATGAAAAATTAATACATACCTGAATATTGCATCTCAGAGCTTGTGTTATTGCTTCGCAGGTTTCTATAAAGATATTTTCAAATGTCTGAGGGGCGATGCACACATAAACTTCATGTCTTCCAAATCCATTCCAGACGCTAGGTATCTCAATGTTATAGAAAGTCTTTAGCTTGCAGGGATAGCTTCGCGCATAACAGTGTCTTTTTTCTGGATGTTGGGCCTAACTAGCTCTAATAAAGTTTGAAAGCCTTCTTCGTCCATTCGAAGAAAATTTTTGTAGTCGTCCGGTTCTGTAGAACGCAAAAAATTCAGCAAATGTTCGTGTGTAAAGCGGCTTCTCAGCTTGTACCACTCTTTGTACCAGCGTCTATTTCTCTTTCTCGTTGATATTTTTTGTTCGCACAGTGAAAGAGTCAATGCTAGAAAACCCAAATCCGAACTGGAAAACATTTCGAAATTCACAACAAAAACACCACTGAAACAGCCCCGACCATGCAGCACGAATATTTTTGCCAGAATGAGTATTGGTGAGAATATTGATGCGTTTTGAAGCATATATTGATGCGCGCTTCAATATAGAGCGTCAATAATGAAGCGAATATTGACAATATTATTGATCGTTTAGGGGAGAGATATAGATTGTGTGTGTGTGTGTGTGTGTGTGTGTGTGTGTGTGTGTGTGTGTGTGTGTGTGTGTGTGTGTGTGTGTGTGTGTGTGTGTGTGTGTGTGTGTGTGTGTGTGTGTGTGTGTGTGTGTGTGTGTGTGTGTGTGTGTGTGTGTGTGTGTGTGTGTGTGTGTGTGTGTGTGTGTGTGTGTGTGTGTGTGTGTGTGTGTGTGTGTGTGTGTGTGTGTGTGTGTGTGTGTGTGTGTGTGTGTGTGTGTGTGTGTGTGTGTGTGTGTACGGTAATAGGGATATCCGTAGTGTCCGAAGTATTACACACACGCGAGCACGCGTGTGAACACACACAGTCATATCTGCTGTAAGTTTTACTACAACCGACGGAGGATTAGCGAAGAACTGATCGTGACAACATAAAAGGCTGCATTTGCCCTGTAAAAACTGGGTCAAGCAATTACTCGGTAAGATAAAACGCGGTGTGCTCCTGTTGCAATTGCCGCTCAGAAATACAAACGTCCGTCGGAAACATAAGTGACTAACAAATGTTAGGTGTGTACGAGGGAAGGCTGGAAAGTTCCGGACCTGACACAGAGATTATTATTTATTATTAATAAATGAGACCTATTATACAACATCTAATTAGAGCAGTACAGAGTCTGTATATGGAGAATAAAATCTTAATAGAAGCAGGGAGACCGAGAACAGCTCCTAGAGTTGGCCTGATCAATTATGGAGTACGACAAGGGTGTCCATTATCACCTTCTCTTTTTAATTTATATATTGACAATGTCATACAAAACTGGCAGATGTGTCTTCCAGACCATTTTATGATTGGTCACTCTACAATTGACACTTTGTTGTTTGCGGAAGATCAGGCTATTCTGTCGGACTCTGAAAACAGTTTGCAAATGGGTATACATTTGTTAAATGGAATCTGCAAAGACTCTGGATTGCAGAGATCCACAATTAAAACCAAGGTGATGGCTTTTTGTGGCACTGATCTCGTTCGGGCAAAAATGGTTATAGACGGTATGGTCCTGGAACAACTTAGCAGTTTTGAATACCTAAGCTACAGTGTGTCTTATAATGCAAGCAACGACATGGTGAATAAGTTGCATAAAATTATCTTGTTGTTGCATCCTCTTCGTTCACTTATTAATTTAATAATATATATAATACTTTCACTTATGAACTTACTGTTGTCACTTCCCAAACGTTTCAAGATGTTGTTTCTCTTCTTCAGTGGGTTGAGTACTAACTGTCGATTACAGAATAACCGTTACGGAATGGAGTGTGTGGTGGGGGTTGATGGTGGGAAGGGATTGGCGCTGAGGTTCGAATTATGTGTGTGGATCAGTGTGTCAAATAGTGTATGTGATTTGTAATGTATCTGTTCATTTAATATGTTGTTTGGTTGTAGTGTGTGATATCTGTATATTTCAAATTGTTCAGCTGTGTTTAGTTTTCTACTTTTTGGTAAGTAGTGTAATATTTCCATGTTGTGTTCTATGTTTGTGTAGCTGTGGTTTTCGTTATGTAAATGTGTGGCAAATGTGGAATGTATGTATTTCTGTATTTCTGAACATTTAAAAGCCCTCACCACAAACTACATACATTCCACATTTGCCACACATTTACATAACGAAAACCACAGCTACACAAACATAGAACACAACATGGAAATATTACACTACTTACCAAAAAGTAGAAAACTAAACACAGCTGAACAATTTGAAATATACAGATATCACACACTACAACCAAACAACATATTAAATGAACAGATACATTACAAATCACATACACTATTTGACACACTGATCCACACACATAATTCGAACCTCAGCGCCAATCCCTTCCCACCATCAACCCCCACCACACACTCCATTCCGTAACGGTTATTCTGTAATCGACAGTTAGTACTCAACCCACTGAAGAAGAGAAACAACATCTTGAAACGTTTGGGAAGTGACAACAGTAAGTTCATAAGTGAAAGTATTATATATATTATTAAGTTGCATAAGTTCAACCTTATCTGCGGGACCATCAGGCGAACCCTTAAGTCACCAAGTAAAGGAACACGCCTAAAATTCTACAAGGTGATGGCTCTTCCCACACTTCTTTATGGGTCTGAGTAGTGTAATAAAATAGCTAAAGTGAACATGTCATATTTTGATTTAATTTTAAAGCATTGCTAAATAATACTATTTATAGCTAAATCTATAGTATATTATAGGTCTGTGCGCTCTTAGTACTATACGTTTAAGTTGAATAAATTAGTTAATTAATGAATTAATGCCTAATGAATTAATTTTGTTTGGATTATTGAATTCCTATCATATGAACGAGTTTAATTACTATATTTCTTAAATAATATTTTAATTTGCAAAAAGTGAAGAATTATAAAACTGCTGTTAACCGGAAATTAAAAATGACGCGATTTCATTATTGAAACACACAAATTAAGAGTTCGTCTAGTCGACCTCAAATATCACCTGGTTCCAGTGTTGCCACGTTTAATATTCCGGCCTTCTACTAGAGCCGGAGCCATAGTTGGACACGTCCCATTGAAGTGACTACGCCAGAAAAAAAAAATCGTTTTGGTAGACCGCGTGGAATGAGAGTGAGTGAGATAGCTGAATATCAACGGAACGTACATACAATATTGTTACGACGGTCTACTTTATCGTCGTAGGTACAATGGAAAACAACAAAAAACAAGACACCAATTAAGACACTAATTACCAGCTTTAATTTCCATAGTTAACAGTTCGTAATTAACAACACAGTCTCTACAGCAAATCAAATAAAAATTGTTCACACGCAATAAAATGTCCACTAAAATTATACACAATTGTATTGCAATTATACCGTTCGATTATAAAACACCACTCTTAACTAATAATCACTTGAACGCGCACAGTAATTTCGCCCGACAATAACTCTCAGACCGCGCTATAAATATATCGCACTAATACTGAAACTTAAGGCCGCTGCCGCCATGTATTTATACCTGCGCTCACAGACCTGAATGTTCCTAATTGCGGCTTAGCGCTCGTGTGAACTACGTAATTAACTGTGGCCTTGGCACAGTCCGCACGGCTGGCGGCATCGAGAAACCTCTCGAAAATACGTCGACAAGCACGTACGCCACACGCGTTACATCGAGATTCTTCTGGCACATTCGACAAAAACGTAGATTTTTCTGTGATGTCGTAGCACTATGTTACACGAAAATCTGTGTAACCATGACCACCTAAACTAACGTAACCCAATGTTTAATTGTAGTGTTTGTATCTGTTTGTTGACAGCTGTTCCGTTCGGGATGCTGCCGGCACTGGAAATGGACGGCAAATACATCGGACAGTCCAACGCTATAGCCAGGTACTTGGCACGACAGTACGACCTCACCGGCAGGGACGAGAAGGAGGCTCTGCAATGTGACGTTCTGGTGGATACGCTCGGAGACCTTAAACAAGGTATGTGTGATAGCGTCTACCTGATTTTGTGCGTGTATTAATGTTTATTTATTGTAGTTAAGTAAATTAACACTTTTGCGTCAAAGATACGTTTTTGGAATACGGTATATTGTTACGACGGTCTCACGGATCGTCGTATTGTGCAGTCGAAACAAAATACAGGCACCAATGAAGTCGCTAATTACCAGCTTTAGTTGATTACAAATAACAATTCAAGTTAAATTTGTCCACGTTCAATAATATTGTCAATTATTAAGAGTTCCGCACTACTTGTAACACAATAATCACGTTTCACTAATGACTCGATTCGCACTAAGGAAATCGCTCACTGCAACTGAACTGACAAAGCCAGCTGCTGGAGGTTATATAGGTAGCGGTGGTATTCCAGAATAAATTTCCATCCCTACTGCGGCGTGCCAGCATAATGCGTATTTTGAGTGTTCTCCAGAACAATGCGGAAAGGGTACGTGAGTGACACGGACGAGGCACGCTGGGCTAGAACGGCACACTTGTCTGTTCCGTAGCAGTCGTTACAATCGTAGGCCTATATGATATGCAATTCTGGTCTTTAGAATTGCGCTCTCTCCATCTACACAGTGAGAAACATTCAAAATAGGCCTACAAGAAGTGATTGCATTTAATATTCTACGTCGCCACGTTAATATTGTATAGGCCTAATAATAAATCGTTCTTAATATTTAAAAGACTTAAACTATTCAGACGGTCTTGTTCTATAACATTTCTGGGGTACAATTTATTAACAAAAATTTTCAAAAAGGCTTTACGGAAAATATACCATCATTTGATAACATTTGATACCATCATTGATAAAATATCGGTATGGAGAACCATACATGACTTCCATGTTCTAAGATTTATATTTAAAATCATTTTCGAAATGAAATATCGAATAGAAACTACGTCTTTCTTCAGCCTCAACCACAGTACTAATGTATACCACCTCACGTTAGTGCACTCGATTTTCACTAATAATGGCAGTCGATGGCACTGTCGAAACGTCTGGTTTTGCAGAAAACATTGGACCACGGCCAAACAGCTCGGGAAGGAATTTTAACAACAAACTACTTCTTTGTTGCCGATAACGTAGTACACATATAAAAAAATATCCCCTCCCCCTTCAACTACCCTTTCCATTTATAGATAGTTTATCTACCTTTCTGCAGTGGATTATTATGACCTTCTTTACAAGTTACTTTATTTATCAAAATTAAGTACTTTACTCTTGTTAAAACATGAAAATTTTCAAGTAAACTACCCCTTTCCACACCCCCTTCCTACGCCTTCTACAGCTACAATCAGAATCAGCCCTTATCGCGAAGTCAGTTTATTTCGCCATCACCATACTACCATTTCCTTATGGAACATGGAAGTAAAAACGGACCCATTAAAAAAGGTGGAGAGTGGTTAAGATCGCGTGATACTGTTACATCAATTATGATAGCTAGACCAAGATTAGCAGGACATATACTACAGAGAATGAATGACGAGGATTTCTTAAGAAGATTATAGAATGCACACCAGAAGGAAAGAGAGGACGTCGAATACCAAGACTACGATGGATTGATGGAATCCTAGAAGATGTGAAAAAGTACTTGGAGTGAAAAATTGGTGGACATTGGCTAAGGATAGGGAAGTCAGGAGGAAAATTAATGAGGGAAGCAGAGTATCACTGTGGGCTGTGGAGCTACTGATGATGAAGATTGATTAAAAAACGTTCTCAAACAGGTTTCTATGCCCGAGAGCGCTATGAACACTCGATATTTGTAACACGGCGGTTGACCATTTTAAAATTCAAATTTTTTTCGGGCAACGATTTTTATCAAGAGGTTTCTCTAATTTCAGCTACGTCCTCATCTACAAAATTATCAGCGTCTTTGTCATCAACTTCGACATCAGAATGATCACACACATAAGCTTATAAAAGAGCTCGGAATATTGTATAGAGTATTCATTGTTTTAAGTAGCCCGGATGACGAAGGCATTCTTTAAATGATTCTCCTCCTCCTACGGACGCTGCAGCCCGAAGTCGAGCCTTGGCCTCCTTAAGAACAGAAATTAAGTGGTGCGTTAGACAAATTTTTAGCTGATAACTAGTGAAAGTGAAACTAAGCGTCCAAAAACTGATGAGAATGAAGGTGTAAACGTTGGTGCTTCAACTTCAAAACAATTTGAATTTGAAGAAAGTGAGAAAGTGAGTGAGTCCGAGAAACGGGGCAGTCCTCCAAAAAGGGATATGACAGCTTAGGTAATTCCAAATAACCTGGCTAACTAAATTTTTGAAAAATATATTTACTTTTTGTCAATTTTGACTATTTATGTCTGTACCAATTTTTAATTAAAATAATATTAAATAGTGTGGCAAAGTAGGCATTTGAAAAGTATATCAGGAGGGCGACAAAGGTAAAACTGCACACGGGCGGCACGCACCCTAGCAGCGGCCCTGTGCCTATTTGTCCGTGCCTGTGTTTTAAAACGAGGTGAGACACATTGCTGTATCATTGACATTCAGTACAAAAACACAGTAACAATTCGGCAGCGAATAAACGGGTAAGTGTGTTTGCGCACACCAGTCTCGGCCACACACACGCGAGCGCCAGATAAATCCCCGTTTTCCCTCTACGACGATAAATAACTTTTCCTTTATCCGCGTCCTACTTCCCGGTCGAGTAACGAGCAGTCCCTCTAGGCTTGAAGAAAAATCGATTTTCATTGGAAAACGTATTATTACTGTCAATAATTACTGTTCATTAATTAAATTCCATCGTATTATTTTAAATATTAAATACATCGTCGTCACCATTATCCGTGTTATTAAGCATCCTTGTTGTTTCTCCTCACGTTGTCGTCACTGATTAACCCCCGCCCCCACCTCCTTTTTCTAGTTTTTACGTTTCCTGCTTTCGTCAGCGTTTCCTGTCTCGTGATCGTCGTACGTTTTTCATGGTACGGAAGTACTTTATCATCATCATCATCTCCATGATTAAACCAATAATGGTTTGTTCCGGTCTCAAACAAGCAAAGTCTAGAGCTTGTCACTCCAGCACTTCCTTTGATGTCACACACCTCTCCGTCCCTTCGGCTTATAGTTCCATAGTTGTTCGGAGATGTGGGAGTCGTCCATTCGGAAAAGACGTTCACCACAAAACAATGCAGATAAAAACAACCCCTCCCTCCTAACCGAACAACCTGATTGTCTGACAACAAAATTATTTTATTTTTAACACTTACCATTGTTTTAAAAAGTTTAAATGAATTTTTAAGTACTTTAATCTTGTTAAAACGTAAAGCGTTGCAAGTAAAATACCCTCCCCCATAACCAAAATCTTCACCAACATCAATAGGCCTTGAATCCTCTACAACTCGAGCATATATGCAAAGATTATTTGATTCTGTTTGAATTTGCGACAATTATCGTTCGCCATAGAAAAAATTCTACACCCAGACACTCCCTTACGGAACATAGAAGTAAAGCTTCGGATCTAATTTCAACGTCTATTGCCACAGCTGTAAGGCGGGATTAATAGTATTCAAACGGAAACAGAGGCATGAATTAAGTAACTGTCACAGAGAGGGTCACAAAAATAGTTATGCCACTGAGTAGACTTATTATCATCATCATCATCATCAAGGATTAAACCAAGGATGCTTTGTTCCGGTCTCAAACAGGCAACGTCTACAGCTGGTCACTCCAGCGCTTCCTCGGACGTCCCACACCTCTCGTCCCCTCGGTTTATAGTTCCAGAGTTGTTCGGAGATGCGGCAGTCATCCATTCGGAAAAGACGTTCCCACTAATTCAGCCGATACTGGGCGATCCTGCCGAGTATACGCATAATATTCAGTTCCTGCCGTATATCTAGTGTTTCTTTTCTGATCGTGGAGAATATACCCTGCCATGAGCCTGAAAAATCTAAATTCAGCCGTTTGGATACGACTGGATTGGCCTTTCGTTAAAGTCTAATTCTCAGACCCATAAAAAAGTGTGGGAAGAGCCATCATCTTATAGAATTTTAGGCGCGTTCCTTTACTTGCTGACTTAAGGGTTCGTCTAATGGTCCCGCATATAAGGTTGAACTTATGCAACGTATACACCACATCGTTGCTTGCATTATAAGACACACTGTAGCACAGGTGTTCAAAATTGCTGACTTGTTCCACGACAGTACCATCTATAACAATTTTTGCCCGTACTGGATCAGTTCTACGAAACTCATCATCTTGGTCTTAAGTGTGGATATTTGTAATCCAGAGTCTTTGCAGATTCGATTTAACAAATGTATACCCATTTGCAACCTGTTTTCCGAGTCCGACAGAATAGCCTGATCGTCCGGAAACAGCGAAGTGTCAGTTGCAGTGTGGCTAATCACAAAATGATGGAAGTACTTTAGAATTATTTTTTCCCGTCCACATACACACAGAAGAGTGATTAGGATGTATAAATTCTTATTTGTAGAAAATACAGATAAAATATAGTGAAGTGTGGTAATGATGTTTTGTATGTGGTGGATAGGCTGGCAAAGGTCCAGGTACCCACAAGGTAAAGGGGGCCCAGCTTCTTTATTTTCTACACCGGCAAAAATATTTTGGAAAAAGTTACCAAACTATTTTGCAACAGAAAGCCAAAAAGTCGAACTTGGAAGTAGTTATAACAATACGACGTGTGGTACAAAGTTCGTTATTACGCAGTGGGGTTATTGATAAATCTACCCAAGTCCATTCATGTGAATTCAAGGAAAACTGAAATTAAAGGGTTTTAAGTGCAACGATAAATCATAAAATTGATTCTCAAGGTTAATTTTTTGATTAATAGATTTTTTAGTTCCATGTTCCGTAAGGAAATGGAAGTATGGTGATCGCGAAAAAAATCGTTTTCAAGATAAGGGCAGATTCTGATTGTACTACTCCCAAAATATGAAGCAAAGTCATTTTCCGAAAAGTGTCCCTGTGGGTGTCTGTGTATAATTTTTTCTATGGCGAACGATAACTGCCTCAAATTCAAACGGAATCAAATAACTTTTTGCATATAAGCCCGAGTTGTACACAGGACTAAAGGACTATTGATTTTGGTGAAGATCGGTTAAGGGGAAGAGGTAGTTTACCTGCAACGTTTTACTTTTTAACAAGAGTAAAATACTTAATTTTGATAAATAAAGTATCCTGAAAAGGAGGTCATAATAATCCACTGTCGAAAGTAGTATGAAATATCTATAAATAACACGGTAGTTGAAGAGGGAGGGGGTAATTTTTTATATGTGTAGTACGTTATCGGCAACAAAGAAGTAGTTTGTTATAAAATTCCTTCCCGGGCTGTTTAGCCGTGGTCCAATGTTTTCTGCAAAAACCAGACGTTTAGCCAATGCCATCGACTGCCATCATCTGTGAAAATCGAGTGCGCTAAAGTGAGGTGGTATACGTTAGTGACCACAATACTGTGGTTAAAGGCTGAAGAAAGTAGTAGTTTATACAGAAATATTTTATTTCGAAAGTGATTTTATACATAAATTTTACAACATAGAAGTCATGTGTGATTCTCCATACCGATATTTTATATGTGTAGCCTACTACGTTATCGGCAACAAAGAAGTAGTTTCTATGGAGTATATATAATAGTATATGAAATATATATATTTCATGAAACATTTCATGTAACTGTATTGACTTTATAAATTTATTCGGCCGAAAACTGAAAGAAAGTTCAATAAAATATTAACAATTGATATCGTTCCATGTAAACAAAATATCGTAACCACGGATACGTAAACAAAATAATTTTTCGTTTTCATAAATTCACAGATTTCAAACGCTGGGCGGTATTCGATTTATTTCGCGTTGTTTAAATAAAAGATAATTTAATTAAATTAATTTTTTATTTTTAAAATATTAACAACTATTTACAGTTCGTATTTCGATTATCTTTCTCGGCGTTTTTACCAAAAGCATGCTGATATATTTAGTTTCGTTCTGACTGTAGGCCTACATATAAAAACTAATTTTATAATTAATCAGATCATGGAAGTCATGTATGGTTTTCCATACAGACTTTTTAATTGATTACTTGGCTGTTACATAATAAAAAGATAAAGACAAATGCACAAAACACGTCGTTTTTGAAACATTATTAAAACTTGGACCTGGGTAGTTTTACCACTAACGCCTCGATATCACAAAAAGTGACAGCAATCAGCGAACGCGCTTCTGTTATTATAGTAAAAAATCACTTTCTTACATCCAGTTTTTCTACAGCTGTGATGTTGTTTCTGAACATTTCTGCCACTACTGCAAGTGCGGAGAGTTCAGTTTTGAAATTTAGAATCAAAAAACGTTATCTGATAAGCAACACGGGCCAGAAAAGGTTGTATGATTTAGCGGTTCTGTCCATCGAGCAGTCCGTAGCTAGGAAACTGGACTCTGAGGAATAAAATAAATATCGGTATGGAGAACAATACACGACTTCCATGTTCTAAGATTTATATTTAAAATCGTTTACTTGAATTCGGTTCGATAATTTCTAAAAATGTATCGCTCACCCTTAAACTAAACGTCTTCATAAGGGCTGATTCTGATTTTACTACCCTCAAAACATGAAGAAAAGTCACTTTTCAAAAAGTGTCTATGTTTGTGACTGTGTGTCTATGTGTAGATTTTTTTCTATGGAGAACGATAACGGCCCCGGAAACCAAACTGAATCAAATAATTTTTTGCATATGTGCCCGAGTTGTGGAGGACTCAAGGACTATTGATTTTAGTGAAGATCGATTAAGCGGGAGGGGTAGTTTACCTGCAACGTTTTACATTTTAACAAGAGTAAAGTACTTAATTTTCATAAATAAAGAAGCCTGAGACAAAGGTCATAATAATCCACTGTAGAAATATAGATGAAATACCTACAGTATAAATGAAAATGGTAATTGAAGGGGAGGGAGAAATTTTCTATAAATGAAAATGATAGTTGAAGGGGAGGGGATAATTTTTTATTTATACGTGTACTACGTTATTGACAACAAAGAAGTAGTGTCTATGGAAATATTTCATTTCAATTTGTCAAACGTAAAACTCGATTTACACGGTGGGGGATATTTTATTAGAAATTATCCAACCGAATTCAAGTAAATGATTTTAAATATAAATCTTAGAACATGAAGTCATGTATGGTTCTCCATACCGATTTTTTAATGTTCTTGAAACTCAGTGTCATTTATGGTTTGAAAACGACGTCCTTTCCCCGGTTGCCTTTGATTTTGGAAACAAGAAAATGTCTGCTGGGGCCAAGTATGGAGAATACGGTGGGTAGGGCAGGACGGTTATCTAATGTTTTGCCACATAATTGCGGATAAAGAGTGCTGGAGCATTATTGAGGTGCCAAACAGAAGTGTTACGTCGGACAATTACCATCGTTAAAATTTATTTCGAGGCTGCTTTGAGTACTTCAAGTATTATAAAGTCTTGGATTTTGTTGTCTATGATGTGTCCGTTGATTAACTAAATATAAGTATATCACTACCGACTCGGAGCACAAAGCTTTTTGTTGGTAAAAATTTAAAAGTTTTACCTTCTAGCCTGAACCAGTCTTCGCTTATTATAAGCTTGGTCAGAGGCTGCCACTTGGAGCGCTGTCCGTCTTGTTCTTGGCGACGGCGTCGACTTTTGAAGGATCGGTGTTGTGTGATATGTTCGAATAATATTGTGTGATTTGAATTGTGTCTGTTCGTTTAAGATGTCGCTTTTATGTGTTTTTGTGTGTTTGTATATTTCCAGTTGTTCAAGAGTGTCTAGTTTTCGGTCTTTTGCGTGTACGTGTAGAACACACACAACGTTTATTCGACGACAACATTTATATTGTGCACACATAAGGCCGAAAACTACACACTCTTGAACAACTGGAAGTATACAAACATATAAAAACGACATCCTAAACGAACAGACACAATTCAAATCACACAATATTATTCGAACATATCACACAACACCGATCCTTCAAAAGTCGACGCCGTCGACAAGAACAAGACGGACAGGGCTTCCAGTTGCAGCCTCTCACGAAGCTTATAATAAACGAAAACTGGTTCAGGGTATAAGGAAAAACTTTTACATTTTTACCAACAAAAAACTTTGTGTTCCGAGTCGGTAGTAATATACTTATATTTATTATAAAGTTTTACACTATCAGGTTACTGGCCTGTTGCGTAAACCTACCAGGAGGACCAGAGACTCCTCTGTCAGGGTTACCACACCTTAGCCGAAAGGCCCCTGTTTTGGGGTACAGGAGATTCGCCCTCACCCTGCTCTTCCCGAAATAGGATTTGGTGGCTTTGTATCTGTTATTCTAATACTGAATATTTCTCAGTATTTCTAGTGAGCACCTATCGGCATCAGTGAGCATTTTGAGATCATAACCCACCTAAAATTAAGAAATTAGAATGAAAAAAGAAAGCCTCGAGTACTCTAATAGCATTGGGGTCAGAAGAGAACAAGAGTCAGTCAAGAGAGACTAGACAGGAAAGATTAAAGGAAGGGATCTCACCCAAGACAAGTTGAAGCAAAGTGAGAATCCAGCTGGGGCACATCGGGATTGCCAAACCCGTATCCACAATATGTGGACCCCTGATGTTGAGACGTGGGTTGTCCGAGGATGAGATAGGTACCGGAACAGGTTTATATAACATAATCATTGAAGTGAAGAAGAAGATAATTTATCACACACGTTTCGAGCACTAAACAGTCTGTAGTCGTCTTCAGGTGTAAATTAAAACCTAGTAAATTAAATACAAACTTAAGCCTATCCGAGTATTCGTTCAGTAACAAGCGTGAACCATAAACAGAAAAATAATAAACCACCGCCATCTATAAAATAATAAACCACCGCTATCTATAAAATAATAAAACACCGCCATCTATAAAATAATAAACCACCGCCATCTATAAAATAATAAACCACCTCCATCTATAAAATAATAAACCTCCGCCATCTATAAAATAATAAACCACCGCCATATATAAAATAATAAACCACCGCCATCTATAAAATTAAACGTAACTATAGAAAAACTATATAAACAAATAGAAAATATCGGTATGGAGAACTATACATAACTTCCATGCTCCATGATCTATATTTAAAATAATTGTCGAAATGAAATATTTCCATAGAAACCACTTCTTTCTTCACCCTTAACCACAGTACTGTGGTCACTAACGTATACCACCTCACGTTAGCGCACTCGATTTTCACTGATGATGGCAGTCGATGGCACTGCCGAAACGTCTGGTTTTGCAAAAAACATTGGACTACGACCAAACAGCCCGGGAAGCAATTTTAACAACAAACTACTTCTTTGTTGCCGATAACGTAGTGCACATATAACAAATTATCCCCTCCCCTTCAACTATCATTTTCATTTATAGATACTTCATCTACCTTTCTACAGTGGATTATTATGACCTTCTCTTCGGGATACTTTATTTATCAAAACTTAGTACTTTACTCTTGTTAAAACATAAAACGTTGCAGGTTAACTACCCCTTCCCTTTAATCGATCTTCAACAAAATCAATACGGTAGGCCTTGAGTCCTCTACAACTCAGGTACATATGCAAAACATTATTGCATTCTGTCTGAATTTACGGCAGTTATCGTTCGTCAAATAAACATTCTACACACACTCACACACACATTTCGGAAAATGACTTTTCTTCATGTTTTGAGGGTAGTACAATCAGAATCAGCCCTTATCTCGAACACGATTTGTTTCGCCATCACCATACTTCCATTTCTTATGGAACATGGAAGTAAAAAAGAATCGTTACTTATCCTCCAAGTCCGCTGGACGGAGCAAGGAAGCACAAGCATACTGACACAAGTTTACACAACGAACAACGTTAAAAAACCAACAACGCCTCGTGTAAATGCCCACCACGACGTACATACTGTACTCTTCTACATTCTTAATTTAGATAGTAGACACGTCATTACTAGGCTGACTGATACGATTATCATTTAGAGGTATAAAAAATGCCTCTATGATTTCACGTTTATAAGTATTAGTTTCCAGCCCAACGATATCTGCTGTAGACTATACCATGGCCGGCTCTTGTAGAAGGCCGGAATATTAAACGTGGCAACACCGGAACCAACTGATGTTTGAGGCAGACTAGACGATCTCTTAATTTATGTGTTTCAATAATCAAATCGCGTCATTTTTAATTGCCGGTTAACAGCAATTTTGTAAGTCTTAATTTGTTTTTCAAATTAAAAGTTTATTATGTAAAATACTGTTATATTATTTAAAAAACATACTAATCAACTCATTCATATGATAGGATTTCAATAATTCGAACAAAATTAATTCATTATGCTTAACACTAATTCACTAATTTCTTCAAATTAAACGTATAGTACTAAGTGCGCACAGACCTATAATTTAGATTTAGCTATATTTACTAATCATACTCATGATTTTAATAATGCTATGAAATTAAATCCAAATATAGCATGTTTACTTTAGCTATTTTATTACACTATGCTTATAGGCCTCAGACGCAACGTTGCCACGTTTAACATTCGGCCTTCTACTAGAGCCGACCATGACTGTACCCAAGGTCATTACCATTATACGGTATTTTAAATACGCCCCTAAAGGGTGGCGCTTCAGTGTTATTCCCAAGGGACAACATTAGAAGAGCTTTCTTTGGTCCCGCCCGTATGATTCGACAATTTGAATTACGACGTATAATTTGATATGAAAAGATTTGACTCAGAGATCAGACTGCTTTACATTATAATGTGCTGAAGGAATAAAACGTTTGTAGGCAAAGGCATCGCGTGTTGAATATCAAAGGAAAGGTATCAAAAGGTTCGTTTTCTAAAGGATTACGTAAGGCCGATTTATGATTTTGTAGTGTGTGCCTGCGTGAGTGAATCTGTTACGAGACAGTTAGTACAAAGGTGTTACAGTTTCCATGTACTGAATTCTTTTCGTTTGTACAAAACAGTGGTTTGTAACCTGTGGTAAGCGGCAGATTGCTATTCAAGGATACACTAGAAAAATATAGTAATGGCTATAGTATTTGTCAACACCGTGAAGAAACCAAATACAACAGATCGTTGATCTTCTTCTTCTTCTTGAGCCCTGACTTCCAACACCAATCTTCTCCAAAGTCTCTTGTCCATTGCCAATCTTCTATTGTAGTGAATTCATTGTACATAACCTAAAGATACCATACATATAATTTTTAATAAAGTTTAAATTACTCACATTCTTAACTTTCCTTGATTTCGGTCATAGACCATCGTCAGGACATATACAGCGTGCACTCGCGGTCACAATATTGTAAAACGTTACTATTTACAAAAAACGACAAAAAAGTTACTTTGGACACAAACGTACGTTTCAAGTATAAAAACAAAATAATTACCATTTACAAAAAACATTTTAAATAGTAACTATTTTACAATATTGTGACCGCAAGTGCACTGTATATATGTCCTGACGATGGTCTATGACCGAAGTCGATCGAAATTAAGACTGTGACTAATTAAAGCTTTATTATAAATCATGTGTATGGTATCTTTAGGTTATGAACAATGAATACACCACAATGGAATTATAGGTACCATTAGTAAGCAATAAGTGTCTGTACCTATATTATAAATACATCATATCATCACTAATCGTCTATTGCCATCTCAGCGTAACGACTCACGCCCATTCTTCTAGCACATCATCCAACCATCTTATCCTATGTCGGCCCCTCTTTCTGCTTTTTTTATACACTTGCGTCCTCAGAACTTTATTTGGCATATTACGCTGATCATCCAACCGGTCTGGGTGACCTAGCCGTTGTATTCGTTGAGCCTTTACGAATCTTACTGTGTCCTCGTGATTCAATAGGTCATCTATCTCCTAGTTATTTCCCCATTCGTCATCTTCTTTAACCGGGCCATAAACACGTCATACGGACTTTCTTTCAAACCTTCTTAGTGTTACTTGTACCTTCCTGTCATTGTCTATGTCTGACCTCCATAAGTAACAACCGGTCTGATAAGTGTCTTATGTATTTTTATTTTTGTGTTACGACTAATGAGTTTGCTTCTCAATAGTCTGCTGTTGGCATAATATGTCCTATTTCCTATTTTTATCCTATCACGTATTGTTGTGTTTATATCTCACCCAGCCGTTTTCTTGATCTGGCTACTATCACAACATCGTCAACGTAAATTGAGAATCATCACTGCTCTATTAAAGAAAACAACCGTTCTAGTCGGCTGTGTTTCTCTTCGTTACAGTGCTCAAGAGATCCTAGCGGATTTATCTGCAACTACTCAATACAGGGGTAAACAGCCCCTGCTGTTTACGAAGGCGAACACAATGTATAAAGGAATCAGTTGAAATCCAACCAACCGTTTTGATGTTGCAGATTCTGCAGATTATTTTTGTGCAGAGATACGAGTAATAACGAGTCAAATTGTACTGCGCCATTGTACATACTAACGTAGCGTCGTCACACAGTAACACAACACGATTGTCTGTTGTAATTACGTACACAGGCTAGCAATGTCGTGAGCCTAGCCATTGTATTCGTTGAGCTAATACGAATCTTACAATGTCCTCATGATTCAATACCTCATCTATCTCATGGTTACTTCTTACTCTCCATTCATCATTTCCGTTAACCGGGCCGCAAACACGTCTTACAATATTTCCTTCAAACCTTCTCAGTGTTTCTTGTTCCCTTCTTGTTAATGTCCAACTTGTTCTCGCCTCCATAAGTAACGACCGGTCTGATAAGTGTCTTACACATTTTTCTTCCATGTTCTATAAGGAAATGGAAGTGTGGTCATGGCGAAAAAATCGTGTTCGATACAAGGGCTGATTCTGATTGTACTACCCTCAAAACATGAAGAAAAGTCATTTTTCGAAAAGTGTCTGTGTGTAGAATTTTGTCTATGGCAAACGATAACTGCCGCAAATTAAAACAGAATCAAATAATTGTTTGCATACCTGCCTGAGTTGTAGAGGACTCAATGCCTATTGATTTTGATGAAGATCGGTTAAGAGGAAGGGGTAGTTTACTTGCAACATTTTACATTTTAACAAGAGTAAAGTATTTAATTTTGACAAATAAAGTATCCTGAAAAGAAGGTCATAATAATTCACTATAGTAAGGTAAACGAAATATTTATAAATGAAGAGCGTATTTGAAATGGTAGGGGGTACTCTTTATAAATAAAAATGATAGTTGAAGGGGGAGGCAACAATTTTTTTATTCGTATGTGTACTACGTTATATGCAACAAAGAAGTAGTTTCTGTCGAAATATTATATTCACTTTGTCAAACATAAAACTCGATTTACAAGATGGGGGATTTTTTTTTAGAAATTATCGAACCGAATTCAAGTAAATGATTTTAAAAATAAATCTTACAACATGGAAGTCATGTATGGTTCTCCATACCGATTTTTATTTTTGAGTTACGACCAGTGGGTTTGCTTCTCAATAGTCTACTGTTAGCACAGTACGCCCTATTTCCTATTTGTATCCAGTGGCGGATTATCCATAACGCTAGGGTATGCTGCAGCACCGTACACCAGGACCTCAGCTGACAGAGAAGGCATCATCCACCCCTAAATCACAAAAACCTTTTGAAGATAATAAACGTGAAAAAAAAAAAAAAAAACAAATGTCCTCAATCCAAAATCATAAAAAGATGTGTGCCCACTTTTCTTTTCACGATCTTCTAATAGAATTGAACACTTTTTGCCGCGACTAAAATTGCAAGAAAGAGGTATTTTTTCAAAATTTTTCTAATTAAGATGATATATCCCATGATACTACAGTTTGTCCGCTCAAAGTATTAAACTGGATTATTGATTGTAAAATGATTTATGTATTTCCGAATTTATATATTGCTTATCGCCTGCTTTTCACGATTCCAGTAGCTAACAAGGAATCTGAAAGTGCATTTTCTGCATTAAAAAGATTAAAGATACGTTAAGTTTAAGTATGGAAGATGAGAGATTATCTTCTTGAGCAAGGTTGAATATTGAAAGCGAGATACTTGAATCGCTCGATTTAGAAGAAATTATACAATATTCCGTTAAGGCAAAATTAAAAAAAAAAATGGTTTGGTTAGTATTTTCTAAGCTCAAGTACCACTATACTCAGTGCAATCACTATTTAGCTAAATATTTGTTGTAATTTGAGACTTATACCTAAATAAAATAGTGTTTAACTTTCAAAATTGTGTATGACATTTATCAATATGAATAATGGATAAAAGGTTGAATTTAGAATCAGGAGCGGGCACCAGTCTAATGGCACCATAGGCACCACGCGCTTCTACCCCGAACCTTTTGTATCCTGTCAGACTGTCAGTCGTCAGGATTAACTTGGGGGCGGGGGTTCGGCATGTCCGGAAAGCTAATTATCTGGGTAATTGATAAATATTGCCTATATGATGCTAAGAAACAGCAGCGTAACAGCCTAGCCCGCAATGCAGAGAGAGTCTACGGACTAGGGGAGGCCGCGCAAACATTTCCCTTAATTTACTTCGTAGGCTTACACGACCGGAGTCAATGTTATCAAAATTCATTCCCGAGCTGTTTGACCGTGGTCCATTGTTTTCTCCAAAAACAGACGTTTCGGCAGTGCTATCGATTGTCGTCGTCAATGTAAAATTCGAAGACTATGGTCACTAACGTCTACCACCTTACGTTTGCGAAACTTCGAATTTTATACTGATAATGGCAATCGATAGCACTGCCGAAACGGCTGTTTTTGGATAAAACAATGGGCGAGGGCCAAACAGCCCGGGAATGAATTTTAATATTTCTCTTAATTTTTCCGAATGGATATCCTAAACTACTGTAAGGTTATTAAGGATATCCATAACATCCTAACGTTACGACGGTAAGTGAAACCAGATTTTCCCTGTATGTATTTGACATCATCAACAACAGCTACACTTTTCTTTTTACTGTGTACCAGTACTTAATGATGTCCTTTAAGAGTATAAATTATTTGGTTAACTGCACAATAAAGCGGTGACTCCAGTTAAGAATGCACCGAGGCCAGTTAAGTAATGTGAAATACAAAAATTATATTTTTGTAAAAAAAAAGTCAATGCTCATATTAGTCTTATACTAAAATTATTGCAAATTATAAAGCTTTAGCAGATGACAGTAGGTTTCAAAGGTGAAATAGATTTTTGGTTTGTTTGAAAATATGAGATTAGTAAATAAATTGTACGATATAAAATTGAATGTAAACTTTCTCTGTTTTCATGAATTTTAATTTAATAAAGTTTGTACTAAATTCAAGATGGATATAAGTTCAATAAATGACAAAATTATAACTGACTGTAACGTTAGCAGTACAATGAGAGTGTATTGGTACAGGACCGTGGTCAGATGCGACCCAAACGTATAAAACCTGGTAAGTTACGACCGAGTTGGAAATTTGAACCCGGTCAGTTGCGATCAATTGCATTTTCATGTTATAATAATAATAATAATAATAATACAGAAATTACCATTATAATTTTATTAATTTCCAGCCTAACCTAATCTAATCTAACCTAACCTAACTTGGCCTGACCTAACCTAACCTAACAAAAATATTGGAATAAAAAGGTTACTCGCACAAATTAAAAGTTACAGAATTTAAATCTCATGGAAGTTCAGAATAGGAACGTTTTTAAATGACAGATTCTGTCAGTAAGTGAAAGTGCGGGGCACAATTGACCGTGTAAGAACAGGCAAAAACGTTGTTTCGTCGCAACTGACCGATACCGTTGGTAAATACTAATCGGCTTTAGTGAGGTAATGCACACGATAAACACGTGTTCTACATTCAATACATGGATGTATTTCTCACTGTGATACCAAAATCCCAACAACAGCGTTTGTGTATGCAGTATTCAATTGTTTCCGATCAGCTGACAATATCCTTTAATCCTGCACAACGTCTAGTGGATTACGGTAGAACAACGTGTTTGTTACTGGAGAAATTTTATTTATTTACTGTTACGGCGGTCTCACGGATCGTCGTATTGTACAGTGGAAACAAAATACGACACCAGGTGAAGTCACTAAATTGCCAGCTTTAGTGAGTCACAAATAACAATTTTAATGGAGAAAGTTGTGTTAGTGGTTAAAATCACAAGCAGAATGATCACTGTTGCACACCACTATATAAAAATTATTCCGATAATTCGGAATAATTTTTATATAGTGGTGTGCAACAGTGACCATTCTGCTTGAAATAACAATTTGAAATCAAAGAGCTACTCTAATACAATGAGTCAAGTTAAATTTGTCCACACGGAATAATAATGTCAACTATTTAGAGTTCCGTACTAATTGTAACACAATAATATCACTTTCCACTAATCCAGTCACTTGATCCGCACTCTATAATGTTGCCACGTGTAAATGACTTCTAAACCGGCTGTACACGCTTATATATACCCCGCAGAAGTTCGAGAATAATTTTCCATTCTTTGTCGGCGTGTCTGCACAATTTTCGTAATTATAATTGTTCGAACAGTCTGAAATCTACTTAAGTAGTAGACAGTAGATTGACCGAGACACTGCACCTGCTCGGCTAGACGAGAAAGTGTAGAAATGACGCTCTCGAAAACTCGAGAGCGTTATTTAATTGTCGTAGCATTGGCTTTTGTGGTACTAGTACAGTATACATAACTGGCTTTGGTACTATGATTCTGTAGAATTTAAGAATATTTTAATAACATTCTGAGAAAAGTAAGATTCTTCTCTGTATAAATGTGTTACATGAACATCTGAGTATTGTTTTTATATCCTATCATTTATTTGATATTTTTCCTTAAAATACATCAGTGCTGCAAGTTATTATTGATATTAAGCCTACTAGAGGAACGAACTTCTTCCATTACTGACTTTTTTTTAATAAAGCGACGTTTCGATTACGCAACAAATCTGTAGCCGTCTTCAGGCAAAAACAAACACTAAAACATCACAAAAAACAATACTCTCTTTCACAACCGACAGACAGTCAAAATATACTAAAGTATGTACATAACAAACAAAAATACGTATCGGTATGGAGAACCATACATAACTTCCATGTTTTAAGATTTATATTTAAAATCATTTTCTAAATGAAATATTTCCACATACACTATTTCTTCCTACTTCTTTCTCCAGCCTTAACCACAGTACTGTGGTCACTAGTTAGCGCACTCGATTTTCACTGATGATGGCAGTCGACGGCACTGACGAAACGTCTGGTTTTTCAGAGAAAATATTGGACCACGGCCAAACATTCCGGGAAGGAATTTTAACAACAAACTAACTATTTCTTCGTTGCCGATAACGTAGTACACATAAAAAATTATCCCCTCCCCCTTCAACTACCCTTTTTATTTATAGATATTTTATCTGCCTTTCTACGGTGGATTATTATGACCTTCTTTTCAGGATACTTGATTTATCAAAATGAATTTACTCTTCTTAAAACATAAAAAGTTGCAGGTAAACTACCTCTTCCCCGTAACCGATCTTCACCAAAATCAATTGGCCTTGAGTCCTCTACAACTCAGGCACATATGCAAAAAGTTATTTGTTTCTATCTGAATTTGCAGCAGTTATCGTTCCCCATAGAAAAAATTCTACACATAGACCTTTTCGGAAAATGACATAAGGGTACTACAATCAGAATCAGCCCTTATCTCGAACACGATTTTTTCGCCATCACCTTACTTCCAAATGGAAGTACTGTAAGTTACTTTCCTTGTGGAACATGGAAGTAAAAATAAATATGTAAGACTTGCCAACTATGGATTTTATAAGACTCACACACACACACACACAAACACACACCAAACTCACATGAACACGCACGCTTCAAGGTCAACCGTAAACTGCGACAGGCGGCAGTAGCTTGTAGCTAGTGGGGGGACGGGACTCAAGACCCCTGCATGATAGCAGCGCCCGGAGTGACTCCTCCGATGACTGCATGAATCGTACTCTCTCTCAAGGACTAGGGTATACAAGGTCTTGGGGGTTGGAAGGTATGCTCCTTTTCATTTGGGTAGGGGAGAGGATCTCAGTAAGTGAGGTGCTCAGCCTAGCCAAAGTCTGGTCGGTCGTGTGCCCTGAAGCCAGCGGTGACGCGTCCGAGTCACAGCGGAGAAACCTCCCGGTACATTTGAGGACCGGTTGGCCAGCGCTGCTGTCTCCGACGCGGCCCCACTTTCCGCGCAGCGGTGATTTGCACAGGCCTGTTGCGTATCCAGGGCGGGCGCCTGATGAAAGAAGGCACTTGCACAACTAACATAAGACAGCCCCGCAGACGACCAGGGCAGAGTGAGTTTCAATGTTTTAGTCTATGCTGTGACAATTGATCAGGTTGAGGTATGATGCTTTATGGTGTTGACTCCCTCAGAAGAAGGGCCATATGTAGGAGACTATGGGGGGTCGTCCAGGAGAGTGCGGGGTCTCATAACTATGTGGCATGGGGGACCTTCGTCCCTGGCCAGGTCACGTAGGTGGGGGTGTTGGGAGTCTGCTGCCCGGAAGAAGAGGCCCACAGAAAGTTTGAAGACAAACTCTTCCACCGTTTGCAGACGGAGGCCCGTCCTGATGGCTTGGTTGCAAACAAACCAGGGCGAGTTGGAAAGGATTCGGACGGAACTGTTCTGGAACTGTTCCAGCTTACGCTTCGTAGTGGTAGATAAGAGGGGCCACCACGCTGGGGCTGCGTAGGTGAGTACTGATCGGATTAGTAAGAGATATAGGGTAAGTTTTGTGCGCAGAGAGAGGGGACTTCCGCGCGAGATGAGGGGAAAGAGTTTGGCTCTGACGCCACGGGCTTGTCGGAGTTTGTTTTGGACGTGGCCTGTGAAGCTTAGTCGACTGTCAATAGACACTCCTAAGTATTTCACAGACTCCTTCCAAGCGATAGGTTTCCCACCAAGGGTTAGGGGCTGGCATGCGGCCCGCGTACGCGTGATGCAGATCGCTTCGGATTTCTCCGCGTTGATCGCCACGCGCCACTTACGCAGCCAGGGAGGCAGAAGGTCGAGTTAGCGTTGTATCCCTTCGCCAGCAAAACCAGGGTTCTGCGAGCTGTAGTGATACATGGGATCGTCAACAAAAAGGGAAAGAGTGACATTGTTATATACGGGCAAGTCGTTCGTGTACACGAGGTACAGAACCGGGCCGAGGACTGATCCTTGGGGAACTCCAGCGTCTATGGGGCGGTCAGAAGAGACCGCTCCATCTACGCTAATGTGAAAAGTCCGGCCGCGGAGATACGACCAGAACAGTCTCACAGTCGACGCGGGAAGGGGCGTGTGTGCCAGTTTATAGAGCAGACCTTCGTGCCAGACACGGTCGAAGGCCTTACTGACGTCCAAGAGGACGGCTGCGGTGTGCAGCTTTTTGTTTTCAGCGTCAGAGAATTGGGTAACGAAGCGGAATAGCTGTAGGTGGTTGAATGCTCCCTGCGGAACCCATATTGCTCGCTGCGGAAACCCATCTAGCAGCGGTACAACACGGGCGTGCAGGAGGCGCTCAAACACCTTCGATAACACAGGCAGTAGCGAGATGGGGCGATAATTTTCTGGGAACATGCGAGATTTCCCAGGTTTGGGGATCATGATAACCCTTGCAGTTTTCCACAGGCGAGGGAAGTGATTGAGGCGGAGACATGAGTTGAACACGTACAGGATGTGGTCAGTGACAACTGATGGGGCATTCTTTAGGGCGGTCGCTCCTATTCTGTCCGGGCCGCAGGCCCGTTTAGGATTCAGCCGTGCGATAGCATGGACGAGATCGGCTTTTTCGAAGGGGGGTGGGGGATCCGTCTCAGGTTGGGCGAGATAGTTTTGGAGGAAGTCCTCGACGTGGGGCATGTGGTCCGCGTCGAAGACGCCTCTGTGAGGGGTAAACTGCTCCTCAACGGAGTTTGCGAAGACCTCAGCCTTGGGCTCCGGTGAATGAACAACACCCGTCGGGTAGTCGAGGGGGTGGCGAGTCCTCTTTTCGCCGAGGAGGCGACCAGTAGCCTCCCAAACGGAGGCGTGGTCGACTTCCAGGAATTCAAGATAGTTGTCCCAACTATGCTGATTGACATCAAGCAGGAGTTGTTTGACGTAATCAGACTGACGACGATACTGCCGCTTGACAGCGGGATCGCGAGTGTTTTTCCAGCGGCGGCGAAGGCGCCGCCGCTGGCGGATGGCTTCTTGGACTTCGGCAGGGAGTTGAGACTTCCTACGATGTGCTGGGACAGTGTAAGAGTGTTTGTCCATGCAGCGGGTAAGAGTGTCATGGAGATGTGTGACTTGGCGGTCCAGCTCACTTCGAGAGGGTGCTGGGGCCTCAGGAACTGATGGGAACCTACGGCACAGCTCGTCGTTGCAAGAGCGCCAGTTGACTCTCTTACGAGGGCGGGCAGGCGGGGAGTCGCTTCGGTTAGTACAAAAAACAATAGTGGCAGATGTTAGCCGAACAATACCCGTATCAAGTAGAAGCACCTTCCTCGTATCACTGCTTCTCCCTGATACAGATAACGGGTATTGTTCGACATAATCTGCCGCTATTGTGTTTTTACTCTCTGACGCTTTTTGGTGGCCTGAGGAAGATTCCCGAGGAGGAATCGAAACGTTGCCGATGTGATGCCATTTCATAGCAACCGACCACGGCCTAACAGCCTGGTTTTTATATGTAATTTTGAATATATTGGCAGCGGCCGTGCGAGCTTCAGATAAAAGTTACTTCTCTCTTTTTCCGAACGTTTTTTGTTTTCCTTCTGTCGCGCAATGTTACTCGAATAGCACTGAGTAATCGGCCGAAGTAAACTGAAAACTAAGCGCCAGGTGTGGGCTGTTTATAGACTGCAGGGTTCCATAATATGCGTCCTTAACAAGTACTCAAAAATTCTAGAGGATACGTCAGCGCGACCTTGGCAGAAACACACACCGGCAAAGCTAATTGAGAAGCTTGTAGAGCGACACCATCGAACCCACGAGAACGTTCCGCATTACGTAACAATATACTTACTTACATTGCTTTCTGTATGAAACGTTAGGCCGTTGCACGTCGTTTGGTATGTAATAATCTGACAACAGATTATTGACAATAAACAGACAATAGACAATTGGTATCTTACGCTTTCACGGCCGGCATCAACTCTGTGTTTTGGAACTCGATTGAGACTACTCACCGAGCTATTAGACCGTGGTCGACTACGGCCGCATAGAATAGACGTTTCGACCCCACCGTCGAACGCCATACTCAGTGTAAACCAGTCGAGTGTAACCGGTACTGATCTTCGCCAGTTAACCACGGTACTGTGGCAAATGAACTGTGGTCCAACAGTACCGTGGTTAACTGGCGAAGAACCGTACCAGTTACACTCGACTGGTTTACACTGAGTATGGTATCCAACGGTGGGCCGAAACGTCTATTCTATGCGGCCGTAGTCGACCACGGCCTAATAGCTCGGTGAGTAGTCTCAATCGAGTTCCAAAACACAGAGTTGATGCCGGCCGTGAATGCGTAAGATACCAATTGTCTATTGTCTGTTTATGTCAATAATCTGTTGTCAGATTATTACATACCAAACGACGTGCAACGGCCTAACGTTTCATACAGAAAGCAATGTATACGGCGTTCCAAGTCGCATGGCACCTCAGGGATTAGGGGACCCTTACTAACACGCACACAAATACACCCGCGCGTCTGGGGTATGAATCATCTACTGGGGCGTCCACTACGTAACTGCAGCTTTTATAATATGAATTTTTTAACAAACAAGCTTAGCGTATTTGTAATCTCCATAAAATTTTAAAGAAAATAACATCAAACACGACGTGGTTGTGATATATTTTAGATGTACCTACAACTAAATCTAATTTAATATACATTTTGGCTTTAGAAATTACTATTTTGCAAATATTATTTAATTTTCGTTGATAATCACGCATAATTCATATGTTTATTTACAGAGTTATTTTTAGGTATAACATTTTTAGTGTTTCATAAAAAAATTGTAAATTTGTAATTCTTAGTGCTTTATAATTAACTTTCAATCAAGTACTGTGTTTAAATTTTAATATTATATTTATTATTTATTATACTACAGTATATCGTAAATATAGTACGTAAACAGATAATTGTATGTAATTGTACACACTTGTATAAGTTATCATATCAATTCATTTTTTTCTTCTTCATTGGGATACATTTTTAAATTATATAATTTTTTTATGAATATTACATACAAGACAGCTTTTGTTATTGTAGAAAAAATACAAATTTTCATATAGCCGACATAATTTTGCACCATGAATTTAAATTGTAAATACATTTTTGTTTATAATCATCAAGATATCACCAACATACGCGTACTTATTACTTTATAATAAAATCTTTATTAAGTACTCCAATTCTGCGTTTGCTTTAGAGATCTCTAAAATACTCATATTTATCCCAATTATGTGTTGTTTGGGCTCATTTTTCTCACAGTTTCACGGAAATTACAAAAATTATAGTTCAATTTGGATTATAAGCTAAATTAAAAATTTTATAGTAGACTTATACCTGAACCGCCCGGGTCGTGCCTGGCCGGACCGAGCCGGTTGTGAGTGCGCGTGCGAGAGTAAGGTCTTCTAATCACCTAGGTGCTGTCCGGTTTGGAACACCCTATAAGTAAGTATTCTGCTTTACAACGGATCCATAACCCGGTTCGCAACAAACGATATACGTTTTTTCATTACGCTCAAATGTTGAAGGGGAGAGGGGAGCAAGCACTTGACTGACAATTGCAACCCCAGCCCACACACACACAGCGTGGAAACGAGAGCTATACTAAAGAACGAGTTTTCTGTTTGTTTGTGCACAACAAAGGGTTTATATGTCTTATAACACACACACACACACACACACACACACACACACACACACACACAATGTAAGATTTATTTCTTCTTGTTTGACCACGCAAAGAAAGGCGTTTGTGCTTTCTTTTCTTTGTCATACAAGCTCGACATTGCACATCACTTTTCTCCCACTTTCATTCCAGAAATATGTAATAATATCGGTACGGAGAACACATATCGGTACACACAGACACTTCTACATAAACGACTTCCATGGTCTAAGATTTATATTTAAAATCGTTTACTTTAATTCGGTTCGATAATTTCTAACAAGTTAGGGGTGTTCCTTGTAAATCGAGTTTTACGTTTGACAAATTGAAATGAAATATTTCCATAGAAACTACTTCTTTGTTGCACATAACATAATGCACATATAAAAAATGATCCCTTCCTCCTTCAGCTATCATTTTCATTTGTAGAAAATTACCCTCTTCCCCTTCAACTACCCTTTTTATTTATAGTTATTTCATCTACCTTTCTATAGTGGATTATTATGACCTTCTTTTCAGGATACCTTATTAATCAAAATTAAGTGCTTTACTTTTATTAAAACGTAAAACGTTGCAGGTAAACTACCCCTTCCCCTTAACTGATCTTCACTAAAATTAATAGGCATTGAGTACTCTACAACTTGGGCACATATACAAAAAATCATTTGATTCTGTTTGAATTTGTGGCAGTTATCGTTCGCTATAGAAAAACTTCTAGACACTTTTCGGAAAATGACTTTTCGTCATGTTTTGAGGGTAGTGCAATCAGAATCAGCCGTTATCTCGAACACGATTTTGTTCGCGATCACCATAATTCTATTTTCTTACGGAACATGGAAGTAAAGAAAGCAAACAATGCATTCTTTCAGCGAAAATTTCAGATAATCTTCTTGGTTTCGTTTTGATGGCGTGGTTTGTTGCTGTTAGATCTTCAATAAGAAGTTTCGGCATCTTTAGTGGCTGTCGTATTCCTGTCAGTGACTGTGTTAGTGAATTCCAAACCAAGTTGGTTTTATTATCAGTCGTCTTAACACCAGTTTTGTCACCTCTTATTGAAAAACTGCTAGTAGCTTCGCTGTCGACGAGGCCTTTCGGTGTTTCCACCACCTTCAGGTTTTAAACGACAATTTACTAACCGTACAACCACGTATATATACCTTAAAACCTATACGTTTACATTCGCTCGGAATCGACTACGTTCGTACTATCCATCTTCCTTGACATTTGACAAGAGAAGTCTCTCGAAGCCGGAAAGGGCTAAGTGGGGAGAACGAGCAGTGACGAAGCTCGGTGAAGGGCTGACCAATAGGCAGGCAGATACTGACGATGTTTGGTGGAGGATCCGTGGCCTCGTGGCTGAGCCAATAAGGAAACAGGCAGTACGGAAGTAGTCGATCCCGACCAAATGTAAACGTACAGGTAGGGTTATAAGGTTGTAGGGTACGTGGTTGTAGTGTTAATAAATTGTCGTTTAAGACGTGAAGATGGTGGAAACGCCGAAAGACCTTTTCGACAGCGAAGCGACTAACAGTTTTGCAATAAGTGGTGACAAATATGGCGGTAGTGAATTCGCTTAGTAACGTTGAGTGACAATTACAGTGTGTTACGTTAGACAATCTTAAGCTCAAAGACTTGTTTATTGTTGCCTTTGTTTATTTATTTAAACTGTAAATAAAGTTGTAAACAGCGACAATCGATTTCTCTCTCTTCAATTATTCTGTTTCCCCCGTTCCAAACGCAGCGATCCCTGCGACTGTCGTTCGTAATGGAGATGGACACCTACGTGGTGCCATTGAATACCGTACGCCTTTGATGATAATAATGACAGATATAGACAACTATAGTTTGTACCGTTACTCTGAAACTGTTTTAATTCCAGGAAGACTACGATTATTATGTACGTCATTCAAGCAAAAGCCTACACCAACACCGAAATGATAAGCTGCACGTCGTGTGCACGTCTAATGAAAGCGTCCAGTCATCTTAATAACGAGACAATATGATTGGCGTAAACTGGCAAAATCTTACCGTCCAAAGAACACGTCATTACATCTAAGTATTCCCCATGTAAACCCTCTGACTGCGAGAGTCAGGCCGGTGAGTTATGCTAGACTCGGGAGCACATATAAAGGCGAGAGCTGCCAGCTGCGCAGAGGCAAGAGCATAGTATCACGTGATGTATCAGCCAATATCAGAGGCTGTCGCAGTGTTACACTCTGTCTCTCTCTCTCTCTGCGCAATGCGCTTTCACTTTTCGCCTTTATAGTGGTGGGACGTTCGCGAACGACTTAGCAGAAAAGAACTACTCAGTCAAGTGAACTACTGACTACAGTCGTTCGCACCGCTAGACAGTAGTTCGTTCGCAGTTCGCGTTGGCTACGCTCATATCGGCCACTATTAAAACTAAACAGGCGTAGTTCATTCTTAGTTCAGTCCTTCGTTTCCAGTTGGACGTTCCCCTACAGTAGGACATTCGCTTGCAGTAGGTCGTTCGCGAATGAGCAACGAGTGTTAGAACCGAGTGCTTCTGCCCGCTGTCGGTCCATTGTTTAATTTATTCATTGTTCTTGACTGCAGTTTATTTTGGAAGTTTTCATTGTAAGTATTACAAATGCCATATTTTTATGTTTTTAATTATTTTTTATAATGCTAATAATTTATATATATATATATATATATATATATTATAAATGGCTTCTTTGCTTGCTCTTATATTTATTTTATCAATATAAGGAAATAAATGGTTGTTTTGTGAAGTGACCTACCTGCTATGCGTTCTTGCGACTTCTTCCGACTAAGGGCGTAGGAGTTTGTGTTTTGAATTCGCAAGTAGGTTAATTCAAGTGTGCAAAGTACCTTTATAGTTATTTTGAATAGTTTTGTGATGTTGTATTTGTAGTACTACAAAGCAATAGTTTTGATTGCTTTGTAGTACAGCAATAAAAATACGGTGGTGGACAAAATTGGAGTTTATTACTCTGATAGGACATATGTATGAAAATCTTATAACTAGAGCAATCCTTACATACTAAACAGTAATTTGTATCTTGTACGATGTTTTCTGAATGGGTATTAGCATTCAGAAGACGAGCTTATTATTTTCAATTGATACGAGTTATATTTTTCATTAATTTCAAGAAGTTAATTTTAAAACAATTTAATCTATGAAATTTTCAATTCTTCTGTACTTTCGTACGGATTTTATTACTTTAGATTTTGACTTCCCTTGTTCTGATGATCGTGATGAGGTGCTCCCGGGGTTCCTTGGTTTTCCTGGTCCAATCTGCTAGTGGCGATGATTTCCTCTGCGTCTTCGGTTCCACGGCTAAGAGTTCGGGAATCAGCAACGCTCAGCTCCTTCTGCAACTGTTGATGGCTTAACGTCTGTGGTTTGAACTGCTGCAACTGCGCCAGGCCCCTCGGTCCGGTATACGCTGCACTCCTGGTGTGTATATTTCGCCTTGGGTTGCGCTCCGCTTCGTCAATTCTTCAGCTTGTACCACGTACTAGACGGCCTCGTTCTGTTGTACTCTCGATGTGTCTTCACGTATTATATAACTGATCTCTTTACATGCGTAAGTCAACAGATTAATGTTTTGAGTTGTACGCTTATTTGTTGAAAAACTAAGAGTATCGTAAGTATACGCCTTCACAGGTCGAGTTGTTACAGTTGAGTGCCTGTGTTCAGCCTGAATCTAACGGTTCGTTCAAATTTTTAGAATAATTTGATTGGCTGAGACACCCCCCCCCTTCTCCTCGTAATTCAACTCACCTCACTTGTGTGAACGGAAATAATTCTCACAGTTTGAGAATTGTTATTAGTCCTAATATTCTGAAAAACACCGGATTTCAGATGTCGGACAGGATGTCCTGTTGCAATTTGTATTGCGATTATCTTGGCTGCAAGCCAAGTTATGCTTATTCTAGAATATACATCTGATTGGTAATTTTTATAACTATGACATATTCAAAGCTCTACCCCGTAGCTCACTCACTAGGGGAGTTATTAAATAAAATTAATTATCTCTTTTAATCTTTAATTATATGAACTGAAATTTGCACACCCTATTACTAATATTTCGGCAAACATTTTGGCTATTTTGGTTTTTGCCTATATTTATCGGTTTCCGAAATATTAATAATTTACAATTAGGGCGTGTTCCTAATTGTTATAACTGTATGTGGTTACGTAATGCCAGCGGACGCTGTCGTTGGTCGCTATACAATTCATTTGAACGCTCGCTACTGCACTTGCCGTGATTGTAACGGTTTAAATTTATTTTAACATTGATTTTCAAAACTCTTTACATATAACTCCAAATCTTTGAAATTCGGTTAAGTTATAATATATATTTCTTTATTTAAGACAAGGATTTTTAAAAGTAAACGTCTATAAGTCCGATAATCGGAAGGTGAGAGAACGGATAGTTTGAAAAATTCTTTTTATTCTCTGATTTTTGTTATTTCGACAAAGTTTGTCATAAATATGATACAAATAAAATAACAGAGAATATCGTAGGCTAAGATTGGAGGAAGTTGTTTTAAAAGTTATTAAATAATTAAAACGAATAAATTATTTTTATATTTATTTATACCTCACACAAGCAGAAAAAAACTAGTGTTTGCAAAAGCACAATACGTCCAGTAATAACCAAAGACCAAGCCACATACAGCAACAACTCAAAGAAAACGACAAACTATAAATGACTAGGAAAGATAAGGTACCATAGGTTCCCAAACAACAGTATAAGAGAAATATGTAATGTAACAGATATTAACTCTTGGATTGCGGAAAGAAGAAGGATATGGAATGAACATATATCAAGACTGGATGACACGAAGCTAGTGAAAAAGGCAAGAGATAGCCAACCAAACACGAAGAGGAATATTGGTCGACCAAGGAAGTGATGGAGTGACAGCGTGTAAGACCGTTGTTATAGAACATGACAAGTCCTAACAAGGAAGTTACAGAAGAAGAAGAAATTATTTTTGCTTTTTCAGATATGTGTTATTTATTATAACTCTTAAACTAGAGACAGTTTCGCGATTCTGGCCGACGGCGACAAGAATAAAATTATTTTCATAATTTCCTTTTATTTAAATAATATTTTATTGCGTCTGCTTTGTTGAAACGCCAAAAAAGTATTGGTTACTCAGCTAATCTTCATGTGCTTTGATGTTATCTAACGTGCATCCCTGGCCTATAACCTATGTTAAACAAAAAGTATTGGTTACTCAGCTAATCTTCATGTGCTTTGATGTTATCTCACGTGCATCCCTGGCCTATAATCTATGTTAAATAAAAAGTATTGGTTACTCAGCTAATCTTCATGTGCTTTGATGTTATCTCACGTGCATCCCTGGCCTATAACATATGTTAAACAGAAAGAGGAAGATGTCAATTTTTGTTCTTTAATTATGTATAAAACTTTATAAAAAGGGCAGTTCAACAGTTTAAACTAGTGACCTAGTTTATTGTGATGATTCGCTTATATGAACGACCTAGCTTTGATAAGTTCGAACTTTGCCGTTTTTACTAGCTGAACTGCTACTTGTAATGATCCGGACGAGGCCTTTCAGTGTTTCCACCATTTTCAAGTCCTAAACCACAACCTGAAAATGTCGTGGTTTAGGAGGTGAAAATAGTGGAAACACTGAAATGCCTCGTCCGCAACATGACAAGTAACAGTTCAGCAAGTGAAAACGACAAAGTTGGAATTACAGAGACTGCTAATTCAAATAACAAGACGAACGAATTTTGATTAACTACTTTGCACATCTCTAGACACATATAGAGGCAGTGTAGCCTTTGAGCCTTTGGAAAGCGTAGAGTATGTACAGTGCTGTTGTGTTCCGTGTAGAGCGGCTGCGTCACGTGACTACCACGAGTGTACCTGTCCTAGAAACGTACTGTACCGTGAAGCCTCGTATTGATTCGAAAACTGGGGTTTGAAGATCACAAAATGAAAATGTTCATAGTAGCTCTGTGTGCGTGTATGTGTGTGTGGGCGCGCGCGCATAGGTTTTGCAAGACAATATACTTTCATTACAACCGATGACAACACAAAATCAGCAACGTTGACACAATACGCTATTTGCTGTAATGACAACAAATAAATTAGAAAATTCTACAAAGAATGACAAATATAATAATTATCTGGAATTTCTAACGCTTTCGCGGCCGGCGTCCACGTAGTTGGAACAATATTTTCCGGTCTGTTAGGCCGTAGGGTATTGAGTCGGTAACAACTGGCACGGTGTCCGCCAATTCACGCCCGTGATGAGGTAGAGACAACGTATTTTTTTGTCTATGAAGGCCTACTTATGTAGACGATCTAAACTAGAAAACAGCATCAACCAATCAGCATTAAGGGCTATCTGGTTTTGGAGCACAGCATGCCGGATCCTATTCAGTATGAGCCTTTCCACTCTTCTGTTCATAGTTCAGTGCCCCTGCGCGTTGAACTCACCATCTACTTGCCCTTTCTTAGAACAATCCTAACGTACGCAGCGCCTCATATTGGTCCCTGCTACAACCCTACATTGTTGCGCGCTTGGAAGCTTTCCAATCTCGCACCCTCCGGTATATCTCCAACTCCCCCTGGTATGTCAGAAATGATGTTATCAGACGAGGGTTGAAGGTTCCTTCTGTACATGAGTTTGTGCGATCTCTTGTGCTGAGACTCTTCACTCGTGGCTCTACCTCCTCCTACCCTCACCTCCGTCGCCTTAGTGCAGACGACGGCCCACCTCCTAGAAAACTTAGATACCCTCGAGCTTTGCTCAACAACCCCCCCTCCATAAACATATCGAAAAACATCTGCCCCTCACCCCCGCCCTTGCGGCGCTTGACACTCAACTTTTCTCCATTCCAATCACGTAAGTGACACTCCTTTCTCGTCCCAACCTGACAAGTGAAACGTCCTCTAATCATGATTCTTCCTCTCCAAGTCTAAAAAAAAAATGCTTTCCAGCCGTTGCGAATCACTCCGCGGTTTTACAACACAATAACAGCCTCCATCCCTCCTAGAAGGTGGGCTCCATCGTTTTATTCTAGTGTAAGGCTATCAGACGCATCAGGTAGTCATCGGGTTTACCCGGACACTACAATCACTGGGGCACGTCCAGCAGCTGCCCCACGATTGGATTGGATCTTCTGTTCATCACGATCCAATCATGCTTAAAGATCTACACGGACCCCATGTGCATACGCACCCCCGTTGCTGAACACAGCCGCTGTTGTCGCTTGAGCCAGCCGGAGAAGTCTGCGGTAGCTGAGCATGCTCTCTCCAACGCTGACCGTCGCGTTCTCTTTGAGGAGACCAAGATCTTATCCTCGGATAAGATCTACCTACTACCCTCGGCTGGGGAAAATGGGGAGTCCAACCTTCAAGTTAGTCTCATCCCCCCTCCAGAAACTAGTCTCATCCGTTTACTCTATGACCAGCTTCTAATTACACTACTGACGTGTACTACCCCGACCTGTGTGAAAATTCGCAGTTATTCTGTACCAAATACCATCCTACAAACAACACATTAAATATTTTACATTCGAAAACCATATATTTCCCTAAAAAGTTCGTTTTATAGAACGTAGCCGCTCTATATTTGCTGCTGAAGTCGTCTCGTTTTACGCCGTTACAATTACGTTGTAAATTTTAAGAAGCTAACCTCAACTATATCAATTCTTAAGTACCGGTAACATTTGTGAAGGAAAGGTGTTGGGTGAAATACCAAGAGCAGCGATCTTGAAAACATGGGAAAGGAGATGACCTACCTATCGTACTGCGATTTAAAGGGGACGAAGATGGATAGAGAGAGAGAGAGAGAGATGTGGCTAACTCGACAAGGCATGGCCTTTAGATGATGATGATGGTGGTGGTGGTGGTGGTGTTCCCCAACTACAAACGAGAACTTACCATATAATATATAGTGTAATTGTTTTTATTTTTTAAAATACTTGGATTCGATGTACTTGTCAACGTCTCGGAGTATATCGGTTGAGTCTGGTGGAAGTTGACTGTTACCGGAGAAACACTCAGCGTTGTTACCGGGTAAATCTATTTGTTGCAGTGTTATTCCGCTGTTCGACACGATACAATAACATAATATCACAAACTGTACAACATTTCAGATCACGTTTATTTGAATCTAGCGTAACAGTTTTGCTGCTGCAAGCGATACCAATCTACTCACTTGGTCCGCCTATCCTGTCATTGTTTGGTTTCGAAATATTCTTCTTCTTCTTCATCATCATCTTTTTCGTTTTTCTATATCTTCTTCTTTTTATTTTTCTCTTTTTTCCTTTTCTCTTTTTCTTTCTGCTGCTTCTTTATCTTCATATTTTCTGTTTCTGTTTCTGTTTCTGTTTCTGTTTCTGTTTCTGTTTCTGTTTCTGTTTCTGTTTCTGTTTTTGTTTCTGTTTCTGTTTCCTCCTTCCGTGAGTGTTTCTGTGATGAGTTTACCCGGTCACCCGAAACGCGCCCTATGTGTCCGTTCCCTGAACGCCACTACACGGATACTTTCCCAAAAACTCTACCCCCCCCCCATTGAGCCCGTTTTCAGGGTAATCCTCTCATTAGCAACCTCGTTCGATACCCACTTGTGCCTGCTGTATCTTCAACCCGGCCTCTGCGAACACTGACCCTGGAGTATATAGTGTCTAATCGAAACAGCACGGCCGGTAGCAGGCCACACCCCCACGTGTCGTTGTCCCCGCGGAGGGAGCTCTGTTGAAGCTCTGCACGGGCGACGGTCCTCGAATCGCCGTATGATGGGTCTCATCCCCCTTTCTGTTAAATGGCCAACATTTCTGAGGTTTTTCCTATGTTTCCTTCCCAGTATTGCGTGACTAATTCCTGTAAAACAGTTACCTGATCGTCTATTTACTGACCATTTATCATAATACCATGCCCAACAGCGTGCAGGCGGATAACTTGCTACAGTTATTGTATACCTCATCATTTAAACATTACCATATCTAGAATTTGGTCTGGGGGGAGGGAATCCGGCCGTGTCGGCTTCAAATAAATGAAAAAAACATGTAAAGAGTAATCAATATTATAATTTATAAAATGGTTGAAAAACGTGTGATAACATCCTGAAATGAAACTTATTAAAGTAGACGGTAATGACACAACAGAGATACGTGGTATTCAAAAACATCGTTTACAAGATACTTATTGAGGCTTCACATTTGGAATAATAACTACAGTTTTTAATGTTAAAAATAAAAAAAGATAAAACAAGAAAGTTTTATACACAAAAAATATACACTGTTTGAACATTTTTTAGAGTTTAATTCGCCTTGATTTTTCTTTTGCCATTTTATGATCAACTTCTTTAGGGGGCACTGAATTGACTTTCATATTTCATATGCCAAACGTATACGCAAAAAATGCTGTGTTACAAGTCTGTTTTTATATTTAAAATATCGGTATGGAGAACCATACATGACTTCCATGTTCTAAGATTTATATTTAAAATCATTTACTTGAATTCGGTTCGATAATTTCAAAAAATAATATCGCCCACACTCAAAGGATTTTCACTGTTTATAGATATTTTTGTTATTATGGGGTAATCGTTTAATATAATGTTTTTTCGAGTCACTTTATCTATAAACATTAGGTACTTTATTCTTATAAAGAAGCTGAACTACGCAGATAATCATCCCTCCTCCTCAACGGATCCCCACCATTAATGATATTGTTCCGACGGTCTACTTGATCGTAACAGTGGAAAACAAAATACAAGACACCAATTAAGTCACTAATTACCAGCTTTAATTTCCACAGTTAAACAGTTCCTAATTAACAACACAGACTCCTACAACAAATAAACTAAAAATCGTTCACACGCAATAGAATGTCAACTAATATTAAAACACAATTGTATTACACTGTATTGTTTATTCACTAATATCCACTTGAACGCACACGGTAATATCGCCCGATAATCACTTGTAATCGCCCGACAATAAACTGAACTGAACGTCGTTGAGTACTGGTATTTATACCCACCCAAATTACTAGATTATTCCATATTGCGCGTCAGTGTGTATGCATAATTAATTGCGGCCTTGACACAGTTTGCCCGGCTTCTGGTGCAGTCTAGCAAATGCGTCGAGAGTCACCTACGCCACCGATTACATTCCGGATCCCTATGGAACTTTCGATAAACACGTAGATTGTTCTGTGATGTCGTAACACTGCCCCCTCCTTAACCCTGTTCCTTCCGAACTGGCAAACCTGTCTGAAGTAGTACTTAGCGAGGCGATCTAGGTGGACGACCTTGAACTTTCGCTGTCCTTACTACTGAATCCGATAAACAACATCGTTGATTCTTTTTTTCACAGTGTAGGGTCCTTCCCAGTTAGAATGAAGCTTATGTGAGCGACCACGACGGCGCTTTGGGTTGAACAACCAGACCTGATATCCTTCTTGGAAACCCACACTATTGCTGCGAATGTCATAACGAGTTTTCATTTTATCACTGGCTATCTTCAGCCGTCCTCTTACCAAGCGATTCATTTCTCGCAGTTGGTTTTCTAATTGCGAGGAATAGTTCTGTGGCTCTTGGAACTGAGTCTCAGGTGATCCGAACATTAAGTCCCCAGGAAAACGAATCTCCCGCCCAAACACCAATGTTGCTGGAGTCATTCCGGTTGTGTCGTGTACTGATGATCTATACGCCATGAGGAATAGTGGTATACGTTGTTCCCAGTCTGTTTGGTTCTCGTCAACAACCTTCGAAAGATGCTGCTGAAGTGTCCTTTTGAATCTCTCAACCATCCCGTCCGACTGAGGATGCAGAGGCGTTGTCCTGGTCTTTCGAATTCCGACTAGATGGCATAATTCTTTAAACACCCCTGATTCGAAATTTCTCCCTTGATCCGTATAGATTTCCATAGGGGCTCCATAACGGCAACAGAAGTTGTGAACTAACTCCTTTGCCACAGTGGTAACCTCCTGATTTGGAATTGCGTAGGCTTCCACCCACTTAGTAAAGTAGTCACCTACAACCATGATGTACCGGTTTCCATCGTCAGTAACTGAGAATGGTCCAGCAGTGTCTATGCCAATCCTCTCGAAAGGCAGTCCAACGTTATACTGTCTCATTTTTCCCCTGCTTCTGGTTTGTGAGCCCTTGCTTGCAGCACATATTTCACACGTCCGAACCCATTCCTCTTCGTCGTGGCGAAGATGAAGCCAATAGAATCGCTTCCATATTTTGTCAAGGGTTTTGTTAACGCCAAGATGGCCTCCAGATGTTCCATCATGCATCTCCTTCAAAACAGACTGCACTTTACTTCGGGGAACTATCAACTGCATGACCACGTCTCGTCCATCTGCACTTTCCCAAGCCCTTTTCAGCAATCCGTTTTCTACGGTAAGAGATTCCCATTGTGCCCAGTAGCTCTTCAGCACTTCGGAACCATGGCAGATATCTTGCCAATCCGGGCGGCGACCTTCCTCTTTTGCTGTCAAGATCGGTCCAATGTCTTCATCAGTCATCTGTTCTTGTCGACAGTCTTGTGTTGTCCAGCCGTCTGCCAGGAAATCTACAGTGATGGCTTGAACATGTTCGCTTGAGTTTTGTTCTTCATTTCTGTGGCAATGTCGGCAGTCTTCCGGGCACGTTCTTCGTGATAAGCCATCTGCATTATCATGCAGGCGCCCCTGCCGATGTTGTACCTTGACGTTGTACACTTGCAGACGTTCGAGCCACCTTGCCAACTGTCCTTCCGGATTTTTAAATCTCAAGAGCCATGAAAGCGCGGTATGGTCGGTACGTAGTGAAAATTCTCTCCCATAGAGGTATTTATGGAAGTGCTCCAAAGCTCTGACAATTGCCAACAACTCTCCTAGACCAGTATTGCTTGCGTCTGTGTCTACGATGTACTTCCCTTTGAAGCTGGAAAAGCGAGAATTGGCTGCAAACATAATGCAATCTTCAAAGTTCTAAATGCTTGGTCTGGACCACTGGAAGTTTCGTTTATTTTCCGTTAGCTCATGTAGTGGTTTAGCAATAGTAGCGAAGCCTCTCACAAAACGTCTGTAATATGAGCATTACCCCAGGAAACTCCGAACTTTGTGTTTACTCTTCGGCACTGGCCAGTCTCTTATGGCGTCTACTTTATTAGGATCCATGCTAACACCCGATGCCGAAACCAGATGGCCCAGATACTGTACTTCCTTCTGGAATAGAGAACAATTCTTCGTGCTCAGCTTCAGTTGGGCACCGTGAATTCTAGTTAGAACCTTCTTAAGGTTTTCCAAATGGTCTTTGAAATTCTTCCCGATGACTATGACATCGTCTAAATAAACAAGGCAAGTTTTCCATGTCAGGCCTCGGAGTACCAGGTCCATCAATCTTTCAAATGTTGCTGGTGCATTACAGAGTCCAAATGGCATGACGTTAAATTGGAATAAGCCGCTTGGGGTCGAGAAAGCGATCTTTTCCTTGTCTTCTTGATGAAGATCCACTTGCCAATATCCACTCTTCAGGTCCAATGTGGAAAACCACTGTGCTCCGGACAACGTGTCGAGTGTATCGTCAACGCGAGGTAATGGATAGCAGTCTTTCTTTGCAACGTCATTTAACCTCCGGTAGTCTACGCAGAAACGCAATCCACCATCCTTCTTCGCTACCAGCACTACAGGAGAAGACCAAGCACTTGACGAAGGTTCGATTACTCCCTCTGTCAACATGTGCTGTATTAACCGAGACATTTCCTCTTGGTTAGATAATGGAGGCCTTCGAGGAGGTTGGTGTATCGATGTTGTGTCCCCGGTATTGTTGCCATGTTGTACAAGAGAGGTTCTTCCCAGTGACTGTCCCCGAACTGCAAAAGAATCTTTGAATTCATGTAAAAACCGTCTGAGTTCTTTTACCTCACCCCTTGAGAGGTCGTTAGAAGATCTGTTCAATAATTCTTGCAGTTCCTCTGGTAATTTGGAAGTATCCGAAGCACAACTGGATCTTTGTTGCGTCATTCCGGCAACCCAGGCCACAGGAGCCAACCTAATTGCGGTATTCATCTAATTTCAGAACTTTCATGTGAAAGTAGGCGAAGGAAATGAAAAGATATCAGACTAAAGTAAGTAATATATATAAAACTTTCACTAATGAAACTTCAACTTTCAACTTACTGTTGTCACTTCCCAAACGTTTCGAGATGTTGTTTCTCTTCTTCAGTGGGTGTAATACTGACTGTCGATTACAGATTCTGTAAGTGACAACAGTAAGTTCATTAGCGAAAGGTTTATATATATTATTAAATTAATAAAGTGAACGAAGAAGATGCAACAACAAGATAATACTAAAGTAAGGTATAGCCTAAAGGCCACAAACATTTTTAAGACAGCTGGTTAAAATTTATTAAAATAGGCGTACAACCAAAGTTTACTGTAGTAGTTGCACAGTGTGTTGGCCTATTAGTTGCGAGGACGATTAATATTTCGGACCGTAAAGAAGTTGTAGTTACAGTATTATGAAAACTGATTATTTTACGGTAGGTGGATAAGAAGACACGTGTTAGTTGGTATAATATGATGTTCAAGAGTCACATGGATAGGTTGCTGTACCTACGCTTATGACATGGTTGGGTGTTGGTATCGATTTTCATTCGGCCGTGACCGACTACTGCTGCCGCCTACAATCGCGCTCAATAAACATTTATTATTCGGTACAAATTGTTATCAGTAAAATAAGCGTTATAGTGTTGATATACTGCTGTTACGACTATGCGGCGTACCACGACGGCGTTTTATTGCTGTTAAACTAGAAGTTTATTGTTTGGAATATGCGTGTGTTAGGAAACGGTTGACAGATAACCTAAAACGTGTTCGGGTATTTTTTAAGAAACAATAAAGTGTGGGGTGAAGGGTATGGGTAAAAATGTTTATAGTGTTAGTTCAAGTTACAGCCCACAGATGTTACGTAACTGTACAAGTCGTTTGCTAAGTAAGGTGTAGTGGTGTGCCGTTCATGTACGGGATGCCGCGTGTTCATAGCAGCCATGCAGGTGACACTAAAAAGCTACAGGTATACCTTTCATAAGAAAACTATGTGTATAATTATTGTGTAACAGATTTTATTAAATAGCCTGTATTACGTCAGTTTCTTTGTACCAGGATGTAACTAACCTCAATTTAAAAGTATATAGTTTGTGTTCTTGTAATTTGTACTATTTATTATTTACGGTTATTGTGATTGCGCTTGCACAGCTTCCGTATTTTGTGAATTTATGAGTGTGATTAAATTTTGAAATATGAAATATAGCCTAGTACATCCGCGTATAACAGGGCAAAATGTATACAAGTATAAACCGTTCATCTTCACGGTTAGTTTACTAACCGTGGTTTGTGGATTATAGAAGGCTAGACTTACAGTAGGCCCGAACTATTTTCTATTAACTCCTTGATGTCTTCTGTTTCACGCTTCCGTTCTTCTTTTTGTCCTTCTTCTGTTTCTAGCATTAGTGCTTTCTGACGTTCCTCTGTCTCTAGCAGGAGAGTTTTCTGTCTCGCTTCCGCTTTCTCGTCTTGTCGTTTTTCTGCCTCTTCCGCCTCCTGCCTGCGTTTCTCATCCTGTCGTTTCTCCGTCTGTAACAGCAGCGCCTGTAAATTTTCCATCATCTGATTGGCATCCATTGTTTACCGATTAATTAGAAATTACACAGTCTTGTACAAGTTTCCACTGTTAACGGTTCTATCCCAGTTCTGACACCACTGTTACGACGGTCTACTTGATCGTCGTAGGTACAGTGGAAAACAAAATACAAGACACCAATTAAGTCACTAATTACCAGCTTTAATTTCCACAGTTAAACAGTTCGTAATTAACAACACAGTCTCCTACAACAAATAAACTAAAAATCGTTCACACGCAATACAATGTCAACTAATATTAAAATACAATTGTATTACAATATACCGCCCGATTATAAAACACCGCACTTCACTAATAACCACTTGAACGCACACAGTAATATCGCCCGATAATCACTTGTAATCGCCCGACAATAAACTGAACTCAACGTCGTTGAGTACTGGTATTTATACCCATCCAAATTACTAGATTATTCCATACTGCGCGTCAGTTTGTATGACGTAATTAATTGCGGCCTTGACACAGTTCGCCCGGCTTCTGGTACAGTCTAGCAAATGCGTCGAGAGTCACGTACGCCACCGCATTACTACCGGATCGCTCTGGAACGTTCGATAAACACGTAGATTGTTCTGTGATGTCGTAACAATATTTACACTTTCATAGAGTAATAGTTTCATCATTTGTAATTTCTAATGTATCTTATACTTCAAAATTAAATATTCGTACTTTACTTGATTTCAGTAGAGCAATTTTATAAAAATTACCCCCTCCCCCTTCAACTGCTCACACCATTTTACAGTGGGTTTATATGACTTTATTTTCGGGGCACTTATTTATTAAAATTAAGTACGTTACTCTTGTTAAAACACAAAACAATGCAGGTAAACTACCCCTCCCTCCTAACCAAACAACCTGGTTGCCTGGCAACAAAATTATTTTATTCTTAACAATGACCGTTGTTCGAAAAAGTTTAAATGAATTTTTAAGTACTTTTCTCTGTTAAAAAGTAAAATGTTGCAGGTAAACTACCCCTCCCACTTAACCGATCTTCACCAAAATCAATACGCCTTGAGTCCTCTACAGCTCATGTACATTTGCAAAATATTATTTGATTCTGTTTGAATGTGCGGCAGTATCGTTTGCTATAGAAAAAAATCTACACAAAGAAGACACACACACTGACATACACACGCACGCACACACACACACGCACACACATTTTTTGGAAACCGATTTTTCTTTATGTTTTGAAGCGAGTATAATCAGAATCAGCCCTTATCTCGAACACCATTTTTTCGCGATCACCATAAATCCATTTCCTTACCCTCCCCCGAGGGTCGAAAAATGTTGTCCCCAGAGGAAATATGAATTTTGTTAATCTCTTAATTTTTAAAAATCTGTATAATATTTACCTTATTTCTTCCGTCGTGTGACTTCGTTTTGCGTTTTGATTTGATTTTACGCGTTTCGAGACATATGTCTCGTCATCAGAAATAAATAAAATAAAAATTCACTCTTGCGAGGTCGTTACATATTAAAATACAAAAATTCGAAAACGATTACACACAGACCCGCTTTACTTGAGTGCGCACTCGAGTCGGACCGATCGGACACTGATTATCAATAGCTACCATGTAGACAGGTTTATTGCGGATTTGATTTAAAATTTAAATGATCGCTTAACACGAAGTCACGACTGTGTGCGTCATTGTACGCCCTGTATATCTCAAATCCTTCCAAGGCGTTCTTGTAAGTGCCTTTGTTACAAAAATGCATGGGTTTCAAGTTGGAAACAAAGCTTGTATATTTATGATTTTCGCTTATCAAGTGACGTGCATAGTTGGATTTTACGTTTGATAGTGTTGTCTGACCCTTCAGATTCTGCTTAGGTGTATGTTCAATAAAACGTTTTTGGAAACTCCTTCCCGTCTGGCCGATATAGAAGCATTCACAATCGTCGCACGATAATTTATACACCCCCGTTTTCTTTTCTAAAGGGATAGTTATTTTATTACGGAGTATGTTCATAAGATTATTGTTAGTTTTAAATATTACGGTTCTATTGTTATTATTTAACACACTAGTTAAAATTGTTGGCATTATGTTGGTGTTCGTCGTTGAAATAAAAATGGTTTTAGTGTCTTTTTCTATACGAGGTTTAGATAGCTTGTGCTTTTGTTTCCTGAGGAGGTTGTCAATCAAGGAGCTATTGTAGCCATTGTCTTGAGCTATGTATTTTATTGTGTTTAGTTCGTCATTAAAATCCTCGTCGTCAAGAGGTACTGTTAAAAGTCTGTGTATAAAGTAATTAAAGGCTGCCTTTTTTGCGCAAAGGGGTGATGTGAGTCGACAGGTATGGTTACATCGGTGGTGGTTGGTTTCCTATAGATATTGAATTTCAGTTTATCAATGTGTTTAGTAACTGTTAAGTCCAAAAAGCTTAATTTATTATTTGTTTCAGTCTCAAGAGTGAACTGAATATTCTTATTTATATTATTCATAATTTAAAATTTTCGATCTGTCGTAAAGTACCTTTATATATTATAAATGTGGCATCAACATAACGTGCACAAAATATGATATTATTTTTGTGAATGTTGTTAGAAAACATAAATGTGTTTTCATAAAAATTCAAATAAATGTCAGCAAGCAAACCAGACAGCGGCGAGCCCATTGCTAAACCATCACGTTGACTGTAAAACTGGTCATCGAAAGTAAAATAATTTTGACCCAAAATGACTTCAAGTAGGCTCATTAGCTCTTCTATCATTTGGGCGTTTAATTTGTTACTTTCAAACAAGTTATTCCTTAGAATCTGCAGCGTTTCCCTAACTGGTATGTTAGTATACAAGTTGATAATGTCAAAGGATGCCAATTTATAATTAGGGGGTAACTTAACAGTCTTAACCTTATTTATAAAGTCAGTGAGATATGTTAAATAAGGTGCAAAGCGGGTATGTGTGTAATCGTTTTCGAATATTTGTATTTTAATATGTAACGACCTCGCAAGAGTGAATTTTTATTTTATTTATTTCTGATGACGAGACATATGTCTCGAAACGCGTAAAATCAAATCAAAACGCAAAACGAAGTCACACGACGGAAGAAATAAGGTAAATATTATACAGATTTTGTCAATAAGTGACTTGGATACCATTTCAAACTTGTCTTTCTTAATTTTTAGGCCATTTTATTATTATTTTTATGTGTGTACGCTGATATAATAGTAACTCTTTTTAAATATAGAAGCAGATTTATTACACACCATTTGAGTATACGTTTGAAATATGAAATATAGGAAAATCAATTCAGTCAGTCAGTCAGTGTCTTCCAAACAATATTTGAACAACACTTTTTATTGTGTTATTACCTTTAAATTTGTGGGATTGATATCCGATGTTATCACACGTCTTTCAACCACTTTAAAGATAGTAACGTTGATTACACTTAACTTGTTTTTTTTCTCTTTTGTATGAAGCCAATTCGACCAAATTCTAGATACGTCACTGATTTTAAAACTTCTACATTACTAAATGGTTCGTATAATTCTTTATTATAACGTATCCGCCATACACTCCTTTCAAATACTAGACCATAAATTTTCCGTAATATATTTTTTTCAAAAGTTAAAAGATGTCTTTAATTTTTGATTCAGTTTATTCATTACAGTTTGCTGATGACCGATTAATTACTTTTGGCTCAAGATTTTGAAGACATAGAGTACATGACTAGAAAATTGATACAGGAAGATCAGAAATGGGGCTAAAGATGAATATGAATAAAACAAAATACATGGCAATAGGTGACTTTCATCAAGACTTGATATTGGAGGAAGAATGGGGAAGATTTCATATACAGAGGAATAGAAGTATTTAGGAGTAAAAATTACAGCCAGAGGGAAGCAAGACAAAGAAATACAATCCAGAATTAATTTGAGAAAGATAGCTGTATCTTCGTTAAATGGAATTCTGTGAGATAAGCAAATTACACCAGAAACTAAAGCCAAAATATTTAAAACCATTGTTAGAAGTATCATGACTTACGCCTCAGAAGTTTGGACTAGTAATAAACACACAAGAACAAAATTAGTGAAGCAGAGACGGACTTTTGGAGACGTTCTGCAAGAGTATCCAGACGTGAGAAAATTAGAAATGAAGTCATTAAGGCCAGAAAGAATGTGAAAAATTCAATTGTTGATTTGATCCAAACAAAAAATTACAATGGTATGGACACACGAAAAGAATGGCACAGGAAATATTGCTAAGGAGAGTTATGGAATGGACCCCACCAGGAAGAAGGAAAAGAGGAAGACCTTTCACCTGGACAGAAGAAATTCAGACTATATTGAGGGAATGGGAAATTGAAGAAGATCTTTGGATGGACAAGCAGCAGTGGAAGATGAGAATTCGACCACTTCTATAATCTTTGGTTCCGGAAAATGTGTAAACATCTACTTCTTATTTGATTTAACAATCCAAAGCAGCATCTACTTGCTACTGAGATACTCTTTTTGATCTCATTTATAGTGTCACTGTTTGTTTCCACTAAAATTCTTAGCTCTTTCAAAAAAATACGAATTTCATGTCTACATGGAGTACCTATAAGATTATTATAGAGGTTGAGAAGAATTCTCAAAGTGGAGGTACTGTGAGGATAACTAAGGCACAGCGAATGGGGTGGTGTGAACATGCGTACGGACGAACACACTAAACAAGCTTAAAGAGGTTGTAGAATAAAGAACAGTGGGATGGAAACAGAGGAGGAAAGTCTAAGATCATGTGGAGAAATACAAAGGATAGGAATAAGTATAGGAAGCTGGCCGAAGAGGCCAAGCAAATTGAAAAGTAGAGTCGGGGGGGGGGGAAGTGACTCGCCAGTACCATTTAGGCTGCGAAGTAGGAAGAACTCAAAAGATCGACTATTATCGACGCTCTTCACAATCGAGAATATCCAGTAGCGTGGCGTACATGTAACCGCTGTTGCCGGCTGCAACAGTACAGAAAATGAAAAATATCGGTATGGAGAACCATACATGACTTCCATATTCTAAGATTTATATTTAAAATCATTTTCGAAATGAAATATTACCATAGAAACTACTTCTTTCTACTTACTGCTTCAGCCTTAACCACAGTACTGTGGTCACTAACGTATACCACCTCACGTTATCGCACTCGATTTTCACTGATGATGGAAGTCGATGGCATTGCCGAAATGTCTGGTTTTGTAGAAAACATTGGACTACGGCCAAATATCCCGGGAAGGAATTTTAACAAAAACTACTTCTTTGTTGCCGATAACGTTGTACACATATATATCAGTGGCGAAGTTACATGGAGCCAATTGAGGCAATGCCTACCCTAAAAAATTCTGTAGAATAAAAATTATAAATACGTATGAACTACATAGCGTAAAGATTATACATTGTTACTGCGACTGTCAAATTTATTAAACCGAAACGTGCTTTATTGAGCGACCGCTAGATGGTGACAGGTGAGATTCGGCATAGTTCGTTTAAAGCGAATGAGGCAACCTGAACTTGCCTCAGCGTTTTTCGTATACATCGTATGTAAGCAATGTAGTGGTGTGATAGGGAAGTGTAGGGAGGGGGGATTGTCCCGCGCTGTACACATAGAGCGTTGAGGCATGCCTCACTTCTGTGGTCCAAACAGTTAAGTTAAAGCGCCTGTGTTGTTTCTAAGTGTTTATTTTATGCGGTTATTAAAAGTGTCACTGTTATTCCGCTGAACTAACAGATGATCAAGATTGTTATTTGAATTATTTGTAACATTAAACATATATATAGAAACTAAACAAGTTTAAAAATTTGGAGTTCAATCAGTTGTATTATTGTGTATGACTAATACAAGGATTGTTCAATAGAAACACGTATAGAGCTGTAAAGCATTTTTTATTCAACGATTTTAAAAGAAGTCTCCAATAACATTAAGACATGAGTTCCACTGTTGCGCTAACCTGTAGATTCCCTGCTAGTAAAATTCTTACGGCTGTTTGTGGAACCATTCGGTTACAGCAAACTCTACCTCAGCGTCCGATTTGAACCACCGTCCTTTTAGTGATTCCTTAAAAAAAATTTAACATAAGATTTTTGCCTACCCATTCATTAACTACTAGCTTCGCCAGTAAGCAAATTGATGTCCATTTTTTCGGCTTGCACGCGTTATGTTGGTGTGGGTTTCGGCACTTTCCATTTAAAAAGCGTGCAAACGTAAGAAAATAAACATGAGTGAGGCCAGAAATAACGTGAATTGTGTGTGTGTGTGTGTGTGTGTGTGTGTGTGTGTGCGCGTGCGTGCGTGCGTGCGTGCGTGCGTGCGTGCGTGCGTGCGTGCGTGCGTGCGTGCGTACGTGCGTGCGTGCGTGCGTGTGTGTGTGTGTGTGTGTGTGTGTGTGTGTGTGTGTGTGTGTGTGTGTGTGTGTGTGTGTGTGTGTGTGTGTGTGTGTGTGTGTGTGTGTGTGTGTGTGTGTGTGTGTGTGTGTGTGTGTGTGTGTGTGTGTGTGTGTGTGTGTGTGTGTGTGTGTGTGTCTTACCTGCCTTTTTATTGCTGTATTAAATGAAAAATATTATATTACATTAAAATGAAAAAATTATAATTTTATTGCCTGGCAACAAAATTATTTTATTTTTAACAATTACCATTGTTTGAAAAAGTTTAAATAAATTTTCAAGTACTTTACTCTTGTTAAAACGTAAAAGGTTGCAGGTAAACTACCCCTTTCCCTTAACCGATCTTCACCAAAATCGAAAGTCCTTGAGACCTCTACAATTCAGGGACGTATGCAAAAAATTATTTGATTCTGTTTGAATTTGCGGCTGTTATCGTTTGCCATAGAAAATACGCTTGATAAAAAAACGTTGCAGGTAAACTACCCCTTCCCCTTAACCGATCTTCACCAACAACAATAGGTCTTGAGTACTCTACAAATCAGGGCTGTATGCAAAACATTATTTGATTCTGTTTGAATTTGCGGCTGTTATCGTTTGCCATAGAAAATACGCTTGATAAAAAACGTTGCAGGTAAACTACCCCTTCCCCTTAACCGATCTTCACCAAAAACAATAGGTCTTGAGAACTCTACAATTTAGGGCTGTATGCAAATAATCTTTTTATTCTGTTTGAATTTGCGGCTGTTATCGTTTGCCATAGGAAATACCCTTGTTAAAACATAAAACGTTACAGGTAAACTACCCCTTTCCCTTAACCGATCTTCACCAAAAACAATAGGTCTTGAGAACTCTACAATTCAGGGCTGTATACGAAACATTATTTAATTCTGTTTGAATTTACGGCTGTTATCGTTTGCCAAAAAAAAATTTCTCTTGATAAAAAAAACCGTTCAGGTAAACTACCCCTTTCCCTCAACCGATCTTCACCAAAAACAATAGGTCGTGAGTACTCTACAAATCAGGGCTGTATGCAAAAAATTATTTGATTCTGTTTGAATTTGCGGCAGTTATCGTTTGCCATAGAAAAAAATCTACACACAGATAGACACACAGACACATAGACAGACAGACACACAGACACTTTCCGGAAAACGACTTTTTTTCATGTTTTGAGTGTAGTACAATCAGAATCTGCAATAATCTCAAACACGATTTTTTTTGCCATCACCATACTTCCATTCCTTAAGGAATATGGAAGTAAAATTAATGATATCACACAATAAATACTTTAGCTATTGAATAATTTGAAGTGCAAACGATATTAGTAGAAATTTGAAATGCAAACGAAATGGAAACTTGAAGAAAAGCATAGCGTAGCTTTCGAACTGCCGGACACTTCCACCGTCGTTTTAATGCTGTGTTGCCTGCCCAGACATCGACAACGTTTTACTCCTACGGTCATTGACCTCGTAGTAGTTGTTACTGAGATGACATTGGGGAAGGGTCTCGTCCGTCTAATGTGTTGGCGCTGCATAAACCGGAAAACGCTCAGTTAGGAGCTTGGTACCAGTTACTGCGTACTAATTTCTATTTTGTTCTTTTCGTTGTGTGTTTCTCTGAACTTTTTTACTTCCATATTCCTTAAGGAATGGAAGTATGGTGATGGCAAAAAAAATCGTGTTCGAGATTATTGCAGATTCTGATTGTACTACACTCAAAACATGAAAAAAAGTCGTTTTCCGAAAAGTGTCTGTGTGTGTGTCTGTCTGTGTGTCTATGTGTCTGTCTGTAGTTTTTTTTCTATGGCAAACGATAACTGCCGCAAATTCAAACAAAATCAAATAATTTTTTGCATACAGCCCTGATTTGTAGAGGACTCGCGACCTATTGTTTTTGGTGAAGATCGGTTGAGGGAAAGGGGTAGTTTACCTGCAACGGTTTTTTTTTATCAAGGGAAATTTTTTTTTTTTGGCAAACGATAACAGCCTCAAATTCAAACAGAATCAAATAATGTTTCGCATACAGCCCTGAATTGTAGAGTTTTCAAGACCTATTGTTTTTGGTGAAGATCGGTTAAGGGAAAGGGGTAGTTTACCTGTAACGTTTTATGTTTTAACAAGGGTATTTCCTATGGCAAACGATAACAGCCGCAAATTCAAACAGAATCAAAAGATTATTTGCATACAGCCCTAAATTGTAGAGTTCTCAAGATCTATTGTTTTTGGTGAAGATCGGTTAAGGGAAAGGGGTAGTTTACCTACAAGTTTTTTTAACAAGGGTATTTTCTATGGCAAACGATAACAGCCGCAAATTCAAACAGAATCAAATGATTTTCTGCATACAGCCCTGATTTGTAGAGTACTCAAGACCTATTGTTTTTGGTGAAGATCGGTTGAGGGGAAGGGGTAGTTTACCTGCAACGTTTTTTATCAAGCGTATTTTCTATGGCAAACGATAACTGCCGCAAATTCAAACAGAATCAAATAATTTTTTGCATACTTCAGTGAATTGTAGAGGACTCAAGGCCTTTAGATTTTGGTGAAGATCAGTTAAGGGGAAGGGGTAGTTTACCTGCAACCTTTTACGTTTTAACAAGAGTAAAGTACTTGAAAATTCATTTAAACTTTTTCAAACAATGGTAATTGTTGAAAATAAAATAATTTTGTTGCCAGGCAATCTGAAAATTTCAGATTTTGTACCACAAAATCTGAAAAGATTATACGATAGTTTATGAAATGGTTAATAATACGTCAGTGGAAGGTGTAATGAGAAATTAGCAGAAATGGAAACCTGGGGAATGTTAACTGTTCTGTAGATACAATTTTGTCAGAATGTTTGGAAATGATCATCAACATTGAAGAAAAAGTAAGCATATTAAGAAACATATGTAAATACTTATTATAAAAAAATAATGTTTGTTTTTTGATAAAGTCATTTTGATTATAAAATATAAATATTTACAACAAGAAAAGAATTTTCAGTTTTCAAAATTTAAATATATTTTTATAAAACAATGGGTTCTTCATTGAGGTGGGGACCATGTCACTCACTCCATCTCAAGCCTCCTCTCCCATTTTGCAGAAAAAGAGGACCCTGTCAAGGCTGATACTTTGACGACAGTGACAGGGCTTTCCACCAAATTCAGCAGAGTGACAGGTAGGCCCAACTCTGATTGGCTCCTCAGATTTCCCCAGCGTTAGTAGGTTCTATGAAAATATTTTATTTCAAAAATGATTTTAAATATAAATCTTAGATATGTTTTATAAATCTCATGTTTTATGTTTTAACATGGGTAATTTTTTATATGACGAACCATAACTGCCGTAAATTCAAACAGAATCAAATAATTTTTTACATATGTGCCTGAGCTATAGAGAACTCAATGTCTGTTGATTTTGGTGAAGATCGGTTACGGGGAAAGGGCAGTTTACCTGAAACATTTTTTGTTGTAACATGAGTAAAGTACTTAATTTTGATAAAGTATCCTGATAAGATCTTAATAATCCACTGTAGAAACGTAGATGAAATATCTATAAATGAAGAGGCTAGTTGAACGGGCTGGGGGTAATTTTCTATAAACCAAAATTATAGTTGAAGGGGGAGGGGATAATATTTTTTTATATGTGTACTACGTTATTGGCAAGAAAGAAGTATTTTTTTGTTAAAATTCCTTCCCTGGCTGTTTGGCTGAAAATGATTTTAAATATAAATCTTAGAATATGGAAGTCATGTATGGTTCTCCATACCGATATTTTTTATTATTTTTTATTCGAATTTTTGTATCCCCATTTATTCTGTGTAAGTATAATGGAGTCGAATTCCGTTGAACCAGGACCCTTTTCCTGCCAGCGAAAAATAGAAAATACGCTAAAAAAAATATTTTTGCTCTAAATAGAATGCTAAAAGGAATATCAAAAATTTGGATTAATTTTTACGCTAACGTTTAGATCTAACTCAGCCGGTAACAGCTGTTATGTACTCACGCCACGTCACTAAGAATATCACGAAAATGTTTGCTCTGTGCACTATATGAAGGTTCCACACAATATTTATTAAATCCTTATCGTGAATGTCGACTGTGTGTGTGTGTGTGTGTGTGTGTGTGTGTGTGTGTGTGTGTGTGTGTGTGTGTGTGTGTGTGTGTGTGTGTGTGTGTGTGTGTGTGTGTGTGTGTGTGTGTGTGTGTGTGTGTGTGTGTGTGTGTGTGTGTGTGTGTGTGTGTGTGTGTGTGTGTGTGTGTGTGTGTGTGTGTGTGTGTGTGTGTGTGTGTGTGTGTGTGTGTGTGTGTGTGTGTGTGTGTGTGTGTGTGTGTGTGTGTGTGTGTGTGTGTGTGTGTGTGTGTGTGTGTGTGTGTGTGTTGGCGTTTTGTTTACATAACCCTCTCGCATCAGCTGGTGTGTCGCCGGTTAGTTGTTACAAACACAACTATCAGCCAACGAATACACTTCGCTGGACAATTTGTTAATATCAGATATTACGCTCAAACGGTTGTTCAGTTCAATTCACACACACACAACGTCAACTGACCTGTAAAACATTTTATACTGATACCCTGGATTATTTGTCGGCATGATTTGTAGACAACCGTTTTTGTTTTAAAGGTGTTGGTAGGAATTAATGAGATTTCAAATCTAGTAAAAAGGATCAAAATACAGACTGGAGAAAACAACAAAAGAGGTTTTCGTTTTTTCAGACAAATACAAAAAACTACATTAAAAAAGTATAGAGTATAGGTACAGAAATAAGTACGCCAAGTGTATTATATAGCTCTTCTTCTTCTTCTGGCACTACGGTCCCTGTAGAACCCTGGCCCGCTCAACGAATCTCCTCCATTCTTCTCTGTCCAGAGCCTTACTCCTCCAACCTGCCACTCTCATCTCCCTCAAATCCCCTTCCACTACCATCTTCTCCTCAGACGTCCTCTCCTCCTTACTCCGGCTTCCTTTCCAATGGCATTTTTGGGCCTCGGTCACTTCTCGTTCTCACCACGTGTCCCAACCATCTCAACTTTTGCGCCTTCACTGCCGCAACTATGTCCGCTCCTCCGTAAATGTCTCTTAGCTCACGATTCTTTGTTTCTTCTCCTCCACATCTCTTCGTCCATAAATTCTTCTCAGAACTTTCCTCTCGAAAACGCCAAGGTTTTTATATCTTCTAACTTCAGTACGCATGTCTCGCTTGCATATGTTAATATAGGTCTGATTACTGTGGTGTATATTTTGACATTTTTTAATACATTCATGGATTGGAATATATTTTTTAATGCGTAGTAGCTTTTGTAGCTTCTATAAAATATTACAACAAGGGTTATATTTTTATATTTCTCAGATCCAAAACGAGTCAAATCGGCAGTCTTGAACGAGGGCATCAGAGGACAGCTTGATAAAATTGGTGTGGTGTTGACAGAGGAATTTGAGAGGGTAGATAGTCTTAGATATCTTGGGTCCCTCTTGCCGTCAAATAATCAGGTGGCAATGAAAATTCAAGACAAACTGCCCATGGGAAATAGGTGCTACCTTCCTTTGCTGCCTATCCTGAAGTCCAGCAACGTTTCTAGAACCTCCAAGGTCAAGATTTACAAAACCGTATTGCGGCCATTAGTATTGTATGCTTCAAAAGGCTGGACCATGACTTCAGCCCTAGAAAATATGGTCAGAAGATGGGAAAGAAATGTTCTGAGGAGGATATATGGCGGTGTACTGTATGCCGGAATGTGGCGTGTGAGGACAAGTGCCGAATTGTACGAACTACACGAGGAACGGGACATCGTTACAGGAATAAAACAAGGTAGAATTAGGTGGGCAGGTCACGTACAAAGAATGACAGAGAAGGGGGCAGTGAAAAAAGATTCGTTGGAGGACCAGAAGTAAGAAGAGCAAGAGTGAGATCGAGAAGAAGATGGGTGGACGATGTAGATGAAGACCGTCAGAAGATGGCGAAGAGTCGGACAGGATAGAGTGGAGTGGAGGCACGTCATTCTGGAGGCCGGGGCTCTTCATGAGCTGCAGCGCTGTGGAATAGGAGTAGTTGACCAAGGGGGGGAGGGGTATTATCTGTACGTGTTCTAAATACACCAATATTTTCATAATTTCATAGTTTATTTATAATTCTGAAACATTATATAACATTTGCTTAACATTTTCACATTTTAACATTTATAATTCTAAAACATTCATAATTATATTAATATTATTCATTACATTAAAATAATATTAAGGTTATTAAAGAAACATTATCTGAATTAATATGTTCTTCATATTCCCTTTCCCTTTATGCTACACTGAAAACTCCGATCAGTGCCAAATTGAACAGCTAACTTTATCATCCGAACCACTAATCTGCATAATAACGGATACTGTTCTTTCAACCGCTGATTGAATGCACTGATTGATTTTCTTTTCGGCATTATTAGAAAGTTATTGAAAATTAAATAATTGACTGAAATTAAAAGTGACGCTATTTTTACTAACGCAACTGAAATAACACGAATATCATAAGTAAGGATTCACCAATAACGACAGTATTTCGTTAGACATACCTATATAGGCCTACTATCGGTATCGAAATCCAATGGCGGATTATTCATAACGCTAGGGTATGCTGCAGCACCGGGCACCAGGTCCTCAGCTGTCAGAGGGGGCACCGTCCAGCCCTAAATCACAAAAACGTTTTGAAGATAATAAATGTGAAACAAAACAAATGTCCTCAATCCAAAATTATAAAAAGACGTGTGCACACTTTTCGACTAGTTCGCCGTTATGATTTTTATGTTTGAATGAAGATAGATTCCACGATATTACAGTTTGTCCGCTCAAAGTATTAAACTAGATAATTTATTGTAAAATAGTTGATGTTTTTCCAAATATATACATTGCGTATCGTCTGCTTTTGACGACTCCAATAACTAACTGCGAATCTGAAAGATAATTTTCTGTATTAAAACGCATTAAACATATGTTGAGTTCAAATATGGGAGATGAGACATTATCTTCGTTAGCAAGGTTAAATATTGAAAGCGAGATACTTAAATCGCTCGACTTAGAAGAAATTATACAAGACTTCTTTAAGGCAAATCAAGAAAAAAATGAATTGATTATTTCTTTGAAGCATAAAGTTTCTAAGCTTAAGTACTACTATGCTCGTTGTAATCATTATTTAGCTAAATATTTGTTCTAATTTGAGAGTTTAATTAAAATAATTCGAAATTGTGGATTCCATTTATTAGTGTAAATAATGGATAAAATGTTGAATTTTGAATCGGGGGGGGGGGGCACCAGTCTGATAGCAGCACAGGGCACCACGCGCTTCTAATCTGACCCTGTCGAAATCGTGTACCGATCGTACATTATTATGATTCATCGTGTGTACGTAGGTTTATTCTGGTCTTTCCGCGACGAATTAAAACGTGTAAATTTGAAAACATCATTAGGCCTAATTAGGAATTTATACTAAATGTGTCAAAAACGAGGACATAATGATGTTTTGGCTGAAATTTGGTCGGACATAACCTAAAATCGAAGACAGTCCGGGGCAAACGAGGACATATGGGTAACCCTATTATAGCTTCTGATGACAGTTTTACTTCCAAAACGCACATAAAGCAAAATTATAATACAGCCTATTTGCAGAAGACATCTTACATAATTCCTAATAATGGATATGTCGTCATTTCTGTATTTTGTTTACTTAGAATAGGCCTATATATTGTTACCACTTCCTTCTTCTTCCTCTGGCTCTACATCCCTCTACGAGATTTGACCTCCTCAACAATCCTACACCATTTCCTTCTGTTCTTAGCAACAATCTTCCATCCTCTGATCCCCATGGTTCGCAGGTCCTCCTCAACACACTCCATCCTCCTCTTTCTCGGTCTTCCTCTGGGCCTAGACTCCAAGGGTTTCCATTCTGTGGTAGCTCTCGTATTTTCTGGTCTTCTGCATTCTATAAATATATCCTAACCGTCTAATTGTCTGTAACTTAATAAACTTTACTAAGTTTTCGCTGTTTATTAATGTAGGCCTATCACGTTCAAGATTCATACGGATCCGTCAAGTGCCATCTTGTTGCACTATTGGTCAAAAATTCTCCTCAGTATTTTTCTCTCAAATCGTTTAAGATCTTCTTCATCTTTCTTCCGCGTGGTCCGTGTCTCACAGCCGTTAAGTCACTGCAGGTCTTATAAGACTTGTATAAATTTTCAGTTTGGCATTATGACTTAGAATCCTATAGCACAATAGTTTCTTGTTTGCAAAATACGCTCTGTTTCTCTTTGCTATCCTTGATTTGATTTCCTCGCTGCTCAAATTGTCCTTGTTTAGCAGTGATCCCAGGAAGGTAAAATTATCCAGTTGCTAAAGCTGTAGCCTCCATCATCCAGTGTACTTCTTTCATTATGTCTTGATCTTGAAACACACATGTATTTACTGTTACCACTATGAGGTATAAGAAACATCCATGTTAAGTTCAGATACATGGGTAACATGATAGGTAATGAAGAGTCCATAAACATTCGGACTTTGCCGCATGCTAAGATTCAGGTAGGCAGTTTTGTTATTTTTCAGCTCATCGTAGCAATAACTAAATATTTCTTTTTTTTTCGCTTACAATTTTGTCCGTTACGGAACTCTTAGTTTTCGATAAAATTTATGTTAAATTCAAAAGGTGATAAGAGACCAAATTAAGCGCTATTTCCCATATATTCTTATCTTGATCAATTTTTATTCAAACTAAATAAGAGTATTCTTGAGCTGATATAAAAGACCGACAATTTACTATTCTGTAACCTATTTTATTGTATCTCATTATTATCAGTTAACTAAATGTAATCTTCTAAAGATACAATACACATGATTTATAATAAAGTTTTAATTACTTACATTCTTAATTAATTTCTATCGATTTCGGTCACAGACCATCGTCAGGACATATGTACACTGTGCACTCGCGGTCACAATATTGCGAAACAGTTACTATTTACACTTGATTAGCACTGATTTCTCGAGAAACTTTGAACACAACCGTACGTTTCACAATCAAATATCAGTGTTTGCGAATTCGTTTTTTTTTCAATAGTAACTGTTTTGCAATATCGTGACCGCGAGTGCACAGTGTACGTATGCCCTGACGATGGTCTATGACCAAAATCGATTGAAATTAAGAATGTGAGTAATTAAAACTTTATTATAAATCATATGTACCGTACCTTTAGGTTATGAACAATGAATACACCACAATAAAAGATTTAGATTATAGGTACCATTAGTAAGCAATAAGTATGTGTATATTATAAATACATCACATTATCATTAGATAAATATTTGTGTTGCAGCGCTGTGGCAGTACCGGAATGAGGCGGACATCATAAAAAAGGAAGAAAGGAAAGCGACACTACTGAAAGAAACTATTCCGTTCTTTTTAAGAAGATTCGAAAAAATACTCGCAGAAAACGGCGGATTCTCGGTTGGAAGCCAAGTAAGTGTGGTTCGTCAAATCGGAAACTTCAGTGGAAAAAAAAGCTCTCAGACTTTCTGAAACGTAAAAAAACGCGTGAACAAGCGTTTTTTTTTTCTAAATTATTATCAGATCTTGTATACGCGCGTCACAGAAAAAGAGACGGTGCAGAATTGGTCTTGGATTTAAATCCGCCCCCCCCTAACCCACTCAAACCCACTTTCTCGATAATGACACGCTCTCTCTCTCTCTCTCCCTCTCTCCCCCTTTCTCTCCCTCTTTCCTCTCTCTCTCTCTCTCTCTCTCTCTCTCTCTCTCTCTCTCTCTCTCTCTCTTTCTCTCTCTCTCACTCTCTCTCTCTCTCTCTCTCTCTCTCAAACTCTGAGGTGTTCACAACGGCTTCTCGAGTGAATACTGCATAATGAGTTGTAGGCCTACTTGAAAACCCTGAGCCGTGTAAAAATGTTAATTGACAGACACGGTAGTTGCCAAGTAATTATGAACGTCTATAAATACAATATTTTGTACAAACATAGCACCGCGCATATTTTTGTACAAGTACAAACTGCTGCTTTTGTATGTGTACCAAACATAACTTCTTCTTTCTTCTTCATCACTACAGTCCAACGTGAACCGAGGCTTCCAACACCGATCATCTCCAAAGTGTCTTGTCCATTGTCATCTCAGCATAAACCCTCACATCCATTCTTCTGACACCTTCTAGCACATCATCCAACCATCTTATCCTAGGTTGGACCCTCTTCTGCTTTTATAGACCTGCGCCCTATAAAAGGCATACTGCTGATCATCCATCCGCTCTAGGTGAAACCCAACCATTGTATTCGTTGTGCTTCCTTTCTTCTACATTTCACTGCTTCCTTGGCAATGAAGCTATTCTGTGTCGCCGGGACGAAAACTGAATTTGTTGCCTCTCTTCCAAAAAATGAAATGAAAAGTTTCGGTTATACGATAATCTTTGTAAACGTTGTCATGTGCTTTCAGTGCAAAGCAGGTATATTTAAAAAATAAAATAAAAGTAAACAATTTTATTTTGAATTCTTCTTCAGCACTGCAGCATAACGTAAGCCCTGGCTTCCAAAGTCTCCTGTCCATTGCCATCTCAGTGAACCCCTCACATGCTTCTTCTTAGATCTTCCAGCACGTCATCCAACCATCTTATCCTGGGTCGGCCCCTCTTTCTGCTTTTATAGACCCGCGCCGACAGGATTTTCTTTGGCATACGCTGATCATCCATCCGCTATGAGTGACCAAACCATTGTATTTGTTGAGACTTTATGAATCTTACAATGTCCTCACGATTCAACAGTTCATCTATCTCCTGGTTATTTCTTATTCTCTATTCGTCATCTCCTTTAACCGGGCCATAAACCCGTCTTGCAGTCTTTCTTTCAAACCTTCTTAGTGTTTCTTGTTCATTTTTTGTCAATGACCACGTCTCGCCTCCATAACTAACAACCGATCGGATTGTATATTTTTATTTTTGTGTCACAACTAATGAGTTTGTTTCTCAATAGTCTGCTGTTTCCATTGTGTTTTACTTAGTTATACTTACAAACTAGCTTAGTTATACAAAGTAACGTTTAATCTAATTTGTACTAATAGGGTAGCAATTTTCATAACTACCGGTAGCTGGGAACTAGAAGTGTTTTACGTTGATCATCCATCTGCTCTAGGTGACCTAGCATGACCTAGTATTCGTTGAGCCTTTACGAATCTTACAATGTCCTCGTGATTCAATAGCTCATCTATCTCATGATTATTCTTATTCCCCACTCATCATCTTCTTTAACCCGGCCATAAACACGTCTTTTATCATCTTTCTTTCAAACCTTCTCAGTGTTTCTTGTTCCTTTCTTGTTGATGTCCATGTCTCACCTCCATAAGTAACAACCGGTCGGAGAAGTGTTAAATTGACCTGTATGATGGCGTTAAATTATTTAAATGTTCAAGGGCAGCAGGATACATAAGAACTTCATTTTAAAATATCACTTACAAACGGCATACCAGTCTATAGATCTCAATTTTAGAAAGTAAACTTTAATTACTCTTCTCTTTAACCTCTTCTAATAGCCGCCCACTGTTGTGGTATGCAAAGTATTTATCAAAATAATGTAAACAAAAATGCCCTCTGTCTTACAACGCATTTATTGCAAAAGGTGTGTGTGTGTGTGTGTATGGGGGGGTGTTTGTGCGCGCGCACGTGTGTGTAAACTAAAATATTTGTGATTTTTTCGTTTGGTTTCGCCAAAAATTCACTTCTAAACGTTTTAAACAAGCAGCGAATGTTGCGGGGCCCTGGGTCACAACAAGAAGGGTTACAGCGTTAAAGTAGTATCCGACTGTAGGCCTACTTACGATGGTCATTCAATAATTAGTTCGAAGTTCAATCAATTTTTAAACTGTTCTCCCTGCTTATAAAAATTTCCGACCGCGGTTCGTAAGGCTTTTTCCGCGTATTGTTTTACTCCTACGAGAGTAATGCATCAGAAACGCAAACAAAACGGATAAAGGGTTACTGCTGCATGTTCTTCAACTAATTCCTTCCAAAATTTCAATAGGACTCTCCATCGTGAAATAAGAAGTCGAGTTTAAAACAAAACAATTCTAATCAAACAGCTGATCAGAACTCATCTCAGGGATGCCAACTTAGAGTCCTGAAACTATCGTACTCTACCAACAGTTTTTCCTCTACAGCTATTTGCCTCTTTAATTATATTCAGTGACCCTCGTAGTTATAAATTGAATTTACTAAGAAAATATGGCACTGTCCCAATAAGTACCCGCACTCATTTTCTACGAGTAAACTATTGGTTATACCCCCACACGAACTCGCATATTTCGATTATGCGATTATTAGCATCGATATGTAGTGATATCGAATATAATTTTAGTTAGATAATAGAAATCGTGAAAATTTATTTGTGTATGTTATAAAATAGTTGTTCACGATTTCAATCGTGTTTTTTTATCTTTTATACGGAAAATGTTTCTAGCAATAATATAACTCTGATGTGTGCCTGTGACGCCAAACGTTGGTGTTGTTAAGTTAACATGCAAACTACAATTACACATGGAAACCAATATGCGATAAAATGATACTGGCTTTTTGTGAAATCCACGTAAAAAACCAACTAAAAGTAAGGCGGGGCCACGCCTTGCCCGTTAACTATACATGTCTCCCTTTTAGTCGCAGAACTCGTTTTCCACTAATACTCGGCTTTTGTGTCTCACAAAATTTGCTTCCAAGTTAGTTTTCGAGATTTTACTGAATACTGTAACAAAAAGGAATATTGACCACCTAACGAATACAATCTTGTTTTCTTTTTTAATACATTGTTCTTTGTTTTAATATATTTCTATTAAGAAATAACTGTATTTTTATTTTACATTTTCTGTTGTTGTTGTTTTTGTGAAAATACGTTATGTCCTTTGTTTTTAATGTTCCTCTCTTTCAAACATTGTGTAGACACATTAAACGTCATATATTTCCTAACAATGGCTTTTATTTTTTCAAACAGTAAGCTAAAAAGCAAAAACCAGTATTACATAACCTCACAAATGAAAACAACACGTATTTTCGCTTTACATTGAGAAATAGAACAATTTACAATTTTGTAACCCCTCTTTGCTCGTTAATATTTATCTTATTTCTTGTTAAATTTCTATCTCCTTGCTTGTTGGCTTTCAAAGAAAGGTTACAAGTTATTTAGAACTAGGCAGGAACCTAGAGAAGCAAAAATTATGCTGGGTCCAGTATGACGGGACTTGCAATGAACTCAGCCATAATATAACAATAACAGATTTATTATATCTCTGGAATTCATACATGTGTCCAAGATAAATATATGTATCTATATAAAAACTACCAAAAGGTACATCATGGCAAGCATGTATAAATTAAGTGTACATCAGCATAAGTGTGCATAAGGGTGCACAAAGTAAATGTATATACATATATATAATATAAAAAATTTAAATCACAACTAGCATATATAATTCCAGTGTACCCAAGAACAAGTGTATATAATTGGATAGAATTGCCTCAGAACAAGTGTATATAATAGTATATAAGTTAAATGTACATACATAAATAAAATATAAAATGCACAAACACATGTAAAATTCTCCCCGTCGTGTGGCTAGCTAGACACATAACAACACACACACAGAACACAAGGTACACAACTCACAATCATTTACTTTCAACACGCATGCCCCAGTAACGCACCCACCCACCGGGTAAAGCAACTATCATCTTATGCCCCGGCAGTGATAAAATATACGCCCGTCGGCAACCCGTTCAGTAGGATAACATAAACTCCAAACCCCTTTAAAGACGAATAATTCATGACGCATAAATGAAACTGGACCACCCATTTGTCTAGCATTCCGTTTATTAATGACCCATGATGAGTGTGTGAACCTTTGTTCCGTTCACAGCACCAGGTAATGTTAACAAACTCCTCACCTACTCCCAGACAGTATTTATAAAATTCTATACAGTATTGACTTCACAAAATCCCAAAAAGGGATTAAATCCTTATGTACTTTAATAACAGAAATTAATTGATTGAGGCTTTACAATTTCAGAAGATTTTGACAATATGTATATCTATTTAGTTTACCCAAAAGAAAAGGATGAAAACCAGTTTTATATTCAAAATTAAACAGCAACTTCTCTACGTGTGAAGTCAACCCATACGTGTTTGCCAGTTAAGAAAACAATCAGCTTAGGGGCAAATCAGCTAAAATAATTCAATAACATTAGTAAATGGTTTCTATTAGCCTCAGATAACTGTAGAAAATAATTAGAAAAAGAATACAATAAGGTGGTTGTGCTCTGGCATCTGTGGGAGCGCGCCCACGTGTAGTTGACAAAACTTGACAGGACATCAGCCTGTCTGAGAATGCCCCAGCGCGTGTCCAAGAAACTAAGTGCCCTTTTGTAAACCCTTAAAACGTCCCAAAAAAAACTTCAGGAAAGCCCCCAACCCTTAAATGAGAAACCACAGTCAATATAATTTTTTTTTATACACCACTGTTCCAGCCGGAACAGGGCAACAGGGCCTTAACCTAAATTTGTGTAATGTGTAAAAGCGAAAAGAGATACAACTGTAAAATGGTACAAGAGTGAAATGACTGGCGCGCTCCCGCAGTGCAGCACGCACTTACAGTCATAGCATTTAGTGTTATAGAAAAGGGTTCTAAAAAGTTCAGTAATTTTTTTTTTTTTTTTTTTTTGAGAGTGTTCAGAGTCATGGTCACAGTTCACTTCCCAATGGACAGTCTGGACACGTGGTCCCCTGGCTTCTAAGTTATTCACAAAAACAGCCACACTGCCGGTTCGGCCCCCAAAAAAGAAAAGCATAAATGTCACCTCATAAGTGCTGGCGAGTACAACATAGTGATTCCGTCTCCATCTCCCTCTTCGTAGGCGGTCTTTACATGGTTCACAGCTCGGGCAGATGTACAGCCCACCGCAGACCAGGAAACCGACTTAGTGCGAGAACCCTAAGAAATCAAGTAAATTAGAGAACGTCTATAAGAATGTACACCCGAGTTAAGGTAATTAACCTCTTAACGGGCCGCCAGCTAACTCTCACCAAAGGCACAAAATTAATTAATTAAAGTTTTTACAACATGCTTAAATAGTCTAAATTCAGCCATGGAATAAGTAAATTTGCATCATGAACAGAACTTATTAAATTGTGGCATAATATAAAGTGAACTGTACTCAGTCAACATGCTTCGACAAAATTTTGCAGGTTAACCCGGCCACGTGCAGAGCAGTAATCATAATTTGGTCAAAAAATTTTAACAGCAAGTCACTCACAGCATTAAGAATGTTTTACCCTCAATTAAGTTGCATACACAGAAGCTCTCACACTTCATTCTCTATCTGTGAACATAATTAACAAAGACGGCGACAGTATACTACCTGCACCGACACAGATCACTACCTGACTGCACACCAAGTTTTTGTAATTAATTTTTTTTTTTTGTAAAGCACTTTTACCAGGAGAATGACTCTTGAAACTTCTCGCATTATAACAAGAATAATAATAAGGCATGGCTATATGAATGGCATTACGTACAACGGTAACAAAAAACATCTCTTGCATAACTTTGTCAGGTCGCACACACATAAATACGTACTTCACACGATCGCATATATCTTGTTACTAAATATGCGAACAACTAATGAAAATATTTAATTCTTACCGAGAGTCGTTTTATTCTCTACTCCATCCTGTAGAGATTCAAACTGCGCAGAAACGAATCGAAGAGAGGAGATGGAGGACAATCTTTCTAGCAGAGGCAAGCGCTGACTGACTTCCGCAGCCACACTCGTAACAGCCCAAGTAGAGCTGCGCGCGCAACGGCACACAATACCGCTCCCCTTCACACCGCCGGACAAAGGTCGCGAGTGCTTCACGTTAAGTTACAATAAACTGACTTGTTCTAAAATATTTTGTAACGGCCGGCTATGCGCCGGCACACCCCCACCCCGAAAGGGCAACCCGGTTGCCCCACAAAACTCGGGAAAGTACCCTGCAGTGTACTCCCAACTGAAAAATCCGGTGGACATCGTGGGTAAGGTGGCCAGATGGCACTTGCTCTCAGGAGAACACCACCAATCCCCACGGGACCGCCCCAACACGTCACCCTCTCCGGTGACCACCAATTACTCCCACCGGTCCCACTCACATATTCGTCATACGACCAAACAAGGTATCTCCCACCTTGATATGTGAGTGACCGTACTACTCCCGTCCGTCCCTCGGACCGACCAGCCACATGCACCCACAAGGCATCTCCAACCTTGCCATATGGCTGGCCCACTTCCCTACACAAGGGCGGACGGCCCCGCTCAGCCGGACAGAGAGGACCGCACCAAGCGCACACGAACATTAATCCCATCATTTACTCATTCAAATACACCATAACTAGAGGGGGTTTACTTTTCTACAGTACCTACTACACAACTTTCTCTCGCAACAAAAAATAACACCAGGAAAACCGGAGAATGCGGCATGGCTCGGACCCTATAATGAACAACATCAACCTCAACAACTATTAACAATCAGCAACAGCACACCATCACTCCATCTAACCTTTAACACAGGGGAAACTGACGATCTCGGGGACCACAAGCTAAGTCTCTCTCTAACTCCGTTTGATAGGTTTCCCAAGGGGAGTGGTAGGAAAATTGGGAAGATGAAATGGGGCAAGGATCATTAAAGGGCAATAGCTAGGACTGAGGGCAAGGACCTGGCTACCTCCGGAAATAAGGAAGAATGGAGGAAACCAAGGCTCGCGTGGGCAGGGGCGCAACCCTGAAATAGATGAACACCACTGGGAATGTGGGGAACATCTACCCGCTACCCGTTAACCTCTGCTTCTTACCTTTCTCTGACGCACTTTAGGTATTCGCTCCTTTCGGACACCACTCTCTAAGAAATTATCTCGTGTTGAGCTGTACTGACTGGTTCCTTCGGGATCAGAATCAAGGCAACTTACCTCACTACTTTCACTCCGCTTTGGATTATGCTCATCGTCTAACTCCTCTGCTACAATTTCTTCCTTTTCTACAACTTCCCCTTCTTCATCCACATAATCCAAATCAACTTCCTGACACTGCACCTCCTCAGCCTCTTCCCGTCGCTCCTCTGATCCATCTTCTTCACCACACGCCTCGCCAGCTCCTTCACGAACTTCTTGACTAACCTCTTCTCTGATCTCATTTTCATCAACACGTTCATCACCAACGTCATCGCCATCACTTCCACTACCACCATCTGAACACTGCACATCTACGTCCTCCGCTAGTTGCTCACCTGGTCCACCTGAAACTTCTTCCCGTTCCTCGGAATCCTCAACACTACTTACAGAAGGCGTCTGCACATCCTCACTCACTACTTCACTCTCACTCACAAACTCTACAATGCTGCCACCAAATTTCTCCTCAACTTCTACCTCATCTACTTCTAGTACACTTGCGGCATGGACATCCCCTTGTCCATCCACAACCTCAGAAACACTCGCAGCCCGGACATCCCTGTGTCCATCTGCAACTTCAGACTCTACAGTCTCCCTAACACCTACAACTATACTCACCTGCGCAGCATCTGCAGACCGCTCTTCTGACTCTTCCGTCGATTCCACTCCTTGAACACTCTCAGCAACCACAACATCCTCAACATCTTCCACCCTGGAATCCAGCTGTCCAGGCTCATGTGCAATGACTGAATTAATTTCTACTGGCGATGGTAAAGCGACACTCTCAAATGACTTCTCATATTCCTGCGTAGACGATGACGATATTACCAGATCTGGATCCGTCACGAACCGAGATGTAAATACCGGAACAAATTCTGCGGCCTCTGGATTCAACCATGACGTCCTCTTCGAGTCCGGTAATTCAGTATTAACTGACGCGCTCTTATCCTCCTGCATTGTTCCCACGGAGTCATACCGCTCTTCCACTTCTGCTTCCTTTTCTTCATCAACTACTCTCTTGGGCACTTGTAATTCCTCTGGAACCTTTAAAGTTTCCTTTTTCTCCGAATAGGGATAACGCCTTGGTACCGGCTCCCTACTTGCCGCTGTCTGTTCCCTAACATGATTTCTTTTTCCCCTGTTACCTTCATGTTTCCTTGTTTTCTGTGCTGTAGCTGTTGTTACCGTCTTCACACTTGCCACCCCCTTGTAGCCTCCATCACTTCCGGAATATTCAGGCTTTCTAAGCGTCTCTTGGGTTTTCCTCCAACCTCCATGTTTGTCCCTTTTGGCTCTTCCTGATGAACCACTGGAGGATTGGACATCTGTGGCATCTCTTCCTCGGGACTCGTCAGCCGCCTGGACCGTTCCTGAAAGCACACACAGTCGCTCAAGGTCCGCAAAACAACGTGGACGATCTGCGAATGCCAAACGAGATCTCTCTTGGGGAGTCAGTCCTTGCAGAATTGCTTGGATAACTTCTGTCTCGGGCAACCCCAATCTTAACACCCGGGCAGCTTTCCGTATATCGCGCACGAAATCTCCTAACGCCTCTCCGTAGGCCTGTGGGCGATAGAATCTTTCCAACTCAAGCTTGAAGCGTCGTCGAGTGGGTATGAAGAAGTTCAACACCTCCCCATGGAAAGCATCAACACTGTCACCCCGACGCAGGGCCTTGGTGACCAGACCAGCCAACGTACTCCGGCAATACGGGTATATAACAAACAAGACCTCCCCATCGGACACCCCTGGGAAATCTGCCACCTGCAGGACCAGGTCCAAGAAAACCAACAGCTGATCCTCATCAAATCCATCCACCACCGGAAATTTCTGGAGAACGCCTGTAAGAGGGTGGGGCAATTTCTCGTAGCATATCCCCGCCAGACTTGCACAATGCAAAACAAACAATCATGAAACAAATTCCCACTAAACACCTAACACAAACACAACCTACAAAAACATTTTAACAAGAATCGGAAAAACTCAAGTACTGTCCTTCCTTTGAGTAGACTCCCGGGTTCTCTAGCGCTGCGGAAACCTGGCCTATTCTGAACCATGCACTCCACGATGGAAGGAGACAAGAGACAAGCAAGAATACAACACACACATAACAGCAAACAGCTACTCGACACACACGTCGTACCAACACATAATTGACAACAACCAACTAACCCTCAACTACAAGTCCTAATTCAGAAATGCAGAATCATTCGACATCAACCGGACACAAATCGGTTCCGGTACCGATTTCCAATCGGGCCATACCGCATCCCATCCATATAACACGCGAAACTCCAGTTAAACACCCCCATCAACTCTCATCATCCCTGGCTACACTTGAGACTCCCCGGCCATACAAGCTATCAAAACTATCCAAAAAAAATTTTTTTTTTTGCAACATAATTAACCGCCTCAGTGGTGCGACCCGACTCACAATTTAAACAACCTACAATTAGCCTACACTGACATATATCAACTATGTTACAACAATCATTAATTTACAACTGCATTAATATTTCCGAGTCTGCAAGCCCCGTCACACACCAGGACCCAAGGGTTCAAGCCTAGAATGAACCACGCTCCGGCTACCATTTGTAACCCCTCTTTGCTCGTTAATATTTATCTTATTTCTTGTTAAATTTCTATCTCCTTGCTTGTTGGCTTTCAAAGAGAGGTTACAAGTTATTTAGAACTAGGCAGGAGCCTAGAGAAGCAAAAATTATGCTGGGTCCAGTATGACGGGACTTGCAATGAACTCAGCCATAATATAACAATAACAGATTTATTATATCTCTGGAATTCATACATGTGTCCAAGATAAATATATGTATCTATATAAAAACTACCAAAAGGTACATCATGGCAAGCATGTATAAATTAAGTGTACATCAGCATAAGTGTGCATAAGGGTGCACAAAGTAAATGTATATACATATATATAATATAAAAAATTTAAATCACAACTAGCATATATAATTCCAGTGTACCCAAGAACAAGTGTATATAATTGGATAGAATTGCCTCAGAACAAGTGTATATAATAGTATATAAGTTAAATGTACATACATAAATAAAATATAAAATGCACAAACACATGTAAAATTCTCCCCGTCGTGTGGCTAGCTAGACACATAACAACACACACACAGAACACAAGGTACACAACTCACAATCATTTACTTTCAACACGCATGCCCCAGTAACGCACCCACCCACCGGGTAAAGCAACTATCATCTTATGCCCCGGCAGTGATAAAATATACGCCCGTCGGCAACCCGTTCAGTAGGATAACATAAACTCCAAACCCCTTTAAAGACGAATAATTCATGACGCATAAATGAAACTGGACCACCCATTTGTCTAGCATTCCGTTTATTAATGACCCATGATGAGTGTGTGAACCTTTGTTCCGTTCACAGCACCAGGTAATGTTAACAAACTCCTCACCTACTCCCAGACAGTATTTATAAAATTCTATACAGTATTGACTTCACAAAATCCCAAAAAGGGATTAAATCCTTATGTACTTTAATAACAGAAATTAATTGATTGAGGCTTTACAATTTCAGAAGATTTTGACAATATGTATATCTATTTAGTTTACCCAAAAGAAAAGGATGAAAACCAGTTTTATATTCAAAATTAAACAGCAACTTCTCTACGTGTGAAGTCAACCCATACGTGTTTGCCAGTTAAGAAAACAATCAGCTTAGGGGCAAATCAGCTAAAATAATTCAATAACATTAGTAAATGGTTTCTATTAGCCTCAGATAACTGTAGAAAATAATTAGAAAAAGAATACAATAAGGTGGTTGTGCTCTGGCATCTGTGGGAGCGCGCCCACGTGTAGTTGACAAAACTTGACAGGACATCAGCCTGTCTGAGAATGCCCCAGCGCGTGTCCAAGAAACTAAGTGCCCTTTTGTAAACCCTTAAAACGTCCCAAAAAAAAACTTCAGGAAAGCCCCCAACCCTTAAATGAGAAACCACAGTCAATATAATTTTTTGTTTATACACCACTGTTCCAGCCGGAACAGGGCAACAGGGCCTTAACCTAAATTTGTGTAATGTGTAAAAGCGAAAAGAGATACAACTGTAAAATGGTACAAGAGTGAAATGACTGGCGCGCTCCCGCAGTGCAGCACGCACTTACAGTCATAGCATTTAGTGTTATAGAAAAGGGTTCTAAAAAGTTCAGTAATTTTTTTTTTTTTTTTTTTTTTTTTTTTGAGAGTGTTCAGAGTCATGGTCACAGTTCACTTCCCAATGGACAGTCTGGACACGTGGTCCCCTGGCTTCTAAGTTATTCACAAAAACAGCCACACTGCCGGTTCGGCCCCCAAAAAAGAAAAGCATAAATGTCACCTCATAAGTGCTGGCGAGTACAACATAGTGATTCCGTCTCCATCTCCCTCTTCGTAGGCGGTCTTTACATGGTTCACAGCTCGGGCAGATGTACAGCCCACCGCAGACCAGGAAACCGACTTAGTGCGAGAACCCTAAGAAATCAAGTAAATTAGAGAACGTCTATAAGAATGTACACCCGAGTTAAGGTAATTAACCTCTTAACGGGCCGCCAGCTAACTCTCACCAAAGGCACAAAATTAATTAATTAAAGTTTTTACAACATGCTTAAATAGTCTAAATTCAGCCATGGAATAAGTAAATTTGCATCATGAACAGAACTTATTAAATTGTGGCATAATATAAAGTGAACTGTACTCAGTCAACATGCTTCGACAAAATTTTGCAGGTTAACCCGGCCACGTGCAGAGCAGTAATCATAATTTGGTCAAAAAATTTTAACAGCAAGTCACTCACAGCATTAAGAATGTTTTACCCTCAATTAAGTTGCATACACAGAAGCTCTCACACTTCATTCTCTATCTGTGAACATAATTAACAAAGACGGCGACAGTATACTACCTGCACCGACACAGATCACTACCTGACTGCACACCAAGTTTTTGTAATTAATTTTTTTTTTTTAGTAAAGCACTTTTACCAGGAGAATGACTCTTGAAACTTCTCGCATTATAACAAGAATAATAATAAGGCATGGCTATATGAATGGCATTACGTACAACGGTAACAAAAAACATCTCTTGCATAACTTTGTCAGGTCGCACACACATAAATACGTACTTCACACGATCGCATATATCTTGTTACTAAATATGCGAACAACTAATGAAAATATTTAATTCTTACCGAGAGTCGTTTTATTCTCTACTCCATCCTGTAGAGATTCAAACTGCGCAGAAACGAATCGAAGAGAGGAGATGGAGGACAATCTTTCTAGCAGAGGCAAGCGCTGACTGACTTCCGCAGCCACACTCGTAACAGCCCAAGTAGAGCTGCGCGCGCAACGGCACACAATACCGCTCCCCTTCACACCGCCGGACAAAGGTCGCGAGTGCTTCACGTTAAGTTACAATAAACTGACTTGTTCTAAAATATTTTGTAACGGCCGGCTATGCGCCGGCACAATTTGTACACTTCTTCTTCTTCTTCACATCGTAGTATATCGATACAACGCATATTCAAAACATCGAAAATGTAGTGCGAGAACGGATATTGAGACAGTTCCAACAAAACAATTCTAATCAAACAGCTGATCAGAACTCGTCACAGGGATGCCAACTTAGAAATCTCAAACTATCGTACTTCACCTACCAACAGTTTTTCCTCTACTGCTGTTTGTTTCTTTATTTCACTGGTAAACAAAGATTTTGTCCAGAGGAAGTAAAATCTTTTTTTTTTTGTATGCATTTTCCTCTGAATTCAAAAATGTTGACCGAATTTTTCTTTCAGCCTTAGTTTTCAAGTTACACCCTCTTAAGTGTTATATATGTTATGGTATTATTTATAATACACAAATGAATAAAAAATTTGTATTGATGAAGCATTTAAGAATGATCAGTTTGATATGAAAGAAAGTCTGAAATGGCATAGAACAATAAACAATGTTTGTTCTATTATTACAATATCCTTCTCCACCACGAAACAAAAGTATGTGTTTTTAGAAATAAGCATAATGACGTCAAGAATTTTTTGTCAGATGAAGATGAAGATTTTGAAGATGGTTTTGTTTTTAGTAATAGTGTTTTATTCCGTAATGGAATCACTTGGTCATGAGTATAAAACAGAGGAGTGGCGTTTGTTTATTGATTCTTCTAAAGTTAGTCTGAAAGCCATGCTTCTGCACACTGGGAATAAGTTTCTATCAGTGCCACTAGCATACGCTACGAATTTGAAAAAACATACGAGAACATGAAACTTCTGTTGGATAATATAAAGTATGAAGAATTTAAGTGGAATATTTGTGGTGACTTAAAAGTGATTGCTCTCTTGCGAGGTCATCAACTAGGTTTCACCAAGTACTGTTGTTTTCTTTGCGAGTGGGACAGAAGAGACCGAAAAAATCATTACGTACAAAAACAGTGGCCAGATCGATCATCATTAACTCTAGAAAAAAAGAATGTTGTTAACGTGCCACTTATTGATTCAAAAAAACGTTTATATCTGCGTATAAAGCTGGGGCTTATGAAAAATTTCGTGAAAGCAATGGATCGAAATGGGCTTGAGTTTACGTACCGTTACTTAAAAAACAAGTTTCCAAAGATCAGTAACGCAAAAATCAAATAAAAAATCTTCGTAGAACCTCAAATAAGAAACTTAATTAAAGATGACAACTTTGATAGTACGTTAAACGAGGTGGAGAAAGTTCCATGGAAGTCTTTTAGGAGCATTTGTCAGAACTTCTTAGAAACCATAAATCCGAAAATTACAAAGAAATAGTGGATGATCTTTTAAAATCTTATAAAATCATGGGATGCACGCAGCATGTCACTGAAGATTCACTTCTTGGACGCACACTTAAATTTCTTCCCACCAAATCTAAGAGCAGTCAGCGACGAAAATGGTGAACGGTTTCATCAGGATAATTCGGACAAGGAAAAGCTGTACCAGTGGAAGTGGAGTCCAAGCATGCTAGATGACTATTGTTGGACCCTAAAGAGAGATGTCCGTAAGACAAAGTATGGTAGAAAATCCAACATTGCTATACTTTTTAGGTAATATAATACTCTACTGAGTATACACTTTAAATATGTAATGTTGTCTATAAAAATTAATATTAATTTCTATTTTAAAATTAAAATAAGTGTCTATAAAAATCCTTACGTGATAGAAAAATTCTGAAACCATATCTGAGTTCAGCGCGAAAAATGCTATTAGATTCACCCATTTTCATATTTGGGACAAAAAAAATTAATTTTATATCACAGTGTATTGAAACAACCCTCTGTTTCAATTTTGCTACGAACAACCCTCGTAGTTATAAATTTAATTCACAAAGAAATTATCTATCCTCTTAATTTGTCACCGAGTCTGACTGCTATCATCTAACCACTGTCTTCTTCTTTTTGTATGTTGCAGATCACGTGGACAGACTTCGTATTCGCCGTGTCGTTAGAAAATTTCGAATTAATATTCGGTAAAGACTCGTTAGAACCGTATCCGCAGTTACGAGCGCTCAAAGAGAAAGTCTTCGCCTTACCCAAGATCCAGGAGTGGATACAGAAGCGTCCTCACACGGAATTCTAATGTGAGGAGGCGCGCGCACGCACACAATTGACACCGCAGCAACCAATGACACAACGACACAACCAGAGATCGCCGCGTCGCGCCACGCCGTGAACTCTGTTTGTTACTGTGGCAGAGTCTGTCTCCTCTAAGTGTATATGGCTGTTGTCCCGCCCAGTTCCTCAGTGTGTCCCGAAGTACCGCCTCCGCTTCTAGACTACACACAGACACACCACACACCAGAGACAGTAACGTTCTGAATATTGCTTTCTCGTAAAAAGTAAAAAAATAAAATAAAAATGTATTCATAACGTAAGCTTGCACGGCCGGTGTCAACGTTAGGCCGTGATCTGTTGCTATCGTCGGCTACGTCACTGCCCGTCTCCCCACTTACCCCTCCCCATAGCGATGAAGGGCGTAGCAATAGGTAGAAACCTGACGATAGAAATTGAACAGTGGCTTAAGCGGCCAATTCATGAAGAAGTAAAACTGACAAGGAATTGTGTGGAGCCTTGACTAGGCTTGCCAAGCCTTGAATTGGCTGCTACAGCTTTGGCAACGCTCGAACAGGCTCGGCACATTTCCTTGCACGTTTCCTTGAAATTGCCACTCAATTTACAAGTGAACTTTGCAGTGATCCAGTCGTTGTTTTCAATATGCCTCCCATTCGAAACCATCAAATAGCCTGTTTTGTTGTAATTTTAGCAAAGTGTTTGAAAGCACAAAGAAGACACAGGTTTCGGTCGCGAAGTTGTTTTTTGCAGAGGAACTTATACAGTCACGTAAATTTATTAGACGAACTCCGATTAAATGATGCAGACAGTTACCGAAATTACCTTCGTATGGATGAATTCAGTTACATAATAAATAAATAATTCACAGTAAATAAACACACAACAGACAAACCAATACCTACAAAACAAACTGTACGAGTTGTAAATAGCGCAAGCGGACGGACCGTCTGTAGTGTACAGCGCATGCGCCGGAAAAAACTGACGTGACTTGCAGTGAAAACTTCCAAACGGTTTGAATGCCGCAAGGATCCTTGTCGCAAGCATTTTCTTGGCCTTGCCATGCCATGTTGCGCCCATCCACTATAAAAATTGACAAGGATCCTTGTCGAGGCTTGCGAAGAAATTGATCGAGACTTGTCGAGACTTGACAAGGAATTTGCTCAAGACTTGCCAGTCAAGAAACTTGCAAGGGAAACTGTAAGTGGATGGGCCGCTTTAGAGATGCGCAGTGTACGAACACCTCGTTGCGAGGCTAACAAAATTCTCATTCACTTCGCACATGCGCATAACAGTCTTGTACAGTGTTTCATAGTGTGAACATCGGCTGCAACAAGGCTGGCGAGAACAATGGAAGCATGTGTGAGTGACAGAGAGAGAGATAATATGGAAGTGAGACAGTGAACTGTTATCGCGTAGTCTCCCCTCTCTTCTCTCTAGACAACTTAGCTATACTTGTTAGTGGGGGTACTTCATGCACTGAGTCGGCGCAATTTACTGTTCAGGAATGACTGTCGGGTCTATAGGCAGATAGTGACGATGCTCGGAGGGGGGGCCTAGTAGCTGAGCCAATAAGGTAAAAGGCGGTACGGATGTAGTCGATTCCGAGTGAGTATATGTGGGGTTGTAATGTATATATACGTGGTTGTACGGTTAGTAAATTGTCGTTTGTGACTTGAAGATGGTGGAAACACCGAAAGGCGTCGTCGAGAGCGAAGCGACTAGCAGTTTTGAAATAAGTGGTGACAAAGTTGATGTTAAGACGACTGCTAGTAAAACTAACTTAACTGGGAATAAATCCTGAAATTCGTAGCGACCGTCAATCAATGAATTCTCCCAGTTAAGGGTTTGTGAAAATCGGTCAAAAAGTATAACACAGATTTTAAATTATTTGTGTCGACGTTTCGACAATGTTATTGTCATCATCAGAACAATTGTTGCTGAGCTGTTACGATGCCAAACACACAACGTCGACACAAATAATTTAAAATTTGTGTTATACTTTTTGAACGATCCTCACAAACCCTTCACCGAAAAAATTAACTGGAAATATTAAAATATCTGTAAAAAACGGCAAAATGGTTTGTAATACAGGTCTGCCCATCACGACCCATTTGTCAGTGAATGATCTGAGTTATCTTCAAAATTATTAAATACCGGGCTGTTAGGCCGTGTGGTCGATTGGTGTAAATTCTCGACATCGACGGCAACGATTCGTGTCCCATCCTCGGCGATCTTCTTCAGTCGGCAAAAAGCGACAAAGCATTACGAAAACAGTTACGTCAGATCTTAGGCCGAACAATTTTTTCGGGTAAAAGCAACAGTTGCTTTTTGAGACCTAAAGAAGATCCCCGAGGATGGGACACGAATCGTTAACGACGATGTCGAGAATTTACAGCAACCGACCAGTGGCAGCCCGTGCTTGGGTTGCATGGTTGTACAACCTCCATTAATCCCGAATTGTATCTTAAATTATAGAATTATGAATAAAACAATAACTAATAATAGTGTTTGCACGCTAAGTAATCGTAGTTAATCATTTGCCGATTGAAAAGCGCAGAGAAATACTAAAAACCGTACACGCTCTTGCCGCGGTGTATGCACCAACTGTGACGCGCTTTGTATATGGAGACATACAATGGAGTAGTGCTCTGGGTGGCTAGACTCGGTTGTTCCTATTGCAGCGGTATAGACTCGCTTGGTGTGATTAGGGACTGCACACCCCGCTTGTACGTCACCGCGCCACCAGTCTGTTTGTTGGTAAATAACACGTGGTGTGCCAGGTTGAAAGTTCGTTGTTAGTGTCAATCCAATTCATCGTCAAATGTAAATAGGCCTAATAGTACATATAAAGGATTAAGGTGTCATAGTATAAGATATTTATTATATTTAACTGGTACGACGCAATGAATTCTGTCGAAATAACGAAAACGCTGTCCAGTTTACGTCTTATTGAGGAAAAATTTGATATTCAGAGAGTAGGTAGGCGTAAAAATTTTAATCAAAGTGTAAATTCAGGTGACAAAATATTTAATCGGAAATTTAAAAAAGATTTATACAATAAATATTCGTGGTTATGTGGTTGTGACACTAAAATTGCACTATTTTGCTTTCCTTGTGTATTGCTTGGAGGGGAGGACACTTGGACATTTTCTATACAGAGAATAAAACAACTTAATTCCATCCGACCCAACTTCAACCCTCAAAATTTTCAACCACGAACCGCCAATGCAACCGACGACGGCCTAACAGCCCGGTATTTAATAATTTCGAGAACATTCACACCGGCCGTGTAAGTTTAAGACAAAAATGTTGAATTAATTTTGGACTATTCGCTTGCAGAAACGATCCCGGCTTTCTTCATTCTGTACAGTGGCGTGCCTAGGCTATTTGGTGCGGAGCTCAGATTTGTCACCTCCCAATAATGATACGTTGTCTCCAAACAGCCTAGACTAGTTGCGTTTCACTTCAGCAACTAGTTGCTAAAACAATAACACCCCAACAACGCCGCGCGAATTGCCTGTTCACTTACGTCTGCTAGTCTATAGTTGCAGACGTCTTATCGGATCGGGCGAGTCTATGTCGGTCAAGTGAAAGAGGTGGCAACTAACTGGCAAATCATTGTCACACATCTGTCACATCCCAAAAAAAGATAATCACCTATCATCGTTTCGTTGGTGCACAATGAAGTTATAAGCTATATAGGCCTATATATATATATAAATCGGTTCGTTATCCTACGTCTTCCGATCCCTAGTCTCCATTGGTCTCGATCTAACCAAGATTCTTCTTCCAATTCCCGGTCTCTCATTACCTGGTTGATGCCCTCTCTCCAACTCAACCTAGGTCTTCCTACGACCATATGGTGTCCATCTCAAAATTTGCTTGGAGAGTCGATTATCCGGCATTCTTTGTGCATATAATATTTATATAATACATACAGTATTTATAAATATCTAGTGCTCTAAGAAAATCTTAAAGTAAAAAAAAATCAATATTTTTTTCTAATTTGAGAAAAAAAAAATATTTGAAAATGGCACCCGGTACGGACCGCACCCCCTAGGTACGCCACTGATTGTGTATATGTTTTTGTTTTTCAAATACACTTAAGAAGCAGAGCTAGCTATAGGTTCAGTAGAAATCTCATACTAAGTATATAAATGTTGTGTAGTGATAAAAACATTATCACAAACGGATCATACAAAATTAGACAGGACCACGTGAACATTTATATACATATATGTGCATTAACTGTTACATAAAACGTACAAAACATTACCTAGCGTATATGACTATTTATTAACTAACTGTTGTTTTTGTTGTTGTTGATGTTATTGATAAAACAATATAGACAATATAGAAGCACTCACACATATAAAGATATAATATACATATACAACACACAGAGACATGAAGGAACACATATATATGATGTATATATGAATAATATGAAATGTATATTTTATGTAATGTTGCTGAAAGATTAAAAAAGGCCTATTTTGTGTTCATTTAAAAAAATAAAATGTTGTTATAGACATTATTTGGCTATTTATTTTTCTTGCCCCAAAAAACACCATTCTGATAATATGCAAAGAGGTTTGAAATAAAATAATATGATTACTAATTAATAACCTCCTACACAAAGCAAACAACAGAAAAAGACAGAAAACAACAAATTCATAACACTAACATAATATATCAATAACCACACTGATAAAATAGCCCGCAAATTTAAAAAAGCAGGATACAGAACTACAAACAAAACAGAACACACATTGTCAAAAAACACACACAAAGAACAAAACAAATTTGGTTTACCTGGTGTATACAAACTAAACTGCTCAGAATGTAATAAATTATACATAGGCCAGACAGGACGCAGCTTCAAACAGAGATACATTGAACTACACTCCACCACCGAATCCACCTTTGCAAACCACCTCATTGAAGCAAACCACACATACACAAACATAAACAACAGCATGGAAATTCTACACTTACACTCAAAACGTCGAAAACTAGACGCTCTTGATCAACTAAAAATATATAAACACACAAAAACACATAGAAACAACATTCTAAACGAACAGACACAATTTAAATCACACATACTATTTGAATACATTACACAAAACACAGACACACAAAACAACGATATTTTGAACGAAGGCGCCGTCACCAAAAGGAGGACGAACAGCGCTCCTAGCGGCAGCTTCTGACGAAGAACGAAAACTAGTTTACGCTATCAGGTAAAGTTTATCATAATTTTTTAATTATCAATAAAAAATTAGTGATTCGAGTCAGTCATTTTGTAGGCCTATATATAATAAAATAAAATAAAATTACACAGAGGCGGTCCTGAGACCAGGATCAATCGAAACGTTCGCTGAGTGATATCTACAGCTCAGCGTTAGAACTGAAATATTTCGTCTGTTGTTAAGATTCATACTTCGTTGTGAACACTTGTTAATTTTCGAAACGTTAGCGATTTGTAGTCCGTTAGCGTTAGTAGTAATCCTCTGCTAGCGATCTGTAGAAATAAATAAAATGTTTTGAAATGTTTCTCAACGAAGATTCTCGTTTCATTTGTTAATGCTTCAAAGACAAGACGTATTCTATGATACCGTTGACATCGTTGACGTCGACTACGGCGTAAACAGTTATTTATTCGGTTCGCTGGTTATTATAATTACACTTTAGATTAGGCTATATTGGTTTCCTAACTCCGTTGGAGAAGCGCGGCTTGTTGATACAAACTAATAGAGTACTTTGGTGCATTAAATCTCTCTAGTCTTTTTTACTGCAAACAGAACCACGACCAAGAAACAATACTGGTGACTACAATTTGTAAAAGTTTCACGTTTATAAGTGACTGGAGTTTTACAACACAAATGGAAAACTTATGTTTCAGGGACTATCTATCTCTTGGACAAACTGCTTCTATCTGTTGACTGAAAGTTGAAGAAAATACTCAGCATAAAAACAATTCAGCTAGTAAATAATGCAATCTGCTGTTTATAACGCAAGAAAGCTTCCAACAGTTTATCCAAGTTATCCTTAAAATTCCAAACTAGGTACTATGATTCCGATGATCCTTATCGAATGTTTCTTATCGAAAGGAATTCAGGAGTTGATGTACGTAATAAATTCAATTCATTTATTTTTTATCACGAGTCATAGGCGTGCGCAGGGCGATTAAAATGGGAGGACCACTACACCGGAGGATATGGAATTCAGTAAAATGGTCTATAAAATGAACAATAAAGGAAAAACTGGTTTAATTAAAAACATATAATTATCTTATTTTTGTGATGTAAACAACAACAATAAGAAGAAGGAATGTAATAAACAAAATCCTTAAATAACATTTATTGACTACATTTATTGAAAAATATGTACATAGTTTGATGATTTCAATAAACATTTAGCCTATATCAGAGTTTGTAGGTATTACAAAATTAAAGTCCAAGTAAAACCAGATCGTGATACAAAGCTTACAGTGACATCCTTCTCTTGTAAGGGACAGTCTTTTTGAATTCGTCAATTAATTTCGAATTTAGCTTTTTTTGTAAACTAATGGGAGGACCAAGGCCCCTCTGGTCCCTCCCGTGCCCACGCCTATTTCACGAGTTAAACTGGAAAAGTGAGAGCCTTAAGCGGTGAATTACTGTTGATTTCAAATAAACTTTTAAAACAAAACTGCCAGGAACTTTCCACAAGGGGTGTTTCACCCGGAGGCGAAACAATTTGGAAGCAATTTGAAGGGCGGGGGAGAATATTTGACTTTTGGGGGGGAGGATATGAAAATTTGAACGTTGTTGGTCTAAATTATAAATAATGAGTTAAGATAAAAGTACAGTGTTTTATTAATATAAAGTACAATAGGTTTATTAACGTAAAAGTATAATATCACATCTGTGTTTGTCAGTTCATTGTTCTTTTAAGAATATTAACTTTCAGTTTAAAATACTCATTACTCATTTAAATTAAGTATTACACAAAAATTAACATTTCGGTCAGGTGCAGTTACGATTTAAAGTAATTTCAGAATAAAACCACGAACCTACATAACGTAATATGAATTTTGAATCATATTGACGATCACAAAACCGTTCTAAAATCACAAGACGACGAAAAAAATTTCGTGTGAAGTAAATCATTTGGGGGGAGGTTCCACTATTCCCCCCCCCCGTGGATCTCTGCGTCTGAGTTCACCACGTTTTTGCACGTCAGCAACTCATAGTAAAAAAAGGGGGGGATATAAACTACAACCCCAACTGGTTTTACCTTGACCTTGACCTTGAAAATCCTTTGATTACGTAAGCAGGCAACAATTGTTGCTTGTCTTACAAAACACAGGCTTTCCGTAGCGCTTAATAAGGGTCAAACAAAGGTGCTGCCAGGACACAAGCTTTAAAATGGCCGGAGGAAATAAGTTTCAACGTGTAAACAAAAGTGTAAGACAAGGGTGGACACACTTCTTAATAGTATGTACCGGGCTCTTTAGCCGTGGTCCAGGGTTTTAAAACAAACCAAAAGTTTCAGCAGCAGCACTGTGATCCTGACGTTTAACAAACCCGCGTTCAGGTAGACTCGAATTCCACTGATGATGGCAGCCAGTGGTTCTGCTGAAACGTTTGGTTTGTTTTAAAACCCTGGGCCACGACCAGACAGCCCGGTACACACTTCTAATACCACTGACACCGGCCGTGAATGCCTTACAACTATATTACACTTCTTAATATTTATATTAATCAAATGATAATAAAATAATAAATTACCTTAGATCCGTCATGTGACTTTGTTTTTATTTAAAATAACACTTTTCGGAACATATGTTCCATCTTCAGATTAATTCAGTTAGTTGAGGTCGTTAAATGTTAAAATCACATTACTTTGTACTAGCACACGTCCGTAGGGTGTGCACCCTTTGAAGGCCGACCGGATACTCAGTGACTGAATTAATCTGTACCTCAACTGAGTGAATTAATCTGAAGATGGAACATATGTTCCGAAACGCTTTATTTTAAATAAAAAACAAAGTCACATGACGGATCTAAGATAATTTATTAATTTATAAATAACGAAGTGACTTGGATACCAATAACATATTGTTACGACGGTCTACTTGATCGTCGTATGGTACAGTGGAAAACAAAATACAAGACACCGATTACGTCACTAATCACCAGCTTTAATTGTCACAATTACACAGTTTGTAATTAACAAGACAGTCTCTACAAAGAATCAAATAAAAATTGTGTTCACACGTAAGAAAAATGTTAACTGATATAAAACACAATTGTATTACAATTATCTCGCACAATGATAAAACACGTAATACTTCGCCACAATACTTCAAACGGCACTGTGTATATCGTCACTTGAACGCACTGTGTAATCGTCCGACAATAACTCGAACCGCACTGTAATATATCCCAACTCAAAACTGAAACTGAACGTCGTTGAGTACTTGTATTTATACCCCGCCGAAATACTAGAATATTCCATACTGCGCATTAACAATAAAGGAAAACATTAGAGCGTAATTCATTGCGGCCTTAACACAGTTCGCGCGGCTTCTGTCACAGTCTAGATAATGGGTCGAGAATCACGTACGCCACACACATTACGCCGGATTCCTCTGGAACATTCGATTACACGTTCTGTAATGTCGTAACAATATGTATGCCAAATATAATATATTTGCACGGCGTGGCTACACGAGGGATCAAAGTTAACAAAGGCTACTTCTTCAATATACTGTTATTTGCTAATGACGTCTGGTACTCATTGAAGCAACTGAAGACGATCTTCAGATTTTCTGTTTAGATAAAATTGTAACAGAGTACGGAGTAGGGATATCGGTACAGAAAACAGAGGCAATGGTTCACTGGGAGAAGTTAACGGTTCGAACAATGATAGTTCTACGAAATTAGTTCCTGCAGCAAGTTTCTCGTCTTCAATATCTTGGCTGTGATATGACGTATGAACACGATAGGGTGACCTCAACAAAATTAATAAATATCAGGCCTTATGTGGAGTATCAGCAAAGATGTTTATAAACAAAGACGCACAAGTCCGTTTGTACAATACTTTGGCGCTACCTGTACGGAAGTAAAACATGGACATCTAAAGAAACAGAGATTCCGAACGTCGAATATCAAAGTCATCAGAAGAATTTGAGGATATACGTACGAGGATCGTTCAATAGAAACACGTTGTTTAGAGGCTGTAAAGCATTTTTTAATCAACGATTTTAAAAGAAGTCTCCATTAACATTAAGGCATGAGTCCCACCGTTGCACTAATCTGTAGATTCACTGCTGGTAAAATTTTACGGCTGTTTGCGGAACCATTCGCTAACAGCAAACTCTACCTCAGCGTCCGATTTGAACCGCCGTCCTTTTAGTGACTTCTTTAATGGGCCAACATGATAATCCCACGGGGACAAGTCGGAACTGTAAGCTGGATGTTGTAAGACTTCCCACTTCATACGACCAAGCAGATCTTGAATCGTCTGGGCTACATGGGGTCGAGCATTATCATGCAGAAGAATAACACCATTTGTGAGCTTCCCGGGACGTTTATTCTTGTTGCTGACCCGTAAGCATTTTAAGCTGTCTGCATATCGCTCAGCGTTGATGTTGACACGAGGTTCTTTAAAATCTAGGAGCAGCACACCCTGATAATAAAACAATACTGTCACCATTACTTTTTCTGCCGAAGGTTGGGACCGACATTTTTTCGCCTCGGAGATCGTGCATGCTTCCACTGCATACTCTGACGTTTGGATTCTGGTTCATAGTGATAACAACAAGAATCATCACTGGCAACAATTTGGTGTAGAAAGGCATTACCTTGTAGTTGATAGCGCATCAAAAGCTGTAATGATAAGTCTGAACGCAAATTTTTCTGCTCGTCAGTAAGCAGTCGTGGGGATTCCCCACTGAGCCGCAATTTTGTGATAGCCAAGACTACGAATGATGGAATGAACAGTTCCCACGCTGATGCTCAACATTTGAGAAAGTTCTCTAACTTTGATGCGCCTATCTGCACGTAAAGCAGTTTCCAGCTGTCTCACATTTTCATCTGATGCTGCAACACGTGCAGGTCCGGGACGGGCCAAACCTTTAATCAACCAATGCCGTATGAAAATAACTATAGTCACCATATACAGCTTTCATTCTTTTACAAATTTCCGTTGGCTGACGCCCATCAGCGGCCAAAAACTTAATAACGGAAAGCAGATTATCTTTGGACGGATTTTCTATCATAAATGCTATTTTTCAACCCAGTCACAACGCTTAGAAAGGAGCAAACTGAAAATAATTTTGACAGACACGTCATTAGTACTTAACCAGACAATATAAGCAAATGAATTCCGTTGCCATGGCGACGAAGTCACGGCTGCGCAGATCAAATGTGTTTCTATTGAACAATCCTCGTAGTAGGGATATCGGTACAGAAAACAAAGGCAATGGTTATTAAATTGTAAATAAACCGGGCTGTTAGGTCGTGGTCGGTTGCTCAATCCATCGTCGGCTACGTTTCAATCGCACCCTCTGGGGTCTTCTTCAGGCCGTAAAGCGACAGAGTATGAAAAAAACAAGTATGGCAGATCTTGACAAGTTTTTCCGGGTATGAGCAACAGGCGGCCGGTAACACAAGGTTACCTACATAACCTCGGCTCCCATGCACAACGCTTTGACTTTAAGGGCCATGGCACACACAGCCGTTTTGACCGAGGCGTTTAACGAGACGTGTAGCGAGTCGGTACGTCGTTCAGCTGTTTGTTATTACCAAGATACACACAGCGGTGAGCGCCGCCTGCCGGTTTCAAAACAGAGTCGTATAGTCATCTCGAGCATCAACCGAGTCGGTTGTCAGTACTTCACGCGGTTGCTGTTTGCATGTTGTGTATATGTGTCTAGTCAGACACAGCGTTTTGTAGAGCGGTTTGTTTGTTTTTACTTTTTATTCTCCAGTTTTTCAACTGTATAGTTACATTTTATTGAAGTTGCATATAATTATATGTAATATTATATAAGTGATATAATTATTAAATAAAATTTATTTTAGCATTATTATTAATCAAACATATTGATATTTAAACATATTAACATATATTATTTAAACATATTGAAAACTAAAGAATGGATAAAATTAATGTAGAACAATTATTTAATGAAGTACACATGCGACCGGCTCTGTGGGACATGAAATTATCTGACTACAGTGACAGAGTAAAAAGAAAATTGTGCTAGGAGGAGATAACAGATGTTTTTGCCAAAGAGGATATGACAGAAAAGGAGAGAAAGGAGTTAGGTAAGTGAAGGACATTTTTTTTTAATCGAATAATGAACAATAATAGAAATAGATTAGTTATTTATTAAATTGTTGTTAAAGTACAGAGCAAATGTATCTCTTGCAGATAGTGCTTTTGAATTTCCTCTATGTCTCGTGTCTGCTAATACATTTTGCAAATTATGTTGTTCTGTGTCATCATTATGATATCTTATTCCATCTCTTGTCCTTACGTAGTTATGTAAAACACAGGTGGCTCTGATAATACTTTCAATCATACTTATATCAACATCTATGGGTCGGTGAAATATGCGCCATTTGTTTGTTAAAATTCCAAAAGAACTCTCAATATATCTTCGTGCAGTTGATAAACGCTTATTAAACTTTTCTTTAACAGGGGACAAGACCTTTCCTCCGTAAGGCATAAGCAAGTTTTCTGACAATGGAAAGGCTTCATCGCCTACCATTACACATGGAAAGTTTCCAGTTAAATTTTCAAACGAGCGTGGTGCAGGAATTTGTAAAGAACCGTCACACATCTTTTCGAAAAGTTTTGAATTTTTGAATATTCCAGAATCACTTGATTTTCCATATGATCCAACTTCGATGTAAGTGAAACAGTAATTGGCATCGCACATCGCAAATAATACCATTGAGAAATAGTTCTTAAAATTGTAAAACATTGAACCGCTATTAGGCGGCTGTTTAGTTCTTATGTGCTTGCCATCTATGGCGCCAATACAATTCGGGAAGTGTGCATATTTTTCAAATCCTTTTGCAATCTCAACCCATCTGTCTGTGGAAAATTGAGGCACAGTAGCACCAACTAGACAGAGCCATATTGCATTACATACATCTTTTACAATAACACCAGCAGTAGTTCTTCCTATGCGAAAGTTGTAATGTAAATCAGTCAAAGAACACCCGGTTGCCAGGTACCTGAAATAAAGAAAGTACGACTTACAAACTGCAAACCACTTTTTTAGTACAAGAAGGGCTAAGACCCCTACGATTTCACAAAAAATGTTTGACGTTTAATTTCGACTGTTAATGGATTCTTCTTTAATTCAACTTGACTATAAATTTTGTTTAAAAAAATATTTACAATTTGAAATAATTTTTAGTTACAGGAGTTGTACTGCATAAAAAGTGGAAACATATCAGAGATAATTTTACAAGGGACTTACAACTAAGAAAAGGGAAGTCTGGGGACGGAGCTTCTAGGAAAGCGCCTTACATGTATGCACAACAGCTGGAGTTTCTGAGAGATACTGTGGAACCGAAACAAACGACCAATTCACTACAACCACCGGATGAGGAACAATTGAATGATGATGGGCCTTCAACGTCCACCATTTCAACCCCTGTTCAAACTGGAATTGGCAAAAAACGATTACATCCTGTAGAAGAAAGAATTATACATTCGTTAGACAGAATTGATAAAAGAGTTAACACGCAACCAGATGATGACAACCGGCACTGTCTGCTATCACTGCTACCAACTCTTGCGTCACTGCCAAAGAGAATGAATTCAAATTGTAGACTTGAGGTAATGCAAGTCCTCAGTAAGTACGAAGGTTACGCTCTTCAGGAAAATCAACACTCAACATCCTAATTCCCAATACAACACGGACCTGCTTACTTACCACATCAACATCAATACGAAAGGCCGCATCATTCATATCAGCCACAACAGTATACGGTCAGTAAACAACCACAATTGCAGCAACAGCGCGTCCAACAATCGCAACAGATGGAGGAGTGTAACAACTCTCCTCAACAAGAACGACAATACGCCGCAACTTCACCAGCAGACACAATTGCATCAATAATACCAAATTATATTCTTGGATTTCGTTGTCCATGACGTGTCCGTTACTTAACTAAATATCACTATAGTATTGACGACTCGGAACACTAAGTTTTTTATAAGTAAAATCGTGAAGATTTACCTTACACCCTAAACCGGCTTTCACCTTTCATACGTTCAGTGAAAGGTGAAAACCGGTTTAGGCTGTAAGGTAAATCTTTACGATTTTACTTATAAAAAACTTAGTGTTCCGAGTCGTCAATACTATAGTAATATTTAGTTAATCAAATTATAATTCAGAAGAATCTAATTACTTAATTCAATTATATTTCTTATTCTAATTATAATAACTGTAAAATAAACTGTAGGCTAATTCTAATAATGTACCGTAATATTTTTTCTGTGTTGAATAATGTTTTTCCTTTCTGAATATTTTTGTAACCACTTCAAAAAAATTAAATCTATATGAAAAAAAAAATTAGAAAATGGAAATACTTAAAAAAAATTAAAACTATATGAAATATATAATTATATACAGTACGTACCTGAGAGTTATGACGAGTTTCTCTTCTGGTGGTATGCATTTTCTCATACGAGTGTCTTTCTTAGTTATTTTTTCTATTATACTCATGAGCAATGCGTCAAAAGTAGCTGCTGACATCCGAGTGAAGTTAAAAAATTTCTCTTCATCTTCCCTTAGTTCAGAGAACAAATTATAAAAATGACCTTTCTCTGGTCTACTGTCCACAATTGGATGCACCCACATTCGTCGTTGTTTCCTCCTTCTTCTCCAACGATAATATAATAATGCTAACAGAGCTATTTCTTCAGCATCACTCATTTTTTTGACTTCCTTCCACGAGGCACGACGCGAACGAAATGAGATGTGTCTGCTAAACTGACTCGATAAACGCCTCGGTCTACAGCTGTGTGTGACATCACTCTTAAAGAACCGACTCGTTAAACGCCTCGGTCAAAACGGCTGTGTGTGCCATGGCCCTAAAATATTATGTGAGAGTGCCTTATTGATTTCAAATTGTTGTTTGTGACTAATTAAAGTTGGAAATTAGTGACTTCATTGGTGTCTGTATTTTGTTTCCACTGTACAATACGACGATCCGTGAGACTATCGTAACAATATTGTTTGACCTCCTTGGTTAGGGTCCCACTGATCTAACATTAGACATAACTCGTATACTTACTCACAGACACTGAATACTCAACATCTGTTTGTAAATTTAAAATCATACGTACAACTTGTGTTTTGATTTTCGACGTTTTTAATGAAATCATTTTACTTAATTAGGTTTAGAAATTCTACTGATTTACTTTTATCTGTTTTCCTTAATGATCTGTATTTTTACTTTTTCCTACTTTACAGTTTTTATACTTTTGGAAGCGATATTGTGTATTTCCTCACACAAGTACAGCTAAGAGCAAAAGAAAACTTTTTCGCTTAATAATCCTCTTTACTTCTCTTGTTCAAACTTACAAACTTTATTTCGGCCAGAAAGTTTGAGGCAACAGAAAGAGTCAGAATTACGAGCAGAGTTCTCTTGAGCGGAAAAGTAAATACGCAGCGAAAGCGATTCCGTGATTACGTTGTCAGAACTCAATCAACTTCTCAAAGTATCGAATTGACTTTATTATCATCAGCCGCTGACTTTTGGTTCATATAATCACGTCTAAAAAACTGCCACTCTTTCATTACTTTACTGGGATTGAGGTTATTACAATATGGCATATGTGATTCAGTATGTTATCACACGTTTTCTTCCAGCCACTTTAAAAATTGTAATATTGATTAGTCTCAACTTGTTTTTCCTTTTGTATGAAGTCGACTAGACCGGAACCCCTTCCCATCACCCCCAGACCAAATTCAGATTCGCTACTGGTTCTTTCCACAGTTGTTTATAATATTTTAATTTTTCATTGAAGTTAAAAACTTGTAATTCTTCTTTTATTGCGTCATTCTTTATACGATCAAGTTTAGAACACCTTCTAACTCTTCTTAAGAACGCCATTTCCAAGGCATGTATTTTACTTTCTTGTTTCTTGATTGTCGTCCATAATTCACACCCACTGGACAATACAGGGGGCGCCATAACTTTGTAAAACTTTAATTTTATATCTCGACGTACCTTGTTTCTAAAAATAAACGGTTTTACAAAAATCGATTAATGCGTTCACAAGTTATCGCGAAACATACTTGAAACAGATAGACAGGCAATTGCCAAAGCGTCGAGCTGAGATAATGCCACCATTGCATACAACTGAGATCACGTTTTCTATGACAACAGCGTTGTGATTGGTTGCGTCTGTTCTCTTAGGACACAAATGTCAAAAGCCCTTCTCTAAGTAATCCAGCTGTACAGTATTTAACAGAGAAGTTCGCACTAACCTCACGTCATTTATTTAGTTCATGGTTCCCAGGGGCGTATTTAGGGGTACGAACTGGTCCGCCCCCCCCCCCCAGACAGTCGAAAAAGTTGACGAATTTTGTTAATCTCTCAATTTTTAGGCTATTTTATTAGGCCCCTATTTTTTCAGCTGTGTACGTTAGTAAAGTAGTAGCTCTTTTTTGAATATACAAACAGGTTTATTACACAGCATTAGGGTATACATTAGAAATCTATGTAAGCTATATAAAACTCAAAGTCTGAGGATTTATGGGCACTGAATACAAGTCTACACCGTTACACCGATTGCCATCAAATTTTCCACAGGTAACCTTTATCACAAAGCGAAAAACACTTTCTAGCTTGGAATTTGATATTCCGCCCCGTTCCCACGATTTAGGCCCTTTTAATTATGCCCTTTTGTTGAGGTGTATAAAAATGTCAACAACACCATGGAGACCAGATTTAATTACCATAGTAACAAGTAGATAAACAAATGCTATTTAGCGGCGTCGGAACACGTTTATCTGTTCAAAAAAAAAAAATCATTGCAGTCAATAAGTATCTTTTTACAATGTTTCAATAACGCGTATTTTTATTGTGTTACTACGGTTTACTTTGACGGGACTGATTTCAGGATGTTATCGCGTGTTTTTCAGCCCCTTTAAAGTTGATTAGCCTTGACTTGTTTTTTCTCTTGATTGAAGCCGGCCCGACCCCCGGACCCCCCGCCGAAACCAAATTCTAGATACGCCACTGAATGATTCCTACCATAAAGAAGATATTGTTACGCCATTACAGAAGGTTCTACATGTTTCTCGGCTATCTCAGCAGAGCCCAGCTGTAATGTTTGTGTGCGCACGTATTGCTACGTTGAGAGGAAAGACAATTACGTCACACTTAACATGCGTCAACAATCGAGGCTGTTCCAGTCAGTTCCAGACTTCACCGTTCATGCACTTGTTCAAGGCCGCAATCAATTACACTCTAGTGTTTTCCAGTAGTGTTGACATGTACTATGGGTTATTCTGGAACACTTGTGCTATCTATTTAAACAGCGACAGCTGCCGCTTAGAAGTCAGTTTGAGTGGAGATTTATTCAAGTGAGGTTCGAAGTATTGTAGCGAAGTGTTATTGCGTTATAATTGTGCGGGACTCTATTAGTTGACATTATTATTGCGTGTGGAAAATTTTGCTCGGATTATTGTATAAGTTGATTATAAACTGTATTTGTGATTAATTAAAGCTGGTTTTTAGTGATTTCATTGGTGTCTTGTATTTTGTTTTCCACTGTACCATACGACGATCAATGAGACCGTCGTAACATATAGTTTCATCAATATTTTGTGACAAACTTAACGGGCAAATTAATGTTGTGATAATGATAAAATTTATAGTATATAGAAAAATAACGTAGAAAACAGGAATAATAGCCATACACTGTTATTTGCTTGTGTGTGTGTGTGTGTGTGTGTGTGTGTGTGTGTGTGTGTGTGTGTGTGTGTGTGTGTGTGTGTGTGTGTGTGTGTGTGTGTGTGTGTGTGTGTGTGTGTGTGTGTGTGTGTGTGTGTGTGTGTGTGTGTGTGTGTGTGTGTGTGTGCGCGCGCGCGCCAGAGGGAGAGAGAATCGTTTGTCAGCGTTTGTCTTTCTAGCTCACAACCAAAAGGCACACAGTGTGTAATTGGCACAAAGTGTTCAAGCTCGTAACCTTCTCTCTCTCTCTCTCTCTCTCTCTCTCTCTCTCTCTCTCTCTCTCTCTCTCTCTCTCTCTCTCTCTCTTTCTCTCAGGGTAACCAGACTCCTTACTTAATAAATTTAATTGAAAGTCTTCTTTGCCTTCCTCGCCTCCCCTACGCACCACTTGAGGCGGACGAACGGACCCTTTTGTGACGACTTTTGCGTCTCTCTAATCGCATTTTACAAAGCCACTACAGACCGTTCAAGTAGGCCTACTGGGTAAGTAGGTACCGGCATAAACGTACGGTCTTCTAAAGTAAGCACTGGACGGTACGTTAATTGAAAGACAGCTGAAGTTAATAAATTGTTTGAATCACCTTGTAAACAAAAACCCAAGCACATTCCATTACGCAATGAAACTTCATAATCGGAACTTCATTGTACGGGTACCTTATACACCTAAATTTCGAATAACCATCACTTATTACTTCCATGTTACATAAAGAAATGGAAATATGGTGATAGCGAAAAAATCGTGTTCGAGATAAGGGCTGATTATGATTGTACTACCCTCAAAACATGAAGAAAAGTCATTTTCCGAAATGTATGTGTGTGTGGGGGGGGGAGTTTTTCCATGGCGAACGATAACTGTCGGAAATTCAAACAGAATCAAATAATTTTTTTCATATGTGCCCGAGTTGTAGAGGACTCAAGGCCCATTGATTTTGGTGAAGGTCGGTTAGGGGGGAGGTATGCTCTGTATGACGGTGGTTGGCGTGTGGACCTTTGGCCTACCTGCTGCCTCTCCCCCATTGTAATACTTCCGCACGGGCTCGACAGCAGCTAATTGCCGCGTGAGTCACCTCACTGTGCGTCCAGTATGAAACAATTTTTTTTTGCCTCGCGCAATACTGGTAAAATTTTGTTATATTTGAAATCAGTGAAATAATACGATGAAAATGACACCAAACACGAATAAGGAATATTAAAAATTGGGCGTTATAAAGTAACAATGACTGAATAATTACAATGACTTTATTTGTATTAATTATTAATATTTGTTAGTCGTGTTTGGTGTCATTTTCATCGTATTATTTCGCTGATTTCAAATATAACAAAATTTTACGTGTTGGGCGAGGCAAAAAAAAAATTGTTTCATACTGGACGCACAGTGAGGTGACTCACGCGGCAATTAGCTACTGTGGAGCCCGGGCGGAAGTATTACAATGGGGGAGAGGAAGCAAGGGTCCACACGCCAACCACCGTCATACAGAACATAGTTTACCTGCAACGTTTTACGTTTTAACAAGAGTAAAGTACTTATACATTTAAACGTTTTTCAAACAATGGTAACTGTTAAAAATAAAATAATTCTGTTGCCAGGTAACCAGGTTGTTCGGTTAGAAGGGAGGGGTAGTTTACCTCCATTGTTTTGTGTTTTAACAAGAGTAAAGTAAGTTACTTTATTTTAATGAATAAGAGCTCCGAAAATAAAGTCATATTAATCAACTGTAAAGTGGTGAATGAGATAATTATAAATGGAGTGGGTAGTTGAAGGGGAGAGGGTGATTTTTTTAATTTGCTGTGATGAAATCAAGTAAAGTACGAATATTTAATTTTGAAAGAGAAGATAACTTAGAAAGTACATATGATAAAACTATTACTCTATGAAAATGGAAATATCATTAATGGTGGGGATTGGTTGAGAAGGAGCGATGAAACCTGCGTAGTTCAGTTTCTTTATAAGAATAAAGTACCTAATTTTTATAGATAAAATGGCTCAAAAATAACATTATATTAAACAACTACCCCATAGTAGCAAAAATATCTATAAATAGTGAAAATAGTTTGAGGGTGGGCGACACTTTGTTAGAAGTTATCGACCCGAATTCAAGTAAATGATTTTAAATATTGTAACATGACATAAGGTAGTGAAAATACATTGACAATTAATTATAAAACAAAGAAGCTGAAGACAAGAAGAAAGGTCAAGAACTTATAAACTCAGAGATTAATAACCAAATGACAAAATGACAAAATGACAAATGACTAATAAACTGACGATGACTTGACTCAATAGATTGGATAAATACAAGAAGAACAATGGAACAAGGAAGAAGGAACCAAGAACCAAATGTAATCAAGAAATTGATAACGAACATCGTAATCCCCTAATAATGACCATAAAATGTATGTAAACAAATGCACTAATGTAATTAGAGTATAGATGAGATGTACCTAGGGTAATAATGACAAATAAGATAGTAATGTTATGTATATTTTATTAATGAAGGAATGTACTTATAAATATAAGATAGGGAGTTAATAATAAACACACCCAAATGAATAGTGATAAAAATAGTCAAAAACCAGTAAACCATACCCTGAGGCAAATAAAGGCCACAGTAAATAATCAAAAGTGATCATTAGTGAAGGGAAAATAAAGTAAATACTCATAACCAATAACCACATGATGATGTTAACATAAATAAACAACATAGTGAATAATATCAAGTGAGTGGAATAAAGAGTGTATTAATACAAAAGTGGTGACATGCAGTGATAGCATGTTACATAAAAAGGTGAAAGTGAATAAATAAAAAAACCTCCTAAGAAGGAAAAAGTGTAAAGGTATTTTAATTAGTAGAATGTATTAGAATATCTGAAAGACCTGTGATAAACTTTATGCTAGCAAGTAAGATGAACTAATTATACTGTGTTTAATTTAAGCAATAGTTAATAAGAATTATGAAATAAGATAGAAAGTAAGTCATTAGAATGAAAGGTAAACAAGAAAGATAGACACTGTTTTCTAGTGAAGGAATGAGGGAATAGAGTATATTGTGTAAAGTACAGTTTAATAGTAGTATAATAAGAGTTTTGTTGTTGTTTAAAAAACCAATATAAGGTAATGAATTATAACTTAAAACAAATAGTAGTAAGAAACAGAAAGGTAATTAGAAGTTTATTTCAGCCTTGAACTTGTCAAGAAAATGTTAATTGTTATAATAAGAGGTGTAGTTAGAATCACCAATGTTTATTATTTGTTTCTAGTAAAAAATTGTTTTAATGTACGATATATAAAGGTAAGGAGTTACAAAGAATGTTAGATAGTAGTATAGGAAAATCTAGGCTCTAGGCCTAACAGTTACTGAAGAATTTTGTAAATTTAAGGACAAACAATAGCCCAATATCAAAGCAGAATATACCAAATGTTCAAACAAATTAAGTAGGTATACCTAATACCAAAATGTATAAATAACATCCAGTTTTAGATAAAATATATATGAAATATAAATAAGAAAAATAACAAAAATGTGATTAGCTACTCAAAAGTAACCATGAGGGGTATCAAAATGATCCTTATAAAAAATTATGAACAATGGTATTCATGTAATAAACATAGCTACTAATATAAGAAAAAAATCTTAATTTGAAGATATTTTATAGATTTAAACTAAAATAAAACGTTAGAATATAACAATGACATAAATTAACGACCAATGAGAATTAGCATAATTTAATAGTTAACCATAGCAACCGAAATTTATTGCCAAAAAACCGTTGGAATTTTAATTAATCCATTATTGACCGACGCGGAGGGCGGATGTATGCAGCTCTCAACCCAAATTTTACTATAAATACGTAAATTTTGACTGAAATCAGAAGGAAGAAAGATAGTAATAGCCACCTACGGAACACCTGATAAAATAATTATTACTAAAATACTCACAAAATAAAATTATCAGTGGAAATCAAGAAGACTTCAAGAATCATAGCTGACGATTCATCCCGAAGGAAGAAAAGGAGCGATCTACTACAACCGAAGAAGACGAACGACTGCGGAACGAGAGGGAAGCCGAACTTTATGGAAAAACCATCTGAACGAGATCGAAGAACATCCGAAGAGGAGAAGACGACCAGATCCATCCGGAAGAAGTAGACATCCATCGAGGAAGCCCCAACGAGAACTGATGAGTATAAAACAATAATCTCACAAAAAACGAATTCCCATTTTTTATCCATAATAACAAATCACAATTTTCACTTCACTGATCACTATTTTGAACAAGAACTGAAGGTATTTATAATATCACTATTATTGAACTTTAATGAATTAATAATCATTTAAACTGATCTATAATAAATTATTAATAAACATAACTTGTTGTCAAAATCCTAACCTAAAACTATTCTAACTCTCATTGATGATTACTTACTTGGATGTATTAATGTATTAAATATTGTGTACCTAGTTTTAAGAAATATTATAAATTGTGCATTTTAGCTGTTAATCCAAAACTTCTGTAGTCAAAAGGACTTTTAATACGCCCTGTGACAATTTTTATTGTAAACAAACATTATTCGCCAAGCAGGCATCCCATGATACAAACGACTGAGCATGCCAACTGAGCAATTTTAAAAGCCGGCACTAATATAAAATAATGTACTACTAAATAACTGAAAATTATTAAAGGGTTAATAAATCTTATTGTTCTGCAACGCTGTATGTTTGATTCGTACAAAATAAGGTAATATATAGAGAATTATTAAAGCGAAAACAACAAAACACCACAGTTAGCGAAGTCGACACTGCAAGACGGCGTGCGCCAATCAGGTGGCGAGGCGGCAATATTCAAACCGAACGCCGAGAGATATGGTTTGCCCGTAAGTAGTAAGAAAAAGTACGACTCGACTCGCTACATACGAATAACATCTACAGAAGTAACTGAACTAATTAATACCCTCAATTATACACCTATACTATACCACGAACCCAACGAGCGAATTAAAAAACGCTCATCACGCACACATTCTTGATAAGAGTAATACAACGGGTGAACAAAAAATTATAAAATTCAAACACACTATTTTAAACACCCGATAATATTCTACGTTACAGTATATATCTTAGAGCATGGAAGTCATGTATAGCTCTCCATACCGATATTTGTGTTAGTAACCAAAATATTCTGTATTCATTATGTACACTGTGAAGTAATTCTGTTGAAATTCGTTTGACAACTCTCTATTAGGCCGTGGTCTACTACACTGGCGGACTAAGGATGGGGCGGAGGGGACGGACCGCCCTGGCCCCCATTTAGTAGGGGGCCTCCAAATTTGGGAACTTAAGTTTTTTGGTAATTTTTTTAATTATTTGCAAATGTTCTATTGTCACGTCCAGAAACGCAATACTAGGAGACGTCCAGGTTTTAACCGATCGATGCCTAAGGTTCTGTCATATTATTTTGAAATCTACCTTACAACCCTAACTCATAAAGTGCTTACAGATATTAAGAAAAAACTTATAAAAATAACTTTATTATTAGAAATATATTCATAACAAAAAAGGAGCGTCAGTTGTACCTGGCGTCAATGCCTCACCACGCAGTCGGAAGTTCCAAATTGAACCCCAAACAGCACGGACGGCAGCAGCAGCGACTGAAGAAGGCCGTGCCTGCCTCGGTACGAAAATGTAAACGGCGGAGTGAAATACCGGGCGATAACATGCAGACTTACGCTACAAGAGATTACATCAGTGAACAATATTTAATATTTCAGGATTGTAAGATTTAATTTATTTACAATCTTGCATCAGAATTTTTATCGAACAGTGAATAATTCGGAGTGCGGAAATCGAGTCAGTTACTCGAATTTTCCGAGGCCAAAACTAGAAAACGCCCATTTTTGAAAGTTCACCTTATTTACACTAAAACTGACGACTTGGAAAAAAAATTCCAAGTATTTTTTTGCAGCAATGATAAATTTGTTTTGCGGTATATACGTTTATTGTATATTATAAAGTATTGTAATAAAATTAATGCTGTCTATAAATAATACTACTTCTATTATTTCTTTACACTTTGTATTTACAATATGAAAGTGGATTTTTTTCAAACATTACTAGAGATTCTTATAAAGTTTCCTAACTAGATGTATCAATACAGTGATTAGACAATAAATATATAACAGTAAAGTGTTTTTTGCTGCTGTGTATTACTTAAAGATAAATTGTTGTATTGTTAAAGACAACATACTTAACGACCAATTACACTTTAAATCACACCCACTCTTTGACACAATTATACACAAAACATACAATAATTCGGATTTCCGCGCCAACCCACTTCCACCTCCACCCCCCCTACACAACCTACCAACTAGGGGAAAAAAAAAGTTACAAGTTCCGGACATTCTGTATCATACCTCGCTGAGGAAGGCGAACATCACGCTGAAACGTCGTACGAGGAAAATAAACAAAGTAAGTTTCACATGTGAAAGTGTAGTAATTAATATTCATTAAGTGCTGTGAATGAAGAGGATGAACATTCAAAATAACAAGATAAATTGGATTATAAACACCCGTGTTATGGGGGGGAGGCTCGGAAAGAAATCGGCCCCGGCCCTCCAGTGGTCTAGGTACGCCACTGGGTCTACTACAGTGGCGTATATAGAATTTGGCCTGGGGGGGATCCGGGGTCGGGTCGGCTTCATACAAAAGAAAAAACAATTTAACACTAATCAGCATTGCTATCTCTAAAGTTGCTGGAATCAGTCCAATAAAAGTAAACTGTAATAATAACACAATAAAAATACGCGTTATTGAAACACTGTTTACAAGATACTTATCGATTGAATTGATTTTCCTATATTTCATGTTTCAAACGTATACGCCAATGCTGTGTAATAAACCTGTGTTTGTATAGGTAAAAAAGAGCTACCACTATATTAGCGTACACAGCTGAAAAATAATAAAACAGCCTACAAATTAAGAGCGTAACAAAAATCGTCAACTTTGTCGACCCTAGGGGGGGTCCCACGACCTGGTCCAGTACTGCCACATAAAACAGACGTTTCGATGCCACCGTTGGAAGCCACCTTCGGTGTAAACGACTCGAGTAACTGGTACGGTTCCAGGGCCGCCGCTAGGGAGCTTGCCGCCTGTGTGCAGTTTTACCTTTGCCGCTCTCCTGAACATACTTTTCATATCCCTACTTTGCCACACTATTTAATATTATCTTAATCAAAAATTGATAGAGACACAAATAGTAAAACTGACAAAAAATAAATATATTTTTCAAAACTTATTTAGCTGAGTATTTACATGATGTAAGTGGAAGATGTGCTCTCAGAAGTGTTAATACATTTTCAAACAAATAATAGTTTAATTATATAATTACCTTATTATCCACTCTTGTGATACAAAGTTTCGTCAGTTATGACGCGTTTCGGGACTAAGTCCCATCCTCAGATAACACTCAATTTAATAAATTAATACATTAAAAATCGTAACCAAGATACTGGTCAAGTCAATTAAATAAAATTACAAATCGCATGTGATATGTTTTACTAACCACGGCCGGAGCTCCCGCATGCGTTCACCCCCAACCGCGATCGTCACGCGACTCTACATTAATAAATTAATGTATTAATTTATTAAATTGAGTGTTATCTGAGGACGGGACTTAGTCCCGAAACGCGTCATAACTGACAAAACTTTGTATCACAAGAGTGGATAATAAGGTAATTATATAATTATATAATAAGTGATACGGTACGCAAAAAATAAGTAATTGAAATAATAGTTTATTTGCGCGGTCATCTTTTCAGAGTTTTATAACACTATAGTTTATTAAACGTGCGATTTTCGCGCTTTGGATTTAGAAAATTTTTTAATAACGTTACTCACATATTTCATGTTCTTCTATGGATAGGGTTGCTAGAACTGATAAGCTTTCTTGACTCATGGAAGACTGTAAGTAGATTTTTATACTTTTTAAAAACCGTTTTGTTTTTCTGTCGCACATTTTAATGATATTACGAATATAAACCGCATACAAATACGACGTCTCAGAATTACGCCGCCAGACCGTACTTGGAAACGTCTTAAGCACAACTAATAAATTTCTGTTACTGCTTACAAACTGCTGTAGTTTAGAATATAAGTTGACAGTCCTAAAGGTCCCGTCCGCCATAAGATATAAATAATTTCTTATCTTATCAAGTTGTTACTCTATAGTTTGCCAGCGTCGACATGCACGCGCCTGTCTACGAAACCACAAAGAGACCGCAGCTATAACTCATGTATAAATGTCGCGCAACAATACCTACACGCTTTCTTGGCAGTCAAAACAAAGGCTGATGCCAGTACACTGCGGCAATGCTAACAAAACAAATATCAAGAACAACTCAATAAACGTTAATGTCATATACCTAGACCTATTCGGTATTAATTGTTTTAATTTATTTTAAAATATCTGCTGATGAATTTGGCAGTCTACGGCCGCCCGTGTGAGGTGTACTTTCGCACATACGGCAGCGGCGGCCCTGTGTTCCGTACCAGTACGATCGTACCACATACAGGGTCAAGTGTACGAGTATATGCATATTATCACAAAAAAATTAATTAATTAAACAAGCCAATTTTGAAAATTTTACATAAATATTTTCTCTATCTGATCTCTTGTAACAACTGCTGTGTTACAAGAAGGGAAACGTCTTTGTCACGATTAATCCAATCAATATTTGTTGGAAACAAACCGATTTTGTTATAGCTCTAATGTCCAAAAAACAAAAAATTGTTAACTTTCATAAATCTTCATTAAAATGTTACAAAAGTGTTTCTGATTCAAAAAGTTTAAATAATATTATTAGATAAGACAGAGAGATGGCGCAAGCGGAGCTCTTTCCCGTTTCTTAATATCGCCGAAGCATTTTCATCGCTGCGTAATTCTCAGACTGTTAATCCTGGAAACGTTTTCGTTTAAAATTCTTTTCTCGCTCCTGTTTCTCTCCAAACTTTACTCTTATCCCTGATTGTCGGTAGAAAATGATATTGGAAAGGAAATGAAGTACATGAAATACACTTGGCTGAAAAGTAAACACACCGACACACAATTCTGTATATGAGAAACGAATAAATTCCAAAACTTTTCAAGTGCACAAGATATAAAACAGACCTATACTCAATTCCAATGTTCTTATACGTACGTACTAAGAAGCCTGATTTATCAAAACAGCTGTAGTAAATATGTTTGTACATTTTATTTATGTTGTTATTTTGAATACAGTAACCTAGCCTGTATATAAATAAAGAGCAGAATTGAAAAGGCAAGAGCAGTGTACACTAGAATGAGCAGTTTATTCAAAAGTCACGTTTTAACAATAAACACAAAGATGAGACTTTTACGCTGCTACGTATTCTCGATCATCTTCGTCGGTGTAGAATCTTGGACTTTGACTGAAGCCACAACTAAAAAATTGGAATCTTTCGAAATGTGGCTTTACCGTAGAATACTGAGCATTTCATGGATAGCACATATAATTAATGTTGAAGTCCTTAGAAAGATGAAGAAAGAAAGAGAAGTTATTAACACAGTGAAGATAAGAAAGGTTCAGTAATTGGGACATCTCATGAGAAATGAACAGAGATTTTACTTATTGCAGTCCATACTACAGGGAAAAGTACGTGGAAAGAGAGGAGTTGGGCGACCGAGAATCTCACGGTTGAGAAATTTAAGAACCTGGTTTGGCATGAATACAACTGACTTATTCCTTACAGCAGTGCAGAAAGTTAAAATAGTCTGTTAGTCCAGTCGGGATCTGTAAAAAAAAAAATGCTTTGGTTGACTATACTCGTCGGAGCGCAAATTTTTATTGGAATGTCTCCCGAAGGATGCCTATAATGAGAATTTCGGTTTGCACCAGAAAAAAAAGTTGTGCTAAACTCAGGAAAAATCGTAGAGTGAAAAAATAGACATTTTGGGTCCTGTTTTATGGCCTTTTCGTTCGAATATCTCGGTAAGTATCGTATCTACGTGAAAAATGAATAGAAGTTAATTTGTTCGCAATAAAATTTCCTATCGGAATATGCTTTTGTAATTTGGAAAAGTCAATTTTCCGCGCCACAGGAGTGAAAATTCGCGAAAAAAGTCGAAAAAATGTCGCTTTGGAAAACTGCTTATTGGAAAATGAAGAAAACTCTTAATGCTTCTAATAATGTAGCTAGAAAAACTTTAAGTTATAACAAAAACAATCGCGCAAGAAAAAACATGATATCTTGCCGTAATTGGACTCCTTATCAAACGAGACCTCGATTTAAAAAAAAAATCATCTAAATCGATTGGTTAGAAGCCGAGATATTGTCAATTTTAGAGCACGCCGCTATTTTGAACTCGCGAGTTCAGTTTTTAGCGAGCCAGTTTTGACTTCCCCCACCACCACCTCCCAGCAACTTTTCGTGCGGTAGGTGAAACTTTCTTCGGTATTTTCTCTATGTTGCCGAAGGGTGCAAGTTTTGAAAATGTTCACATGAAAAGTACTTGGAAAAACGAAGGCTTTTGTTCAAGAATGAGGCTCATAGCATTAATTGTTTACTAGTAAACACTGGTGAACTTTGACGGGCAATATCTCGGGAACGAATTAACGAATTTCAACTTTTTTTGTAATAAAGCGTCTTGCTGAGTACTTTCATCCTGTAATTTTTGAATTTGATAGGTTGAAAATTCGCGAAAATATTCTATTTGTTTATAAGTAAAAAAATTAATTACAATTTCTAAAAATTCCCTAGGCTCTCCTAATTAACCGATTTGAATTTTTCAAAATGGGTTTAAAAGTTTGAATGCTCTTCTATGAGTAAAAAAATCAGCGATTCATACAAGACTGTATTTTTCAATCACCAATATTTTCAAAATTTTCAGATTTTCCGGAGAGAGTTAGATTGCAAAATTATTGTGCAAAAACGAAAAAAGATATCGTGTTTTTTCTTGCGCGATTGTTTTTGTTATAACTTAAAGTTTTTCTGGCTACATTATTAGAAGCATTAAGAGTTTTCTTCATTTTCCGATAAGCAGTTTTCCAAAGCGACATTTTTTCGACTTTTTCGCGAATTTTCACTCCTGTGACGCGGAAAACTGACTTTTCCAAATTACAAAAGCATATTCCGATAGGAAATTTTATTGCGAACAAATTAACCTCTATTCATTTTTCACATAGATACGATACTTACCGAGATATTCGAACGAAAAGGCCATAAAACAGGGCCCAAAATGTCTATTTTTTCACTCTACGATTTTTCCTGAGTTTAGCACAACTTTTTTTTCTGGTGCAAACCGAAATTCTCATTATAGGCATCCTTCGGGAGACATTCCAATAAAAATTTGAGTTCCGACGGAAAAAAAGCAACCCAATACAGATCCCGACTGGACTATGTATGATATGTAACATCCGAAACAGATAGCAACTATGACAAGAAGAAGAGAACCTAAACTAGTACCGTATGCTCTCTGAGAGCTGCAGAACTCGGTCGACATTTTTTTGAACGAAGTGCATTTATTATTGAATAAATTTTAATATTAGATAATTTTTAAATTATCACAAAAATGATAAAAATCCCAATTACCCTACTATTTTACTTCCATGTTTCGTAAGGAAAATGAAAGAAAATGGTGATCACGAAAAGAAATCGTGTTCGAGAAAGAGCTGATTCTGATTGTACTACCCTCAAAACACGAAGAAAAGTAATTTTCCGAAAAGTGTCCGTGTGCTAAATTTTTATATGGCGAACGATAGCTGCCGCAAATTCTAACAGAATCAATAATTTTTTGCATGTGCGCCCGAGTTGCAGAGGACTCAAGGCCTGTTGATTTTGGTGAAGATCAGTTAAGGGGAAGGGGTAGTTTACCTGCAACGTTTTACTTAGCTGCAACAAGAGTAAAGTACTTAATTTTGATAAATAAAGTATCCTGAAAAGAAAGTCATAGGGCCTAATAATCGACAACATAAAGGTAGATGAAATATATATAAATGAAAAGGGTAGTTGAAGAGGGAGGGGATAATTTTTTGTATGATGTTATAAATTTATTCGATCGAAAACTTAAAAAAATTTAATAAAATATTAACAATTGATATCGTTCCGTGCTATGTCACCACGGATATGTAAACAAAATAATTTTTTCGTTTTCAGGAATTCACAGATAACAAACTCTGGGCGGTATTCGCTTTCTTTCGCGTTGTTTAAATAACAGATAATTTAATCAAATTAATTCTTTATTTTTAAAATATTAACAACTACCGGTACGTAAAATTCGTATTTTGATTATCTTTCTCATCGTTTTTACCAGAAGTATGCTGATATATTTAGTTTTCGTTCTGAGTGTAGGCCTACATATTAAAAATAATTTTATAATTAATTAGAACATAGAAGTCATGTATAGTTCTCCATAGAGATTGTTTTCTTTAGAAAAGTCACAATTAATCTGTACCTAAGCCTTTTACGGCCGGCGTCAACTGTGTTAGAATACAAATCACTCAATCTTTTGCCGCAGTACTGAGGTTAACCGGCGAAGACCGAGTCAGTTCCCGAAACGTTCTCAAGACACAATCGTTTGCTGCAGTACTGAGGTTAACCGGCGAAGACCGAGTCATTTCCCGAAACGTTCTCAAGACACAATCTTTTGCTGCAGTACTAGGGTTAACCGGCGAAGACCGAGTCAGTTCCCGAAACGTTCTCAAGACACAATCTTTTGCCGCAGTACTACGGTTAACCGGCGAAGACCGAGTCAGTTCCCGAAACGTTCTCAAGACACAATCTTTTGCCGCAGTACTGAGGTTAACCGGCGAAGACCGAGTCAGTTCCCGAAACGTTCTCAAGACACAATCGTTTGCTGCAGTACTAGGGTTAACCGGCGAAGACCGAGTCAGTTGCCGAAACGTTCTCAAGACACAATCTTTTGCCGCAGTACTACGGTTAACCGGCGAAGACCGAGTCAGTTCCCGAAACGTTCTCAAGACACAATCGTTTGCTGCAGTATTGCGGTTAACTGGCGAAGACCGAGTCAGTTACCGAACAGTTCTCAAGACACAATCTTTTGCTATTATCAGTACTGCGGTTCGGCTGGACTATCATGGGACAGCCGAAATGTCTAGTTTCCCGCACATATAGACACCTTGAACCACGATCCAACGGCCCGGCGAGGTTTTAAGATAATTCTATTGAAAGAGTAATTCGTCTTCACTTTATCGTCCGCATGTACCAGGGAATCGGTATGCTCTGTTCAAACATGGATTACTGAAGCACTTCAAAACTTTGCAAACACACACACACACACACAGACTAAACTAATCCGTGGCATAGTTTACAGTAGTTTAACGAGTCAACCAAACCGACGATCACTTTGTTTGTATTGCCGTGAGTGAAGCTTTCTCGTATATTAATCCCTCAATTATTATCACGATACAATCAATTCTTTTTGACTTCCTGATAGCTTAAACTGACATCGATGTCAACAACAATTATCCGCAACGTTGTTGTTGTATTCGTTTTCTGTTGGCAACACTGTGGATTTCGTGCGCGTCGCTATTTTCAACAGCTCCTCAACTTTCTAACATTGGCGATTCACCATATTGCTGGTACAGCTTCTTCTTCTCCTCTTCAAGGATTGGGTTATATAAACCTGTTCTGGCACCCATCTCATCCTCGGACGCCCCACGTCTCTTCTACCAATGGCTTAAGTTCAGTGCCGCTTTCGGCATCGATCCTCCGTCATCCTTTGCAGATGATCCAACTATTGCCTTCTGTAATTTGAAATAATTTCGTCTGTCTTTTACTTCGAGTTCTGCTCTGATATCTTCATTCCCTTATTCTATCTTGCAATCGTATCACAAATATTCCTAAATTTATTTATCTTCTCTCTTATATCATAGTCAGATTCATAGCTTACTGCATAGCCGAGATATTTGAAACGGCTCACTTATTCTAAAGTGCTGTTGTTTATCTTAGTTGTCACTGGATATTTACCTTTAAATGCCATGATTTTGGCCTTTCTCACTGAAATTCTCAGCGAGTACTCTCTTGCCACTTCTTGTAAATCAAACATAGCTCTTTGCAAATCATCCTAATTTTCTTGAATAAGAACTATGTCATCCCCATATAGCAGGGAACCCATTCAAATTGATATGTTCAGCTGTATTCCCGAAGTCAATCTGGATTTCCATGCTCTCAACAGGCAGTCAATGTATATATTATACAAGGTGGGGAAACACAGCATCCCTGCCTAATTCCCTTATTTATTGGAATGTCACCTGAGAGCCTACCATTCAGATCGAGGAATACAGATGTACTTTTGTAAAGGATCTTAAATGAATTTATTAAATGCTGTGGATATCCTCTTGTCTGTAATATTCCATAACTTTGACGGTCTACAGATCAACAAAAGCGATATACATTTCCTGGCTATACTCCCGCCTTTTCTCTATTATCTGTCGTAATACAAACAATGCGACCTACGCTTTCTAAAACCCATTTGCTCTTCAAGAAGTAGGCCTAATGCATCTGTAATGACTCTCAATCTTTGATAAGCTGTGGTACAGCTTCTAACTCTACCTTATTATTTCTCCTTCCGCTTCTTTTACTGGCCGCAATATCTATCTCACAATCTTTGTTTCAGATCGGTTGATTCTGTCTGCTGCGCTTGATCAGAAAACAGACTTCGCTCCCACAGCATAAGGCAGACCTAATTAGATGCCTTATAGATTTTCATGTTTAGTTTCCTAAGGATCCAGATGTTAGATACAAATAGTAGCGAAAAGTAAACTTTATTTTGTTAAGTTGGCTCTCAGAATTATGTATACTCTCTACAGTGTCTACTTTCGTTTTAATGTTCTGGGCAATCTTCTTATTCTTTAGCACTACAGCCCAACGTGTGCCGTGGTTCCAACACCAATTTCTCCAGTGTCTTGTATCCACTGTCATTTCAGCATAACCCCTCACATGTATTCTTCTGAGATCTTCAAGCACATCACCCAACTATCTTATCGTAGGTAGGGCCCCTCTTTCTGCTTTTATACACCTGTGCCCTCGGGATTTTTTTAAGCATACACTGATCATCCATCCGGTCCAGGCGACCAAGCCATTATACTCGTTGAGCCTTTACGAGTATTACGATGTCCCCATGCTTCAGTATCTCATCTTCCTCCAGATTATTTCTTATTCTCCATTCATCATCTTCCTTAACAGGGCCATAAGAACATCGTACAATTTTACTTTCAAACTTTCTCAGCGTTTCTTGTTCATTTTTTGCTAATGTCCGCGTCTCAACTCCATAAGTAACGACCGGTCTGATAAGTGCTTTATATATTTTCATTTTTGTGTTGTGACTAATGAGTTTGTTTCACAATAGTCTGCTTTTAACAAGCTTTTGAACTGCTGGTAATCCTCGATTTCGCTCCGGTTGGCCATCCACCAATGATCTGTCATTTCCCGGAATGATTCATCTAACAGCTCCCGGTTGTTGACCCATCTGTTGCCCCTATGTTTGGCAATATACTCCTCTTTCGGGCCAAAAACTCCATGGGCTTTCTTTTATACTGCCGAAAGTTTAACCACTCTCGATTCTCATTTATGGGGAAATGTGTGAAGTTATTTGGTCGGTTTCGGATCACTTCCATCTCTTCCTGGCTCTGCCGCACTTGACCGGTGATATTCGTCATGGCTACCTCCATTCCGTCACACCTCTCCGTAACTTGGTTATGCACCTTACTTAGTTCCTCCTGTGTTTCCTTCCGGTTTTCTTCCAATTTCTTTTGATGTTGTTCTTCGATCTTGGTCATCTTGGTATTTACTACTTCCTCGACTTCCTGTACTTCGCACTCAGTTTGGCGACATCTTTCGTCAACTTCTCTGATTTGTTGGTTTATTATTATTGTTTCTTCTTCCATTTTTTATTCATAGATCTCTTATTGTCATTAATTTTCCTGTTCAACTCTTCCTTCGCCAACTCGATTCTCTCGTCTACTTTGTTCATGTTCTCCTGGTTGACTTCTCTTAATTCTTCTCTCAGTAGTTGGTTATCCTCTCTCAATTCTTCCAACTTCTCCCCCATCTTCTCTTCCATTTTCTTTAATTCTCTTATTTGTATCCTCAATTTTATTACCCAATTCTTCCTTGGTTGTTTTGAATTCTTCCTTTAACAACTGGTTGTCTTCCTTCAATTCTCCTAACCTTTTTCCCATTTCTTCTTCCATCTTCTTACTGTTTTCTTCCATCTTGGATCTATGTTCTTATTCATTTCATTCAATTCTTCCCTGATGGACTGGTTGTTGTCATCCATTTTCTTACTTAATTCTTCCTTGGTTGACTGGTTGTTGTCATCCATTTTCTTGCTTAATTCTTCCTTGGTTGACTGGTTGTTGTCATCCAGTTTCTTGCTTAATTCTTCCTTGGTTGACTGGTTGTTGTCACCCATTTTCTTGCTTAATTCTTCCTTCGTGGATTGCTTGTCCTTCTTCAAATCCTCTTTCGTGGATTCTATGTTCTTATTTATTTCATTTATCATTTTCATTAGGGTTTCCTGGAACTTAACATCCCCTGTTGGTATTGGTACTTCAGGTTGTACATCTGTGAGTTCGGGTTGTTTCGGTTCCTCTGGGGTTAATAACACTTCTACCTCTTCCACAGGTGTTGCCTCCTTGTCCCCCATATCGATTTCCTTTTCGGCCTCTGCCGTCCTTTTCTTTGAAGTCGCCCGACATTGCATGTTGCCTCTTTCTTTGACTGTATAACCGCTGCCAAGCTTAATTAGTAATTGGGCAAATTACTGTGGCCTTTCAATCGTTAATTAAAGCCCTCTATTTGGACGCCAATTTGTAACTAAACGTGGTTACAAATTATTATTTTTTGTTCGTATACAAAAATTAAAAAAAATTGAAATTTAATTTTTTTAAATTTTCAAAAAAAATTTTGTTTTGTTTTTAATGTTCAATATTTAATAAATAATTCTTGTAATGTGATCGTGTTGAAATTTTAAATTCCCTTAAGTTAGTTGTGTCAATTATATCACTTGTGGTTTGCTGTAAGTAAATTCAGCGTTAAATGGATTGTCTCGTTCACTAATCGATTTGCGATTATTCTTCTTTCTCCAATATATTACCTTCACTGGAGTAATGGCTGCCTTTCTTGCAGCTGATGTTGTTCACTAAACTCTATTTATTGTTTAGAAATAAATTTAATACCAAAAATGTTGAATTACTATGTTTTATTAACAATTATTGAAAAAAGATCGATTAAAAATCGATTAGGTTATATTGTTCGACTCTTTCACAGGGCGAATCGAGTGTTGATACATATGTTATTTGATATAATATTTTCAAGGTTCTTTAAACGGTTATGTTATATAGTCAGAGAAGGGGCAAGGCTCGAAAGTATAACATTACAATAAAAAATCTTAATAGTTAATAATTACAAAGTTAGTTAGGATATATAATGTTTATTAAGTAAAAAATCAGACCAATTGACTGTGGCGACGAATCTTATTCCTTGTGGGCGCTTTGCATGCTGGGAACCATCATGGCCACTCGCCTCGTTGACGAAGTGAAACGAGAATGGTGATGCTGGATTTTCTTTAAAACGAGAATGGATTTTCGTTGACGAAGTAAAACGAGAGTGATGATGCTGGATTTTCTTTAAATAAAGATGCCTTAACTGCTGCTTCCTCGTCTCCGCAATATTGAATAATGTTTCTGGTGTTGTTGGATTATCACTCGTTCACTGTTCTGTTGTTCACTCGAGAAAATGTGCGTTTTATTTTTAAGATATGGTGTTGAAAAGTTCGTTTCAGTTGTCTGGAAATTATTAGTGTTAGTGGTTCGAATTGTTAGTTCACTAGTTTGTGTGGTGTATTCACTGGTTTCTATTTGTGTAGTTGTTATTTTTCACTGCATTTATCGTGTAAAAGTGTTCTGTCCAAAATCTCAAAATTTATAGTAGGCTATGTTTTAACTGTTATCCGCCATTAATCATTCCGGTATACACTGTATTAGCAAGCTTAATTCACCCGTACTCTTCGAATGTTAATTAAGAACTGTTTTACTTCCTTCGTTTCTGAAATCTCTTAGCCGATTTAATATTAGAAAAGTATTGTTTAAGTTTTATTCACTTCCGATGCATTCAATTAAAGTACATTATATCATAGAATATATTTTGGTTATTAATTAATTTCATGTAATAGCAAATACATAATCGGTTTCTTTAACCCCTTCTGCTTAATTTGATATACAATAATCCATCTTTATAAAGTTTTTTATCAAAATTGCTATATTTCTGTCATTTTGGAAAAGTAGGCTCAATATTCTGTTTCCTGTCCTTGTCCAAAATTTAGCCATCTTATGTGTTATAATTATGATTATAATAAATCTCAGATTGATATAAATGTTTATCTTTCATCAATTTCTTGTAAATTTATCAATTGATCATCCTTTTAAATATAATTAATGAACTTCTGATTTCCCCTCTGAAATTGTTAGGTATTACATTTGCAAATTTTTGAATAATTTTATACATCTGTTTATATTATTCCTTTAAAGTATACCTTTAGTTATAGTATTTGGTGATTGATTCACCTTATATAAATCTCTTCAATTTACTTGGTTTATTTTAACTTAATTACACCATTATAATGTTATTGGAATTTCCTATTTGGCCTAGATTTTATGGTTTTACATATACTGTTTTTTGAATAATACTATGTCTATACCCCTTCTGACTTTCTGAAGTTAATATAATATTAAATACAATCTCCTTAAATAACTATTTGAACATGTAGCATTGTATTCATGCTTATAATACAAACACAATATTTAAATTAATTATTGGTCTTCAATGGTAGACATTTTAGTTTGAACTATTACCAATAACACATAACAAACATTTTATAAAAATAATAAATCCTTATTCTATACACCACCTTGAAATATGGTGTTCATAGGCTTTAACACAAACATAATCAGCCATTTAATTTTATTTTCCTTAAATTTAATTTGGTTACAGTCCTTTCTGTTTATTTTTTATTATTACATTTTAATCCCCTTGTCACTGTATTTATTCCCCACCTGCTCTCTTTATCATTCACATTTTAAAGAATGTTTTTTGATAAAAAGTGGCATCTTCTTTGAAACATTAGTAATGTTTTCATACGAATACCTCCTAACATTTTATATTTGTATTTATAGCAAACATTAAAGTTGTTTAATTGTACATAGTTGAAATATCAGTTACATTTATACTTAAAGTTTATTTAGTATACTGAAACAACTTGCACTGGTTCACTTATATTTTTGGTTCTTACTTGAGTTTTACAATACTCCAAGACCAAAATCTTAAAGATAAGGGACAATGAAGATTTGTTTATTTCATTACCTAATAACTTTAGTGGGTGCACTTCTATTTACTACCCTAAATACTTTGGTTTATAACTATTTTACATTTTTATATGAGGTTTTGGGTTGTTATACTTTCATGGGTGACATTTAATCTTTTTTGGGGTTTGTTATTCTTTGTAATAGGTTTTCCTTGGGTATATCTTGTAGTTCTTCCCATTCTACATTTTCTTCTCTTCACAATTCTTCCATCTTGGGTTCTCCAAGGTAATCTGATTTTATGGTTCGTTGGTTTGTTCGGGGTATCTTCTTTACCTGCTCCTATCCTACCTGGGTATTATCCTGATTTTATTTTAGTTTTGTAGGATTTATTTTTCTTGATACATTTTTGTTGCATTTTGATGATTAAATTTTATTTTTTCCTTTTATGGTGGTATTTTACTTCGACATTTAATTATTTTCATTTGAATTTTCTTTTTATTTAATGTAATTTATATTGAATTATGATCAGATTGGAATTATGATTTAGTGGATTATCTGTCATGCTACACCATATATAACGATAAAATTAAATTTTGATAGAAAATGTATCGTATCACTGAAAAATTCTTACTGCGTTTGTTGACAATGATCAGAAAGAGACCCATTTTGAAATCAGTCAACAACTGCGTACCAATTCAAATGGTAATGACAATTTTGGAATCCAATGGAAATTACTCTGTACAGATTTTAAGAAGTTTGCAGCAAAATTTTATACACACACGTTGTGTTAAGATCTTCATTCTCACTTCGTTACAAATCCACCGGACGGTGTGAACCCGTGCCCACGACAGCACATGTAGTTCAAAGACTGACGATCATGACAGGACAGAGAAAATGGCATTTCGGCATCAAAACCGGTCGCTAGCAGCACTTAATTGTGCAGCTCGCTCTATGCGCAGGTGGACGTGCTACATGAATATATATATATTTTTTTTAACACACCTTGTATTTAAATTTATTTACATCACTAAATCCATTTTCTTGACATGTTGCAATTTTGTATTTTGTTTGACATATTTTAAATTAATGTATTCCTTGATATCTGCTTTTCCTTTATGATGCACTGAAAACTCCAATCAGCAAATTGAATACCTAAGTTTATCATCCAAATCACTAGTCTGCACAATAAACAGATATTGTTCTTTTTACAATATCTCAATGTACATTTTCGTTTGGTATTATTAAAAAGTTATTAAAAATTGAATAATTAACTGAAATCAAAGTGGATGCATTTATCACTAACACAACAGAAATAACATGAATTCCAGAAGCCAGGCTTCAGTGTGCTAACACAACCAAAACAGCAGAACTTTGTTAGACATACGTAGCCATATGTACTAAGGATACGGAAATCATATATCGATCATAAATGATTATGATTTTAACATGTTGTCACAGGACAAATGGGACCAATCGTGCAACTCTTAGTTTTTTGGTGACCCTTAGAAGGGCCGTGTGGTGAAAACGCTGTGCGGTAAGTTCCACCCTTGCCGCACTGAGATGTTCGGCGGCTGCGCCCGCAGTTCGTGGTGTACTGCAGTATTCCTCTTCTCTTGGCATCGGTTTGTAGCCATCTAGTTGATCCCCATCGCTGGTTCGTGACAGGGTGAAGAGTGCGTTATTTTTTTCTTTTTGTTCCTTCCGGCTGGCTTCAGTGCCGTCCGATAGAGAAGTGGCGATGAAGTGCGCCAAAAAATTCTAGTGGTTTTTTCTATGCCCAAACAGGTTGTGTGCCATGAGCCTATCAGAATTCTGCTGATCCCTGATTGGCTCACTGTGAGCTCTTCACGTGTCACATGCTGCAAGGTGTTCTCAGCGACTTCTCGGCTGGTACCGGGGAGCAGATGTTTGCCTCGCTGCCGTCACAATGTGTATGTAGGTTTTCCAGTCTTTTTATTGATGAATTAAAACAAATAATTTTCCAAATTTGATTGATTAGGAATTGAAATTAAATGTGGCAGAAACGAAGACAAAATCGCGTTTTGGCCGAATTGCGCTCGGCCATCGCCTAAAATCAAGGACAGTCCGGGGCAAACAATGATGTATGGTAGCCGTAATTTAAAGGCCATCCAAAATCCAAGAGTTTTTGAAAATTGATCAGGAATTAAGTACAGTATTAATCCAGAACAAAAGTACTCTTTATAAAGCAGTAATTTGTCCTGGCCTGGATATACGGGCTGCAAAAACCTACAGTGCACCAGGCCCACAGGACCATGACCATGATGCAGCAAATTTCAAATACACATATTTAGGCTCAACAATTTATCAGGAGAATCATATATACTGCAGTAACATTTAACAAACAAGTATCAATTTGTTTATACTATATAAACAATATAAAATTATAATATAATATAATTTATATTATATATTATAATATAATTTATATTATATATTATAATATAATTTATAATATTATATTATAATATAATATAATTTTTATACTATATAAAATTTTGTTCAAATTTTTTTAAAAGAATTGTTTTGAACCAAAATAAAGTTTCATTTCATGTAAATTTTGTTTAAAAGTGTTTGTAGCCTATTTTCACATTTTCTTAGTAAAAAACAACTTTTAGCTTGGAAGCAATCCAAGTTTGAAAATACAATTAACTGCAGAAATTGTTAGAACTTTCTGTAAAATAACGACTTTTGGAGTGGTTTCAACCAAACTTGACTTTTTTTTTACAGTTGAATAAATATAGTAAGTACTGGCATGTTTTTGATAACTGAGTGTAAGAATAATAATAAATGAATGCCAGCTTGCATTATCCCTTTCTAGAACACATTTTAAACCAACAAATGTACAACACTATTTATGTTAAACCGTACTTTAAAACCACTACGTAATGTCTATTGGTTACATTTAGAAATAAAAAATGTTGTTAATCCAAAAAAATTTCTTGGGACTTTAAACTCCCCATTACACATACACACAGATTTAAAAATGCAGCGTGTTCAGTAGTATGAAAAGGTTTTATTCAAAATACACAGCACTTTACATACAATATTTTGAAATCATATTATGAGATGCAATTATAACTTGAAATTAAAATTAACAATACTTTATAATGTACCATACCATATTAATTTTGAAAGACAAAACCATAAAGTAAATATAAATAGAGTGGTCCACAGGAATCTGTCAATTTAAAAATGAAATAAATAATATAAAATATATTTTATTTACTTGTTTTTATTATCTAATTACAGCAAATTTTATGTAATTTACAAGTGCAAGTTCATTTTTTAAATAAGACCTCTCTTAAATGTCCTCCACCATTTTGTATCCACTGCTACAGTCTGTCCCGTAGATTTCTCACTTTCTCACTGTTGCTTGGTATGACTGTGATTTCTTCCCATATGGAGGCCTTAAGTTCGTTAACGTCGTTAGGTTTATTAAGAACACCCTAGACTTGAGGTATCACCAGATAAAATAGTCACATAATGAGAGATCTGGAAATCAAGCCAGACATGCAATCACGTGGCCTGGAAACATCTCTCAAACTACCGCATGATTGCCCTGGCAATGTGGGCTGTTGTTCCATCCTGCTGGAACCACACAGCGTTCAAGTCGATTCCACAACAACGCAGTTCAGGTGCAAAGAATTACTGTAACATCACTGTGTATCGAGTAGAAGTGACTGTCACTATTTGTCCTTGCTCTTCAAAGGAATGGGGCCTATGATCCCAAAATTTGCCACAGCACACCAGACACTGCTTATTACCCACAACTTTGTTCGTATTGCCACTAGGAACAGCATCATGACATGGAACATTAAAGTGACAGCAAACTAATCACTGCATAACCACAATTGGATCCTATTTAAAAAAATAAGTTTCCACTGCTCCATTGTAACTCAAATGGTATCAGGTATGCAAGGCCACAGCCAGTACAATTTCCTGTTTGCATGCCAGGGTTACCACCCCTTTGTCGCTTTAAAAATATCATATCCCTGTGGACCAGTCTATATATAAATTTTCTTATGAACTTGGGTAATAAATTCAAAATTAAGGTCGATTGTCCTTCCATTTGAATACACTAATATCTAAATCAAAGAAAACCTATAATCGTAGTCTCCTTTTGCCATCTCTTTGCCGCTTGCAAGTTAGTCTCATCCTCTACTTTCTTATAATACCGGACACTAATATTTTGCAGTTCTCAGTTTTTCAATAAACTTTATTGACGTATAATAAATATCAAGGCATCCTTTAAGCCATATTCCCCAATAAGGCTTTGTCACCTTTAGTACTATCCTATCACCTAAGCCATAGGTGGCTAATTCGTGTGTTTGTTTTTCATTATTTCCCTGGTTAACATCAAAATTTACAATATATTGATCCCTTTATCACCAAGACACCACAATTTATAGCCACGTTTTATAGGCTTCATAGGATTATACTGCTTTAAGGTAGAGCATTCTTTGAACAATATAACTGATTCATCAACAGAAACCTCCCTACACACATTGTACGTTCTCATAAACTGGTTATTTGTAGTGCCAGTTAGAGGTTTTACATTATATAATTTACATCTAAATTAGTTTAGTTCTAGATTAGTTAGATCTTTATCGTTTAGTATTTCTGCTAAATACATAAGTACTTCTTTTTCACTCAAGCCATTTTACCTGTAAATTATAATAAATATTATTAAAAAATATACATAACTTACTCTAAAGGTTTTATACAGTATATATACAGTAATTCTTATAAACATCTGTTTACTAGTTGCAAAACAATAATCCGTAAGAATATTTATTCAAAATATCAAACACACATTATCAAATTGATGTAGTATTTATAATTAACATATTCAGAATAATAATTTTGTCTGAGTAAATATAATGCTAAAACAAGGGGGAATGAAAACAGGTTACTTTACACCTCAATCTTCCTGTAACAAATATGTTATGTTTGTTTACTAATGGGACTAGAAAGCCCCATTCCCATTTTTCAATACTGAATAAAAATATCGGTATGGAGAACCATACATGACTTCCATGTTCTAAGATTTATATTTAAAATCATATTCGAAATGAAATATTTCCATAGAAACTACGTCTTTCTACTTATTGCTTCAGCATTAACCACAGTACTGTGGTCACTAACGTATACCACCTCACGTTTTCGCACTCGATTTTCACCGATGATGGCAGTCGATGGCACTGCCGAAAAGTCTGGTTTTGCAGAAAACATTGGACTACGGCTAAAGAGCCCGGGAAGCAATTTTAACAAAAAACTACTTCTTTGTTGCCGATAACGTAGTACACATATAAAAAATTCTCCCCTCCACCTTCAACTATAATTTTTAATAATAGAAAATTACCCCCACCCCGTTCACCTTACTTCTTCGTTTATAGATATTTCATCTACGTTTCTACAGTGGATTACTATGAGCTTCTTATCAGGATACTTTATTTATAAAAATGAAGTACTTTACTCTTGTTAAATCATAAAATGTTTCAGGTAAACTACCCCTTTCTCTTAATCGATCTTCTCCAAAATCAACAGACCTTCCGTCCTCTACAATTCAGCGAAGCATGCAAAAAAATATTTGATTCTGTTTGAATGTGCGGCAGTTATCGTTCGTCATGGAAACATTTCTTTTGTTACAACATAAAATGTTGCAGGTAAACTACCCCTTTCCCTTAACCGATCTTCACCAAAATCAATAGACCTTGAGCTCTCTGCAACTCAGGGGGTGCAAAAAATTATTTGATTCTCATTGAATTTTCGCCAGTTATCGTTCGTCATAAAAAAATTACCCTTTTTAAAACATAAAACGTTGCTGATAAACTACCCCTTCCCTTAACCGATCTTCAACAAAATCAACAGACCTTGAGTTCTCTTTAGTTCAAAAAGGTATGCAAAAACCTAGTTGATTCTGTTTGAATTTACGGCAGTTATCGTTCGTCATATAAAAAATTACCCTTGTTAAAACATAAAATGTTGCTGGTAAACTACCCCTTTCCCTTAACCGATCTTCACCAACACCAATACGTATTGAGAACTCTACAATACAGGGCTGTATGCAAAACATCATTTGATTCTGTTTGAATTTGCGGCTGTTATCGTTTACGATAGAAAAAAATTACCCTTGATAAAAAACCGTTGCAGGTAAACTACCCCTTTCCCTTAACCGATCTTCACCAAAAACGACAGGTTTTAGGTACTCTACAATTCAGGCCTATATGCACACAATTATTTGATTCTGTTTGAATTTGCGGCTGTTATCGTTTGCCATAGAAAACACCCTTGATAAAACATAAAACGTTGCTGGTAAACTACCCTATTCCATTAACCGATCTTCACCAAAAACAATAGGTCTTGAGAACTCTACAATTCAGGGCTGTATGCAAAACATTAGTTGATTCTCTTTGAATTTACGGCAGTTATCGTTCGTCATATGAAAAATACCCTTGTTAAAACATAAAACGTTGCAGGTAAACTACCCCTTTCCCTTAACCTATCTTCAACAAAATCAACAGACCTTGAGTTCTGTATAATTCAAAAAGGTATGCAGAAGAGTAGTTGATTCTGTTTTAATTTACGGCAGTTATCGTTCGTCAAAAAAAAAATTACCCTTGATAAAACATAAAATGTTGCTGGTAAACAACCCTATTCCCTTAACCGATCTTCACCAAAACCAGCAGGTCTTGGGAACTCTACATTTCAGGGCTGTATGCAAAATATTATGATTCTGTTTGAATTTGCGGCTGTTATCGTTTGCCATATAAAATACCCTTGATAAAACAAAAAACGTGTCAGGTAAACTACCCCTTTCCCTTAACCAATCTTCACCAAAAACAATAGGTCTTTAGTACTCAACAAAACAGGGCTGTATGCAAAAACGTATTTGATTCTGTTTGAATTTGCGGCTCTTATCGTTTGCCATATAAAATACCCTTTTAAAACATAAAACGTTGCAGGTAAACTACCCCTTTCCCTTAACCGATCTTCACCAACACCAATAGGTATTGAGAACTCTACAATACAGGGCTGTATGCAAAACATCATTTGATTCTGTTTGAATTTGCGGCTGTTATCGTTTACCATAGAAAAAAATTACCCTTGATAAAAAGCCGTTGCTGGTAAACTACCCCTTCCCCTTAACCGATCTTCACCAAAAACGATAGGTCTTGAGAACTCTACAATTCAGGGCTGTATGTAAAATATTATATGATTTTGTTTGAATTTGCGGCTGTTATCGTTTGCCATACAAAATACCCTTGATAAAACAAAAAATGTGGCAGGTAAACTTCCCCTTTCCCTTAAACGATCTTCACCAAAAACAATAGGTCTTTAGTACTTAAGAAATCAGGGCTGTATGCAAAAACTTATTTGATTCTGTTTGAATTTGCGGCTCCTGTCGTTTGCCATAGAAAATACCCTTTTAAAACATAAAACGTTGCAGGTAAACTACCCCTTTCCCTTAACCGATCTTCACCAAAACCAAAAGGTCTTGAGAACTCTACAATTCAGGGCAGTATGCAAAACATTATTTGATTATGTTTGAATTTGCGGCTGTTATCGTTTGCCATAGAAAATACCCTTGTTAAAACATAAAACGTTGCAGGTAAACTACCCCTTTCCCTTAACCGATCTTTACCAAAATCAACAGATCTTGAGAACTCTACAATTCAGGGCTGTATGCGAAACATTATTTGATTCTGTTTGAATTTGCGGCTGTTATCGTTTGCCAAACAAACAAAATTACCCTTGATAAAAAAAAACCGTTGCTGGTAAACTACCCCTTTCCCTCAACCGATCTTCTCCAAAAACAATAGGTCGCGAGTACTCTACAAATCAGGGCTGTATGCAAAAAATGATTTGATTCTGTTTGAATTTGCAGCTGTTATCGTTTGCCATAGAAAAAAATCTACAGACACACAGACAGACGCACACACACTTTTCGAAAAACGACTTTTTTCATGTTTTGAGTGTAGTACAATCAGAATCTGCAATAATCTCGAACACGATTTTTTTTGCCATCACCATACTTTCATTTCCTTAAGGAACATGGAAGTAATTACAGTAGACTCTCGACTATACGGCTCGCGACAATCCGGCCTATTTTTTAACCAATGTGCCGTGTGTAAAACACAAGTTGTGACATAAAAAGTGCGGATCCCCCCCCCCCAATCTGATACTGGCTCTTTGTTTCGTCAGTCGTGTATCGGATGTCAACAAGTGCGGAATATGTTTGCCACTGTTTCTGGTTACGTTCGTAAACTGTTTTTTGGTGTGCTTCGTTGTTTTTTTAATTGGAGATTACGAAATGGGTGATAAACGAAAAAAGGTTGTAGTGACTATGGAGGAGAAACTACGCACTATACAACGACTGACCTCTGGGGTAACGGCAAAAACTATTTCTTCGGAGTTTGAAGCTGGGAAAAGTACAATTGGTGACGAAGAAAAATCGAGCAGAAATCAAAAAGTGGTGTGCTGCCTAAGCTAGTGGAAGTGAAATGAAAGAAAGAAAAACCATGCTGAAAGGTAAGCATAAAGAAGTTGAGGAAGCTTTATTTTTGTGGCATGAACCCTTAAGAGGAAAAGGCTTGCTTGTTATTGGGCCGATATTGCAGTAAAAAGCATTGCAATTTAAGCGACAATAGAAGGAGAAGATTCAGAATTTAGTGCCAGTGATGGATGGTTAGATCGGTGGAAAAAACGATTCGCTATTCGCCAGATTACCATAAGTGGGGAAGCTTCATCTGCTGATAAAGAGGCTGTACCTTTGTTCAAAGACTATCTTTTTAAGCTTATTGAAAAGGAGGGAATTTCTGGGGACCAGTTGTACTACTGCGATGAGACCGGTTTAAATTATAAGGTGCTCCCTAGAAAAACACTTGCATCAAAAAAGAAGCTGCTGCACCAGGATACAAGAAAAGCAAGGAACGAGTCACCATCTTGGCTTGCAGTAATGCAACCGCCAACCACAAGTTTAGGTTGACTTTGTACCGGGGTTTGAATTTCCTGGTGTGGTTAAATATTGTTCAGTGCTGCCAACGCACTTGGCAGCTGTGCTTGCCATGGCCAAGTCGATAATTAAGATATGATTGCCACGGCCACGTCGACGCGATCTATTGTGGCTAGTCAACCGCATCAGCTGATCGCTGTCTGTTGTTCATAATCAGGTAACCGAAAGCTTATTTTTGCAAATTGGGACAGGTCGTTTTATGCAGGACATGGGACCAAATGATTCAGGCCTAGTCCTCATTTCTCTGCCAAACTTCGAGGAGAACGTTCCACTGGTCTGACGGTTGGTCTGCATGTATATCTTTTACCATGCGTTCGTAATCTGGTAAAGGCGTTCAGGTTAGACTTAATTATATTATTCTGTGTTTATTTAATTATGGATTATCTGTTATGATTGTGTAAGTGTGTGTGTGTGTGTGTGTGTGTGTGGCCCAAACTCATGTAAAACTTATTTCATTGCAAAACTCTTGTCTAGTAAAATTTGATCTACATGTTACTTCCGGTCTGGAAACAATCGGTGATATTGTATTCAATTGTATTTCGATAAAGTTGATTAAAAGTAATTACTATAATTGAATAAAACAAGCAATGCTGAATGAATCAGAGTAAATAAGAGGTTGATAAAAGATTGTGAAAGTGAGTGCGGTGTTTGTGTTCCGAGGCGAGAGAGTGTATGTGTAGGTGTGTTAACTGACGGCTAATCTCCAAATAAAAAATGTTATAGGGTCCCTGCACCACCCAGGAGAAAGGGGAAGAGCAGTAGTCACATCAACACCTGTGACTACCCGCAGAGCAGTGCACCAGGATGCTCCCCAAAGCCGTCAGACCCAGGAATGCTGATCCAACAGAACACACTGAAGGACCCACATCTGCCCAGAACGAGAGCCACTGGATAATCATCACAATCTAGGGACAATCTGCCACACTCCTAGCACACTGTTCATCATGGTATCGTTTGAGTTCTTAAGCACAGGTGGGAACGTTTTAATTATCACTCTTCCATCAGCATCAAGTCAATAGACCGGCTACCCTTGTGCTCACATTAAACGTCTTTGTTAAGAACTTATAATACCTCAAATCAAGAATTCAAGTTGTTTAAAAAAAAAAAAGTAATTGAATACTTTGTAACTGGTCTGACATACACCATGAGGGGGTAGTTAAATGGTTTTGCTAGTACATGGGTTCCTCCCTTAAACTATTTCAAGTATAATATGTATTACCCTAATTTATTGTAATTAGTGTGAAGGGTTATTCATGTTTTCATTTAAGGGTGGGGGTTACCTTAATTGGTTCGTTATTCCAACTGTAAGCATGTTCGCGTGTTCTCCCTCATGGGGTACGCTGGTCTGCACATGAATATATGTATAACTGATGTATATTTTATAACATAAATTAATGACCTTATATAAAATGAAACATGATTGGAAGTGTCACAACTTAAACGCTAAATAAATTTGTTACTTGTTAAAAAGAGTACTGATTGCAAATCCTGTCACTCTGTTCAAGCTCCAGCACACTTTTCGCTTCCTCTAGGTTAAGCAGCCTAGTCTTAAATTTTGCGTAACAGCCTAGAGCCATTACAATTTTAATAACAAAATCAAAGAAACCTAGAGCTTTTAAAAAAAATGGAAAATCAGGAATCACTACCCCTACATTACACACATCAAAAGAAAGCATGGATGAATTCAGAAATCTTTAAAACCTGGCTCCAGAATGAATTTGTACCAACTGTATAAAAACATTAGAAAGATAACAATTTGCCGAGAAAAGCTGTACTAATTCTTGACAATGCACCTTTTGCATCCGGCCACTGACGAACTCACAGATGGAGACATCAAAGCTTTATTTTTACCAGGCAATGTGATGGCTGTTTGTCAGCCGATGGACCAGGGCGTCCTCGAAATGCTAAAGAAAAAGTATCGCTGGCGTCTTCTCAGTTCCTTGATATCAGCGATTAATAATAATGAAGACTATTTAACCACTCTGAAAAAGATTGACATGCTAGATGTCATAAGGTGGTAGGCCGAAGCATTGGAAGAGATTCCAAACATATCACTTGTAAGGTCTTGGAAAATTCTTTTGGACCATGGAGGTGGACATTTCAACCTTGAACCCGTTTGTGAAACCGAAATGGAAGATGAAAACGATAAGCTTGTTTCATTGCTGGAAAAGTACCGGGCTGTGATGATGTCAATGCAGAGGACATTAGAGAACGGATGGCAAACGACGAAGTTGATGAAATAACTGACAACGATATTGTGGAAATGGTGACACAGGGAGAAGAAATAGAAGAGGAGGAGGAGGAGGAGGCATCTTTAGATGACAGGAAAAATCTCATCCCACATTCGGAAGGGTTCAAGACAATTGATGCAACGCTGCAGTACATTAATCAGCAGGAGGAAGTGACGCCAGCTGACATCATCTGGATGAGTAAGTGGAGGGACATTGTGTCTCGGAAGAGGGCTAAAAGGGAGAAGCAGTCAGATGACTGCTAGATATCAAGGACTTTTTCAGAAACTAAAAACTGTAAGTTTTGACTCTTTTTATCTTAGGCCTACCTTTTCACATTTGTGTAATCATTTATCAATGAACAGTAAAATAAATTTAAATCATTTTTTTAAGAATTAGGCCTACATTTTACGTTAATGTTTTGTTTATTTTAAAACTGTATTTAATTCATACTGGACAGTGTACATCATTTTATGTTTCGTGTAATTAAGTTAAACATTATAAAATTTATCTTAAAATGTGTATACAATATTTTTATTCTTGGACTTCTTTTTCTGTAATAAATTTTTAAAACGTACAGTACAGTACATAACAAAAATTTATAAAGTACTGGCCTGTACTGAGAGGTCAGAAAATATGAAAAAGAGCACGTTTTGGTATAAAAAATGTGTTTTTACTGGTATGGGTGGGGCAGGGAGCGAGTATTTATAGAACTCCGGTCTACCCGGCATCAGGAGTCTACTGTACTTAGACTTAAACATAAATAAAAATCAAAAAAGTTTTGATTACTCAATATACAGAAAACAATCTCAAACTAATATGATCATTCCAAATAAATCTAACCATCCTCCCCATCATAAAATGGCAGCATTCGATTCACTAATATACCGTATGTATAAATTCTATTAAATGAAAAAGAAAGAAATATTATCGAACAAGCAGCAATATATAATGGATACAAAGTCAAAACTATCAATAAATTAGAAATTAAAATAAAACTTAAACTCACTAAACAAATGCTTATAACCTACATATAAAAATCTATCTACTAATAATAAAATATACAACGCTTACTTATTAAGGAAATAGAACTAGTAAACTATTTAAAAATACACATTTCAAATATCTTATAGCACAGGTAATATTGTTTTTAATCAAATAAAACCTAAAGTTAAATCCAATGTTCACAATAAAAATGAAATATATAAAATAGAGTATCCAGAATGTACGAGGGTCATTCAAATATACGGATTTTTTTTACACAGATTTATTGGTGACAGATAAAATTACAAAAAAAATATCTTATTTTTCTACATAGTTTCCTTCAACAGAAATACATTTTCTCCATTGGATAGGTAGCTTCTTGATCCCCTCATCAAAAAAAAGACGATGGTCACTCCAACAGCCAACTGCGCACATACTGCTCAACCTCACAACCATCGTTGTTGAATTTTTCCCCTCCTAACGCTTCCTTCAGCATACCAAACGTGTGGAAATCACACGGAGATAAGTCTGGACTGTAAGGAGGGTGTTCAAGGGGTGTCCTGTGAATTTCAATGAGTTTATTGTGAGTTTGAGCTGCAGTATGAGGCCGTACGTTGTCATGGAGAAGCAGAACGTCGTGAATTGGTTGCTGGCATCGTTTGTCGTGATAAGCGGCCCTGGCATCATCCAGCAGCTGGCAGTAGTATGCCACATTCACCGTCTTTCGATCATGAAGGAAATCAATCGCAACATACCTCTTGAGTCCCAAACATAGAACGTTCCCTGCTGATAGGCGAGTTTTGGCCTTGACCGGCACCCCCTCTCCATTTTTCCACCACTTGCGTTCTCCACTGCATCGCAACCGCTTCGTAATTGTTTGGCCCAATTTAAACACTTGTGTTGTTGACAGGAAATATTGAAGTTACGTACAAAATAAACACTCACATTTTGTACAACACTTTTATAATTACATATAAAAAATACACAAATATGTACCCTATGTATTCAGAAAAATGTAATATATAATATTATATACTTACTGGTTGTTTACTTACCTTTAAAGTGATGGCTTTTTGTGGAACTGATCCTGTACGGGCAAAAGTTGTTATAGACGGTACTGTCCTGAAACAAGTCAGTAATTTTGAATACCTGGGCTAGAATGTGTCTTATAATGCAAGCAACGACGTTGTGAATAAGTTGCATACGTTCAACCTCATGTGCGGGATCATCAGGCGAACTCTTAAGTCAGCAAGTAAAGAAACTCGCCTACTAAAATTCTACAAGGCGATGGCCCTTCCCACACTTCTTTATGGGTCTGAGAACTGGACTTTTAACGAACTGACTTCAGACCAGTCGCATCCAAGCGGCTGAAATGAGACTTCACACTTCACAAGCATGTGGCAGAGTATACGCTCCATGATCATAGAAGAAACACAGATATATGGCAGGAACTGAATATTACCAGTACATTCAGCAGGATTGCCCAGTATTCGCTCAATTGGTGGGAACATCTTTGCCGAATGGATGACTGCCGCATTACCAAACAGGTCTGGAACTATAAGCCAAGGGGACGGAGAGGTGTGGGACGTCCGAGGAAGCGCTGGAGTCACCAGCTCTAGACTTTAATCAAATATATTGGAACTTACCGTCTGCGGCTTTCCAGAAACAGCGTCTTTATAAAATTTACATGTTTCGGGACCCTTGTCCCATCACCAGAATTTAAAAGTAATTGTGTATCATTTAAATTTGATACACTTGTCAAACACTTAAAATATTAAAATCCAATATAAAATAACTTAATATAACATAATAATATAATATTTACAGCGAGTACGAAGGTTACCGATGTACATCGTATGAAAACCGACCGCGCACTAATTTACGTCTCGCTCCCACCACGACAGTAGCGCAAGGCAGTGTTGTACAATACATTTGACTTGAAGACCAATTTATCATTTAAAACATGCGGCTTGGTACCAATATTATTGTGTGCTTTATAAATTTCGTACTCTTCAAGAGCGTTCAAATATCGCCCTTTCTTACATATGTGAAGGGGTTTCAAAACTAATCGCTGTAAATATTATATTATTATGTTATATTACGTTATTTTATATTGGATTTTAATATTTAAGTGTTTGACAAGTGTATCAAATTTAAATGATACACAATTACTTTTAAATTCTGATGATGGGACAAGGGTCCCGAAACATGTAAATTTTATAAAGACGCTGTTTCTGGAAAGCCGCAGACGGTAAGTTCCAATATATTTGATTGAACAACACGTGGCTTGGTACTAAACATTTGGGATTTATTCCTTTTAAACATCTAGACTTTACCTGTTTGAGACCAGAACAAACCATCCTTGGTTTAATTTTTGCAGATGATGTTGATAGCTTACCTTTAAATCCAATAGTTTCCATGCCTTAGTCAAATTTTTACCATCGTAACATAACATAAGTTTCATAAATTCCAATATGCAGTTGCAAGGAGCATGTTCACATACAAAGTCATTCGACATACAGTTTTTTAAATAGTTTATTAAAATATTAATTAATATTACATTACATTGTACAGCAATATTTATATGTATATTATAATAATGAATTATAACATCTGTGTTCTCTCGCTAAGTACAATGCATTTTGCAGCTGACACAACATGCGTACTTTTGTTATTTCATTATTAAATACAACTGTGTTTTATAACAAATTAAAAAGAAGTTAACACCTATTTACAAAAAATCCTTTACAAGGAACCAAAGAAAAAATATTACTGAGAACAAGATTAAGGGGGAAATATTGTGTTTATAAAGATTAATATACATTGGTTTAAATAAATAAATGAAAGCAAGGAAAAATGTTAATAAATACAGTTTTAATTAATAAATAAGGTGTTTAAGCTTACAGTTTAAAAATAAATAAATACGAAGATTTATTTTATAAAAATTAGAATTAAAATTTCATTTGTCAAATAATTACTTTTTTTACTTATTATTGGTTAGCCTATTAAAAATGTTTGTAACGATGACCATAAATGGAGTGGCAACATGATCATGTAACATTCTCACTTGGACATTGCAATAAAAATGCAACTGTTCTAGGCGAAAAGATTACTTGCCAGCGAGTAATAGTGAATCTTTTAAGCCACCTGGAACTTGATAAATATTACTATGTTGTATATTACATTGCAGATTGTGCCTCACACAATTGCTAGTACCAGGAAACAGTCTCAAAACTCAAGTCGACATTACCGCATATGCTCCAGTATATGACAGCAAAATTTAATCAAGGAAACATCAACAGCTAAACAACACAGTTTTGTATTTATTTTATCATTATCAATTTGTAACTTTAAGTGATTACAAACTGTTTCACACCCTTACTTTATAAGCACAGAACCATAAAATTTTACAACATGATGTACCTTTCACATAAAACAGTGACAGCATGATAAGAAATCTACAACATATTCATCACATGTAAATATTTCTTTCTGTAATTTAGCCTGATCAGAAGTTGTCCCTTTTGATATCAAAAAATCATATGGCAATGGGAATTCAAGAGAAATTAGCCATGGGAAGTAGGTGCTACTTTTCTTTGCCGCCCGTCCTAAAGTCCCGAAACATTTACTAGAACCTTCAAGGTCAAGATTTGTGAAACCACATTGCGTCCATTAGTTTTGTACGCTTCAGAAGTTTGGACCATGACCTCAGCCCAAGAAAAATTTTGACGAGGATATATATGGAGGTGTACTGGATACAGGAATGTGGCGTATGAGCACAAATGCCGAACTGTACGATCTACATAAGGAACCGGACATCGTCACAGTAACAAAATGAGGTAGAATTAGGTGGGCAGCTCATGTACAAAGACTGACAGAGGAAAAGCAGTGAAAAAAGTATCCACTGGAGGACCAGGAGAAAGAATAGCAAGAGGGAGGCCAAGGAGAAGATGAGAAGACTCGGGGTCAGAAGGTGGTGAAGAGTCGCATAGGATAAAGAGGAGTGGAGGCACGTCGTTCTGGAGGCCAGGGCTCTTCACGAGCTGTAGCACCATGGAGTAGTAGTAGTAGAAGTACTTTAGCTTTGTTACAGCTGAATCTGATATTAATTCTGTATTGGCTAAAGGTATTACTTAGGCCTGTCTGCCGACCACATACGGAAGAACTGAAATTAAGAAGATTTATCACAATATTTATAAAAATGTACATCCTTCTTTCATAATGTATGCCCAAACTTTTATCTTCAGTCTAATGGTTTTATAGTGTCTGGTAATGATGTTTGACTTTCAGACCTTTTAATTTTATACCTTAAGAATAAATACATGAAAATCAGACAGCCACAAGAGACGTATGAATATTGTTTCCAAAATGAGGCAACAATTTATAACTGAAATTGTGAATCTGAAGACATACAAACAAAACTTATACAAATAAAATGTCATATCCATAAAAATTTACATTGGAGTTTGATATTGTTACTGACGTTTTTAACTATGGGGAAGTCAATGAACTAATTCCCCATATACCATACATGCAACAATTACAGAGGTTTCAGACTCAGTTTCAGAGGTTTTTGGAGACACGGTGGAACTGAAGTGGTTTGTTCTTCTGAAATCACAGGTGAGGTTTGCCGAGCTCCGAACTGACGAAGAATATTCTACATACATACTGCAAAAATCAGTCTCAATTGTTTGCATAATTCTGTTACAAGCTATTGTAATTAAAGAACTTCAAAATATATAAACACGTTTAATGCTTAAAATTATAAGAAAAACATTTATTAGAATTCAGGATTTCATAAAAAACAAACTTTGTTTTAACATAAAAACAAGATACTGGAAATAAGAAAAAGTTATGTAATAAATTTTACAAAGTAAGAATATTTTTTACAAACGGGCAGAATATGAACTTTTTGTTTATGGTTTTTCTCTTCATTTTTTCTCAGTAATATTTTTCTTTTACTGTGGACGTTTTACCATGGAATGTATGCTATGCATCCAGCAATTAGACGTACACATATATTAATCTCATAAATAGTATAATATAAACTGTGGTTCTTATACACACATGTATATGAATTTTTCTTAGACATGGCAGCTGACAAACAGATGCAATTGTCAACTTTCTAACACTTATTGCACATCCGAGCCAGTCCATCTGACCAAAATGTCTACAGATACCAAAATGCTGTGAACACAAGTATGTGTGTGGTTTTATTATGAGTTGGATATTGTGTGGTATTTCTGTAATACAATCATAAATGCTACAATGATACTGTCTGTCTCTGATACTCTTTACCAGGGACACTGTCTCATTCCTCTTGTAAAAATTATAAAAATTTCTATTTCGTTAACAAACACACACTGTTTAAACAACAGCAAATGATTTAACAATTCTGCACTTTATTCAAAATAAATGGTTCGTTTATCAAACTAAATATAAATAAATTACATGTGTGAACCTTCATGTTGGAATTCTCTTCATCCTGGGTAAATTACAATAACTTCTAACAGAATATCACACCCCACAACAGAGTTGCGATACTCTAGTCATCTGTAAAATACACCACCATTCTTCCACCTTACTTAAAAAAAGGATATAATTTTTCAGTGAAAACACAAAGAGATTCAAAGTCAGTTCACGTTCATAAGCATTTGACAACAAAGAATTATAATGTCTATAATTTAAACATATTTTTTTACTGTACGCATGCCAGAGGTACCCGTGTGAAGTATAGAAAAATAATTTTATCAAGTTATATCTGTTGCACAATAATTTGATCATTCATAATTATATGAGTTTCATAACAAACACAAATATATGAGCACTGAAATAAACATTTCTGACATCTTTACAAGCAGTAAAACCCCATTAAACCAGATGTCACTAATAATGGATGTGTATTTGGGTTCCACATATGTATTTGTAAAGGTCATTGCGCATTATACATGAATAATATAACTTACATGCTAAATTATAGATCTGCACATGTATGGTTTTACAGTCGTTCAATACCTGTATTGCATATGTTGTCAAGAAATATACTGTATAGTCATAATGAGTGAAAGAGCATGTGTATTGTCCTATGTGGCTCAGTTCATATTATCCGTAATAAAATTCAGAAAAGAAAATGGTAATCGCACCCCATCGCATATATTTGATGTAGCAGAATCTAATGTTCGGGAATGGGAAAACAGAATGCAAATGCAAATGCTAGTGAAAAACTAAAAATATAACAAACTAAACAAAAACTATGACTTGTGTAAGTTTTAAGTTGTTTAAATTTTATATGATTTTAATATTTCTGTTTTGTTTTTAGAAATGAATAGGCATGGTATGTCATTTTTTCTTTTTTTCTTTTTTTTTTGTATGAGACACTTTTTATGTATAGTCTAATATTCAATCATTGTATATTTTTCTGCGCCCTAATAAATTTGTTCAACTATTTATTTGAGAGCGCAATTATACACCCGAAAATATGGTATATATAATAAAAATTAATAATTACAATTCTATGTTATAAAAAATTTCAGTTTCTTCTAGAGAATATAAGAAATATCTTAATTCTCAAAGTATATATAAATTTTCAGCATAAAAAATGACATAAAACTAAAACAAAAAATTTGTTTCACTACTTGCTCTCAGACTGCATACCATACATTCGCCTGCCTGTGCTTCATACTGCTTTGAAAACTTGTAACACAGCTATTTATATTATTATTAATACTACTACTATTATATTTACAACCTTCATCATGGTATTTCCAGTCTGTCACATTATCACACCTCAATTTTTGTTTTTTTTTGTTTCATTTTGTTGTAACACTGAAATTATCATTTACTTCAATGCCTTACTATTTCCTTCACATTGTCCGGCATTTTCTATTTTTCATGGTCAACAATATTCATCACTGCCGTATTTTATGATTATACTGTTATCACCATTATTCAATGTCTAAATTACAATACTATTAATAATAATAACAAAACACTTGTATAAATCACAAACACGCACACAGATTAAGATTAACACAGCACCGTCTTGTTTATGCCTTAAAAAAAACTAACATCTTTCTGCACCTATTAACAAAAATAAAGTTATAAAAAAAAAAGGTTAAAGATGGTTGAAACAGCAAAAAACATACTGTGGACAATAAATTTGTATTTCTTTTTGTTAATAGGAATTATCTACATGATTTTATTTTTTTGTTATCAAATTAAATATTTTTATGCGATTACATACATTATTATTTCATACATATACGTACATGTTGAAAGTAAATGCACACACATATGATCTGTACACACACACACACACGCATGTATACATTTGTGTACCTATGTATTGTGATATTAGAACCTTTGACTTTAGGCTCGTGATGGCCGATGATAAAGCATTACACTGGCGCACTAAACTGTTCCTCTTCATATTTTTATCTTCGATTTACAAAAACATGCAGTCTCACACTGAACAAAAAAAGAAGATACATTAGAAATCTGGTTCTACAACATTTACAAGATTAATTTTAGAAGTACACTTGATAAAATAATTAACAACAACAGTTTATGGTAAGTTACACTTACAGAGAACAGTGCTTGTTTTTAATGTTATATGAATTTTTTGAGAATAATCTACTGCAGTGGTTTCCAAACTTTTCAGTCCGTGGACCCCCCTAAAAATTAAAAATTTCACGGACTCCGTCTGAGTTATGAAATAAAGCAAACAGTAAATATGATACACTCTTATATTTTAATTAAAATGTATTAAAATGAAAATTCTCTTAACATGCAAAATTATAATATTACTTATATCAAACATAGTTTAATGTGAACAATGAAGCTGCTTTTGAACAATTAGATCTGCAATACTAGGTTTAATGCCTGATAATTTCAATACCAAGTCACTGTCAACATCAAGTTTATTTCTTAACTTTGCCAACCTCGGCTCTATCTTTCCAGCCACATGTGTCGAAATCCAGCTACGTAGGCATAAAACCAGCTACACGGAAAAACGTTATGCTTAGATACACTGCTTATACGTGGACTAAAACAGCGTGATCAGTTCTGTGTTGATGCGGAGCTCTAGTCAGTTCAGCTATCCGTGGACCCTACTTTGGGAACCACTGCTCTACTGTATTCATAAAAACTTGCGATTACTTACTGTATTGTTAAAAGTGATATTCTCGGGTCCAATATTAATTTAAAAAAAGGTAAGAATGACATGATTTAAAAATCAAATACTTTGTAAAAGTAAGTGATATTTTGTTTTTTGAAAACTGGAGCAACATCTGCAATATCTAATTTCCTTAACCCTTTGATCAGTGACAATTCGATTAGTATGGCAGGCCTCTAATATTGGAATTATTTTGAAACTTTGTAAAATATAATATAATGCAAAATTGCCAACTTTAGTTACAGGGAAACTGATTGAAAATATATAATGTTAAGTAAATATTCTTGACTTTACTATTTGTCAAAAATAGATACTTCGTCACCTGATTCATAGTTTGTAACACATTCACGAATTTCATCCTAAGCCATTTTTTATCCCGACTTTCGCAAAGGTGGTTTATCAGAAACACTCAACACTAAAATATTACATACTGTATAGTTTATATAAAATATGACTAATACAAGTTATTTATAAAAGACAACACTTTTCATGATTGTATACTTCCGTGTACTAAGCACAACATAACCTCCAAGCACACGTCAGCACAACGCACCAAAACATGAGTGACAGAACAAAAACTGTTTACCACTGCCACATAATTAATGAATACAAAATGTTTGAAAAACAATCCACTAGAGTGCAGCATGAATAACATCACAAATAATGTTATACGAGGGCGATTTGAAAAGTTCGGGGCCTACCATATAAACGAATGTGTGGCGTTTCTGTTTTTTACTGCATTGTGGCACCACGTTCGCCCCACGAACAGCTGTGAAGCGTCAAGTCAGGTCAAGTCATTGTTGCGGAGAAACAGCTCTATAAATAAGGTTATCTCACACCAACGCTAAAAATGAAAAAACTGAACATCAAATTTTTTGTTAAGAAAGGTTTAACGCCAACAGAAATTTTTAATGAGATGAAGACTGTGTTGGGTGACGCTGGACCTTCATTTACTACAGTGAAAAAATGTAAACGTGGTCGTGCAAGTTTGGAAGATGACCTGCATACTGGGCGTCCAAAAAGTGTCACTACACCAGAAATCATCAATAAAGTGCAGAATATTGTTTTGGAAGATCGCCGTTTGAAGGTGTCTAAAATTGTTAAGCCTGTGGGCATCTCAGATGAAAGGGTACATCACATTCTTACTGAGGAATTAGATATGAAACAGCTGTCTGCAAGACAGGTGTCGTGTTTGTTGACAAGTGACCAAAAACGCATGCGAATGCAAGTTTCTCAGGAATGTTTGGGCCGTTTTAAGAAAAATCTGAAAGATTTTATTCATAGATTTGTAACAGCTGATGAAACTTGGGTCCATTACTTCACTCTAGGAACAAAACAACAGTTGAAACAATGAATGCATAGTGATTCACCGCCTCCAAAATCAGTAAAATCAATTTTGTCAGCTGGAAAGTGTATGGATCCATTTTTCTGGGATGCTAAAGGGATAGTGTTACTAGATTGGCTTGAAAAGGGTCAAACGATAAATTGAGAGTATTACGCTAACCTTTTGGGGCAATTAAATATAAAAATTTGAGAATAAAGACCAGGTTCAGCAAAGATCATTTTCCATCAGGATAATGCACGCCCTCACATATGCGTTGTGTCTATGGCAAAAATCGCCAAGTTGAAGTACGATCACTTCCACCATCCGCCTTATTCGCCTGATTTAGTGCCATCTGACTTTCATCTATTCCCAAACCTCAAAACATTTTTGGGGGGAAGTAAATTTCCTCAGATGAGCTGAAAGGAGCAGTATACGGTTATTTTGAGGACCTAGAAGAATCGGACTTCCTCAATGGGGTAATGACTTGACGCTTCACTGGTGTTCGTGGGGCGAACGTGGCACCATGATGCGGTAAAAAACAGAAATGCCACACATTCGTTTCTATGGCAGGCCGCGAACTTTTCAAATGACCCTCATATATCGGCAATACTGAGGCAGTGAACATCGAAAACGTACATATTAAGTGATTACTGAATTTGTTTCTCCTTTGTGCAATGGTTTCAATCAGAATCCTTCTTTCAATCACTCTCTTCAAAAGCTAATCATTAAACGCTCTATATGTCCTTAAGCCCTCTTACAGTACCACATCTCAAAAGCTTACCTATAACATACATCAATAAGAAAAAAAGATGGCTAGATAAAATGTCTTTTGTGTTAACATATTTTATTACAAAGTTTGATTTTTTTAATGAGAGCATGTGGAAAAATGTGCTGTTTTACACATTACTTCGGGCTAGCCCTATTGTTCTTCATCCCTAGGGCTCACATCTGACTTGTTATTTTTCTATATTGCATTGTCTAAATCTATTTTCTTTGTCCAAAGAATCTCTTCTGCAAAACATGCCACACAGTCCCAGGTGTTCTCACCTCGAAGCATCACTTCAATGATGTTATTCAGGGAGATCTGCCTAACACCATCTTGTAACGATCTACGTGTCTCTCATCTGCCAAAAACGAAGAAGTATGACTGACATCGTCCGCAGCTCCTGGGCAGTACAGGCACTCTAGATTTACTGTACATGGTTGCAGCGTGTTTATCAATACATATGTCAGTTCATACAGGTGCTGTATGATTGTGTAACTGATGTTTTCATTTTCGGAGTATTTACCCTACAGGCTCGTAACCACTACAATCCCAGCCTGTGTCTACGGCTACATAACTGACAAACAATGCAGGTGACATAATATATTCATTAGAAAACAATGAATCCTGTAAGTTTCCTGGCTTTCCCTATAATAATTTTTAACTCAAATGAGGGCCAGTACTCTCAAACCCACCACCATTTGTAAATTATGTAAACAATATTACGATTGAGTAAATCAATAGTGCTAGATGTAAGACAGTCATATTACTTACCTTATACAATAAATACATAAAGGTGCTTAGTCTATTTTAACAGTAGAATATATTTTGCGGACAAACAGGGAAGTCCCGACATAACCGACGGTGCCACACATTACGCCCAGTGCCAGTGAAAACAGTGCCATGTAACCAAAGTAGAACGCTGTTTGAAACAGGCCGTACATTCTGTAAACAACATACACAGGTTAACACTTTGAGGACCAACCAGTGGACTTGGTATTTTGACACGTGGTGTATTATTACGCCACAGAATTAACGCAGGAGGTTTATCGAGCATTCGGTTCTTGTTCCTCCTGTCAGTTTGCAGCATTAACTGGAGAAAAGAGTTTATATACAATAGTGTAAACAGTTGGCAAATGCTGCAAGTTTGTTTACATTTCGCATGTTCAACATAAGAGTTACATTTTTGTTTGCGAATATTTCGAAGTTATTTAGTTAGTCTTTTGACTGTTATGTACATTTGTGAGTGTATTATTCAGCATATTAGTGTATTATTTATTATACAATTTATATATTATACATTGAATCCTCTCAACTTGATGATAACCTTAGAAATAACTATATGGTCATAATGTTATGTAGTACACTATACATGCTATTTCAAAGTTTCTTTACACATTTATAAAATTGTCCCAGAATATTTTGTTTTCATCTAAACTACTTATAGACCATCATTAACACAGACACTCTGAAAACTATATAATTATGTTTGAATATAAATTCTGGCCCAGTAGTTCCTACCGCTCTGAGAGTCTGCTTGTCCGTCCGTACTTCTATCACTCTAAAACACATTATATAATGTGTAATTTTTATATGTTTGACATTCTCTTTCTTTACTAAAGACAATAACTAAGTTATAAACAAAACAATATGAGTAAATTCTAGTCAAATGTAATTGTTTTGTTTAAATAATACGATTTCAAAGAATTTTTTTCTAAAAATTATACAAACCACCTAACCTTTACTTGAGATATATAAAAAAAAGTTAATAAAAATATAAAAGAGTATATTCATAAGAGGAATGTCTGGTAAAACATTTGGTGTAATTTTTTTTAGTAATAAATTGTAGCAAATATTTATGAGAGTTTCAATACACTGGGTTATTTTGAAAACCTGTAGTCACAGGGGACGGACCATGTATAAATGCAACAGAACTAATATTGTTAACTAAATAATTGTAATGAAAGTATGTACGATTACCACACAAGTTTGGTACATGTACTATGAAACTTACGTGCAGAAGCACGATGTTATACTCAAGCCATTCAGTAAGCAACTCTGAAATTTTGCTGCGACATTGTGACACAAAAATGATACCAGGCATATGAAAATATTAAGATAATGGGGTAAAATCTGTCCTTTTTACAGAGAAAAACAAAAACAGAAAATTGTCGAAATATGCAATAATACCCATTATCACGCACGCACGCACGCACGCACGCACACACACACAGTATATACAAAGTATTATGGGATTTATAAATGGTATGTGCGCACCCATAAATATTAAAACAAAACAAAAATGTGAAATGTAATTTATGAATAAACTGAATTTTATCAATAACAAAGGAGATTGGCGATACTGTTATGAAACATTTAATAACTAATGGAATTTAGATTAATCTCGCCATGAGGAAGAGGAGGAGGAGGATTACACAGTTTTCATCATTATTTATTAAAATTTAGTGCCATAAAGTTGTCATTATGATATGCTGGATGAAACAGAATATCAGAAAGTAAAAGTTGGATAAATGGGGCTCTACAATATTTATACTCTATAATTAACTAAAAAAATAATAAGATAAAATCTGAATTTACAGTACAACTAATTTAAGAATAACAGGATAATTATTATATAACCCTGAACATAAACATAATTTCTACTAGTCATTTTGTACAAACCACTATGTTATCTTTGGTATTGACGAGCACTTTCAGCAGCCAAGCCATCTTCAGGTCATTTACCAACCTTCACCTTCGTTGGTAAATGACCTGAAGATGGCTTGACTGCCGAAAGCACTCGTCAATACCAAATACAACATAATGGTTTGTACAAAATTACTAGTAGACATATTTGAGACCACTAACACTCCAATACAACAATAAAATAAACATAATTGTGCATGTGTATTATAAAAATTTACTTACTTTGTTTTGAAGAAGAAATAGTAAAAGGAATAAATGTAGACATAGCCGGAAGTCGAAGCAGCTGCTAGAAAACTCGTCCACTGCCTGTAAAACACAAAATTATTAACTTAATTATACAAAGTTGAAGTTTAACTGTTTAACCCTTTATGTACGCCCTTCTATAATTGGTACTATCAAGTCTGGATGTAAGAGTGACCCCCCCCCCCCCGCTGGAACAAAACTGTTTTGTCACTGTTTTCTGCCATCAAAAATATTCAGCAACAAAACTGTTTTGTTCTTATGCTTGCACACATTGGAGCTAAACAGTTTTTTTGTCCACTTATTCATTCATTCACATCGCTGGTGAGAGACCCCTACCTAACAATGAAATGAAAAAGCAATGTCATTTGTTATCATATTTGATGACACACTTGGTCTGTTATTTGTTGCACAATTATACAACATATAATCTTTTAAAAGATTAGAAAATGGTGGAATTTATGATACTGATACTTTTTATGAATTGTTATTATTTCCGGCTGTACAATGATTACACATTTTCCGGAACCAAAGATTACAGAAGTGATTGAATTCTCATCTTACACTGCTGCTTGTCCGTCCAAAGATATTCTTCAATTTCTCGTTCCTTCAATATAGTCTGGATTCCTTCTATCCAGGTCATATGTGGTTTTCCTCTTTTCCTTCTTCCTGGTGGGGTCCATTCCATAACCCTCTTTGGCAATCTTTCCTGTCCCATTCTTTTCGTCCCCATACCATTGTGATTTTTTTGTTTGGATACAATCAACAATTGAAATTTTCACATTCATTCTGTCCTTAATGACTTCATTTCTAATTTTCTCACGTCTGGATACTCTTGCCGAACGTCTCCAAAAGTCCATCTCTGCTGTCATTAATTTTGTTCTTGTGTGTTTATTAGTAGTCCAAACTTCTGAGCCGCAAGTCATGATACTTCTAACAATGGTTTTAAATATTTTGGTTTTATACTTTTTACGGATGCCCCTTTTAAAATATTCCAACATGTAACACAGGAGGAACTGCTTCAGACACTGCTATCACAGATTACTTTTCCTCATATTTTAATTTTATGAAATGAAGTATTCAATGAATGTTAGTTATTTCAAGTGTTTTAAAATATTTTAAATAACAAATACTTTGTAAACAAATAATTAAAGATACTCTGTATGATGTAAAAATATATGCAAGAACAAATGAATTTTTTGTTTTAAATTATATGTATTACGTGTATTTTACATGTATACATGTTTTCATGTATTTAGATTAATGACTACATATGCGTTCAATTTTTGTCGTTCGCTGTAGTATTGATTAATTTATATGCATACTAACTTAATAATAAACCAATTTAAATATTTATATTTTAGACAACTTCAACACATTCAATATGCTCCAAGAATGCTTGAATATAGGTGTGTATTATGGAGGGGGAAGCAGCATCTCTCCCCACCACAAAACAGTTTTCTTCCAATGGACAGACTACCACAAGAAAGAGTCCGATTTGCAATAGTTTCGGAACCGTTCTGTTCTGTTGTTGTTTTCACTGTTGGAAAGAGTTTCGTGCCATTCCTTACCTGTTTTTATAGCGCGCGCATCCTCATATAAATGCATGAGACATAAGAAACAGCTCGGAACTGTCTATTTCAGCTAATAATACGTTTATTAATAGTTAATACATTAATTTCAGCACTATAAAATCATCTCTCATTAACTTGGAACTGAAAAGTCTCTGGCAATTGTATTTTTTAATTTATTATTTGTCAAACTGAATATATCGAAAAACCAAACACACTTCTATAATGCTTTATTTATTCATTTTTTTAGCCCTTTGAGGAGGCCTTGTGGGTGGCAAGGAGCCGGTAGCAAGTCACCAGACTACCCACTCCATTTCTACCAAGTCAAGTTGAATTTCCATACAAAATATCGAGTGTACTGAATCGTAAGCATTGTTGTTGTCAGCTCCTGGTCTAATCAACTGTAATGTGTCAAAATGGGGGCTTTGACAAAGTTACCATTGTAACTTTATATTTAAATTTGATAATAAATGAATTTACACTTCCACTTACCTTAAGTTCCTATATGTGCCGGCCGGATCTCTGGTGGTGGACTAACCCCGTTCGTACGACAAACTAATCAGTGCAGCAAAAGAAATGAGGTGTTTGCAAATAACTTGTTTAACAAATTATATAAGATAGTAGATAATATTTTATTTTGTATTAACGTGACATTTAGTATTCAAACTTCTTTCTATGCATGAAATATAAAAAAGCATAAACCCTTTCACATTATTATGTTTAACAAAAACATAAAAACTTTAACTATCTAACATCTAAACCTATTCATTCTAAGAGAACCAATACTTTTTTATTTTTTCTTATATACACACACAAGACTCACATCCAAAATTATTTGAGATCTCATTTTATTTTCCTTTTAGTTTATTCCCCAAAATGAATCCAATTTTTAACTGTTAATTTCTTCGCCCATTTATAAAAAAAACTGTTGCGTACTCAAAACTTACGTGGTCCAACCCCGTTGCGTCACCGCGTGTTTACGTACTTACTTTCGTCGAATATCGTTAAATTTTGTTCATTGTTATTATCTCAGTAACTCCTAATTTATTCTTCTAACACTTTTGATGAAATTTAATACATTTTATTAAAATTAGACTCGGTTTTTTATGAGTCGAGTCTAATACCAGCGGCCAGGGTGATGACTGGGCTAAAAGTGAGCATAAGACTCCTCACTATACCTTTTAGATGAACGGGAAGGCACTGCTGTCAGACTGCGACTTTTTCATCGCCGTACATGGAAGTATGGACTGTCCATGGGCCAAGTTAACCAGCGACGTTAGGCAGTGACAATATTAGAGGCTTAGGTGGGTGGAGCCTCTTCGTTGATTTCCGCCATCTCCAAAGCACATGGCAAGAAAATCTTTCTGCTTAGCCATTTTTGTAGCGTTGGTTCCAACTGTTGTGCGTAGAAGGTGCGCCCGGGCTCGTGTACGCGCACACAGTACGTGACAATTATTCGGTTCACAACCAAGTATTGAATTCTCCGACTACACCCAGCACAAAAAGTTATGTTACCGTTCATTGTTTGAATCCAACACCATTTCACATGGGACTTGATGATGATATTAAAGAAATTTAAATAAATTTAATAAAAAATAAAAGCCCCCATTTTGACACATTACAGTACACCTCATTTCATTTGCTGCACTGATCAGTTCGTCGTACGAACAAGGTTACTCCACCACCAGAGATCCGGCCAACACATAAGAACTTAAGGTAGGTGGAAGTGTAAATTAGAATTGTGTAAATTATAATCAAATTTAAATATATAGTTATAATGGTGCGGCATGACCAGGATGTAATATAATAGTAAATTGTATTACACCGGCCTATTTTGACAGTGCAGGAAGTGAAATCCGGTTGTGAAAGCAGCAAAAGTTAATTTACGTAATTATGGTGTAAGATTTATGTTATAGTATAATGTTTTGGAGGGAGGATTAACCAATTGTAGTTATATCATAAGTAAAAATAAGTTATAAATCAGTTAAAAATGTCTGAGCACGAAACACAAAGTAATTTAACAGACGTAGATATGAGCGAAAGTGGCCTTGAACCACAGTCATTGGATGAAAGTGAAATGCGAACAGCTGGTCCGAGCAGTGATGAGACCGCTATTACGGAAACAGCTGTTGGCAGTAAGGTAATAATTCATTCCACACCAATTGCGACTCAATTGCAATTAAACGAGTCAGCTGTTGATTCTGGAATTCAATTAACTCCAGTTTTAACAAATAAAAATAAACAATCCGATGATAAGGATATACTGAGCTTTTTACAAAAAATTGATAGTAAGTTTGAGAGTCGTTTTAATTCTAATGACAATTTATTATGCAAAATGTATAATGATATTAATGAGCAGAAAATAAAATGTGAAGAACAGAATATTAAAAATGATGCTAATTTTAAAGAGATTAATGTAAAGTTTGATGATCTAATAAAATAAACACAAGATGATGTAGATAACGTTACAAGAAATACCGGTAAGTGTAGTGGGAATATAATTAATGAAGTAACTGAGAACAAGGTAAGTGGTAATTACGGTAGTGAGTCTAATATTTTCTAATGGTTCATGGTGACGGAGTCGAGGATGGCCAGACCCCGTATGTGAGTGATCTGGAGTTGAGCATACCTCCAGCAGTCTCGAAGGAGTGATATAACGGACCGCAAACTCTGATCCTTATCGACTCAGTCAGGGAGCATTTTCTTATTCTAGTTAAGACTATTTAACTTTAAACAAGACCTTAAACTAAACTGACACTGGAACAAATTATAACTGAAGATTGCGATTGCCTTACGGATTTTAATTTTGGAATCAGGCAATCGTTGGTCCATGAGGTATGCCAATTGATGAGCTATTTTCCATGCATCTACCCACGAACCTTAGGGGTCCCCCTCCCCGTTAAATGACAGTGTTATATTTCTAGTTTACACCAATTTGTGGATTAGGACCATTGTTGATTTCACCCTTTGCGGGGCTACCGTCAACCATGGCCCGCCTCCAGAAAGCCAAAAACCACGATCAGAGGTGGTGAATCTGTGATCGCCCGAAAATGGGGAAGAGTCCCTGCTGTAAACATAAAAAACATATATATCTTCAGAATTAGTTTAAACAATATGGATTTATGCTGACCGATATGGTTTCAAATTCGTTGCATTTTGTGTACCTATTATCTCCCGCGTTACTTGATTTTGTAGCACGTACGCATTGTTCATTTTTATTTCAATTACTTGATACGGCCCTTCATATAATAAGAAAAATTTCTTGATTTCCTTATCCTGTGCACTCGACAAATCATGTCGCCGTACTAATACCAGCTGTCCTGTCTCATACTTCATCCACTTACCTTTCATATCATGCCTCTGTTTTCGCTTCTCTCCCTTCGTTAACAAACTTTCATTCGCCAGCCTAAGTTTTACATCACGATCAATAATATTGGTTTCTGGTGGATACTCAAATAGTTGCTCCAAAATCCTCAGTGGACGCGTCCCTCGTATTAACTCGTAAGGTGTGAACCCCGTCGACTCGTGGGTGGTGCAGTTTAGCCAGTCTTCAATCTTCTGAACATATAATGGCCACTCACTGTGTTTTGTGTGACAGTATGCCCTTAAGATCCGGCCTATCTCTCTCATGACTCTCTCCGCCTGGTTGGATTGTGGATGATAGACGGCGGTGTGCTTTGGGATGATTCCTTCCCATCCAAGAGTCTGGCGCCACTTCCCACTGATGAACTGCGGTCCATGGTCGGATAGTACCACCTTCGACTTTCCCACACTGATCATGTAGTCGCGTGTGTTCTTTTCGCTTAGCACCTTACTCGTCGCTCGCTACACACTATATAATCTTACATATTTGGAAAATGTATCTAGCACTACAAAAATATACATTACTCCTCCCCTACCCTTTGGTAAAGGGCCATACAGATCTACTGCTACTAAGTCAAATGGTTTTTCTACTTTGATATAGTTTAATTCCCCTTCTAATCGATAATTTACTACTTTAGATTTCTGACACAGTTCACAACTTTTCAATATTTTTCTTACTCTTCTCTCCATATTCTTAAATATACAAGACTCTCTCAACACACTCACACATTTCTTTGCTCCGAAATGGCCATATCTAATGACAGTCCCATACTATTTTATCTATCAACCCTTCAGGTATAACGAACCTCCAATCCCTTTCTCACCCCTCTACTTTTTTAAACAAGTTCCCCTTGAAAACCTGAAAATACTGCCTATAACCTAACGCATCTAAATCTGACTCTACACTAGTTATTATCTTGTTTAATTTAGCATCTGCTCTCTGCATTATATTTATATCTTTTAGTTCCTCCCCAAACAGTCTATCCTCCCTTGATAACCTGTAAATTTCAATTTCTTTTGTCTCTACCCGTTCTATTCCCCTCTGTATCTACCCGTGATAATGTGTCAGGTACCCTGTTCTCTACCCCTTTTATATACTCCCAAGAGAAATTATATTCTTGTAGAGCTAGTACCCACCTTGTTAGTCTGCTGTGCGTGAGTTTACAGGTGTTCAAAAACGACAAACCTTTATGGTCTGTTCTGATGATTGTGGTGTTTCCCAGCAGGTATGTTCTGAATTTCTTGACCGTGAAGACTACACTGAGCAGCTCCTTTTCTGTTGTAGTATAATTCCTTTCAGCTGCTAATAAGGTACGACTGGCGAAAGCGATGGTGTGATGCTCCATCTAAAAAGAAAACGGTCTACCATCCCATTCGATGGATAGCCGCTGTTCCATAGTTCTGGTGATTCCCCTGATTTACCCCCCGGTTAATTTCTAAATTCACCTCTTACAACGATAACAAGCTATGGCCAGTTTAGGCAGAACGAGATGCAATGAGCCCTGACCATAGCTAGTCAAAGCTGAGCCAATTCCACGGTCAGGGTTCGGTGAGGCCGTGACCACCCGAAAGTGGGGAATCACTTTAAGAAACAACATATAATTCATGTTCAAGATTCCTACACATTAACATAATACATAATAATATACAACATAATTGACACTCAAATTGACCCTTAACATCATTACATTAATATAAACAATTGACCTTTAAATTTGCATATAAAATTATAAACATTACAACTTGAACCTTCTATTAACTCTTTTTGTATCAACCTTTAATTATTTATCATTTATTGTACCATTAAATTCTCCACAAATTCCAGTTTATTATCAACATTCATTTTACATCACATTTCATGTATTATTACACATCCACTATGAAATTCTATTTAACATTTTCATCCTTAATTAGTTTGGGTGATTCTCAGTCATCCACGATGATTTTCTCATCTAATGATACCAAACAACTCCCCAAAATTACCCCTTAATCTTGCATAATAACAAGTTTTTTTTTCATTAATATTAAATTATCAAAATTTATTTCTACCACATTTAAATCAATTAATTCATCTACAATTTATTTTAATTCAATCAGTTATTTAAAACACAAAGTTACTTTAATTACCTTCTTCCAAAACAATTACAGTTCATTTATTACAAACTCTCATTCTTTATTTGGTCTGATAAAATATTATTATTATTATTAAATCAATTTCTACTACATACACACCTTGTTTACATAAAATACATTTTACAACACAAACACAATTAATTTCACTATAAATTTATTTACAATTTTTCGTCACATCATTATTGTTTACCATTTCTCATTTCATAAGTTAGCTAGGTCATCACCATAAACTAAAATAATAAAATGTCCATTCACTGATTTTTTATTTAACCCCCATCATCATAAACTAGTCTTACTTTTACATAACAATTATCATCTTTCATTACACTCATTTCATTATTATTATTTATATAATTCTTTAATATTTCAACTTGTTCTGCAAAACCCACGTAATAATCTACTGGACTATCCCACATTATTATTAAATCATATAACCTGTCTACATCATTAGTTTTGGTCTTGTCACCGTCTGTCTTATTATCTATCACTCTTAAGCATTTTAACCTCTCAATTTCAGAATCATCTATTATTAATACTCCACGTCTATGCACAGGTAAACATTCAATATAATTATCACCATTATTATTACTTATTTCTGCACTATCTTCATAACAAGGTAAGTCTTTCATATCATCTATTTTTTCAAATTTTAACTTCTCTTTTAACTCCTTATAGCTTCTACAGAATAGAACAGAATACCCATCGAATGGGATAGTAGACCGTTTAAGGGCATATACCTACGTTTAGTAGGATTACTGGTCCTCGGACATCAGTAATACCGAATGTTTTGTAACGCCGAAGCAAGAACGGGGTAGGCAGCGTCAATATATAGTTACACAACATAAACAAAAACACACACATACTGTGATAATACTATGAACAAACACTGGTCTACATTGCACTTGGTCGCATATGCTACACACAATGTTAACCTATACACAACCTCGGACTGGAAAATGTTAATATATAGTTATACTATGTAATTATTCAATTAAATTAGCAAAAATAAACAGAAGTATTAATAAAAATAAACATATACCGCCGAGTCGTACTTATTACGTACGCACACTGCTGGACTATAAAACTTGGTTAATGATGTAATTACACTTTAATTACATGTCATCCGACGCACTGCTGACACTGTTTTTTATTTAGCTACATTTTTCCCCAGGCACGGCCTTGAATCACTGCTGTGGCCGACTGTACTGCTTGGCGTTAAAATTGTCACTGAGCTGACGCTAACGTTTGACCATAGGGTCTCCGTTTTCCCGCTCTTCCACTAAATCCAGTTTAATCCGCTTTCCTATGAGAAATCGTCCAGTGAAACTGATGTAATGCTCCTGGAGTGTGTAAAAATGATGGTTAAGCACGTACGCTTGCCGACCGTGACAAACGAAAGTCACGTACGAAAAATTCCATTCTCTCACTTTCTGATGTCTTTTGCACATGAAAATAGGTTTTTGCGTTATACTGAAAATGCTGAAGGAAATGTACCAGTACCATGTTAATATTGTAATAACACGATGATTAGGGTGTTTTAATAAGCCACACATTGGTAGCGTCAATTTGTAATAAAACAAATATTAATGAGTATAATAAACTGTTTAAGAAAATTTTATTTTATTTTATTTTTTATATTAATTTAATTTAATTATTTAATTATGTTATGTGTTTTTATTATTTTATTATTATTATTATTTAATTAATTAAAATAATAAATAGTAATTATGTATGAATTTTTTTTTTATTAGAATTGGTAAAGAAATATTTGTTTCACCGCGTTAAAAGATTATGTCATAGACAAATCGATTGATGGTAGCTGTCAATTCAACGTCTTTATTTCTTCTTCTGCTCGTTTTTTCCTTTTTGAAGTCCTGTTTTTTAATTGAGAATTGACGTATTTTAAGTTAGCTACTTAACTAGTCAATAAAACGCCAAGTTAAAACAAATAATTATATTTATTATGAGTAATGTGATTATTTGACTTGCGTCGACTATTGCTCTCGGAGTCGAGACTGGATCTCAGAGCGATTAACACATTTGGGTTAAGTTATATTAAATTAAATTATTCATTAACATGGATTCTTTTAACTGTTGAAATAGTCAGGAAAGGCAAGTTAGAGAATTCAATACTTACAATTAGAAAAAAACTTATTCATTAACACATAATAATTAAAAATATAGTATATATTAGTAAAAAGAAATTCGAATCGCATGCAGACTGTTCTGACATCACGCAGTCTTCTTCTTGGGCGAGCTGTCCTCGTTGAAATTAAAAGATGGCTGCCTTCATATGTTGTACCATGCTGATAATCTGTCTCTGGGATTTTTCTTCAATAAAATGCAGTAGTTGACAAATTCCTCTTCTGTGATGTAGTTATTGAAAGATTTTCAAGTTATTGTGTTTAGTTTTCGTCCTCCACTGGATTTCGTTTGGTAATGCGTGTGTAGTGTTGAGTGTCTTCTTCAAATCAGTTCGCTGTTCATAAATTGTGTTAGATTTATAATTCCATCATGGCTGTTCGTTCTGGTAGTTAGTTTTAGTGTTTTTTAAATTTGTTTTATTATTCCACCGATTATTTAAATTGGATTCATTGATTTACTGTAGATACTTCATTCCTTCATATTTCCATAGGACATCTTGGTTTTAGTTAAAATTTATTTCAGATTTCTTCTCGATACTTTGACACGTCCGTTCTGCTTGGTGTTTAACAATCCATTAATTGTAATTTGTTCCTTCATTTAGAAAGTCCTGTACGATTTTGGTCTCATTTCCCATTGTTCACAATCAGCTGTTTGCCTTATTCCCGATTCGATTTTATGGAAATAAATGACATTTTATTATATTTTACTGGCTATAATTTAGTTATTTAGTATTTTTATGAAATTTTAATTACATAACTATATTCCTGCTTTGATTTTATATAAATTAATATTAAACATGACCTATTTTGGTTTGAATTAAACTCAAAAATTACATTCCTTGAAATTTACTTCTAGGCCTTATCATGATTCACATAATTACCCATTAAATGGTTTACAGTATGTTTTATGTTACCATTGTCCTCAAATAAGATTACTAATTAAATCATTATAATTTGCCTTTACTACTTTGTTATTATACTAAACATTTACTGATTTATTTACATTTTACTTATACTTGGTTTACTGCCTAGGCATTATCTTGTACAATCTCTATTTAAGTCAATGTTATCCTCTGACTTTTTTAATTACTACTACAGGTTGTTGTGATAATTATAATAAAGTATTTGCATGCTAAAAGGAATAATTTATACTAATTTGGTCCAGGTTTTCACTAATTTATCTCCGCTGATTTGATTACAGAGTCAAAGTTGAATTTGGCTTGATTATCAATTTTCAGTTTTACTATCAATATTATAATTATTTCACATTATTATTATTATCTTTTCTGAGTTACTATTTATATGACATTTGAATTAATATAGTGCCTTTCCTTCCTTAACAAAATTCTGACATAAACTAACATTCTTTAAATACAACAAACACTTATTCTCTAACATTTAGTATATCCTAATATCAACATTGTAGGTAGTGAATACCAATATAATAATTAAACAAATAAATTACTTCTTATAATTAAACAAATTATGGTCTTAACCTAATTACAGTCTTTTAAAACTGGTTTGGGGCGTTCCCCTTAATTCCACACTATTCCCTTTATTCTCTCCCATAGTTTGTAACAAGTTTTCTAATTTTTGGAGAATAAGGAATTTCACTTTAAACACTACTTATTATCTTATTGTTCACCTTTGGTTCTTAAATGTATGATTGGTTTCTAATTTATATACTCTATTTATAGTTTTATTTGCTACACTATCAGTAGTTTTATGTCATACTGCAAATTCCACTTTCACTTTTGTTGTAATATTGTCTTGTGAACAGTTAGGTTCTACATTATCTTTAGCCTTTTTTAATTTCAACTATTTTACTATTATACTTAGATTTACATTAAATCAGCCTACTGGTATTGTATTCTCTGACTTTGGCCATATGGTTTTCTAATTTTTATATAATAATTATTGTTTAGGTTCATTTATTTATTTTGTTATTTATTTGGTAATTCTTCTTCCCTTCTATCGAAGTACTTATCTATAGTCTTAGTTAAGTATATTCCCTGAACTTCACAAAGTAGTCTGGTTGTGATATGAGTGTCTACCTTTTGATTTTAATGTGGCTGGTTTACTCATAGTCCTGTTTATTCCTACCTGCTCCTTATCTAATTGATGTACACTGATTCTGATAGAGTGTTCTGGCTTTAAAATAGGTTTTGACCTTTTGATATTTTTATTTAATTAATTCGTCCATGGTTGTATTTCCTTACTGCTCCTTACCTTACTGATGTACACTGATTCTGATAGAGTGTTCTGAATTTAAAATAGGTTTTGACCCTTGATATTTTTATTTAATTAATTCGTCCATGGTTGTATTTCCTTACTGCTCCTTATCTTACTGGGTATACTGATGATGTTACTGGGATAATAATCATCCTACATGTTTTAACACATATTGTTTTGAATTGAATGTGTTTAATTTCTTTGGATCGAGAGTTTTTATCGTACTGTTACGGTATTTTATTTATTATAGTAATTATTTCTTTTATGTTACTTTTATTTAGGTTTATTTTACTCATTCCAGATTGCTTCTTCCTTTCATTTTCTAGGTGGTATTAAATTGTAAATAAGGCAAAATTTCCATTATGCTACAATATTGATACACATTTTAAATTTATTTTAATAAAACATTATTATTTTATCTTTTGTAAAAAATATAAACGTGTTATCTAAATGTAAAGTTCAGCAAATCAGTACCTTTCTCTTGCTTCTCTCTATCTCTTCTCTCACCCCCTTTTTCACTCTCTCGCTATCTCACACTCTCTTCTCTGATTATATATATATATATATATATATATATATAGTTTTAGTTTATACTTTTTAGTTTATTTAATTAGGTTGGCCAAATACTTTTCCCACACTCTTTTTATTTAACTACTTACCTGTCTTTCGTATCCCAATTCTCTCGCGAGCACCACGTGGCCGAATTTACTTCACACTTATCACATACGTAGTACCGCCAAGTCGTACTTATTAAGTGCGCGCACTGTTGGACTATAAAACTTGGTTAACGATGTAATTACACTTTAATTACATGTCATCCAAGGCAATGTTGACACTGTTTTTTACTTAGCTATATTTTTCCCCAGGTGCGGCCTTCTTGAGTCACCGCTGTGGCCATCTGTACTGCTTGGCATTAACATTGTGATTGGCTGACGCTAACGGTTGACCATACCGTCTACATTTTCCCACTCTTACACTAAAACCAGTTTAATCTGCTTTCCTATGAGAACATCGTCCAGTGATGCTGACGTAATGTCCCTTGGGCGTGCAAAAACGACGGTTAAGCACGTACAGCTGCAGAGAATTTATGCCGCGACAACGCTTCTCATACCAAAAGTTACATACAGAAAATTCCATTCTCTCGCTTTCATATGTTCCTTGCACGCAAAAATAGGTTTTTGCAATGCTTAAGGAAACGTATCATTACAACTATATACGTATAATTATTATACATGCTAAAAATTAAAAATTGCTATGAAAGAGTAAGCAAAAAATAGTAAAAAACGAAAGGAACAAGAGGATGTAAACAGTGAATTCACTTACCATCTGTAGTCTTCAGCATTGAGGAGGAAGTAAGTACAGACAATGGTAACGCAGACTGTCACTATCATTAATATCAAAAACACCAACAACATGAATCCATACACATAATAGATTTTGTAGGCCCAGAATGATGTGAAAATGAAATACCTGAAATGTGAAAATATATGCTCATGACCAATGATTACAATAATAATAATAACAGCAATGAACACATAGATTCATTAAAATTGTCCTAAGGCTTTCACGGACGGTGTCAATTGTATAAGTAAAGTTTTCTGGGTTGTTTGGCCGTGGTCTATGGTTTAATGACAAACCAAACGTTTCAACAGCACCATTGGCTGCCATCATCAGTAGAATTCAAAGCAATCCAAGGCCTCCTGAACGTAGGTTGTTCTCATCAGGCCCACAGTACTGTGGTAAAGGATGAAGATGTTCCGCGATGCTACCTGTACTTATAAATTCAACAAATCCCACGTACAGGTATTGTTGGTGGGATTGATGGTGTCATTTTTACATGTACGTGGGACTTGTTGAATTTATAAGTACAGGTAGCATCGCGGGACGTCTTCAGCCTTTACCATAGTACTGGGGGCCTGACAAGAACAACCTACGTTCAGGAGGCCTTGGATTTCTTTTAATTACACTGATAATGGCAGCCAATGTAGCTGTTGAAATGTTTGGTTTGTCATTAAACCGTAGACCATGGCCAAATAACCCGGAAAACTTTACTTATACAACACAGATTCATTATTGGTACTTACATATAATGATAAAATGTATCAGTCACAAAGGGTCAATACTTTTGATGGCACACAAGATACCAATACAAATTATTTATGAGTTTAGAGAACAAGCAAATGCATTGAGGGTAAACAAAGGCATTTATGAATAATGCTAACAAAAACATAGCATGACTAAAGTTTAAAAATTATTACTGACATTTTATTGGCAACTGATGAGTTAAAAACAGACAGGACATAGCAAACAAGTAGTAAAATTGTGCACAAGTAGCAACTTGCGCCAAATCCAACTTTCCTTCAGGTACACACAATAATTCACTAGAGCAACAGTCGGCAACCCTGCGCCTGTCAATAAAGTTTGACGCGCCCGTGAATCAATTTGTAATTTTCTTTTCTTTTAAATGAAGGAACACACCCGCATTGTAGTGCTTCGAAGTACTGTATTATAAAATAGTACAAGTCGTTTCAAATTTTACTTTTTTCTAATACAATAATTACTGTAAGTTAGTTTTTTCAAGAAAAGAAACTGAAACCTTCATTTACGTTTTAAATGCGATTTTTTCACGTTTTATATTTATAGGCACTTTATGAAAATAAATAGTGTTTTTGTGGTAAGTCATTTAACTTATTTTTATTAAAACACGTTCTTGTTTAACCATTTTTTTGTTTAAAGTTTTGTTAGTTTTAACGTGCGTGTGCATGATGACAAATTGTTGATGACCTACTCCTAATGTGAAACATTTATTCGGTGTTCCACGTCGCTGAATATAAGTGCAAGGGTATTATAAAGCGACAGCTAATGTTTGTAAAGTCCAGTTATTGAACTCCGCACCTTACTATTTTCCATTAAAGGGGTGGGGAACGGTGTGCCCATCAAATTGGTCCTCAGTTATACATGCGCCTCCATAAATTCAAAGTTTGCTTGTGACTGCACTAGAGGTTACATAGCTTGGTGCAGTAGGATAATAACAGCGCACCTTTTGCAGATATTATATGGTAAACTAATGTTTGCAGATTACCCAATAATAGTGAGGGGTGGAGGAAGGGGAGAAGATGGAAATGGAAAGAGGGAGAGGGTGAGAGTTGGTAAAGTTCGTAGAGTTCCACTCACTGTTTCCCATGTGTTTTGTATTGTGAAATACAACTAGTAGTTGAGAATCTCATGATACAAAACTTGGTTCTAATTCTGTTCTTGCACCTTACTTTATGACCGCCCCCCCATTTTTACATTAATTTCTGGATAGTGTTTATGACATCACATTTTACATAAACCACAATTATCAAAAACATGGATCACTGAAGAAGCCCTCCACATTCCTATTTTCTATTCATGGTACAAGTACAAAACACACAAGTAACTACAAATCGTTTGCCATAAAATAAAATCTAGAAGGCACATACATTCCACAAGTTTTTAAAAATATCGGTATGGAGAACCATACATGACTTCCATGTTCTAAGATTAATATTTTAAATCATTTATGAAATGAAATGTTTCCATAGAAACTACTTCTTTCCACTTATTGCTTCAGCCTTAACCACAGTACTGTGGTCACTAACGTACACCACCACACGTTATCGCACTCGATTTTCACTGACGAAGGCAGTCGCCGTCACTGCTGAAACGTCTGGTTTTGCAGAAAACATTGGACTATGACCAAACAGCCAGGGAAGGAATTTTCACAACAAACTACTACTGTGTTGCCGATAACGTAGTACACATATAAAAATTATCCCCACCCCGTTCAACTAGCCTCTTCATTTACAGATATTTCATCTACGTTTCTACAGTGGATTATTAAGATCTTCTTATCAGGATACTTTATTTATTAAAATTAAGTACTTTACTCTTGTTACAACAAAAAATGTTTCACGTAAACTGCCCTTTCTCCGTAACCGATCTTCACCAAAATCAATAGGCCTTGAGTCTTCTACAACTCAGGCACATATGTAAAAAATTATTTGATTCTGTTTGAATTTACGGCAGTTATCGTTCGTCATAGAAAAAATTAACCTTGTTATCACATAATACTTTGCAGGTAAACTACCCTTTTCTCTTAACTGATATACACCAAAATCAGTAGGTCTTGAGAACTCTACAATTCAGGGCTGTATGCGAAACATTATTTGATTCTGTTTGAATTTGCGGCTGTTAACATTCGTCATAGAAACAATTACTCTTGTTAAAACATTAAAGGTGGCAGGTAAACTATCCCTTTCCCTTAACCGATCTTCAACAAAATCAATAGGCCTTCAGTTCTTTACAATTCAGGAACGTATGCAAAAAGTTATTTGATTTTCTTTGAATTTACGGCAGTTATCGTTCATCATAGAAAAAATTACCCTCGTTAAAACATAAAACTTGCAGAAAAACTACCTTTCCCTTAACCAATCTTCACCAAAATCAACAAACCTTGAGTACTTAGACCTTCAGTAATGTATGCAAAAATTATTTGATTCTCTTTGAATATGCGGCAGTTATCATTCGTCATAAAAATAAAATTACCCTTTTAAAACATAAAACGTTGCAGGTAAACTACCCCTTTCCCTTAACCGATCTTCACCAAAACCAAAGGTCTTGAGAACTCTACAATTCAGGGCTGTATGCAAAACGTTATTTGATTCTGTTTGAATTTGCGGCTGTTAACGTTTGCCATAGAAAAAAAAGTTTCCCTTGATAAAAAAAAAGTTGCAGGTAAACTACCCCTTTCCCTTAACCGATCTTCACCAAAAACAATAGGTCTTGAGTACTCTACAATTCAGGGCTGTATGCAAAAATTTATTTCATTTTGTTTGAATTTGCGGCTATCGTTTGCCATAGAAAAATATCGGTATGGAGAACCATACATAACTTCCATGTTCTAAGATTTATATTTAAAATCATTTTCAAAATGAAATATTACCATAGAAACTACTTCTTTCTACTTACTGCTTCAGCCTTAACCACAGTACTGTGGTCACTAACGTATACCACCTCACGTTATCACACTCGATTTTCACTTGTAGCACTTCCCGCTGCTGGGCCCCGGAAGTGCTCAGCATACACACTGTTGCAATCATTCATCTTCGGCCGAATGCAACAATCCGCGAATTGTACCTTGCCCGACGCACTGACGTCACGCCCTCCCTTTTACTAACCCTATCATTGGCTTTCTTAAATCTCGTCAGTCTCCCATCAAACGCTGTGAGCAGAGCGGCCCGTCGCCGGACTTTTGTCAAGTTTAGGAGCCTCAATAACCAAGTGGCTAATAATTTTGTATATTACGTTTGTAACGAAAAGAAGAAAACTTGTAATAGATGTAAAAAAATTGTTATCCATAACCAACCAAGAAGTATCTTGTCTGTAATAGTCAGCCTCGCCTAAAACTAAATTTCAGTCAGTCAGTCAACTTGATGAAAAGACCTAAGATATGTAAAGTTCAGTGTTACTCGTTATATATGTAATTTGAAGTCGTAACCTTGTAATGCAATTTTGTAATATTGTAAATTGTAACCACGCACTGTATTAATGCATGTGTGCGTGTTAGTCGAACGATGTGGGTATAAAGTGTACTAAAAGATGTGAAAACTTTCAGTTTAAATCTTGGTTCGACGTTCCAGACAGAAGACACGAGAACACGAACTTCGTACAGTTTTTACACGATCTTCCAGCACAGACATAGCAGTGGTTCAAACCAGGTACTGAGGAACACGCAGCCGTAGCGACCAGATACAGCAGGTTGCAAAAGGACCTATCTGGATTGCCAAGTAACATTTTTAGCTTTAATAACTTACGGTGGCAAGCGCTGCATAATCACGAAGCAAAAGCGAGACAAACTAGTTACTCATCATAAGTGTCTGAAACAATTTTATAAACTTTTGCGATAGATAACAGTGTCAGAAATTTATAAGTAGATCACAGCATGTACGCTGAACACCATTTTGTAAACTAGCATTGATTTATGTGACACCCCCATATTTAGCATTTAACTTTTTCTATATTCAGTTTTTCAAAAAAAAAAAAAAATTAGCTCAGTACTGACCGTTGCTGACTGGCACATAATTAGGCAAATTTTAGAGGCTCGTAATGTTTTTGAATAAACTGGTCGCATCCGACTCAGCTCACAGATTGATGCTTTCAACAATTTCTTTACTTGCACCTCCTCCCTTTATAGAATTATATTAATTATAGAAACACTTGAGAAATAAGTTACAACACAGAAAAAGTGTCTTAAACATTTTGATGGATTTAGATATTATATTATGTTATTTGTGTGTATGCCGAACACTTCCGGGGCCCAGCAGCGGGAAGTGCTACAGCAGAAGTGGTAGCCGAGCGTGGTTATTTTGGGTTTTCCTTGGTCCATGGGTTACAAGGCATTTAATTCAATTTAATGGGTTATAAGCCATAGTTATCAAGTAATTTTGTTGATGTTGTGTGTGTTGAAATTTTGTATTGTTTGTATTGTACGGTATTGGTCGCGTGAAATTTTGTATAGGATTTTGTGGGAGGTATTTTAAACGTTATATGCGTAGTTAACAATTTTGTCATGAGTAGGTCTTTGCTGCAAGTTGTTGTGAAATCAGATCGTTCAAATTATTCGCTCGGGAGTAGAAAACCGCTACTTGAACTTTGTCTGGCAGATAAGGCCGCCAGGCTAACCTGTTCGTCTTATCTACATTCCACCGAATAGCTGCTCCCTTATCATTGCGCTTTGTATGTTTTGGTTTTCTCCACATACCAGCTTAATAACCCCGTACCTTGCTCACCGTGCCGTATGTCTGATTGTCCAGTTCGCTAACCGCCTCCCAATCAGCTGTTATTCAAAATATGTTTAGTGCATCTGTTGTTTGTATAAAAGTGACGTACTCTATTAATTCGGTAAATTTTATTTAGAAACGCACGCATCTCAGTAAATCCGATTTTGTTTCGTGGAAGGCGTTACAAGAAAAATCAAAATTAAAATTTTCGTAAAATAGCAGCCTCTTACTAATGGAAAATGTTCGTTGTCAGTAGTCACACACACGTTATCATCTGTTTCATGTTAATTGGTTTGCGTTAACTACGAATTAATATACGCAGCATTCAGAAAAACAGAACCCGACTGTCAAGTCGTGTCAACTAGTATTTCCTTGTCACGGTAAACTATTTTATAATGCATCGATGGCTTCATAATAAGCGTCAGTGCAAAGCTTTCGCGCTGAGAGAGAGAGGCCAGGAAAGAAACTCGCAAAAAAAAAAAAAAAAAAAAAATAGTCTGGCGTACCCCTTTTGCCAGTGAATGTAGTCTGGCGTGACCCCCCTTGTCCCGGTTTAGCCATGTACCTGCGTATAGGTAATGGTGTGTAGTGCCCCTTTATCTCACCTCGCACGATCGGACGATGGGGAGATGTGCTCCCCACCTTGTCATCCGTGTGCTGTAAAGAGAAGTTGCTGTGGTCATAAAGCGCTTTTAAGGTGAGTGACCCCTCCAGTTTGATCTCTCACTCTCAGCCGCGCGGTTGGTTGTCGATGCTCTTGACCAATCACCCGTCTCGGCTCTTGTTGTAACTCAAGTCTGTTGTACCCTCACATACTGAGTCGCAGTCCTCATGTTCAGGCGTGAACATGTTCCATGCTCATTAAAATATTAATTTGTAACCCCCCTTTCGGTCACCTTCCCTGGTGAGCGGCGGGGGACTGATCACCCCCTCGTCGTTCACTTTCAGTGAGGAAGCGTTGCTGCACGCAGGCAACGTTTCTAAGGTGACGGAAGGTAGCCCTTTGAGTTGTTTCCAGATGGCGGCTAGTGCCGCGCTAGTATCTGAATACGTACATAAGCTACGGGTTTCCCCTGACCCGACTCTGTTTGATTACACTGACTGTACCGATTAATTTTGGTGAATTTGACCTTGGACAACCATCACTCCTGCACCCGACGCTTGTCTTTCGGGGGGGGAGTCTGTTGCAATCATTCGTCTTCTGCCGAATGAAACAATCCGCGAATTGTACCTTGCCCGACGCACTGACGTCACGCCCTCCCTTTTACTAACCCTATCGTTGGCTTTGTTAAATCTCATCAGTCTCCCATCAAACGCTGTGAGCAGAGCGGCCCGTCGCCGGACTTTCGTCAAGTTTGGGAGCCTCAATAACCAAGGTAACTATGATTGTTTTTGAGCTATCGTAAATCAATGCTAGTGGCTAATAATTTTGTATATTACGTTTGTAACGAAAAGAAGAAAACTTGTAATAGATGTAAAAAGATTCAGTTCAGTGTCAGTACTCGTTATATATGTAATTGGAAGTTGTAACCTTGTAATGCAATTTTGTAATATTGTAAATTGTAACCACGCACTGTATGAATGCATGTGTGCGTGTTATTCGAACGATGTGGGTATAAAGTGTACTAAAAGATGTGAAAACTTTCAGTTCAAAACTTGGTTCGACGTTCCGGACCAAAGACACGAGAACACGAACTTCGTACAGTTTTTACACGATCTTCCAGCACAGACATAGCAGTGGTTCAAACCAGGTACTGAGGAACACGCAACCGTAGCGACCAGATACAGCAGGTTGCAAAAGGACCTATCTGGATTGCTAAGTAACATTTTTAGCTTTAATAACTTATGGTGGCAAGCGCTGCATAATCACGAAGCAAAAGCAAGACAAACTAGTTACTCATCATAAGTGTCTGAAACAATTTTATAACCTTTTGCGATAGATAACAGTGTCAGCAATTTATAAGTAGATCACAGCGTGTACGCTGAACACTATTTTGTAAACTAGCATTGATTTATGTGACACCCCCATATTTAGCATTTAACTTTTTCTATATTCAGTTTTAAAAAAAAAAAAAAAATTAGCTCAGTACTGACCGTTGCTGACTGGCACATAATTAGGCAAATTTTAGAGGCTCGTAATGTTTTTGAAATAAACGGGTCGCATCCGACTCAGCTCACAGATTGATGCTTTCAACAATTTCTTTACTTGCACCTCCTCCCTTTATAGAATTATGTTAATTATAGAAACACTTGAGAAATAAGTTACAACACAGAAAAAGTGTCTTAAACATTTTGATGGCTTTAGATATTATATTATGTTATTTGTGTGTTCCCGCTCTGCTCACAGCGTTTGATGGGAGACTGACGAGATTCAACAAAGCAAACGATAGGGTTAGTAAAAGGGAGGGCGTGACGTCAGGGCGTCGGGCAAGGTACAATTCGCGGATTGTTGCATTCGGCAGAAGACGAATAATTGCAACAGACTCCCCCCCCCCCCGAAAGGCAACCGTCAAGTGCAGTAATGGCGGTTGTCCAAGGTTTAATTCGTCAACAGCACCCAAAAGAGACCACGCAAGGTTTCTCGTAAAATTAAGATATCACCCGCAATCAAATTAACAATCAACACTCCCATAAGGACATGAACCGTCCAATAACTCCGTGACCAACAAGAAAATATAACCACTTAATACTATCACGTTAACAACAATGATACAAGCGAACACATACTCCAATAAATACTAAACTACAACAATAAATACAACAACAAGGCATAAACAATTGTTAATCGGAAGTATCTCGGACAAGCACTTCATAAATGGGTATCCCCTAAACCAGCATCCCGTGGATTAGTGTCTCGGCAAAAGGTCTCCCGCGCGCGGGGAAAATTCGGGACACTATCAAATGAAATCGACTTCGATAAACCCTACACATTACATACACCAACTTGGATCATTCCAATTACTCTATACGGCGTTTGCCACTAACTAAGGACAATTTCGAGAGACGCCTTCAGTCTCCTTAGAAACACTGCCTGTACACAACAACGCTTCGACACCGGAAGCGAACGACAAGGAGGTGATCAGTCTCCGGTCGCTCACCCAGCAAGGGGAGTGAAGGCGATGTGGCAACTTAGTTTCTGAATGCGCAAAGGAAAATCCTTACTATCCCGACACGGCGGCGTCCGGGGCATGGCAGCAATCTTCAGGATTTCAAGGCACTAACATGACCTTTTGTAACGTGTCAAAAATGTGGGTATTTTTGTTTTATTTCATTTTCGGGGTTTCATAAAATATATTGTAAAATTTAATCCCATTGTGACAGACCACGTGGTGAATGGAACAGTTTAGAACAAAGGCAAGATGTAATAGCATTGTGCAATCAGTTGAGGTATGTAGCCACCTCAAGTTTCCAAGAACTATGCGAGAATGTGACCGTGCACTCGGACCCATCATACGAGCATGTGCGCGGGCGGGGACATAAGCAGATCAACCGACGCTATCGAAAATGGCGCAGAGACGAAGTTTTGTGAGACCTACAATCCGTGCTGAAGGAAATGAAACGTAAGGTCTGCCTCTTTTGTGACATCAAGCCAGAAGCGCCTAAATATCGTCGGCGCACACTACAGAAAAAAACCACTATGTATCATGCTCATAGCCGATAAACTGCAACAACTCAACTGTGAGCGTCGACGAAATTCGTGCGGCAGGGCATCAAGATCCGCCCGCTTGCAATAGATGCGTTACGCAGTCCACGAGAAATTACATCAGCCAACAGACGTAATTAGTGAGACGGGGGCCCGGTCGGGTCGAACTTTTTAAATATGATTAGTTCAGTGTAATAACGTTTTAATACCGACCGGGACCCAATAAATCAATCAACATATCACAGTTATAAAGTGAAAACAGTTAAGTATGGACATTAGGATCGCGGGACAAAGCACGTGTTCGGTCGGCATCGCGACAGTGATTGACCGTAAATGAAACATGAATATATAAGGGCAAACTATTTTTCTATTTTTAATATAATACTTTAAAGGGGTTTCAAATGGTGCGATAGTGTGTGTGGGCAAAGCTGGGCTGCTTTCTATAGTATAAATAGTATGTAAGGGTAAGGCCGATTTAACCATTACCAAATGTGTTGTGTTCTTTTTATGTTTATGTATGAAGAATTTCCGTCTTAATGTGAGTAAAAATATTTCATTTTTCATAACATAAAAATGTGTTAGACTAAGTTATTTCGTCATTACCACTTTCTCATTTCTGTGCTGCAAGATTCGTCTAACGTTCCGGGGATCTTCTGAATTATCATTGGGGGTGGTCAGATTGCTAAATTGTCCCGTTTTTATTAAGGTAGAGTGTTAAAAGTTTACATGTATAACTAAAAAACATGTTGGCGACTCTGGGCTTCTGATAAAATTTATTACCAGGTAAGTAGTTGTGAAAGCTTTGCAGGTAAGTCCTGGCAGAATTTTATGTATTAATATATTTCGATCAATTTTTTAGCATCACATTGGCTCTCGCTGCCAGGATTTTCGTTTAATTTTATTTATACGAGATAGACCTATTTTAATGTACAGAAAATAGGATGTGGTAATGACGAATTTATAAAAAATTTTTTATCGTACATAATTAAGTACGTGTGAGTAGGTTAGGTTTATGTTATTGTGATTTACAGTGGTGGTAGGTGTGTTGAGTGTAGAAAAATAGGGGTTTTTTATATAAAAAGTGTTATACAAACGAACTTTAAACATGTCAAAATCCAAGGTAATGGTATTGATTTTGCGTGGGATGAATGGGAGAGTGAATTTCGAGGTGTTGTGGGTGAGATGACAGACGAGGAATGGGGTAATTTAGACGATATGTTAACCCGAATGGAAGAACAAGAAGAAGGAATATTTGCAGAAATCAATAAACATAGTGAGATGACCGATGATAAAGGTAAGATAGCTGAAGTAACAGTGGTAGAAAATAAGGCAGTAAATAGGCCTAGTGATAATGATGACGATAGCGTGGGGGTAGTAAAAAGGGAGCGTTCATTGGAGGATGTGATGAATTTGTTGATAACAATGTATGATGAAATAAATGATAATATTAATAAACGGTTTGAGGAGAGTAAGGAAATGATGAACAAACATTTTGATAATAGGAATAAACGTTTTGACGAGTGGGACAAAAAAGGGGAAGGAGATGGATATCAATTGAAAGAGAACACAGAACTTGAATCAAAACAGGTAAGTGGTAATAATGTTTTTAAGGATAGTGAAGAAATAATTAACCAGGTGAGTGGTAATTCAAATAACGAATTCGTAAATAACAGTGATAAAATAGTGGGAGAAGTGGTGTTGAATAGTGAAGATAATTATGATGGTTACAATTCTGAGGTAAGTGGTGATGTTGATATAATTAATTACAATGATGAAATAATGGTAAATAATGAGAATAATGAGTATATAGCTGAAAATGGGGTATCTAAGGATGATACGGTAAGGAACAGTGGTGAAATTAAAAACGTGGTGTTAGAGTGTAAGGTTGTGAGCAGAGAAAGTGTTGATGAGGTTATAAGTGTGTGTGTAGAGAGGTTAAATGGGCAAAGGGCAGATGTTCCCCAAGTTTATGGTGAAACAGAGTTTTCACAAGTGTTTAATGAGGACAGAGTTTCCTCCCGTATTTGTATGGAAGATAAGGTGTCTTCAGATGGTCCCTGTATTTTTTGTGATTTGACTGGTAAAGCCAGTAGAGTTAATAAATATTTAATGGTGCCCTTTGCATGGAATGGGAGAGTTCAGTACGGTTATGAGAGGTGTTGTAATGAAAGAGAGATAGAAATAAAAATTTTTGAGATTAATAGAGGTTATGAGATGCTGGTGCAGGTGTTAGATATTGAGAGAGATGAAGAAAGTGAATTGCATTACGAAGCAGAGAGAGAGGAATATTTGAATAAAACGGTTATAAATGATGATGAAATAATTGACTTGGTGTTTAGAAAAATTACTGACGGAGACTGGACAAAATTAACTGATAGCGACGAGTTGTATGAAATAATAAATGGTATAACGACGGATATGAAGAAAAGGGTCTATTATAATAATAATAATAATAAACTCAAGGTAAACAAAAATAATTTAGTCTACAAATATGTTAGATATCTATTCGACGATGGAGGCTAGATTAAGAAATCGGGGAAGGAACAGTTTATGTATGTTAATACAGGGTAATAACTTAGCTGATTTGGACATTGAAATATGATAACTGAATAATAATGACATAAGATATGTAAATAAAAATGTAGTAAATTTATTTGTGTGCATTGTAGAATGTTAAGTAAACAAGTGTGTGTAGAGGGTTGTAATAATAATATTAATATTTTGGCAATTTAAATAAATAATAAAATTAATTTTGGAAACAGTAATTGGCTAATTGTAATGGTATGGATAACAATGGAAATTATATTTTCAGTAATTAATGTAATTAAAATGATTTGAAATGTTTTAAATATTTTGATTAATTCAAAGATGATATAATTGAAATTTTTTAATGAATTTAAATTATTTTATGAGAGATGAATTTGGTAATTAAATGATAAATTGTTTGATATAAACTAACATGTTGTTAAATGTTTCAGCGGTGAGGTGAAAGTATTGGGGTGTATGGTGAATATGTTTTGTGTATGTCAATTTAAATGGACTGTAAGTATAAAAATTTTATAGTACGAATCCAGTATAATAAAAGGTTTACAGGTGTAACTCAGATAAAGAGATTTTAATTCAATAATGAGATGATTTGAAATAATTGTGTTAAATAAAAATAATTGAAAAATTTAATAATAACTGAAAGATGATATATAATAATTATTAATAATAAATTTGAAAATTTTTGTGTGTGGATCGGGGGTTGCTCAGATGAGCAACGTACTTAAATTTTGTAAATTAAAAAATGCTAACTCTAATTTTGATCTAATAAAAATGCTTGTGTTCCGTTTAAATAACTAGATGCTCATACATTCACTATAAGGTGTTCATTCTATATTTTTTAAATGTAGTATTTTATTGTAGTAGGGTAGATATAAGAGTTGATAAAAGGTATATGTGTTTATATAATGTGTGTATTTTTGAAACTAAGTAAATGATTAAACCGACTGGCAGGCGGTTAACATAAAATTACCAGAATCAGTGAAAGGGGAAACAATGATGGTAGATGTAAGTATTGATAAGCATATGTATTTAATGTAATCTGCACAATTTTTGAAAGGTGTTTTCACTTTATTAAGGATATCAGCTGATCAGTAATAAAAGGTCACTGTAAATTTGTTTATAAATGTTCCAGGCAATTAATATTAAAGATAATGTTTTAATGTGTCAATGGTGTTATTTTAAATAATGAGAAAAGTCATTTAATGTAGTAAGATTTTAAATTAATTGTTAGAAATAATAAAAGTTTTTGGGTGATAAATATTTTGTGGGACCTGTAGATCAGTCCAAGTCCAAGTCAAAGTTAAAGGGGTAGTAGAGAGAAAAATATTGTTTTGAGTTAATGTAATGTTGTTGTGAGTTAATGTGATAGAATTGAGAAGTATTGATGTTGACACAGTAGTTATGGGGAATATATGTAGAGTTTTGAGGGATATATGGATGTTTATAATTGATGATGTTATTTTGTTGTAGTTGAAGTGAGGTAATAAGATTGAGATTTTGGGGATGGTAATTTTGTAATAGGGGCTAGTGTAATGTGGGAGTCCACAACAAATTGTATGGGACGGGAAGGGACAGATTTGGTGGGAAGGGGTCGCCTTAGGTAGAATCCAGGGACCAGATTAAGGAAATGAGCTTTTGGGGGGGGGACACACTTATCATAAGTACAAAGGGTTAGAGAGTATTTTTTTATATATTGAGGGAAGGTGGCGATTTGAGTTTAATGATAAGTTGGGTTTAGAGATTGTTGGATAGATATGTTGATAGAGATGGGTGTCATGCTAGTTAAAGTTGATTGTAACAGTACATAATGGCCCAATACCATAATTATGGGATTTAAAGGTATTTTTCAATGTTTTGTCTTGTTTAATCATTAAAACACAGAATGGTTAGGTCCATTGTCCCTATATACGGAGGAACAAAGTAAATTCAGCAAGAGTACTATACCAAGGTCACCGTTGGACGTGCGGGAATCGGAAAAGGCCATGGCGGTGTTTGTGACGAATGACTTTAAATATGCATTGTGATTGGATCATAGCACTGTTCCGTCATAACCAAAAACAATGACGCACTGACTACAATGCGTACAACGAGGCGTTGTCCAGTAAGACAAAGCTTGATGACGTAAGAAACACACACACAAGCGCAAATTTACATTTGCCTCGTTCTCAATTCAACGCAGTTCTTCAAAGGATCAACAGCGATGTATCGCTGTGTGATCAATTTTATAACAAAGGTTTATTATAACTAGAATCAAAATTACCAGTATAATAGTGGAGCAATAAAGGCTCGAATTTAATAACAGTATGAACTATAATATGTAGAATCAGTGCTTATATTTACTTAATAAAACTCAGCAGAACTTGAGGCGAACACCGGCCATCAACATGGGCGTCAACCACCAACAGCTAAGGAGCAACACCGAACAACAATAAGAGAAGTCCAATTTTACCATCTTTCTTATAGTTTAATGAGCTCATTGATCAAGAATAATTAATTAAACGAATGTACTTGTAATAGGGCGAGTGCGTGTGAGAGTGAGTGAGTGAGCTCGTGGCCACCAATATATGCCGAGGGCATTGGTTTGTGTGTAAGTAAATACTAATTAATAAATGATTAAAGCTGCAGCATTATAAACGTTACAATGATCTTGATTTAGAAACAGAAAAAAAGAAGTATTAAGAATGATTTTGGATATTAAACTAACCACCATTTTGTTTTGGTAATCTTATATGACACCATTTTGACCGCATGGTCGTGTATGTAAAACATATCTGGGAAATTAAAATTTTGATGGTTGCTTTCCATAATACAGTGTTATTATTTGTCATCTTCTGTGTATCAAAATCTCGCTGTAAATGAATCCTGGCCCCCTTTAGGTAAAAGCACATTTAAAAAGAAGAATATGAGCCCGGCAGCGACTGAAATTGGTAAGTATGTAGAGGTACCATATTATGGTACTTTTTATACATATAAATATCAGTATATGTGTGTAGTAATAAATCATAAAGTGGGTAAAATCACATGATGAGTATTAGAGTCAAAGGGAGAAAGATTATATATGTATACAGATCAAGTAGTAAATTAAATGAGTACAAATAAATTTAAATCACCCAAAGTAATGTGGAATGAGATTGTTAAATGAAGAAAGTTATAGTTGAATATATAAAATTTTTTAACTGAAACCAATGACAAGTTTTGATAGTGTTTGAAAATAATGTAAAGTTGTAAAGTGTTTGTGTGAATAATTTAAATGTCAATCCAATTGTTAATTATAATAATATTTTGTTAATTTTAAATATTGTATTTTCTTATGTTTTTGTGTTTCAAGACAGAATTTTACAGAAGTTTAATGTGTTCACAGATGTAATTTGTACATAACGTATGTAGGTCAAGGTTTTTGACTTGACCTAGTTTTGATCAGCTGATAGTGAGGTCATATACTAGGCATGTTTAGCAAGGAAGTTAATCCAACTTTTGTTTTTAACTGATTTAAATAATTTCAATATGAAAAGAAAAATATTTTAAGAAAGTTAAATTTTTTGGAATTTAAGATTTTTTTTTGGAAATTTTGAATTTAAAATTTTCTTTGAAAAAAAAAATTTTTCTTGATTTTTGTGCCTGCCAGATAATGGATATTTTAAACTTTGATGATTTTATCGTTTGTGTACTAACCATGTTTATTCTTATTGAATCATTTTGTTGAATTGTATTGTTAGAGTATAGGTGTATGCACATGTTATGTTAAGGATGTTACTTATTTTAAGAAATGTTCAATTGATGTAATTTTTGATAACAAGAAACCTAGACCAATGAAGAGAATAATTCAAAATAGATACAAAATTTGTGCTTTGATTTTAAATGATTACAACCACTGAGTTGTAATTTAAATAAATTTTCAAAGAATTTTTCAACTTTATAATATGTAATATCAGTGTGTGTGTGTGAGCCCAGTTTCTGCGAAAGGCAGCCCAGCTTGCATATAAGGGGAAACATATCGGTGGAGGATCTGGCATGATCTGAGCCAGGGATTGAGGATTTTTGGGGTAGCATGATAGAAGGCGAGGTGCGCTGTGGTGCGTGTCTGTTCGATTTTTTGGTGTTGGGATCTCTTACAGGGAAGTCCAGTGATCTCGTTCAGATGCGTCCATGGTCGGGGGGGGGGTCGTTTACCCATGCAGAGTAAGAACAGAAGGGGGTTGTTGGCACCAGTTCCTCACCGGTCCTCTTAGGGGTTTATCAATGAGATTTCTTCTGTTTTGGACAGAAGATCTCTCATTGAGGGGGTATTGTAACATGTCAAAAATGTGGGTATTTTTGTTTTATTTCATTTTCGGGGTTTCATAAAATATATTGTAAGATTTAATCCCATTGTGACAGACCACGTGGTGAATGGAACAGTTTAGAACAAAGGCAAGACGTAATAGCATTGTGCAATCAGTTGAGGTATGTAGCCACCTCAAGTTTCCAAGAACTATGCGAGAATGTGACCGTGCGCTCGGACCCATCATACGAGCATGTGCGCGGGCGGGGACATAAGCAGATCAACCGACGCTATCGAAAATGGCGCAGAGACGAAGTTTTGTGAGACCTACAATCCGTGCTGAAGGAAATGAAACGTAAGGTCTGCCTCTTTTGTGACATCAAGCCAGAAGCGCCTAAATATCGTCGGCGCACACTACAGAAAAAACCACTATGTATCATGCTCATAGCCGATAAACTGCAACAACTCAACTGTGAGCGTCGACGAAATTCGTGAGGCAGGGCATCAAGATCCGCCCGCTTGCAATAGATGCGTTACGCAGTCCACGAGAAATTACATCAGCCAACAGACGTAATTAGTGAGACGGGGGCACGGTTGGGTCGAACTTTTTAAATATGATTAGTTCAGTGTAATAACGTTTTAATACCAACCGGGACCCAATAAATCAATCAACATATCACAGTTATAAAGTGAAAACAGTTAAGTATGGACATTAGGATCGCAGGACAAAGCACGTGTTCGGTCGGCATCGCGACAGTGATTGACCGTAAATGAAACATGAATATATAAGGGCAAACTATTTTTCTATTTTTAATATAATATTTTAAAGGGGTTTCAAATGGTGTGATAGTGTGTGTGGGCAAAGCTGGGCTGCTTTCTATAGTATAAATAGTATGTAAGGGTAAGGCCGATTTAACCATTACCAAATGTGTTGTGTTCTCTTTGTGTTTATGTATGAAGAATTTCCGTCTTTATGTGAGTAAAAATATTTCATTTTTCATAACATAAAAATGTGTTAGACTAAGTTATTTCGTCATTACCACTTACTCATTTCTGTGCTGCAAGATTCGTCTAAACGTTCCGGGGATCTTCTGAATTATCATTGGGGGTGGTCAGATTGCTAAATTGTCCCGTTTTTATTAAGGTAGAGTGTTAAAAGTTTACATGTATAACTAAAAAACATGTTGGCGACTCTGGGCTTCTGATAAAATTTTAATACCAGGTAAGTAGTTGTGAAAGCTTTGCAGGTAAGTCCTGGCAGTATTTTATGTATTAATATATTTCGATCAATTTTTTAGCGTCACACTTTTTTTATGTGAGACAGGGTCTCCGGGTGTCCCAAATTCACGGTCACCGGAGTTAGTAAATCGATAATACGAAAGGGACCCGACCATTGGGGCATCATCTTAGCTGTAAGTTTGTTCGCTCCCAAACTAAGAGGATGGGTCTTGCACCACACCAAATCGCCTATTTTAAAATGACAAGCCTGATGATCCTTATTGTACGCGTTAGTAGCACGGCGGTGAGCTTTCATTAAGTGGGACTTCACCGACTGCCACACTACCTGAGTATCTTCCGCTGCCTCGGGCAAAAGGCTCTGAATATACCACGCGCAGGTCAGGGGAGTGGACGGAGTGAATTTAAACATTACCTCAAACGGGCTTCTTCCAGTGGATTCATGCTTTGCAGAGTTAAAAGCTATTTGCAGCCAGGGCAGGGACTCATCCCAAGAGGGCTGCTTCCCCGAATGGAAAGCTATAAGGGGAGCTTTCAGGTTGCGATTTCAGCGTTCCGCCAGCGAGGGTTGAGGGTGATAAGGGGATAAGGTACTGTGTCTAATGCCGTGGGAAAAACAAAAATTGCGAAACACATGAGAGCTGAAACAGGTACCGTTATCCGAGATCATGTATTTAGGAAAGCCAAAATTCTGAAAAACATACATGTTCAACGCCTGCACGGTAGCCGCCGAAGTGGAATCGTGTACAGGACACAACCAACAAAACTTCGAAAATGAGTCCACAGCTACCAGGATAAATCGATTTCCCTTTTCACTCTGGGGCAATTTGCCGACGTAATCAATATGAATTTTTTCCATAGGTCTTGTTCGGCACTGAGGATGACAGAAAACCTATTTTTGTGTTTCGGGCGGGCTTACTCATTTGGCATACGTCGCAACGCTGGACCATTCCCTTCACATCCCTACGACAACCGGGCCAGAAGAACTGGTTGCAGATTTTACTTTTCGTTTCAAAAAAACCCAAATGCCCTCCCCATGAGGGAGTTATGGAAATACTTAAAAACCATGTCCCTTACCGCCTTCAGTAGGTAAATCTTATGAGGCTTACCCGTTCTATCTGTCGTACATAAAACCCCCTTCGACAGACAGTATTTGTCCTTGCTCGATCCTGACTCAACGTCCTCTATTATTTTCGCTACATCGTCATCCTCGCACTGCAGCTGACGCAGGTCGGAAAAACTTAAAGGAAAGTTGGATAGGACGCCAGCACACAGTGCCGGCGTATCCTCATCGCCTTCCACGTTAAACATTCGAGACAAGGCGTCGGCTACGGGATTCTGCGTGCCCCTGATGTGGCACACCTCAAACTTCAGCGAAGTGAGTCTGGCGATCCAGCGCCCTAACTTGCCTAACTGGCGCGGATGTGAAAGCAGCTACGAGAGCGCCTGATTATCAGTCTCCAATACGAACTCTCGGTCCTCCAAGTACTGCCGGAACTTCTCCACCCCAAATATAACTGCTAAACATTCGGACTCGTTTGCGGACGACGCTCTCCTTTCTTGTGGAGTAAGCACGCGGGAGGCGTACGCGATAGGCTGACACACCCCCTCGATCTCCTGCAACAGCACGGCGCCGAGGGCACAAGAGCTTGCATCGGTTTGGAGGATAAATGTTTTGTCAAAGTCTGCCATGCGCAGGAAGGGGGGCTGGGTAACGGCTTCTTTTAAGGCCACAAAGGCTTCCTGATGTTCGGTTCCCCAAAGGAACTTTTCGCCCTTTCTTCTCAACCAGTTCAAGGGTGCCGCGATTTCCGAAAATTTAGGGATGAACTTGGAGAAATAATTCACCATCCCGATGAAGCAAGCTATGCCCTTGGCATCCTTGGGAAGTGGGAACTCCCGAATGGCACGGGTCCGATCCAGATCCATGCAGACACCCTGCTCGGACTCAAGGTGTCCCAAAAAGCTTATCTGCTTGACTCCAAAACGTACCTTCTCGGGGTTAACCGTGAGCTTGGTTTTTCCCAGCCTCGTGAGCACTTCGTCCACATGACGGACGTGGGCCTCCCACGATTTGGAATATATAATAATGTCATCAAGATAGTTGAACACGAACCTGTACTTTATATCAGACAAGACCGTGTCCAACAACCTAGTAAGCACCTGCACGCCGGTACTCAACCCAAAGGGGACCCGACAAAACTCGTACAACCCGTATGGAACGACGAAAGCCGTAATGGGCATCGATTTTTCGGAGAGCGGGATCTGGAAATACGCGTTGGAGAGGTCCAACACGCAGAAATACCTCGCGCCGGAAAACCACTGGAAGCAGGTATGGATGTTCGGTAACGGCTGCACTTCAATTTCAATATTTTTATTTAGCTTACGACAATCGATGACTAACCTGGGTTTTTTATCCACCCGGCAGACCAAAAACGCAGGACTCGCATAAGAGGATACGCTCGGCCTGATCACGCCCTCCTTAACCAACTGGTCCATAATCTCACGCATGGCTTTCATTTTGGGAGGGGCGAGCTGGTAGGGATGGGCCTTGACCGGCCGGTTATCCAGCAAGGTTATATCATACGTCAACCTGTCCGTCCGGCCCAGCTCCCCAGTCAAAACGTTTTTATGACGGCGACACACCTGAAGTACTTCGTCGGCCTTCTCACGATCGAGGTGCCCGACATCAAAGGACTCTTTTATTAAAAGGTTAGAGTGACAGCCTTCAGAATTGTTTTTGCGGTCGCACAGAGAAATAAGATTCTTCGGGCGAAATTTAAAATATATTACGCCCTGGTGAATACCCAGCACCAAACGGGTGTGATGGATGAAATCCGCGCTGAGTATGAGATCGCAAGACAGGCCGTCAGCGACCAATATGGGGAAATTCCAGGTAAACGCGTCGATTTTCACCCGGCACAAGGCTTCCAAATTGATCTTCAAATTGCTGTTGCAGGCACTCCTGCATACTACGGCACTGTTAGTACACTTCAAGACGCTTCGGGTGTCTCCAATGCTCTCGAACAGCCGACGCGACATATAATTGTACGTACCGACCCGGAATCAATCAGACCTTTCACGGTTCTATCATTAAAAACGACCTCCATTTGGGCGAAAACAGTTTGTTCTTAAACAAACTCGCTAAGTTTTTTCCGGACCCCACATGTTCCTTATATAAGTCGTGCGAAGTAACTCTTTGAGTCAACATTCGGCTCATTCTTCCGTTGGTCTTGCGACGACGTTTTCGGCTGTAAGTCGTTCGAAATGTCCAACCCCTCAAGGTATTTAGCGTCGGGGGTCTTCCCTTCATGCATTACATTACGTAGGCATTTCCGCAGTTCCCCTACTGTCCCGTTTTTTATGACACCACGAGCCCTTAGTTCAAATAATAAATCGTGCTTTCGCAATTGATCAATATCTCTGAGTAAGGCCATATTACGACCGATGGCAAAATCAAAACACACAATGTGCAACGATAAGGGGCAGCTGTTCGATGGAATGTAGATAAGACGAACAGGTTAGCCTGGCACAGCAATGCACGGCCTTATCTGCCAGACAAAGTTCAACTAGCGGTTTTCTACTCCCGAGCGAATAATTTGAACGATCTGATTTCACAACAACTTGCAGCAAAGAGACCTACTCATGACAAAATTGTTAACTACGCATATAACATTTAAAATACCTCCCACAAAATCCTATACAAAATTTCACGCGACCAATACCGTGCAATACAAACAATACAAAATTTCAACACACACAACATCAACAAAATTACTCTTGATAACTATGGCTTATAACCCATTAAATTGAATTAAATGCCTTGTAACCCATGGACCAAGAAAAATCCAAAATAACAACGCTCCGGCTACCACTTCTGCTGTAGCACTTCCCACTGCTGGGCCCAGGAAGTGCTCAGCATACACACAAATAACATAATATAATATCTAAATCCATCAACATGCTTAAGACACTTTTCTCTGTGTTGTAACTTATTTCTCAAGTGTTTCTATAATTAACATAATTCTATAAAGGGAGGAGGTGCAAGTAAAAGAAACTGTTGAAAACATCAATCTGTGAGCTGAGCCAGATGCGACCCGTTTATTTCAAAAACATTACGAGCCTCTAAAATTTACCTAATTATGTGCCAGTCAGCAACGGTCAGTACTGAGCTAATTTTTTTTTTTTGAAAAACTGAGTATAGAAAATGTTAAATGCTAAATATGGGGCTGTCGCATAAATCAGTACTAGTTTACAAAATGGTGTTCAGCGTACACGCTGTGATCTACTTATAAATTTCTGACACTGTTATCTATCACAGAAGTTTATAAAATTGTTTCTGACACTTATGATGAGTAACTAGTTTGTCTCGTTTTTGCTTCGTGATTATGCAGCAACTGCCACCGTAAGTTATTAAAGGTAAAAATATTACTTGGCAATCCGGATAAGTCCTTTTGCAACCTGCTGTGTCTGGTCGCTACGGCTGCATGTTCCTCAGTACCTGCTTTGAACCACTGCTATGTCTGTGCTGGAAGATCGTGCAAAAACTGTACAAAGTTCGTGTTCTCGTGTCTTCGGTCCGGAACTTCGAACCAAGTTTTGAACTTGGTTATTGAGGCTCCCAAACTTGATGAAAGTCCGGCGACGGGCCGCTCTGCTCACAGCGTTTGATGGGAGACTGGCAAGATTCAACAAAGCAAACGATAGGGGTAGTAAAAGGGAGGGCGTGACGTCAGGGCGTCGGGCAAGGTACAATTCGCGGATTGTTGCATTCGGCAGAAGATGAATAATTGCAACACACTGATGATGGAAGTCGATGTCATTGCCGAAACGTCTGGTTTTGTAGAAAACATTGGACTATGGCCAAACATCCCGGGAAGGAATTTTAACAAAAACTACTTCTTTGTTGCCGATAACGTTGTACACATATATATATATATATAAAAAAAATATGCATAAAATTAATGGCTTGTATAAGTTAATGTTTGATCTCCATTAAGTAGTGCTCAAGTTTCCTAAGTTTTAATATTATGATGTCCGTAATTAAAACATCAGAGCAGGTTTAGTGTGTATGAGGGTACACCGTGTACAAAAATTTTCAACATTTCCTATTGAGCGTTGCTTAGAGTAAAGCTGCGAATCTACAGTGTATGTTTCACAGAACAAACACGCGGAAAAGAAGGAGCGCTCCGAAGTCACTCATGGACCCTCAGCATCTTGCAGAGGGTTCATTCCCTAAAGACGAAAATTCTGTCTATGAATCGTTCCTCTGTAAACACGTGCAGTTACACTGCCCAGCGATCCGCAGGAAGCAAATCGCTATCCACGCTGGACAATTTTTCGGCTTGCACGTGTTTTGTGTGGGTTTCGGCACTTTCCATTTGAAAAGCGTGTAAATGTAAGAAAATAAACATGAGTGAGGCCAGAAATAACGCGAATTGTGTGTGTGTGTGTGTGTGTGTGTTCCCTGCCTTTTTATTGCGGTAGTCATAATAATAAAATGGAAACATAAACATTACATAACTGAGATATGCTTGCCTGCCACGAACGATATAGTTTCCCTCATACATGATTTACATTAAAATGAAAAAATTATAATTTTATTGCCTGGCAACAAAATTATTTTATTTTTAACAATTACCATTGTTTGAAAAAGTTTAAATGAATTTTCAAGTACTTTACTGTTGTTAAAAGGTTGCAGGTAAACTACCCCCTTCCCCTTAACCGATCTTCACCAAAATCAAAAGGCCTTGAGATCTCTACAATTCAAGGACGTATGCAAAAAATTATTTGATTCTGTTTGAATATGCGGCTGTTATTGTTTGCCATAGAAAATACCCTTGTTAAAATATAAAACGTTGCAGGTAAACTACCCCTTTCCCTTAACCGATCTTCACCAAAAACAATAGGTCTCTTGAGAACTCTACAATTTAGGGCTGTATGCAAATAATCTTTTGATTCTGTTTGAATTTGCGGTTGTTATCGTTTGCCATAGAAAATACCCTTGTTAAAACATAAAACGTTGCTGGTAAACTACCCCTTTCCCTTAACCGATCTTCACCAAAAACAATAGGTATTGAGAACTCTACAATTCAGGGCTGTATGCGAAACATTATTTGATTCTGTTTGAAATTGTGGCTGTTATCGTTTGCCAAAAAAAAAATTACCCTTGATAAAAAAAAACCGTTGCAGGTAAACTACCCCTTTCCCTCAACCGATCTTCACCAAAAAACAATAGGTTGTGAGTACTCTACAAATCAGGGCTGTACGCAAAAAATTATTTGATTCTGTTTGAATTTGCGGCAGTTATCGTTTGCCATAGAAAAAAATCTACAGACAGACACACACACACAGACAGACAACACACAGACACTTTTCGAAAAACGACTTTTTTCATGTTTTGAGTGTAGTACAATCAGAATCTGCAATAATCTCGAACACGATTTTTTTTGCCATCACCATACTTCCATTTCCTTAAGGAACATGGAAGTAAAAAATCTACACACACACACACACACACTTTTTGAAAAATTTTTTTTTTTCATGTTTTGAGGGTAGTACAATCAGAATCTCCAATTATCTCAAACACGGTTTTTTTTGCCATCACCATACTTCCATTTCCTTAAGGAACATGGAAGTAAAAAGAAAGTAAGAGAAGCTGAAAGAATTTAATTTGTGATTAGAATAAATAATATTTGTTTTACTATAACCATGCGTTAGAGTAGTTATTACGCCAAAACGTAACCTTATTTTCTGTGCTGAAAAACCCACCTAAACGAACCTGTGTAAGTTTTTGAATTAAGGAAGATAAACTATCTAAATTATTTCTTTTGGGGAAGAGTGTAATAGTTTCCATATTTACTCTTCAAAATATGGTGGCGACCTTGAGGGCTGTTTGGAATCTTCTGATTGTGTTTTAAGATAAGTGCGTAAAAAAGTTCGTGATAACCAGGGTAAGTAAAGTAAGTAATATTCTTCTTGGGTGTTTGTAATTGTTAATACCGTTACAACGTATGCAAAACATTATTTGATTCTGTTTGAATTTACGGCAGTTATCGTTCGTCATAGAAAAAATTACCCTTGTTAAAACATAAAACATTCCAGGTAAACTACCCCTTTCCCTTAACCGATCTTCATCAAAAACAATAGGTCTTGAGTACTCTACAATTCAGGGCTGTATGCAAACAATTATTTGATTCTGATTGAATTTGCGGCTGTTATCGTTTGCCACAGAAAAAATTACACACACACACACACACACACACACACACGCACACACACACACACACACACACACACATTTTGAAAAATGACTTTTCTTCATGTTTTGAGGGTAGTACAATCAGAATCAGCCGTTATCTCAAACACGATTTTTTCGCCATGACCATACTTCCATTTCCTTATGGAACATGGACGTCAAAAATCAGAGTACGATGCATTTCAACTGCATAATCATATTATGATAATTTTTTACAGAAGATGTGTTAACACAGTGGTACACTCTAGAATTGTTTAATAAGTCTATGCCCAATTGAATGACGAGGGCCAGTACGGGATACAATCACACAACAATATTTGTTCCCATTCCAACTGAGCAAGTCTCCAGACTGCACAGCCTGCAATGAGTAAAAAGAAGAGTCTTTAGCTCATATTCTCCTGGACTCCACATCCACCAATGCCAAGAGAAACAGACTGAGAGCCATTATAGGTGACCACAGAAAAATGAAAGGTATCCACAAAAACAAGTCTTTATGGTGTTTTATCAGCTGCAGCATACTCCAGACATTGGGCCATCAGCATCATCTGATGCTGGATGCCTGACTCAATAAGTAAGAAGTAAATATAGAATGAAGACCAAATCAAAAACTGCTTCTTTCAACAAGACGAAGCAACATGTCCTGTGATCATGTGGCTTTCATGGAAGAAAGAGTTGTCAGCAAAGATTCGTGGCCTGCATATGATCCAGATCAATCTACCTGTGGTTATTATTATCTACTGGGTTTCTTGAACAAAAACGTATGCCACAAATCTCCACACTTTAGCTGAAATTAAGGCAAAGCACTGTTGAGGCCAATGGAAATAAAATTGTATGTTAAGTGTATCTCAGTCTGTCAATCAAGGTGTTAGACAAGGATGCAGTATATCGCCTACTCTTTTTAACGTTTATATTGATGATCTATTAAGTGAATGGAAACATCTAGTGAATCCTGGTATAAAGATATTAACAGACAGATATTTGAATATGCTGTTGTTTCCTGACGACTTGCTTTTAACTCAAAATACAGAATCTGCTTTACAAAAAACTGTTTTTAAGCTTCATTAGATTTGTAAACAATACAATACGAAAAACTCCACTACAAAAATAAAGGTAATGGTATTTCTAGGCAAGGAACCAATACAAACAAAAATAATGGTTAATGATTGAATTTTAGAACAGGTGAGTCACTATTTAGAACAGGTGAGTCACTATTTAGACCAGGTGAGTCACTATTTAGAACAGGTGAGTCACTATTTAGAACAGGAAGCTACTATTTGGAACAGGTTTTAACCATTTGGAAAATGACACTGACTATGATAAGAATTGTGATACTGATGTTAACTTATGTTTAAGTTCCACACAATCTGTGGGACTAGCAACCATATTCTTAAAAACAAGGTATGCTGAGATATTAAACTGAACTTTTACAAAGTTATGGCACCCCCTGTACTCTCACATTATGGTTAACAACCAAGAAAAAAGAAAGTAAACTACAGGACTCAGAAATGGCGTTCTTAAGAGGAGTTAAAAGGTGTTCTAAACTTGAATGAAAGTCTAAAATATTATAAACAATGGTGGAAAGAACACTTCGAAAGAATGTCAGATTCAGCACTGTTCGAACAAGTCTGGAAATATAAACCTATAGGACACAGGTGTGTGGGTAGACCCAGGAAGAGATAACTGGAAGATCTTTGAAGGGAGAACAGGCAGCGCCTTACCTATGTCATTATGTGAAGATGATGATGATGTGTATACTTGAGAACAAAAATGAATCACTGGAGAAAGATAACATCCAACAACTTTTATAGATATTGTAACGAAGAGATTCGGTCGTATCTGTAAAATGTATACCAGTTTTGTATGTGTATTAAGTGTTAGTGCGTTCGTCTCGCACTGGGGTCGTTACTTCAATGGTTGCTGCTAACGATGTCCGTAGTGTTGCGGTAATCACCCGTATAACACGGCAGTAACCTTACCTGTTTACTTATAAGGGTGTGTTAATCCCGGGTGGCGCCAAATTGTTTATTAAAACAATTAAAATTACTTGATACAGTGTTTTCAAGTGTGACGGTCGGGGCGTTCAAATAATTCCCGCTCGTACTGCCGTCTGGACTGTATAGACAGCTGTGCAAATGACGACTTGAGCGCTGCTCACCAAACCTAGTCTTCGTAAATAAACACAAGTAAAATAATGTAATGCACTCCCTATGAAATAATAACAACGGTTACTCCCTGTAATAGTTATTTTTAATGGGTGATAATTAAAATATTCAATTTGACAATTATATTATAATAAATCTGCACCGACTTTTTACATGAAACACTTCCTCTCAAGGCTGACTAATCGATTAAGGAATGATCAGCATCAGTATGGCTGTGTAACGTTTAGTTATTACAATTATTTTCGTTCCAAAATCGTGGGATTCTTTTGATTATGAGATAAAGAATTCCTATGGTTACAATAAAAATATTTTACCTTACTCTAAGTGTACATAAATAATAATGTGTGATGTTACAATCTGTTCTGTAGTGTCGTTAAATGTGTTTTGAAAGTTCGTGTTTAAATAATAGGTTATATTTTATGTTAACAAATTTTCAGTGAGTTTTATTTTACTTAAATAATCTGTGAAAGAGAAATATTCGGTTTATAGTGAGATAAATTTACCTTTAGTAAAATTTAGAGTGATTAGGTTTTTGGAAATAGGTAATTCAATTTGTACTTAACACCTCAGCATGACTTGGTGTCTTCGTTCATTTGATCGGGTAGGATTGGGCTGCAATATGTTCTTTTTTCATTAATTTTTGGACTTCAATAGGTCTGGCGTCCTTTTCTTTTAAAGTCTGGTCATAATTTTCTATCAGTTCTCAGTTGTATGGTCCTGGATCTTGCGTGGACTGTGCTAATGGTTCGTCAACATCTTATACTGTCATGGTTATGAACTTCGATTACTGTTTTACATTATTTTATTAGAAAATCGGTCTTCCAAACTTTGGCTTCTGTACTGCTTGACTGACGCTTCACGAGTAAGGGTATTCAACGGTAATTTTCGCCACCAACGTCCGTTTCTATGGTAACTGAATAATTCTGATTGGCTGATTTTGATATGATACATTGTTATCAAAATTTGAATTCTTCGTATATCTTCTGACTGCTGTTATTCCTCTATCTTCCTTCCTGATTATTAAGTATTGTCACTATAGTATGTACTTCCTTTCATAGATTATTTTGATACCCCACAAGTTTGGGTTATTTTAGATTTTATGTTTTTACAATTATGTTAATACTTGTTAATTACATTTCTTTTTGTATACAAATGCTTATTATAATATTTTGTTCTACAAATGATTTACAATTTATTCTTGGTGAATCCTTCACCTCGGATTTGCTAATTTATTTGTTACTTTGTTATAACTTGTAGTTGTTTGTTTCTGACAGTTAGTCATTTTCATAGGCCTAAGTAGCCATTATGGTATTTGACTTATTTCATTTAAATTACATTTCATTTCAGCCTAATGGGCTTTATTTTGTTATTATAATTGGTTGTGTTGTGTTTTGGGTCAGTTTATGTGTTAATATCTTGTCACTATTATTTTGTACATAATGGTTTACTATTTGGGTTTCCTCGTTTTCTAATCACACATTTCTTAACGTTTTTATTTATTTCCTTTGCCAATAATAACAATGTGGCTATTATTTACTACTTTTTTGATCTTATTTAAATATAACATGTAGGCCTATGGTCTGTATGATTCTTACAGCCATATCCAATTCATAAACTTGCTTGAATAATTATTTAACTATTATTTGCTAATCTTTGTTTAACATTTATCTTATTTTATATTATTTTTTAGTGTGATAAACAACATCACTTTTATGAACTTTATAACTATCCCTTATAACATGGGTGTTTTTTGATTTGTTCCTAACTCCTTAACTTTTAAACAATCTTTACTTTCCCTCCATTTTAACACTTTCTATTTACTCTTTCCTGGGATTCTCCCTTTTAAATATAATTACATATTTTTAAGCTTATTGATAATATTTTTTTGTTTTAATTACTACTGTGATTATCACTTTCCAAGTGTTCAATACATCTTACTTTATAGTTTATATTTAATACTATTTTTCACAACATACTTACTCACTATTATTTTTCACTGTTAAACCTTTAGTGTTCTTTATAGATTTATTAAGTGTTTATTTTCTTTATCCTTCCCTATTTTTCATAATATTAACATTCTTTATTATACCTTATTCTTATTTATACCTCACCTTCACTTTTAAATTATTCATAGTTTATTATAATTTAATTAGTGTACTTTCTTTATCACTACACTCTGGGGTTTTTACACTTCCATTTTGCACTTCACAAATGTTTTTGTTTTTTAAGTGTTTCTGAATGGGTAATCCCTCTAATTATTATCTCACTACCGTACTATCTCTTTCATTACAATATTTCCTTAATACTATTAACAATTTTATGTCCTTACATTTCTATTATTACATCTAACTCTAAATTGTGGGTTAGTTTGCTTTTTTTTATTTTTATCTTTAACATATTTTAATAGGGTTTCTTCCCTAGATTATTATTGTCCATTAATGGATAATGACATTTACTTCTTCCTTTACCATAGGTTAATTATTGGTCTTGGTTCCAATATTACTTTTGAGTGCATTATTTCTCCTGCTCATATTCTTTATTACTTGTTTGTGTATCATTATTGGTTTTCATTTTTATCTATTTCCCTCCTTCTTCATTTTCATTGTATTTGGTTAATACCTTGGTTTTTCCACCTTCTCCTTTGGGTTCATTTTAACGTGTTACATTGAGTCATTTAATTCCATGAACTTGTTTCATTTTTGTTTGGTTTTGGTTTTTCCCTTCTTCTTTTGGTTTGGTTAATCACTTTCTTCTCTTCTTTGGTTTTATTCTTGTTTGTTTCTTGTGGTTCCCTTCTTCTTTTGTTTGCTTTTGTTGGGTCAATCACTTGGGTTAGGTCATGTCATCGTTCGTCGTGTCAATGTCTTTATATTTTATTTAAATTAAGCATTTTATTTAATATGAAGTATTATTTTATATTCAATTATCTTTTTCATCCCTGGTATTGGGTTGGCTTATTTGTGTTGTAACAATATAAACATTTAAATTTCTATAAATCAATATTAATGTTACAGAATTTTTTAGTTTTGATTTGTCCATTGTTTTTATTTATTTAATTTATACAAAAATTAAAACTTACATATATATAGTAGAACCTCTGCTAACTGAAACAAATGGGGGAAAGGCGGTTTCGGATAACCAAAATTTCAGATAATAATTAAGATGTCATTTATTAAAGTTTGAGGTAAAATAACTGAAGGCAATATACAATATTATGAAAGATTTTAATAAAAATCAAACTATTTACATGAAGTCATTTATGGATGAATGTCAACCTGACGGGTGACGCTCTATGCTTGCTTTTGTGACGATTTAATTGATAATAAAATATTTAATAAATAAAAAATTAATTTACTAGCAATTAAGTATTTTTAAATCGCACTATTAAACCTAAAGCCCCTGTACTAACTCAGAATAAGTATGAGATGTACATGGAAACTCTAACTAAACAACAACAAAAATCGAATTGTAAAAAGCTATTAATATCACACTTAACCCTTTTGCAAGTCATCATGCGTTGACCTGTTTAATTCCGGACTCAACATGTTTAGCGAGCCGTCTGTAACTTAGGAAAGTATAAAAATCATAATGTTTGTAATTAGTAATTTGAAGGCACGAGTAGTAGTTAAAATAATTCACGTAAATTATATATGTATAATTAATGTATTGTTTCTTGTAATAATAATGTCAATTTAAATAAAAATAGGGACTATATTATCGCGGAGTACTCGCTCCGCTTCGTTGTAATGTGCCAGTCGAATCGAGAAAAGAGTGACAATGCAGCCGTCAGACAGTGCACACCTACGAGCGAGAGCTCTTCTAAAATGCATTGATTAGTCTTAAGCTTAACTGTTAGCTACCACTACTAAACGTGGGGAGCAAGTTTTAATATATAAAATGTAGAAACTTTTGTTAAGAAATGTAATAAGTTAAACAAGAAAAATACTAATTAACAACACGTAAGCAAGATGACGTCTCCCCTCAAGAGGTAAATTCCAGTACAACTTTACATATGAAGATGTGACCTGCATAAACTTCACATGTGGACGTATACGAGCCATACGACGCTGGCTAGGACCTACGTGGATCTACCCCAACTTTAACCAGAATAACTTCAATCTCATCAGTGAACCAGCTATCAAGTACTCGCCGAAGACACGACCCAGATGAAGATGCCGACTTCCAGAATTCCCAAGAGTGACACCCCAGGATGAGGACAGCACGACTTATTGTAAAGGTGACTCGATAGCTTGCCTATCGAGAGTTAATTATATTTGAGACATAACTTACAGATGAAAGAGACTTTTCAAAGACAATAATTTTCTTTAAACTATGAATGAGACCAACTAAAAGTATACTGTAATATTGAATACCATACGTTGTAACGTTAATATGTAAATGTAAATTATAATCTCTTTAGTAAATAATACCATTCTTCAAATAGTAAAAGAAGTCTTGCAAGCACCTAGATGAACATAGTAATAGTCAGACGTTTTTGCAATATTTAAAGTAAACTCGGATCCGAGGTAAAAAGTACATGATCATTATGATCCCTAGTTTTTCAGAAAACCCTTTGAATATTTTAATGTAATTAATTATGTTATGGGATCTTTTCATATCATTTGTTAATAAAGAGAAGTCATCTTATTACACATTGAAGTGAGTGCATAAATCAGTGAAATACCTTCCCTTGTTTCCTAATAATTAGCTTAATTAATTTTGTTAATTGTGTTGAGTTTAATTTCAGTTCGTTACAACGTAGGCAGCCCATATAATTGGCTGGTGTCAATTAGGATGGGTTCCCTGGATTTGTAACGTGGCAACAACGTTACACTTTCTATCTCAGACTAAGGAAATCTGTTTGTTTTGACAGAGGTATGAAAAATCACACTTAACAAACAATGTTTATTACACCAATTTTTGTGTTTTTTCTAGAAAAAAAATTTTAATTGTTAAAATCAAGAATATATAATTTTTTTTTTTTTTATCGGTCATTTCGGTTAAAAGTGTTTTGGTTATCGGAGGTTCACTGTAGTTTGTTTTCTTATGCTAAGTTAAGTTTATTATCTGAACAATGTTTAGAAAGTGCCACGGAATCATATTACTCAATTTATATTAGACAATTTACAAGATACTTACTATATACCATTATACTTATCACTCTACTGTGACCACACCTAGTAGTACCAAAACTGCTAGTCACTCACCAATTATTATACTTACATCTCGATAAAAATTGAACCAAATGGTAAAACACCTCCCAGTATGACGATTACAATCGGTTCCATGAACCACTTTTTCTCTGGGATCGGTCTTGGCACTGCATTGATTCGGCATGGATAGTCTGGTTGGCCAGCTAGATTCCTTCCGAGCACAGTGCCGACCATTGTTAACGGGAGGATAACAAACAGACAGATGCACGTTACTGCAACCTGAAACAATTCAACCAGTCTGTGTTTAAGTTTTAATACAATATCTTTTATTTCTTAACATTTCTTAACTGATAGCAGCAGTTTGAAATCTAAAATAACATGTTCGAGTGTTGTTTATTTACCATAGTCCCAAATGGAATAGCTCTAGATGCATGATAGTATATGGCGATGAAATTTATGAAGAAAGCTGTACCACAGACAAGGGCTGGCAACATAAATGCTGACAAAATCATCTGCTTTATCCACACTTTGCCACCGAGTCGTGCGTACAGACCTCCACCAAAGTATCCATTGACGGGACTTGTTGCTGCGTACACAAATATCGCTGTGCTCAATAGAGAACCTCGTCTGAAACAAAACAAAGAACTTCCGTAAACACTAACATCTTATTAATTAATGTCTGCTTAAGAACTGATGACTGAAGAGTTCACAACATTATTGGAATTGAAGAAATGAAAAACGATTACAGTTATACAAAAAACTGGAGGATCGACACAACTTTGTTTCGATACATTCATCACTAGCCATCTCTTTATGCATCTTTGTTACAATCTTACAAATTATAACTTTCACTTTACTATACTTATAACTGTAAACTGTAATATTATAGTCGGGCTTGCTTACTGTTATACTTATCATCTTATAACAAACTAAAGAATAGGTCAGTGATTTGTTGAAGGACTTACAAAACCATTTCCTAAAGAATAGTAACCTTTACAAGCTAAGTATAATCTTTGAGAAAGTGTAAACACCATCATACACCTAATTTTTAAATTGCCAAATTTTTCCAGCATTTATAGAAGTTCCTTAACCCTTTAATGATTTGTGATGAGATAGTACATCAATTGATATGCACAAAAAAGTGCCGCTGATAAGATAATAGTACGATTTTGCCAATATAATTTTGTTTTCTGATGAAATATTCCAACATGGGTACGTATAATAGTGATTCCACACTTATCTGCAATGATTTGCTGTTATTTCGAGTTAGTCAACCCTCTTTGCTTTATATAATTGAGCAGGCATTAAGTCACTGAACCTCTCGAAATATGTTAAACGTTTTTCTTGTGCTTCAAACTTTTATTTTTAATGCAAACATTAATTTTAATTTTCGAAATTGTTGCTGTTTCGGTATTTTAGCGTGCAAAACATTTACTTGCATTAATAAAATATTTATGCATGCAGATCGACACACACACCCTAACAACTGCTTTTTGCAATGCACTCAGTGAATGCACATTTTAGTTAGTTAGTTGAGACTCGAACACCAAATCGTTGACTGTTTTTGTGTTAAACGTTTTCTACTGTAGACACAATAACAAAATAACATTAAAATGTGACATTAAACGTACAAACATGAAACGATTAAAAACCGTCATGATTCTTTAAAACTCGTTTTATACAAAGGCTATGGTACGGTAACAAGCTAACACTTAGCATAGTTTACGCACCGAGAAACAGGAGACAGTCAAAAGTGTAACGGTACAGAATTGTGTGCTACCCCAGTTTCAATTTTATTTTATATAAAATCAGTTTTAATTTTCAATTGTTAGCTTTCACCTGTGAGGTGCCTCAGAGTAACACACTGTTAGTATAAACAACTGTCTAGACCACTAGACTAGACGTATTGCGTAACTGCCCCAGCAGCAGGCTTTGTGAATTACAGTATGCAGATTGTCACCACAGAAGCAAGAACAGACAGTAAAGAGCAGCATACAGTTGTTCAGTAAAATCAGTAGCCTCGGGTGTGTAAGATAGGCCGAAGTTAAGGCCGGCCTATCCAATCAAATAACTAATTAAAACATCTTTTAATAACTATTAAAAGTGCAAACAATGCAGCGGATTTAAGTGTGTGACAATATTAACATGGGGAAATCAGTGAATTCAAATCAGTGAAAATATAATACAACACAGTAAACTCAGTGCAACTAGGGGCGTGTGTGCACCAGCAACAAGAAAGTGGTCAACGAGACAGGGCAACAAACTATACGGACATACACGGTGAATGGGTAACTAACAACCCTAAATATATCTAGTTAAATCAGTTCAAAACAAATGATGATAACTTATTTAATATAATATAAATAATCGAGATCTCTAAGGGAAAGGATTTTTGTAAAAGTAAATAGCAAGGGGAAAAGGGAATTAAAATATACATACTGGTTCATAATAATTTGGCATAGTCTAGTTGATCATTCACTGTTTATTAGTTGTTAATTCGCAAATACAAAATTTCAATAAAATTCAGACTTTATTTCATATAAACCATGTGTAGAGAGTAAGTTATTACGCCTGTTTAACATAACCTGTCCTGTATAAAAAATCTCGCCTAAACGGACCTGGTAAGTAATTTAAAGTAAATAAAGGGAAAATGTATTAAGGTTTCCATATTGGTCCTTTTCTTTTAAAAATATTGGTGGCGACCTTTAAGTTGGGAATCTTCTGTTTTTGGTAAGTCAGGGCGAATGCGTAGAAGGTAAGTAAAAGTTTAATATAAGGGGGGGTAAGGAAATAGACCGTAACAAAAGGAATTCATAAAGTTTATGAAATACACAGGTAGTGGTCAGGACTAGGGTGGTAGGGGCCAGAAGTAAATCCAAAATTAAGTATTTCACAGGTAAGTATAAGTATTTTCACGGGTGACATTATTAGAAGTAAACAGAGGAACACAAATGGAAGAGGAGATCGTGCAGGGGTATTGCAACTGAAACCTTATATGTAGAGACAATGACAATGACAATAGCAATACTCACTCAGTGTACAGTTCACCCAGTATGGCAAATATAATTACAGCAAGTGTTACGACAGTCACTTGATATCCAGCCCCTATTAATGCTGAAAATAACATAGCATTGTTTGCAGGTCGGAACACGTCACCGTGTACTTGCTTCCAACCGTATTCATCTCCAAGGTCACGTTCCTGCAATTAAAATAAAATAATAACACAAATAAGTATGCACACATCGGTGAAGCATTATTCTTAAGTAAATGCTAAAATAACAACAGCAAAGAACCAAACAGTTATTAAACATATTTACTCAAACATATTAAAACAAAGATAGTAAAACTCATTTGAAAAAACTCTCTAAGCAAACAAACTACACTGAAAATATGTAAACAATCAAAAATGTATTCCCAATCACACTCATGGCGTAAATGTTAACGTTGTTTTTTTTTTTACAGTTTTCACAAATTGTTTAAATATACGCTGAACATGATTACTTAAAAATATTAAAACAAACATGGTAAACGCATTAAAATGTCAATGTAAACAGACAGACTTTACAATAAATACATAACCAATCAAACCATAATCAACAAAACTTGTTGGCTGATGCTACTTTTGGATTAATTTTCAAGCAAACTAACAGAAACAAATGATTAAATTATTATTATTTGATTCTACGTACCAAATTTGTATACAATTTCTAGAAATATCGTATAAGACCATGACCCAATCTGATCAGCTATAAACAAACAAAATCAACTGTATACTAAGATGCCAGAACAAATCTGATTTTGAGATATTGGCATTTTTTGAGGAGTTAAGCAACATCGACTCAAAATCAACAATCGCTACTTTGAGGGTTAAAGAAGGGAAGCACAAGCCGGCTAACAAAAAACATGACACATAAAATAATAAGGAAAGCCCTTTAATAAAGAATAATTTACTTTCCAGTATTTTTCCTCTTAATATTTTCACATTATTATGCAACACTTTCTTTTTTGCTGTTTTAAAAACATTATTAAGAGGTCTGAGCACATCAATGCCATTAACACCATTATGCCATTGGCATTAATGCCATTGTCTACTATATATGTTTGTCTCAAATTCAACATACCCATATTAATAGTGACAATTTTAAATGGTATTGTATATATCAGATGTTAGTTCCTTGTAATGGGGAAACTAACATGTGGCATGATGATGACGTAAAACAGTTATATTATCAAGTACTATAGTTGTAATGGTACTTCCTTAAGCATTACAAAAACCTATTTTCGTGTGCAAGGGATATCAGAAAGCGAGAGAATTGAATCTGTTGTACGTGACTAACAGTAGTGTTCACACATTCATGGAGTGTTGCATCAGCTTCACTGGACACTGTGCTCACAGGAAAAACAGGTTTAAATGGTTAGCGCAGGAACGCAGAGAGAGGCGGGGGTAGGATGCTTCAAGCGTTAGCATTGGTCAGTCGCGGAAAAAACATCGGGGAGAGCAGCCGCGTCTCAGACACAAATTTGGTGCGGGGAAGTAAAAAAATGTACTTAAAAGTATTTATTAGTTGTGCCTCGGATGGCATGTAATTAAAGTGCAATTACATTATTAACAATTTTATTTTATAGTTGGACAGTGCGCGCATGTTAAAAAATACGGCAGATCGGCCATGTGCTAAGTGCGAAGTAATATCGGCCATGTGGTGCTCATGAGCGAACTGGAAAACCAAAGACAGATAAGTAACCAACAAGGCAAATAATAAACAACAGTAGGGAGAGACAGACGGTTTATGAAAGAGAATTTGAGTGTCATAAGAGAAAATGGGGGTATAAAGAGAGATTACTATAAAGTGAGTGTGTGAGAGAAAGAGAGAATATAAAGAGAAAAGTACTGATTTTGTATTGATTTTATATTATAATTTGATAAAATAATTGTATGTATTTAGTTAAGACCATGCTGTTATTAATAATTCATATGTAGTTTTTCAAAATTATCTCATGTACAAGTGATTGCACCACAGAGAGTTGTAATAGGGCAAATTAAAAGGTTCTCTTTATTTTATTAATTTTGGTTTTGATTTTATTAAATTGCACAATTCATTTCATATATGTGGCTAGTCACCAGTTTGAATCTAACTCGCAGTATAAACAATGCAAAAGTACGCTGTAACTGTGTTGAAATATGTGAAAAGAATGCGTCGTCAACTGTAGCACACTCCCGAGAACTTTGCGGTTGTGTGACGTCCACTCACAAATGCACAAGCACCCACATCTGCGGAGCGCCTAACTTTACATAAACGAAAGTAAAGGCAGTGAAATATCGTCGACGTACAGCACACGTAAATCCTGTGTGCCAGGTGTACAGCTACTAAAAACTTGGACCACTAAGGCTGTGTGCGGCGATGAAATTTGTTCGCCGGCAAGGCAGTGATGCCCGCCCGGATGTGACATCGAAAAAATAAAGTTCTCTTCCCAGTCAAATAACACCTTCAGACCGCGCGGTCATAAAAAATCTTAGCTCGAGCATACTAAGGTCGGCCGACCAAACAAGTGTACCAGAGATGTGTAAAGCAGTATAAATTAATAATATATACAGTAAAATCAGTGCGAAGTTTAATACCAGTGAAACCACAATGTTTTGAACATCGAGTTAGAGAACTCTGGGTGACGCGCCATGCGGTCGGTAGAAACGAAGCTGCACACGTAACTGTATCCATTCAAATATATTATTATTTTAAATGAAAAGGGGGTAATTTGTATGTGTGTGCGTGTGGGCAAACTGGGTAGCTTTCTTTAAATTAAGAATTAATATAAGTAATAATGTCTGAGTAAATCTTTTGTTGTGGTGTAGATTTGAAAAGAAAATTAATAAAATGACAGTAAAAGTTTGAATAAAAACAATTGTGAAACAAGTAAAGTTAAAAGTAGTAAAAGGAAATAATAAATATAATGGTCTAATAAAATTTGAGTTGTTTTACATAAATGCGAGTTGAGTATGTTACTGAGTTAACCTTGAACCCTGCTTGTATTACGCCTTTCGTGCGACGGACTTTGGATTGGAAGGTGAGTTATCCTGGGTAAGCAAATATTTAAATGGTATAAGTGTCTTATTAATTTGAGTTAACACAATTGGCGCCCGAACAGGGACTCGATTTGTAAAATAATTATAAATCGGCACCTAAAAGCGAATACAAGTATGGTTGAAGGTTAAATAACGATATGGAAAAATGACGTAAAGTACGCAAGATAATGAGTTAAGATTAGAGTAAATATAAGATGTTGTAGAAATAAGTCTAAGAGCAGTATATGTAAATTAAGAAAAGTAGTAAATTTACAATATAAAAATGGCAGACAATAATGAAGTCAGCTTCTCTGACAGTCAGACCGAGAGTCAAATAAATACCGACTCCGGTATTCAAACAGAGTCGATGTCAATAGAGGACCATAATGTAGAAGAATCTGCAATTAGTACGCTGGGAGCGATTTCCACTCCCGTAACAATTAAGACAAAAGAAAAAGAATTGTCATTAGATGACATATTTGAGTTTATGAAAATCAATTTCAATAAACAAAGTAATGACTTTCATCAACGTTTTAACAGTAACGACATTGAATGAAATGAAAAGTGACTTTAACTGTAAATTAGAAGTACAGAATAACATATTTAACGAATTAATTAATCGTTTTGACAATAACGATATAAAATTGAATGAAATGACAAGTGAATTTAACTGTAAATTTGACGAACTCAGAAGTGACATTAATGAGATAAAAATGATATGTGAAAGTAGCTGTAACGAATTGAAACAAGACATTGAGAGAATAGTAGAGTCAGTAGGAGAGCAGAGTAAAAGTAAAAATAATAATGATAATAAAAAATTAACAAATGATGACAATAATGTCGAAAATGAGAATATAATTAAAAATGTGGTAGTAGAGAGTAAGATAACAAATGTTAACAATGATATTGAAAGTGGTAATGTGATTGAAAGGGTGGTATCAGAGAGTGATACGTTGAAAATAGATAGTGAAATAGTAAGTGAGAGTGAGAAAATGATAAGTTGTAATGAAGTAATAATTAGTGTCGATGAATTAGAAAAAGAATGGAAAGAAAGAGTAGATGAATATGGAGGGCAGAGGGTAAATTTTCCCCTTATTTGTGATGAACCAAGGTGTTCAAAAATGTTGTTATTGGAGGGCAAGAGACCCTTATTAGTGGAAGATTTGAGTTATATCCCTTTTTTGTATAAATTAGTACCCTCTGTGTGGAATGGGGTTGAAAGTGCGAGATGGTGTTCTGATGAGAAAGATTTAGATGGAGAGTTGTGTGTTGATAAAGAAATAGAATTATATAAGTTGCAGAGAAATTATAATGAGTTGAAAGAGAGGTTAAATGATATGAAATACTTACCTGTTAAAATAGAGAGTGAGAATTGTTTTGATGATACATGTTTAAAGAATAATAATTTACCTTATGTTGTGATGAATGAGAAAATAATTGACTTGATAATGAATATAATTACTAATGGAGACTGGACAGAAATAAATAATGTTGACCTGGTATATGATTATTATGGTAAAATGAATAAACTGAAATTTTATGGTTACTATACACAAGATAACCGTATGTGGAATGCAAATAAAACTGAAAATTGTTATTTGAAACCCAGACTAATTTTTGACGATCGAGGCTGAGTCTTAAATTCACACATGGACAATTTTAAATAGTTTGTTTAATGGTTCTGACCTCGCAACCTTGGACAATGAAGTGTGATATAACTGAATAATGAATGATGAAGAATTGTAAATAAATTGATTATTTGTTGTAAATAAATTGTAAGCACATAAATTGACAGTGAAATTAATTGTATGTATTGTAAAATGTTAGGTAAACAATGTGTGTATGTAATGGAAGTTGTTGTGATAATAATAACAATATTTTTTCAGTCTAAATAAATAACAAAAATAATTTTGAAGAGGATAACTAATGAGCTGTAATTATTGTAATTGGTGAGAGTAATTAAAAATGTTGTATTTTGAATAATTAATTTAATTAAAATAATTTGAGATGTTTAAATATTCTGATTAATTTAAAGGTTGTATAATCGAATTCTCTAATGGATTTAAATTGATTTATGAGATTTGATATGAATTAATAAATAAGTGTTAAATTGTTTGGTATGGAATAACATTGTTGTTAAAATGTTTCAGAGGTTACGAGGAGATATTGGTGTGTGTATGGTGTGTATTTTGCGTTTATGTTAGTAGATGAATAATGTACTGTAAGTATAAAGCTTCCAATACCAATTAGATAAAATAAAATGTTTACTGGTGGGAAAAAATTTTGATTCAATAATATAAATGAATTGAGATAATGGTATTAAATAGAAACTGTAATTAAATGGTAATAATAACTGAAAGGTGAATTAAAATTATATTTGGTTGGAATTGTAATAAATAGAAATTGATAAATATGTTAACTACAAGACTCAGAGAAATTAACAGCTGAAGTAAGCAGATGTGTCAGTATATGACGTAACCATGAATGTTGAGACTGAAGGAGTGTTTATAACACAAGTCTGGCATACAAGTGTTTATGTAAACAGGTGTGTTGAATGTCTTGACTAATGTGCATAGCCAGGGGTGGAAGCTGATAACTGTTGTAGCCTGATGAATCAGTATCTTGAGCAAAATCTTATTGTGACATAAAAGAATTGAAGTTAATTTTTTTCAGACAAAATAATAATGAGTTTGAGAAATAAATATAATTAAATTAATTTGGTAATTAAATTAATTGGAAAGATGATTTTAATAATAAATTTAAATATATTCTGATTCAAATTTCAAATGTAATTGTTAAATAAATGAAAGATGTACTTTACTTAAATTGAAACCTGAAGGAGATTTTGTGTGAATGCTATCAAAAATGTTTGGGAAACTTGAGGTGTATATTACTGTTTATATAAATTTTATTAATGTCAACTTATGTTTTATGTTTAACTGTAGATTCCCCACCTAAGTGCGGCCATGACCTCACCGGATCATGACCGTGAAAGTAGTTAATTGTGGCAAATCCTAAATTTCACTTGATATAACCGGCTTGTGGTTTGTTTTATTTTGTTAACCCGGTGGTTTGTTAGATTTAGTAGGGGGGGGTTATTTTTTGGGGGAATCTACCTAATTTTGGAACAGGGCTATTTTCACCCAGATAGGGGTGTATAAATAAAAAATAGTAGGTGTAATACCGAATTTTATTGTAACGCCGAAGCAAGGATGGGGGTGGAATAAAAGAAAAAAATGTCCACTCCTTCCGCATCAGTCCTTATGAAAGCAACTGGGCGCTACAGTCCAGGGGGGGAAATAGTGAGTGTGGATGGGCGGTGACCCAGTTACAGGTCACGAGGGAGATGTGGTTTACGGCTAGGATGAGGCTGGAAAAAGCCAAGAAGCCTAGCGCAGAACACATGAATATGTAACAGGTATCAGGGGTTAAGGGATTAAAAAGGGGGGTAATAGAAAACAAAAAAAAAATTCGATATTTTTTGGTGCCTGCCATCAAATTGATGTTTTGTATTTTTGAGTGTATTATTGTCTATGTGTATTAATAGTGTTATTGAATTATATTGTTTAGGATATATGTATAATCAAATGTTTGGATAAGGCAGTCCATGTTTTAATTAAATATTCAATTTATTTGTTTTTTTATCAGTAATAATAACAAAGAGAATTAATCTATTCAGATAAGAGATTTTTTGTTTTGATACAATCTGATTTTGAACTTAAAAGAATAGTGAATTTAAAGATGAATATTTTGTGATTTTAAATGATGAGTTTGTTTAAAAAACATTATAGGTGTATGTATACGCCCAGTACTTGCCAAAGGCGACCCAGTTTGCATGTAAGGGGGAACATATCGGTTGAGGATCTGGCATAACAGTAGCCAGGGATTTGGAGCCTGGGGAGGCATGTTAGGAGGTGAGATGCGCTGTGGTGCGTATCTGTTCGATTTTTCGGTGTTGGGATCTCACACAGAGAAGTCCAGTAATCTCGTTCAGATGCGTCCATAGTCGCCGAGCCAGGGGGGTTGGTTACCCATGAGGTGTAAGAGCAAAAGGGGGTTGTTGGCACCAGTTCCTCACCGGTCCTCTTAGGGGTTTTAGCAATAAGATTTCTTCTGTTTCGACAGAAGATTTCTCATTGGGGGGGTATTGTAATGGGGCAAATTAAAAGGTTCTCTTTATTTTATTAATTTTGGTTTTGATTTTATTAAATTGCACAATTCATTTCATATATGTGGCTAGTCACCAGTTTGAATCTAACTCGCAGTATAAACAATGCAAAAGTACGCTGTAACTGTGTTGAAATATGTGAAAAGAATGCGTCGTCAACTGTAGCACACTCCCGAGAACTTTGCGGTTGTGTGATGTCCACTCACAAATGCACAAGCACCCACATCTGCGGAGCGCCTAACTTTACATAAACGAAAGTAAAGGCAGTGAAATATCGTCGACGTACAGCACACGTAAATCCTGTGTGCCAGGTGTACAGCTACTAAAAACTTGGACCACTAAGGCTGTGTGCGTCGATGAAATTTGTTCGCCGGCAAGGCAGTGATGCCCGCCCGGATGTGACATCGAAAAAATAAAGTTCTCTTCCCAGTCAAATAACACCTTCAGACCGCGCGGTCATAAAAAATCTTAGCTCGAGCATATTAAGGTCGGCCGACCAAACAAGTGTACCAGAGATGTGTAAAGCAGTATAAATTAATAATATATACAGTAAAATCAGTGCGAAGTTTAATACCAGTGAAACCACAATGTTTTGAACATCGAGTTAGAGAACTCTGGGTGACGCGCCATGCGGTCGGTAGAAACGAAGCTGCACACGTAACTGTATCCATTCAAATATATTATTATTTTAAATGAAAAGGGGGTAATTTGTATGTGTGTGCGTGTGGGCAAACTGGGTAGCTTTCTTTAAATTAAGAATTAATATAAGTAATAATGTCTGAGTAAATCTTTTGTTGTGGTGTAGATTTGAAAAGAAAATTAATAAAATGACAGTAAAAGTTTGAATAAAAACAATTGTGAAACAAGTAAAGTTAAAAGTAGTAAAAGGAAATAATAAATATAATGGTCTAATAAAATTTGAGTTGTTTTACATAAATGCGAGTTGAGTATGTTACTGAGTTAACCTTGAACCCTGCTTGTATTACGCCATTCGTGCGACGGACTTTGGATTGGAAGGTGAGTTATCCTGGGTAAGCAAATATTTAAATGGTATAAGTCTCTTATTAATTTGAGTTAACACAGAGTAACCGTTCAGATAGGTTACCCTATACAGGTCGATACATTACATAACACGTATTGAATTATCATCATTTATAGAAGCTATATTAATGAACAAATTGACAATAGTGACATCAATTAATATATTTTGGTAAACTATGATAAATATGTGTTAAATTATTTTTACGTCATCTACCTAACCTATGATCTGCGTTCCAACGGTTTGTCTAATGGGCCTAGATCTTCTGTGAGGGAGAGTTTTTGTTTTAAATTGTTTTCATGGGGAAAGTCATACGGTTTACACATTTCCTCCTTTAAATAATGGGTGGTGACCCTGGGACGTTTGATGTTTTTGAAATCTTCTGTGAGTAGGTAAGTAAAAAAGTAGTATTGGGACTTAATTTCTTAATTTCTTCTTTTTATTTTTTTTTGCTAATTAATTGAATGATCACATAGTATAGATCTGTTTTTAAAAAATACAGTAAAATATTTAATTATTACTTGAAAACTTAGTTTTATAAGAACATAATATTTAATAAACAATATACATACACGAGTCCCTTACCTTTATCGGGTCTCGGAGTCTTCATGTGAACTCGTACCTATAAGTGATTTAGGGTTATGGTTTTATTAATGAACTCGACTCTCATTGTATTTGTTAATCCACATCAATTTTTATTTAATCTTTTTTCATACTTTTTTAAATTTATTGACTATTCATTTTTTTTCTCTCTCAGAAATAAAATATTACTGTTTCTTTCAATTATTATTTTTTCTTTTAAAAATACTAAAACAACCATTTAGGCTACTTTAACATGATAAATATTCTAACAACTAGTTCCAAACCTTAACAAAAATTAATTAAATTATGGTAAGACAACCCAGTTTGCTCACTCACAGTCATCCAGTTTACAAACCCATTTAATTTAGAGGATCTTTATTTTTCTTGTTAATTTTCCCCATTTTTAAAAAGGTTTTATATTCTACATTTACTTGGTTGTGATGATTATGGCCGACCACCTGCTGCACTGGTTTCAAAATTTAGTCACTGGTTTCCGAATGTAGTCCTTAATTCTGATTTTGATATCACTGTCGATTAATAAATGTTCCACATTTTTCACTACTTTATTTTATACTTAAAGACACATTTTTTTAAGTTTTAGTATATTTTTTTGGCTCGCAAGCCCGTTACGTTCAACCGGCCGCAGCCGCAGCTACGTAACAACAGACTTTGAACTATTTTCTCATTTTTATATGCGGGCAAGATGAAAACGGTGCCCAGTCGGCGGAGGTACACCACTGCTCGCGTCCGTTGCTTTGAGATGTTATTTGCCGACTGCCTTTGTTCTCTGCGCACACAGCGCTGAGGAATTTATTCGAGCGTGCCATCTTTGTGGGAACATTGGCCAACTGTGCGCGCTCTTGTGGGTGAATGCGCACCCTCGTTGATAACTTCACATTCCTTTACCAAGTCACACCCGTCCCGAAGCTATAGTTGGTTTAAACATATATTTGGTTGAATAAAATTGAAAAGATTTAATTTACAAATCCCCATAGGTTTGTACCATTACAATACCCCCCCCAATGAGAGGTTTCCTGCCGAAACAGAAAAACTCTCATTGCTAAACCCTAAGAGGATCAGTGAGGATATGGTGCCAAGAACCCCCCTTTAATTTCTTAACGCATCATGGGTAATCTACCCCCCTAGCTCGGCGACTATGGCTGCACCTGCACGATATTACTGGACTTCTCTGTTCGAGATCCCAACACCGTAAAATCGTACAGGCACTCACCACAGTACCACCTTACCTTGTAACATTCCAAATAAAATTCCATAACTGGCCTTGTACAATACCAGATCCTCTACCGATATGTATCCCCTTACATCCATACTGGGTTGCCTTTAGCAAAATACTGGGTGCGTACACATATTCATTACTAAATTACACACTATCTCCACATTAATCATTAATATAAAATTCAAATCTTCTTCGAACAATGAAACAAATCTAAGTCCACTATCAAGAATTTACTTTGATGTTAATTTACATCATCTCTTTCTATTAATTAATTTCATCGCAAATTTTAAATCTTTCCAAAAATTCCCAAAAGCTTTTAAATGAATTTACTTTATCATTCTTATTAACTAGATGCTAACAGTCATAATAAACAAATAAAAATAAACGACTTACTTCTATCATAAATTCAAATATAACTACACTTGATTACAAAAGGTAACATAAGATAAATATCATGAATCAGCTGACACCTTCTTTACCTATAGTGAACATTAAAATTTAAAATAAAATTCTTTACTGCAAAGAACAATTTTTTTTTTCAAAAAAAAATTGAATTTCCACAAAAAAATTCAATTTCCAGAAATATCTCTTTTGACCATTACTAAAAAACAAAGTTATTTAATTACATTAATTAACAAAAGAATCCATGAATCTATTACGAGAAATATACTACATCTCTAACACCAGTCATCAGCTGATGTCTTATGGTCAGGTGAATGACCTTCCCGACACACAATACAAAATTACACAACGTAAAATACATAACACATGTTTAGAATCCCTACACTCTAACATAGTACAACATAATACAGCATATACATTCATAAATAATACAAATCTCATTCCATTAAAATAACATTTAATTTGCATCTGAATCAAATTACAAACATTTCACTTTTAGGTTTAGTTTCAACTTCTATTAACTCTTTATTTTGTTACATTTTATTATTACATTTCCATTATGAATTTCTATTAATCATTTTCATCATCAACTGGTCTGGGTGATTCTCAGTATCCACAACGATCTAATTTGTTGAATGGGCATTAATATATAACCTTACCCCTCTTCTTCCTTCTAACAACCACTAACGGATTTACATAGGGTGACACCAATCTCTCAAAAATATTAGCTCCATTAACTTCTCTAACTCACCTTAAATCATTCTCCTCTTATTACCAAATACCTGTTACCTTCTTTGTACCTATGATGTGTGTTCCCTTCCCGTATACTCATTCCCTTATTAGTTCCTGGCCTCTCCCAGGTAACTCCGCCAAACCCCATTTAAAACTATTCACCTCCCGCCACAACGCCTTGCGTTGAGGACTCTTTACACCTCCACCCTCACTACAAAATTTCACCATCATCTATGTACTTTCCAATTACATCACTCTCCCTTTCTCTACATACATGCACTCCCACTACTGTGTCCCTACTACTACCCTGTTTCTGTATTATTTATTCCCAAAATTCTTATTTTGTCTAACACCCATTGAAAATTAACTCTGCCTGACTCATTGAAATAATTATCACCCAAACACCATTTTACATTAATATGCTCATTGAAAGTTACACTAGAAAACTCATAACTACCTCCAATTAATTTCATCACCTTATTTAAAACCTTTTAAACTCATTTAACATTTACTATTCAAACATTAAACATTTTACTTTATCTAAATTGCATTATAAACTTCATACTTACATTACATCGCTCAATTGAATAAACACATGATTCCTGTCATAGACACAAAATTATAAACATTCATTACCATAAATATCATGTACAACCATATGTACCTTCTGAAACATAACAATCATATGACTCCACAACTAAACACATTTTACATTTATTCCTTTACTGTTTATTTTAAAGTTCAAATCTCAGAAACATCATTTAAATTCATTAGCAAAATTCAATTATACAACATTAATTAATCAATTAATTCATCTACAATTTATTTCAATTCAATCAGTTATTTAAACACAACATTACTTTAATTACCTTCTTCCAAAACAATTACAGTTCATTTATTACAACCTCTCATTATTTATTTAATCTGATAAAATATTATTATTATTATGAAATGAATTTCTATTATATACACACATACACACATTGTTTACATAGAATACATAGCAACACAAACACAATTAATTTCACTATAAATTTATTTACAATTCTTCGTCATATCATTTCGTCGTTTACCACACCTCATTTCAATAGTTAGCTAGGTCATCACCATAAACTAAAACAATTAAAATGTCCATTCACTGATTTTTTATTTAACCCCCGTCATCGTAAATTAGTCTTACTTTTATATAACAATTATCGTCTTTAATTACACTCCTAACATTATAATGATTTATATAATAGCCCTTGCGTATTAATTTATCCCCTCTATCATAAGAATAACGCACCAGATTATTCTCCCGTATTAACTCATAAAACCCGTTTACTCTGGTATTTTCTGTCCTGTCTCCGTCAGTATTTCTGGTCAACATCAGGTAAGTTATTTTATCATCTACAACGGTATCATCAAAATAATCATCAATCTTTATTTCACAAGGTAAGCATTTAATATTGTTTATTTTTTCCAACTCTAACCTCTCTATCAACTCTTTATAACTTCTACTCAACTTAAATAATTCTATCTCCCCATCAACACACAACTCTCTCTCTAAATATCTCTCACCATAACGCCATATCACACTTTCTCTACCATCCCATACAGAAGGTACTGAATCATCACAAACAATCAGGGAACAATTTGAAGACCTCATGTCTTCCAATAATAAGGGACTCTTGCCCTTCAACAACAACATTTGTAAACACCTTGGTTCACAATAAACCTGGGGAAAATTTACCCTCTGCAACCCCTCTACCTGTAAACTCTCTTCGTACTCTCTCTCTCTAATTGATAAACACTTGTTTCTACCCCTTTACAACCCCCTACTACCATTATTCTCTTACTCTCACTAACTATCTCTCTATCTCTACATCATCACTATCTATTTTCATTATATCACCTTTAAATAGCTCGTTTTCCACTATCTTATCACTATTACTTATTAACTCATTATTAGAATTATCACTCACCCAAAGTGTTAAAATTATTATTACTCACCTTGTCTACCGCCACCTGTTTTACATTTAAATTAACACGATTACTATTGACACATATATCTCCGTTATTTTCATTTATTTTGCACTTACCTATATCTGTTCACCACTCTCCCATTTTCTCAATATTTTGTTCTAATTTGTTACAGTTGGTTTCAAATATTTCCTTTGTATTTTCAAAATGCTTATCAATTTCATTAATATCAGTTTTTAACTCACTGAAATTGCTTTCACATTTGATTTTTTGTTCGTGTACTTCGCTTTTTAACTCATGGAATTTAACATTCTGTTCATCGAATCTAGCATCAAAACTACTCTTTTGTTCATCAAATTGACAATTTATTCTATCGAACTTTTCATCATTACTATCAAAACGACTATTTATGTTTATAGTATGTTTTTCTAACATTACTTGTATCGTTTTGAACATTTCATAACTATGGTCAGACTTTTTACTTTGGACCAGCGTCGACTGACTCATTACGCCTTCCATTATTTTTGACTCAGTCAAATTACTTCCACTCATTAACATTACCTCTGTTTGAATTCCTGAATCGCTTTTATCTGCCGATTCAGTTGACATACTTTCAAACATCGGCTTCATCGCCTACAATTACATCAATTTTATTTATTTCATTCTCCCTATTTCTGAACTTTTCGTATACTAACACAAACTCACACTTATTCTTGTTTTACTACTCACTTAACCTAACATCATTTTATGTATGCAATTTATATGTATTGCTTAACCACTAAATCACTTATTCACGAGTAGACATGGTCTGTACAAACTGTGAATTTGTACGGACTGTCCCTGTTCGGGCGCCATTGAAAACTTACAGTTTTATAAGAACATAATATTTAATAAACAATATACATACACAAGTCCCTTACCTTTATCGGGTCTCAGAGTCTTCATATGAACTCGTACCTATAAGTGATTTAGGGTTATGGTTTTTCTATGAACTCGACTCTCATTATATTTGTTAATCCACATCAATTTTTATTTAATCTTTTTTCATACTCTTTTAAATTTATTGACTATTAATTTTTTTTTTCTCTCAGAAATAAAATATTACTGTTTCTTTCAATTATTATTTTTTCTTTTAAAAATACTAAAACAACCATTTAGGCTACTTTAACATGATAAATATTCTAACAACTAGTTCCAAACCTTAACAAAAATTAATTAAATTATGGTAAGACAACCCAGTTTGCTCACTCACAGCCATCCAGTTTACAAACCCATTTAATTTAGAGAGATCTTTATTTTTCTTGTTAATTTTCCCCATTTTTAAAAAGGTTTTATATTCTACATTTACTTGGTTGTGATGATTATGGCCGACCACCTGCTGCACTGGTTTCAAAATTTAGTCACTGGTTTCCGAGTGTAGTCCTTAATTCTGATTTTGATATCACTGTCGATTAATAAACGTTCCACATTTTTCACCACTTTATTTTATACTTAAAGACACATTTTTTTAAGTTTTAGTATTTTTTTTGGCTCGCAAGCCCGTTACGTTCAACCGGCCGCAGCCGCAGCTATGTAACAACAGGCTTTGAACTATTTTCCCATTTTTATATGTGGGCGAGATGAAAATGGTGCCCAACCGGCGGACGCACACCACTGCTCGCGTCCGTTGCCTTGAGATGTTATTTGCCGACTGCCTTTGTTCTCTGCACACACAGCGCTGAGGAATTTATTCGAGCGTGCCATCTTTGTGGGTACGTTGGCCGACTGTACGCGCTCTTGTGGGCGAATGCGCACCCTCGTTGATAACTTCACATTCCTTTACCAAGTCACACCCGTCCCGAATCTATAGTTGGTTTACAACATATATTTGGTTGAATAAAATTGAAAAGATTTAATTTACAAAACCCCATAGGTTTGTACCGTTACATACTGTCACAATTTTCAAGTATTCACATACATGTTTCAGTTAAATTTATAGTCCAGTTATATCATACACTGTTTGAGATAGACTGAAATTTAACTATTGCGTGTAGAAAAAAAAAGTTTTTGTGTTGAGTTGACTATTTATTTTAAAGTAATGGCAAAAACCTGTACCCATTAAATTTTTTAGTACTACTAAAACTATAAAATCTTTTTATTTACACAACTCTTACATTCAAGCAGTCATGTATCTTAGAATATTAACACACCATATCATCCAGTTCTTCATCTTTACTGTATCTGGCATAATCTTTTCTTAAAGTTCTCATAAGAATCATGGAGACAAGGCCTACCAGAAAGATTACCATCATGAAGCTGTTGAATATGCTGAACCAGTGAATCTGAAAAGAAAAATAAATAAATCAATAAAATACTGAAATTATAATTCATAAATAGGCCTACTATTTTTTATTTTTGTATGATTTGACACCTCATAGTGTTTGTTACAGTGATTCAAGCTTGTTTCTTGTTTTACATTCTGTTTCAAATAAGTTTTTAGCAATAATTAAAACAAAGAGGGAACAAAGACGACAGCTTAGAGCAGTTCACTACAGGTTTTTTAAAGAGATCTTTTGTGTCCAAAATCACAGCAATGTAACTTCAAATAAACTGTTACTTAAACTTCTGCACTGATTGGCACTGATCTGTTGTTAAAAACTTTGTATCATTAACATTTCAATGGCACATACAGCAGTCACCTTCAGAGTGAGGACTGGACCTTGTTTATCTGGGACTGTGATAATACTCGAAAATTTGCTGTGAAACCAACAAACTGGTATATCCAGTCCCAACTCTGAAGATGTGTCAATCAGCTTGGAAGTTCGAACACTTTCGAGATGGTGGACATGTTAACTCACCCATCGAAAAACGAAGGAATTGACATGCAAACGTGCCTTACTTGATGAAGGACGAGTTACAACATTTTCATATTTCAATGCTTGTATTTCTTAAGTGACAAAATATAGTCGACTATGAAAAGCTGTAATAGGACCGTACAACTCTCTTAGTTCACAAAAACATTCAGAGATGGCACGAGCATAGTGAAACGAGAATTTAGCGCATTTTCTACACACATTATGAGACAGCTGTTAGCTAATGATAATGTGATGTATTTATAATATACATACACTTGTTTAATATCGGTACCTATAATCTCAATCTTCTATTGCGGTGTATTCATTGTTCATAACCTAAAGATACCATATTGGAACTAACATGGGGAAACTATGGCTGACAATAGCTGTTCGCTGTTCTCAGCCGTAATTAGGTCATGCTTCCAGCTAACCTTCATACAGTGTCATGGAGTGTTTACTGTTGTTTTCACAACTTTTTTGACAATTTTTGTGTTTTGTGTTCTATTTTTTAAAAAAATGGGGAACATTTTGGCCAAGTGAAATATAAGTACATATAAACTAAAAGTGATGAAACAGAATATAAGAGAAGGTGTGAGAGCGACAGAGTAAACAAGGGTGGGGTGAGAGAGGAGAAAAAGTAAATAACACTAACAGAGTACTGATTTGCACTGAATGACTGTTTTCTAGTAAAAAGTTTAAACGAAATTCAATTGAATTTTTCTAAAGACATTCATGTAGTAATCTTTTAAGAAGTTAGTGTATCATTTCAAATGTAACAATGCATAAAATCAAATTGTTTGCAATTGGTAGTAAATTTGAATATTAGATAGGGTGCAACTAAATCACGTGTTCACAATACAATAATTGGTCAGCAAATAACAATTCAAATATTATCAAGAAATGAATTTATTAGATTAACAGTGAATATGTGTTAAGTTACTTCTACAAGGTGGCCACTAAACCAAGGCCAGAAAATGCATGCATAATTCCAGGTTGTCCAAGACATTTTCAAAAAAAAATTCCAGGTTACTCATTACACATTCGACGTAAATCAAATTATGACACGAAACATTAAAAAAAAAATTAACACCATATTCATATTTACGACGTCTTACTTACTCTTTCACTTACTCTTAATTCGAAATAATCAGCTAATAGGCTATAGGTTATCAAATTAAATATGTATTCTTGGATTTCGTTGTCCATGACGTCTCCGTTACTTAACTAAATATAATTATTTCACTACGACTCGGAACACAATTAAAAATTGTTTTGTTGAAAAGTTATGTGCGTAACGATCTTTCTAACCTTCAATATTGTGTTCCGAGTCGTAGTGAAATAATTATATTTAGTTTAATATTTATGTTATTAATACAGGTTACAAAATTACTCCACACAAAAGAACTGTCACTACAAAGTGTACTAAGCAAGCGCTTGGACCATGTATGCCCATAACACACTTACCGAAATAATTAAGTTCTGATTAGTATAACCAGTACTGAAAAATTTCATTTTAAATTAAATGCTAACTACAAAAAAAAAAAGAATTATTAGTTCTTCCCACACTTGTTAAATAATCTTAGTAGGCCTATTATATTTCACATTCCAGGTCTTGAAACAGGTTTTGAAGTCCAAAAAAGTGATAAACATGCCTAATTAAAAAAAAAGGTTACTTTCAATTCTTAAAAAAGGCAGAAGAAAGTGACTAAAACTTAACGAAAAAATACGATATATGCAGAAATTTACATGTAGGAATTTGTCTTATACTCTTAGTTTTCTTAAAAAAAATTATATTTTACTAATTTGAATGGGAAGTCATTCAAATTATAAATCGGTAATTGTTACACTATTTCACCATTACCTCTAATGTTTATATTGACTTTATAATCATAGATGAAACATTTTTAAAGGTCGGAAAAGTAAAAACAACAACAAAAGTAACTTTAAAAGTCTTAACGAGGCCGGTAACAAAACACGAAAAATGTTAGGTTATGTTTGGTTAGGAACAGTTTGAAAACCCTGATTTGGAACTATAAAATTATAGATTAAGCGTTTTTAAAGTCGGAAATTTAAATATAACAATAAAACTAATTACCTAAACTATAAATCTATATGATAATTAATTATTTTTATTTAAGTCTAAAACTTAAAATGAATTATTTCGTCACATGGTTTCGTTAATAATCACGAAAAGAACTCGTTTAAAATAAACAACGGTGTTTGAATTGAACGACTGACTACGCAGCTTAGATACCAGTACCATAGTTTTACGTGAGAAAAACACCATTCCGTTCACTGACTCTGTTAGACTAGTGATTGGATACGATATTTTGTATGTATATATATCGCATTAATGATTTTTAATGAATATATTTTCTGCCTCAGAAATATTGTTAGGCTCGTCAAAAGCCACTGCCTATTTTAAAATTTATAAAAGCAGCTGAGAGGAAAAGTGCGCGTACTGCTCATGCCCGAATCAGATGCTTCACTGGCATCTCTGGTTCAAACGGGGCGTTACAACGCTGGCAGCGTTCACATCTCCTACTGAAATACAAATTTATAAAGGATTTCAGTGTGGTTTTCGTTTCTCGAACATAAAAAAGTAGTCAGAAGTAGCTAAAAAACACATAATAATAATGTCGAACTCTTAACTTTCTTTTTTTTTAAATTCCAGGATTCCCTGAAAACTCACGCATAATTCACGTAGTTTTTCCCGGTCAATGAAATCCACGCATTATTCCCGGTTTTCCCGGTTTTCCCGATTTTTTCCGGTCAGTGGCCACCCTGTTCTAGATCACCTCAACCTAACATAACCTGTGCTCAAATAACTGTCTAATGAACTTGAGAATTTTCTTTTAAGGGAAACTGATATTTTTAAATTGTTTATACGGGGACAGTGTTTTCTGATTTCCACATTCCACCTATAAAAATGCAGTGGCGACCAGGGCCTTTGGGCTTTTTAGGAATCTTCTGAATTAAGGCAAGTAAAGTAGTATCGGGGCCTTCTTCTCCTTCTTCTAATTGTTTGTACGATTACACCTTATATCAACCTAAAAATACTTGCTACTCCCACATATGTATGTCTGGCTACCACTAAAGCAGTGTCAGTACTAAAATTTCAAGATTCTATTCTGTTCTCTGTACATATACAGACATAAATGTAAAAATTCCAACACAGGTGACTGGGCTCACCAGTAAGTTAACAGCCCGAAAGGTAAGGAGAGTTTATCTTTTACCTCAAGGCTAGTTTATGAAAATGTGTATGCGTTGTAGGACAAGTAGAGGTATAAAGGAATTGTTTTGTTCCATTATTGTATATTTCTGATCTGACAATGAGCTGTGAAACTTCAAAGCGTTAATTGGAATTTTTTTCCTAAAGTGGTGTGTAACAGCGATATTTCTGTTCAAGATATTTTACATGACGTTTGGCCCTTGATGTTTAATATAAGTAAGTTTTTTGGTGTTTGCACAAAATTATGAAAGAGTTACCTAATATTTAACAGCAAAAGAAAAGTCTTTCCCATGTGGAGTTGCTAGTCTCCCATCAGGTGCCGCCCCAGGTTGCGGATAGGGGAATACTCACCAGATATGGTGGGTACCAGGGAAATAAAATACCCGGGCGGACCAAAACTAGCAGCTGCTGCCTTATAGTTGGATATTGGTTTAACAAAGGCTAAAGGAAGTAAACCTTGATTAAAAATTGCCTGGTCCTCCAGGTTGGGGGTTAATGCAATGGGCCAAGTCCACATTCATTGGAAAAAAAACAAAATGTTAAAAAACCAAATAGATTGCAGCCAGATGGATTCAATAAAGGTAAACAACAAAAGCTATGTAAACAGACTATGAGAATTGGAGTATGGAATGAGAATTCAATCACTTCTGTAATCTTTCGTTCCAGAAAATGTGTAAACATTGTACAGCTGGAATAATAAAATAAAAATAAACAATAAAAATAAAAATGTCTTTAAAATACACAAAGTGTAAATGTTCCATGCAATAAACAAACTTGAAGGCTCTGAATACATACCCTGTGTTGGAAGAAATTTGGATCCAAATACTTGTCGAATCTGTCTTCAAATTTTACTGTAGAAGGTTTCCAGTTAACTTCATATGTGAAAGGAATCTTTATGTTCAGTTCCAACTTTACTTTATACTCTGATGTCAGGTTCACATCAACAATGTATTTTCCATTGTAGCCAATGTCGAATTTCTTATGCGTCCATATGTAATAGTGTATCTGGCCACCCGATTCCTCCATCTCTCCGACAATTCCTGTAAAGATTTAATCACATGCCATATTTATTACAAGAACTATAGCAGAAAATAACGGTTATGACAAAATAATAATAGACTCTTTAATTTATAAAAAGACAGAAGAAAATTATTTAAAAAGACTTTAATTCCATAGAGCAAGATCAAACAAAAATACAAATTTCATGTAACAAATTACATTCCGTTTGTAACAGATATGATCAACAATAGGTTAAAAAGCATGGTCTGAACATGGTATCAGTAAACAAATGTAATCTTTTTTCCTTACTAGTAAACAATAAAGAAAAATCAAATGTACTCGAGAAAAATGGAGTTAATAAAATACACTGTGCAGAATGCGATGCTGTTTCTATCGGACAATGTGGCCATGCTCTGAAACATCAGATTTCTGAACATAAGAAAGCGATTTTAACTAATACATCCAATACAGGTTTTACAGATCATTGCTCACAACACAGTCCCCTTCATAGATACAAAAAACATAACACTACTGCACAACATACAAAAAGGTAAAACAATGGGGATTTATTAGAAATTCTAGAAATTAGAAAAGCAATCAAAAGTAAAAAAATTTAACAAACAAACAAACAAACTGAATTATGTGTATCCCCTTTATTAAGGGGACCTTGTAGTCCATATACCACCCATGTTAAAACTGACTTTTTTAGGTACCATTATATAAAAACATCGGTATGGAGAACCATACATGACTTCCATGTTCTAAGATTTATATTTAAAATCATTTACGAAATGAAATGTTTCCATAGAAACTACTTCTTTCCGCTTATTCAGCTTTAACCACAGTACTGTGGTCACTAACGTATACCACCACACGTTATCGCACTCGATTTTCACTGATGATGGCAGTCTACTGTTTTCTGCTGAAACGTCTGGTTTTGCAGAAAACACTGGACTACGGCCAAACAGCGCGGGAAGGAATTTTAACAACAAACTACTACTCTGTTGCCGATAACGTAGTACACATATAAAAATTATCCCCTCCCCCTTCAACTATAATTTTCATTTATAGAAAATTACCCCCACCCCATTCAACTAGCCTCTTCATTTATAGATATTTCATCTACGTTTCTACAGTGGATTATTCAGATCTTCTTATCAGGATACTTTATTTATCAAAATTAAGTACTTTACTCTTGTTACAACAAAAAAAGTTTCAGGTAAACTGCCCTTTCCCCATAACCGATCTTCACCAAAATCAAAAGGCCTTGAGTCTTCTACAACTCATGCACATATGTAGAAAATTATTTGATTTTCTTTGAATTTACGGCAGTTATCGTTCGTCATAGAAAAAATTACACTTGTTAAAACATAAAAAGTTGCTGGTAAACTACCCCTTCCCCTTAACCGATCTTTACCAAAATCAACAGACCTTGACTACTTACGTCAGGAACGTATGCAAAAAAATTATTTGATTCTCTCTGAATATGCGGCAGTTATCATTCGTCATAAAAATAAAATTACCCTTTTAAAACATAAAACGTTGCAGGTAAACTACACTTTTCTCGTAACCGATCTTCACCAAAATCAAGAGGCCTTGAGTACTCTACAAATCAGGGCTGTATGCAAAACAATATTTGATTCTGTTTGAATTTGCGGCTGTTATCGTTTGCCATAGAAAATACCCTTGTTAAAAAAACGTTGTAGGTAAACTACCCCTTTCCCTTAACCGATCTTCACCAAAAACAATAGGTCTTCAGAACTCTACAATATAGGGCTGTATGCAAATAATCTTTTGATTCTGTTTGAATTTGCGGCTGTTATAGTTTGCCATAGAAAATACCCTTGTTAAAACATAAAACGTTGCAGGTAAACTACCCCTTTCCCTTAACCGATCTTCACCAAAAACAATAGATCTTGTGAACTCTACAATTCAGGGCTGTATGCGAAACATTATTTGATTCTGTTTGAATTTGCGGCTGTTATCGTTTGCCAAAAAAAAAAAAATTTCCCATGATAAAAAAAAACCTTTGCAGGTAAACTACCCCTTTCCCTCAACCGATCTTCACCAAAAACAAAGGTAGAGATAGTGCGACGCGTAACGGTTAGTCGCTTGCAAGTTCCGATACGATGCGCATCGTGTAGTTGTGTAATTGTATACACGCGGTATGTGCGAGTGAAACTTTTTATTTACTTATTTCTTATTAAAGTGACGTACTCCATGTGAGTGATTCTTGTTTTTTATCAACCTGATGATGGGACCATGAGTCCCGAAACGCGTAGTTTTTAAAGAAACATTGAAGTTGCAAGGAGGAGCACCAGTGTACCTGGATACACAAGGTAATATTAAATATAGTTAGTTATATGCAACTTGGAGACCACAACACAATATGTATAAAAACAATAGGTCGTGAGTACTCTACAAATCAGGGCTGTATACAAAAAATTATTTGATTCTGTTTGAATTTGCGGCTGTTATCGTTTGCCATAGAAAAAAAACTACAGACAGACACACACACAGACACTTTTCGAAAAACGACTTTTTTCATGTTTTGAGTGTAGTACAATCAGAATCTGCAATAATCTCGAACACGATTTTTTTTTGCCATCAATATACTTCCATTTCCTTAAGGAATATGGAAGTAAAAAATCTACAGATAGACACACAGACAGACACACAGACACTTTTCGAAAAACGACTTTTTTCATGTTTTGAGTGCAGTACAATCAGAATCTGTAATAATCTCGAACACGATTTTTTTTTGCCATCAGCATACTTTTATTTCCTTAAGGATTATGGAAGTAAAATTGCCCTTGATAAAGAAAAACCGTTGCAGGTAAACTACCCCTTTCCCTCAACCGATCTTCACCAAAAACAATAGGTCGTGAGTACTCTACAAATCAGGGCTGTACGCAAAAAATTATTTGATTCTGTTTGAATTTGTGGCAGTTATCGTTTGCCATAGAAAAAAATCTACAGACAGACAGACAGACAGAAAGACACACACACACACACACACACACACACACACACACACACACACACACACACACACACACACACACACACACACACTTCGAAAAACGACTTTTTTTCATGTTTTGAGTGTAGTACAATCAGAATCTGCAATAATCTCGAACACGATTTTTTTTGCCATCACCATACTTCCATTTCCTTAAGGAAAATGGAAGTAAAAAATTCAATCTTCTAGGCATAAAACTCTTCTAACTATATGTACCTAAAGTTTAAAACTGTAAATCATTCAGGAGAGCAAAAACAAATCCATGGTTACTTACAATGCAATATATTATCAATATTGCCAATTGCAAAAAAAAATATATATGACTGATAATGAAATCTATAATTATGTTAGGCCCATAAGAAGTGTTTTAATAAGTAATAGGTACATTCTTTAACTTAAATAGTTGAGACAAGAACAATTGTGATAAAAAATGACTTAGGAAAATGTAATTAAATCTGCGGGTCTGTTACTTGTATTTACATTTTTAGGTATAAAAAGCTAAGAAAAATGCAAGTATTATATATCAAAATGTTCAGAAAATTATGGAGAATCATTTAAAAAATATCGGTATGGAGAACCATACATGACTTCCATGTTCTAAGATTTATATTTAAAATCATATTCGAAATGAAATATTTCCATAGAAACTACTTCTTTCTACTTATTGCTTCAGCCTTAACCACGGTACTGTGATCACTAACGTATACCACCTGACGTTTTCGCACTCGATTTTCACTGATGATGGCAGTCGATGGACTGCCGAAAAGTCTGGTTTTGCAGAAAACATTGGACTACGGCTAAACAGCCCGGGAAGGAATTTTAACAAAGAACTACTTCTTTGGTGCCGATAACGTAGTACACATATAAAAAATTCTCCCCTCCCCAATCAACTATAATTTTCATTAATAGAAAATTACCCCCACCCCGTTCACCTAACCTCTTCATTTATAGATATTTCATCTAGGTTTCTACAGTGGATTATTATGAGCTTCTTATTAGGATACATTATTTAATAAAATTAAGAACTTTACTCTAGTTAAAACATACAACGTTGCAGGTAAACTACCCCTTTCTCTTAACCGATCTTCACCAAAATCAATAGACCTTCAGTCCTCTATAATTCAGGGACGCATGCAAAAAATATTTGATTCTGTTTGAATGTGCGACAGTTATCATTCGTCATATAAACAATTACCATTGTTAAAACATAAAACGTTGCAGGTAAACTACCCATCTCCCTTAACCGATCTTCACCAAAAACAACAGATCTTGCGAACTCTACAATTCAGGGGTGTATGCAGAACATTATTTGATTCTGTTTGAATTTGCGGCAGTTATCTTTCGCAAAAAAAAAATTACCCTTCTTAAAACATAAAATGTTGCTGGTAAACTACCCCTTTCCCTTAACCGATCTTCAACAAAATCAACAAACCTTGAGTTCTCTTTAATTCAAAAAGGTATGCAAAAACTTAGTCGATTCTGTTTGAATTTGTGGCAGTTATCGTTCGTCATATAAAAAATTACCCTCATTAAAACATAAAATGTTGCAGGTAAACTACCCCTTTCCCTTACCCGATCTTCACCAACACCAATAGGACTTGAGAACTCTACAATTCAGGGCTGTATGCAAAACATTATTTGATTCTGTTTGAATTTGCGGCTGTTATCGTTTGCCATAGAAAGAAGTAAAATATCGGTATGGAGAACCATACATGACTTCCATATTCTAAGATTTATTTTTAAAATCATTTTCGAAATGGAATATTACCATAGAAACTACTTCTTTCTACTTACTGCTTCAGCCTTAACCACAGTACTGTGGTCACTACCATATACCACCTCACGTTATCGCACTCGATTTTCACTGATGATGGAAGTCAATGGCATTGCCGAAACGTCTGGTTTTGTAGAAAACATTGGACTACGGCCAAATATCCCGGGAAGGAATTTTAACAAAAACTACTTCTTTGTTGCCGATAACGTTGTACACATATATATAAAAAATATGCATAAAATTAATGGCTTGTATAAGTTAATGATTGATCTCCATTAAGTAGTGCTCAAGTTTCCAAAGTTTTAATATTATGATGTCCGTAATTAAAACATCAGAGCAGGTTTAGTGTGTATGAGGGTTCACGGTGGACAAAAATTTTCAACATTTCCTATTGAGCGTTGCTTAGAATAAATCTGCGAATCTACAGTGTACGTTTCACAGAACAAACACGCGGAAAAGAAGGAGCGCTCCGAAGTCACTCATGGACCCTCAGCATCTTGCAGAGGGTTCATTCCCTAAAGACGAAAAGTCTGTCTATGAATCGTTCCTCTGTAAACACGTGCAGTTACACTGCCCAGCGATCCACAGGAAGCAAATCGCTATCCACGCTGGACACTTTTTCGGCTTGCATGCGTTATGTTGGTATGGGTTCGGCACTTTCCATTTAAAAACCGCGCAAATGTGAGAAAATAAACATGAATGAGGCCAGAAATAACGCGAATTGTGTGTGTGTGTGTGTGTGTGTGTGTGTGTGTGTGTGTGTGTGTGTGTGTGTGTGTGTGTGTGTGTGTGTGTGTGTGTGTGTGTGTGTGTGTGTGTGTGTGTGTGTGTGTGTGTGTGTGTGTGTGTGTGTGTGTGTGTGTGTGTGTGTGTGTGTGTCTTCCCTGCCTTTTTATTGCGGTAGTGATAATAATAAAATGGAAACGTAAACAGTACATAACTGAGATATGCTTGCCTGCCACGCACGATATATTTTCTCTTATACATGACTAGCAGAATACCCGTGCTTCGCTACGGAGTTTCACGTTGTACGTAATGAAAATGTTAGTTTAATTAATAATAAAGTTTAATTAAAGTAGGCTTCTTAAAAATAAATAGCTGTTGCCCACAACTTCGTTCGCGTGGTCTTCAATTTAATGCGATAATATATTTAGAACAGAATCTATTCTATTGGGTTGCCATAGTAACCAGATCTAATAGTTTTTTAAGACCGCAAAGGACCCCCCAGAGGATCATATCGAAAAAAACACCTGTCCTATGTTGGTTCTCCCGTTGCGTAAAATATTTGTGCCAAGTTTGGTTGAAATCGGTCCAATGGTTTAGGTGGAGATGTGGAAGACCCCAAAGGATCGTATCGAAAAAAACACTTGTCCTATGTTGGTTCTCCCTTTGCGTAAAATATTTGTGCCAAGTTTGGTTGAAATCGGTCCAGTGGTTTAGGAGGCGATGTGGAAGACCCCAAAGAACCCCCAAAAGGACCCCATCGAAAAAACACCTATCCTATGTTGGTTCTCCCGTTGCGTAAAATATTTGTGCCAAGTTTGGATGAAATCGATACAGTGGTTTAGGAGGAGATGTGGAAGAAACCTTCGCGGACATGCGCACAACAACTCACCGAAGTTTCATCGCAATCGGATTAGTGGTATAGGAACGCATACGGGACAAACAAAGAAACATTCATTTAATATATAAGATGTAAACTATACCACTTACTTGACATAAACCGTGATAGCTAAGCTAATGTACAACATATATGTATTAATTATACACATAAATGTTCCTCGATAGACACTATCTATTGGCGAAAACTTGAATAAAATCCGTTCAGTACTTCCTGAGATTAGCGATTTCAAACACAGAGAGAAAACGGACCGACTTTACTTTATACTATGTACAGATTTACATTAAAATGAAAAAATTATAATTTTATTGCCTGGCAACAAAATTATTTTATTTATAACAATTACCATTGTTTCAAAAAGTTTAAATGAATTTTCAAGTACTTTACTCTTGTTAAAACGTAAAAGGTTGCAGGTAAACTACCCCTTCCCCTTAACCGATCTTCACCAAAATCGAAAAGTCCTTGAGACCTCTACAATTCAGGGACGTATGCAAAAAATTGTTTGATTCTGTTTGAATTTGCGGCTGTTATCGTTTGCCATAGAAAATACGCTTGATAAAAAAACATTGCAGCTAAACTACCCCTTCCCATTAACCAATCTTCACCAAAAACAATAGGTCTTGAGTACTCTACAAATCACGGCTGCATGCAAAAAATTATTTCATTCTGATTGAATATGCGGCTGTTATCGTTTGCCATAGAAAATACCCTTGTTAAAAAAACGTTGCAGGTAAACTACCCCTTTCCCTTAACCGATCTTCACCAGAAACAATAGGTCTTGAGAACTCTACAATTTAGGGCTGTATGCAAATAATCTTTTGATTCTGTTTGAATTTGCGGCTGTTATCGTTTGCCATAGGAAATACCCTTGTTAAAACATAAAACGTTACAGGTAAACTACCCCTTTCCCTTAACCGATCTTCACCAACACCATTAGGACTTGAGAACTCTACAATTCAGGGCTGTATGCAAAACATTATTTGATTCTGTTTGAATTTGCGGCTGTTATCGTTTGCCATAGAAAGAAGTAAAATATCGGTATGGAGAACCATACATGACTTCCATATTCTAAGATTTATTTTTAAAATCATTTTCGAAATGGAATATTACCATAGAAACTACTTCTTTCTACTTACTGCTTCAGCCTTAACCACAGTACTGTGGTCACTAACATATACCACCTCACGTTATCGCACTCGATTTTCACTAATGATGGAAGTCAATGGCATTGCCGAAACGTCTGGTTTTGTAGAAAACATTGGACTACGGCCAAATATCCCGGGAAGGAATTTTAACAAAAACTACTTCTTTGTTGCCGATAACGTTATACACATATATATAAAAAATATGCATAAAATTAATGGCTTGTATAAGTTAATGATTGATCTCCATTAAGTAGTGCTCAAGTTTCCAAAGTTTTAATATTATGATGTCCGTAATTAAAACATCAGAGCAGGTTTAATGTGTACAAGGGTTCACCGTGGACAAAAATTTTTCAACATTTCCTACTGAGCGTTGCTTAGAATAAATCTGCGAATCTACATTGTACGTTTCACAGAACAAACACGCGGAAAAGAAGGAGCGCTCCGAAGTCACTCATGGACCCTCAGCATCTTGCAGAGGGTTCATTCCCTAAAGACGAAAAGTCTGTCTATGAATCGTTCCTCTGTAAACACGTGCAGTTACACTGCCCAGCGATCCACAGGAAGCAAATCGCTATCCACGCTGGACACTTTTTCGGCTTGCATGCGTTATGTTGGTATGGGTTCGGCACTTTCCATTTAAAAACCGTGCAAATGTAAGAAAATAAACATGAATGAGGCCAGAAATAACGCGAATTGTGTGTGTGTGTGTGTGTGTCTTCCATGCCTTTTTATGGCGGTAGTGATAATAATAAAATGGAAACGTAAACAGTACATAACTGAGATATGCTTGCCTGCCACGCACGATATATTTTCTCTTATACATGACTAGCAGAATACCCGTGCTTCGCTACGGAGTTTCACGTTGTACGTAATGAAAATGTTAGTTTAATTAATAATAAAGTTTAATTAAAGTAGGCTTCTTAAAAATAAATAGCTGTTGCCCACAACTTCATTCGCGTGGTCTTCAATTTAATGCGATAATATATTTAGAACAGAATCTATTCTATTGGGTTGCCATAATAACCAGATCTAATAGTTTTTTAAGACCGCAAAGGACCCCCCAGAGGATCGTATCGAAAAAAACACCTGTCCTATGTTGGTTCTCCCGTTGCGTAAAATATTTGTGCCAAGTTTGGTTGAAATCGGTCCAATGGTTTAGGTGGAGACGTGGAAGACCCCAAAGGACCCCCCAAAGGATCGTATCGAAAAAAAACACTTGTCCTATGTTGGTTCTCCCTTTGCGTAAAATATTTGTGCCAAGTTTGGTTGAAATCGGTCCAGTGGTTTAGGAGGCGATGTGGAAGACCCCAAAGAACCCCCAAAAGGACCCCATCGAAAAAACACCTATCCTATGTTGGTTCTCCCGTTGCGTAAAATATTTGTGCCAAGTTTGGATGAAATCGATACAGTGGTTTAGGAGGAGATGTGGAAGAAACCTTCGCGGACATGCGCACAACAACTCACCGAAGTTTCATCGCAATCGGATTAGTGGTATAGGAACGCATACGGGACAAACAAAGAAACATTCATTTAATATATAAGATGTAAACTATACCACTTACTTGACATAAACCGTGATAGCTAAGCTAATGTACAACATATATGTATTAATTATACACATAAATGTTCCTCGATAGACACTATCTATTGGCGAAAACTTGAATAAAATCCGTTCAGTACTTCCTGAGATTAGCGATTTCAAACACAGAGAGAAAACGGACCGACTTTACTTTATACTATGTACAGATTTACATTAAAATGAAAAAATTATAATTTTATTGCCTGGCAACAAAATTATTTTATTTATAACAATTACCATTGTTTCAAAAAGTTTAAATGAATTTTCAAGTACTTTACTCTTGTTAAAACGTAAAAGGTTGCAGGTAAACTACCCCTTCCCCTTAACCGATCTTCACCAAAATCGAAAAGTCCTTGAGACCTCTACAATTCAGGGACGTATGCAAAAAATTGTTTGATTCTGTTTGAATTTGCGGCTGTTATCGTTTGCCATAGAAAATACGCTTGATAAAAAAACATTGCAGCTAAACTACCCCTTCCCATTAACCAATCTTCACCAAAAACAATAGGTCTTGAGTACTCTACAAATCACGGCTGCATGCAAAAAATTATTTCATTCTGATTGAATATGCGGCTGTTATCGTTTGCCATAGAAAATACCCTTGTTAAAAAAACGTTGCAGGTAAACTACCCCTTTCCCTTAACCGATCTTCACCAGAAACAATAGGTCTTGAGAACTCTACAATTTAGGGCTGTATGCAAATAATCTTTTGATTCTGTTTGAATTTGCGGCTGTTATCGTTTGCCATAGGAAATACCCTTGTTAAAACATAAAACGTTACAGGTAAACTACCCCTTTCCCTTAACCGATCTTCACCAACACCATTAGGACTTGAGAACTCTACAATTCAGGGCTGTATGCAAAACATTATTTGATTCTGTTTGAATTTGCGGCTGTTATCGTTTGCCATAGAAAGAAGTAAAATATCGGTATGGAGAACCATACATGACTTCCATATTCTAAGATTTATTTTTAAAATCATTTTCGAAATGGAATATTACCATAGAAACTACTTCTTTCTACTTACTGCTTCAGCCTTAACCACAGTACTGTGGTCACTACCATATACCACCTCACGTTATCGCACTCGATTTTCACTGATGATGGAAGTCAATGGCATTGCCGAAACGTCTGGTTTTGTAGAAAACATTGGACTACGGCCAAATATCCCGGGAAGGAATTTTAACAAAAACTACTTCTTTGTTGCCGATAACGTTGTACACATATATATAAAAAATATGCATAAAATTAATGGCTTGTATAAGTTAATGATTGATCTCCATTAAGTAGTGCTCAAGTTTCCAAAGTTTTAATATTATGATGTCCGTAATTAAAACATCAGAGCAGGTTTAGTGTGTATGAGGGTTCACGGTGGACAAAAATTTTCAACATTTCCTATTGAGCGTTGCTTAGAATAAATCTGCGAATCTACAGTGTACGTTTCACAGAACAAACACGCGGAAAAGAAGGAGCGCTCCGAAGTCACTCATGGACCCTCAGCATCTTGCAGAGGGTTCATTCCCTAAAGACGAAAAGTCTGTCTATGAATCGTTCCTCTGTAAACACGTGCAGTTACACTGCCCAGCGATCCACAGGAAGCAAATCGCTATCCACGCTGGACACTTTTTCGGCTTGCATGCGTTATGTTGGTATGGGTTCGGCACTTTCCATTTAAAAACCGCGCAAATGTGAGAAAATAAACATGAATGAGGCCAGAAATAACGCGAATTGTGTGTGTGTGTGTGTGTGTGTGTGTGTGTGTGTGTGTGTGTGTGTGTGTGTGTGTGTGTGTGTGTGTGTGTGTGTGTGTGTGTGTGTGTGTGTGTGTGTGTGTGTGTGTGTGTGTGTCTTCCCTGCCTTTTTATTGCGGTAGTGATAATAATAAAATGGAAACGTAAACAGTACATAACTGAGATATGCTTGCCTGCCACGCACGATATATTTTCTCTTATACATGACTAGCAGAATACCCGTGCTTCGCTACGGAGTTTCACGTTGTACGTAATGAAAATGTTAGTTTAATTAATAATAAAGTTTAATTAAAGTAGGCTTCTTAAAAATAAATAGCTGTTGCCCACAACTTCGTTCGCGTGGTCTTCAATTTAATGCGATAATATATTTAGAACAGAATCTATTCTATTGGGTTGCCATAGTAACCAGATCTAATAGTTTTTTAAGACCGCAAAGGACCCCCCAGAGGATCATATCGAAAAAAACACCTGTCCTATGTTGGTTCTCCCGTTGCGTAAAATATTTGTGCCAAGTTTGGTTGAAATCGGTCCAATGGTTTAGGTGGAGATGTGGAAGACCCCAAAGGATCGTATCGAAAAAAACACTTGTCCTATGTTGGTTCTCCCTTTGCGTAAAATATTTGTGCCAAGTTTGGTTGAAATCGGTCCAGTGGTTTAGGAGGCGATGTGGAAGACCCCAAAGAACCCCCAAAAGGACCCCATCGAAAAAACACCTATCCTATGTTGGTTCTCCCGTTGCGTAAAATATTTGTGCCAAGTTTGGATGAAATCGATACAGTGGTTTAGGAGGAGATGTGGAAGAAACCTTCGCGGACATGCGCACAACAACTCACCGAAGTTTCATCGCAATCGGATTAGTGGTATAGGAACGCATACGGGACAAACAAAGAAACATTCATTTAATATATAAGATGTAAACTATACCACTTACTTGACATAAACCGTGATAGCTAAGCTAATGTACAACATATATGTATTAATTATACACATAAATGTTCCTCGATAGACACTATCTATTGGCGAAAACTTGAATAAAATCCGTTCAGTACTTCCTGAGATTAGCGATTTCAAACACAGAGAGAAAACGGACCGACTTTACTTTATACTATGTACAGATTTACATTAAAATGAAAAAATTATAATTTTATTGCCTGGCAACAAAATTATTTTATTTATAACAATTACCATTGTTTCAAAAAGTTTAAATGAATTTTCAAGTACTTTACTCTTGTTAAAACGTAAAAGGTTGCAGGTAAACTACCCCTTCCCCTTAACCGATCTTCACCAAAATCGAAAAGTCCTTGAGACCTCTACAATTCAGGGACGTATGCAAAAAATTGTTTGATTCTGTTTGAATTTGCGGCTGTTATCGTTTGCCATAGAAAATACGCTTGATAAAAAAACATTGCAGCTAAACTACCCCTTCCCATTAACCAATCTTCACCAAAAACAATAGGTCTTGAGTACTCTACAAATCACGGCTGCATGCAAAAAATTATTTCATTCTGATTGAATATGCGGCTGTTATCGTTTGCCATAGAAAATACCCTTGTTAAAAAAACGTTGCAGGTAAACTACCCCTTTCCCTTAACCGATCTTCACCAGAAACAATAGGTCTTGAGAACTCTACAATTTAGGGCTGTATGCAAATAATCTTTTGATTCTGTTTGAATTTGCGGCTGTTATCGTTTGCCATAGGAAATACCCTTGTTAAAACATAAAACGTTACAGGTAAACTACCCCTTTCCCTTAACCGATCTTCACCAACACCATTAGGACTTGAGAACTCTACAATTCAGGGCTGTATGCAAAACATTATTTGATTCTGTTTGAATTTGCGGCTGTTATCGTTTGCCATAGAAAGAAGTAAAATATCGGTATGGAGAACCATACATGACTTCCATATTCTAAGATTTATTTTTAAAATCATTTTCGAAATGGAATATTACCATAGAAACTACTTCTTTCTACTTACTGCTTCAGCCTTAACCACAGTACTGTGGTCACTAACATATACCACCTCACGTTATCGCACTCGATTTTCACTAATGATGGAAGTCAATGGCATTGCCGAAACGTCTGGTTTTGTAGAAAACATTGGACTACGGCCAAATATCCCGGGAAGGAATTTTAACAAAAACTACTTCTTTGTTGCCGATAACGTTATACACATATATATAAAAAATATGCATAAAATTAATGGCTTGTATAAGTTAATGATTGATCTCCATTAAGTAGTGCTCAAGTTTCCAAAGTTTTAATATTATGATGTCCGTAATTAAAACATCAGAGCAGGTTTAATGTGTACAAGGGTTCACCGTGGACAAAAATTTTTCAACATTTCCTACTGAGCGTTGCTTAGAATAAATCTGCGAATCTACATTGTACGTTTCACAGAACAAACACGCGGAAAAGAAGGAGCGCTCCGAAGTCACTCATGGACCCTCAGCATCTTGCAGAGGGTTCATTCCCTAAAGACGAAAAGTCTGTCTATGAATCGTTCCTCTGTAAACACGTGCAGTTACACTGCCCAGCGATCCACAGGAAGCAAATCGCTATCCACGCTGGACACTTTTTCGGCTTGCATGCGTTATGTTGGTATGGGTTCGGCACTTTCCATTTAAAAACCGTGCAAATGTAAGAAAATAAACATGAATGAGGCCAGAAATAACGCGAATTGTGTGTGTGTGTGTGTGTGTCTTCCATGCCTTTTTATGGCGGTAGTGATAATAATAAAATGGAAACGTAAACAGTACATAACTGAGATATGCTTGCCTGCCACGCACGATATATTTTCTCTTATACATGACTAGCAGAATACCCGTGCTTCGCTACGGAGTTTCACGTTGTACGTAATGAAAATGTTAGTTTAATTAATAATAAAGTTTAATTAAAGTAGGCTTCTTAAAAATAAATAGCTGTTGCCCACAACTTCATTCGCGTGGTCTTCAATTTAATGCGATAATATATTTAGAACAGAATCTATTCTATTGGGTTGCCATAATAACCAGATCTAATAGTTTTTTAAGACCGCAAAGGACCCCCCAGAGGATCGTATCGAAAAAAACACCTGTCCTATGTTGGTTCTCCCGTTGCGTAAAATATTTGTGCCAAGTTTGGTTGAAATCGGTCCAATGGTTTAGGTGGAGACGTGGAAGACCCCAAAGGACCCCCCAAAGGATCGTATCGAAAAAAAACACTTGTCCTATGTTGGTTCTCCCTTTGCGTAAAATATTTGTGCCAAGTTTGGTTGAAATCGGTCCAGTGGTTTAGGAGGCGATGTGGAAGACCCCAAAGAACCCCCAAAAGGACCCCATCGAAAAAACACCTATCCTATGTTGGTTCTCCCGTTGCGTAAAATATTTGTGCCAAGTTTGGATGAAATCGATACAGTGGTTTAGGAGGAGATGTGGAAGAAACCTTCGCGGACATGCGCACAACAACTCACCGAAGTTTCATCGCAATCGGATTAGTGGTATAGGAACGCATACGGGACAAACAAAGAAACATTCATTTAATATATAAGATGTAAACTATACCACTTACTTGACATAAACCGTGATAGCTAAGCTAATGTACAACATATATGTATTAATTATACACATAAATGTTCCTCGATAGACACTATCTATTGGCGAAAACTTGAATAAAATCCGTTCAGTACTTCCTGAGATTAGCGATTTCAAACACAGAGAGAAAACGGACCGACTTTACTTTATACTATGTACAGATTTACATTAAAATGAAAAAATTATAATTTTATTGCCTGGCAACAAAATTATTTTATTTATAACAATTACCATTGTTTCAAAAAGTTTAAATGAATTTTCAAGTACTTTACTCTTGTTAAAACGTAAAAGGTTGCAGGTAAACTACCCCTTCCCCTTAACCGATCTTCACCAAAATCGAAAAGTCCTTGAGACCTCTACAATTCAGGGACGTATGCAAAAAATTGTTTGATTCTGTTTGAATTTGCGGCTGTTATCGTTTGCCATAGAAAATACGCTTGATAAAAAAACATTGCAGCTAAACTACCCCTTCCCATTAACCAATCTTCACCAAAAACAATAGGTCTTGAGTACTCTACAAATCACGGCTGCATGCAAAAAATTATTTCATTCTGATTGAATATGCGGCTGTTATCGTTTGCCATAGAAAATACCCTTGTTAAAAAAACGTTGCAGGTAAACTACCCCTTTCCCTTAACCGATCTTCACCAGAAACAATAGGTCTTGAGAACTCTACAATTTAGGGCTGTATGCAAATAATCTTTTGATTCTGTTTGAATTTGCGGCTGTTATCGTTTGCCATAGGAAATACCCTTGTTAAAACATAAAACGTTACAGGTAAACTACCCCTTTCCCTTAACCGATCTTCACCAACACCATTAGGACTTGAGAACTCTACAATTCAGGGCTGTATGCAAAACATTATTTGATTCTGTTTGAATTTGCGGCTGTTATCGTTTGCCATAGAAAGAAGTAAAATATCGGTATGGAGAACCATACATGACTTCCATATTCTAAGATTTATTTTTAAAATCATTTTCGAAATGGAATATTACCATAGAAACTACTTCTTTCTACTTACTGCTTCAGCCTTAACCACAGTACTGTGGTCACTAACATATACCACCTCACGTTATCGCACTCGATTTTCACTAATGATGGAAGTCAATGGCATTGCCGAAACGTCTGGTTTTGTAGAAAACATTGGACTACGGCCAAATATCCCGGGAAGGAATTTTAACAAAAACTACTTCTTTGTTGCCGATAACGTTATACACATATATATAAAAAATATGCATAAAATTAATGGCTTGTATAAGTTAATGATTGATCTCCATTAAGTAGTGCTCAAGTTTCCAAAGTTTTAATATTATGATGTCCGTAATTAAAACATCAGAGCAGGTTTAATGTGTACAAGGGTTCACCGTGGACAAAAATTTTTCAACATTTCCTACTGAGCGTTGCTTAGAATAAATCTGCGAATCTACATTGTACGTTTCACAGAACAAACACGCGGAAAAGAAGGAGCGCTCCGAAGTCACTCATGGACCCTCAGCATCTTGCAGAGGGTTCATTCCCTAAAGACGAAAAGTCTGTCTATGAATCGTTCCTCTGTAAACACGTGCAGTTACACTGCCCAGCGATCCACAGGAAGCAAATCGCTATCCACGCTGGACACTTTTTCGGCTTGCATGCGTTATGTTGGTATGGGTTCGGCACTTTCCATTTAAAAACCGTGCAAATGTAAGAAAATAAACATGAATGAGGCCAGAAATAACGCGAATTGTGTGTGTGTGTGTGTGTGTGTGTCTTCCATGCCTTTTTATGGCGGTAGTGATAATAATAAAATGGAAACGTAAACAGTACATAACTGAGATATGCTTGCCTGCCACGCACGATATATTTTCTCTTATACATGACTAGCAGAATACCCGTGCTTCGCTACGGAGTTTCACGTTGTACGTAATGAAAATGTTAGTTTAATTAATAATAAAGTTTAATTAAAGTAGGCTTCTTAAAAATAAATAGCTGTTGCCCACAACTTCATTCGCGTGGTCTTCAATTTAATGCGATAATATATTTAGAACAGAATCTATTCTATTGGGTTGCCATAATAACCAGATCTAATAGTTTTTTAAGACCGCAAAGGACCCCCCAGAGGATCGTATCGAAAAAAACACCTGTCCTATGTTGGTTCTCCCGTTGCGTAAAATATTTGTGCCAAGTTTGGTTGAAATCGGTCCAATGGTTTAGGTGGAGACGTGGAAGACCCCAAAGGACCCCCCAAAGGATCGTATCGAAAAAAAACATTTGTCCTATGTTGGTTCTCCCTTTGCGTAAAATATTTGTGCCAAGTTTGGTTGAAATCGGTCCAGTGGTTTAGGAGGCGATGTGGAAGACCCCAAAGAACCCCCAAAAGGACCCCATCGAAAAAACACCTATCCTATGTTGGTTCTCCCGTTGCGTAAAATATTTGTGCCAAGTTTGGATGAAATCGATACAGTGGTTTAGGAGGAGATGTGGAAGAAACCTTCGCGGACATGCGCACAACAACTCACCGAAGTTTCATCGCAATCGGATTAGTGGTATAGGAACGCATACGGGACAAACAAAGAAACATTCATTTAATATATAAGATGTAAACTATACCACTTACTTGACATAAACCGTGATAGCTAAGCTAATGTACAACATATATGTATTAATTATACACATAAATGTTCCTCGATAGACACTATCTATTGGCGAAAACTTGAATAAAATCCGTTCAGTACTTCCTGAGATTAGCGATTTCAAACACAGAGAGAAAACGGACCGACTTTACTTTATACTATGTACAGATTTACATTAAAATGAAAAAATTATAATTTTATTGCCTGGCAACAAAATTATTTTATTTATAACAATTACCATTGTTTCAAAAAGTTTAAATGAATTTTCAAGTACTTTACTCTTGTTAAAACGTAAAAGGTTGCAGGTAAACTACCCCTTCCCCTTAACCGATCTTCACCAAAATCGAAAAGTCCTTGAGACCTCTACAATTCAGGGACGTATGCAAAAAATTATTTGATTCTGTTTGAATTTGCGGCTGTTATCGTTTGCCATAGAAAATACGCTTGATAAAAAAACGCTGCAGGTAAACTACCCCTTCCCCTTAACCGATCTTCACCAAAAACAATAGGTCTTGAGTACTCTACAAATCACGGCTGTATGCAAAAAATTATTTGATTCTGATTGAATTTGCGGCTGTTATCGTTTGCCATAGAAAATACCCTTGTTAAAAAAACGTTGCAGGTAAACTACCCCTTTCCCTTAACCGATCTTCACCAAAAACAATAGGTCTTGAGAACTCTACAATTTAGGGCTGTATGCAAATAATCTTTTGATTCTGTTTGAATTTGCGGCTGTTATCGTTTGCCATAGGAAATACCCTTGTTAAAACATAAAACGTTACAGGTAAACTACCCCTTTCCCTTAACCGATCTTCACCAAAAATAATAGGTCGTGAGAACTCTACAATTCAGGGCTGTATACGAAACATTATTTGATTCTGTTTGAATTTGCGGCTGTTATCGTTTGCCAAAAAAAAAAATTTCCCTTGATAAAAAAAACCGTTGCAGGTAAACTACCCCTTTCCCTCAATCGATCTTCACCAAAAACAATAGGTCGTGAGTACTCTACAAATCAGGGCTGTATGCAAAAAATTACTTGATTCTGTTTGAATTTGCGGCAGTTATCATTTGCCATAGAAAAAAAATCTACACACAGACACACAGACAGACACACACACAGACACTTTTCGGAAAACGACTTTTTTTCATGTTTTGAGTGTAGTAGAATCAGAATCTGCAATAATCTCGAACACGATTTTTTTTGCCATCACCATACTTCCATTCCTTAAGGAATATGGAAATAATATCGGTATGGAGAACCATACATGACTTCCATATTCTAAGATTTATATTTAAAATCATTTTCGAAATGAAATATTACCATAGAAACTACTTCTTTCTACTTACTGCTTCAGCCTTAACCACAGTACTGTGGTCACTAACGTATACCACCTCACGTTATCGCACTCGATTTTCACTGATGATGGAAGTCGATGGCATTGCCGAAATGTCTGGTTTTGTAGAAAACATTGGACTACGGCCAAATATCCCGGGAAGGAATTTTAACAAAAACTACTTCTTTGTTGCCGATAACGTTGTACACATATATATCAGTGGCGAAGATACATGGAGGCAATTGAGGCAATGCCTACCCTAAAAAATTCTGTAGAATAAAAATTATAAATACGTATGAACTACATAACGTAAAGATTATACATTGTTACTGCGACTGTCAAATTTATTAAACCGGAACGTGCTTTATTGAGCGACCGCTAGATGGTGACAGTGAGATTCGGCATAGTTCGTTTAAAGCGAATGAGGCAACCTGAACTTGCCTCAGCGTTTTTTGTATACATCGTATGTAAGCAATGTAGAGGTGTGATAGGGAAGTGTAGGGAGGGGGGATTGTCCCGCGCTGTACACATAGAGCGTTGAGGCATGCCTCACTTCTGTGGTCCAAACAGTTAAGTTAAAGCGCCTGTGTTGTTTCTAAGTGTTTATTTTATGCGGTTATTAAAAGTGTCACTGTTATTCCGCTGAACTAACAGATGATCAAGATTGTTATTTGAATTATTTGTAACATTAAACATATATATAGAAACTAATCAAGTTTAAAAATTTGAAGTTCAATCAGTTGTATTATTGTGTATGACTAATACAAGGATTGTTCAATAGACACACGTATAGAGCTGTAAAGCATTTTTTATTCAACGATTTTAAAAGAAGTCTCCAATAACATTAAGACATGAGTTCCACTGTTGCGCTAACCTGTAGATTCCCTGCTAGTAAAATTCTTACGGCTGTTTGTGGAACCATTCGGTTACAGCAAAATCTACCTCAGCGTCCGATTTGACCCACCGTCCTTTTAGTGATTCCTTAAAAAAAATTTAAGATAAGATTTTTGCCTACCCATTCATTAACTACTAGCTTCGCCAGTAAGCAAATTGATGTCCATTTTTTCGGCTTGCACGCGTTATGTTGGTGTGGGTTTCGGCACTTTCCATTTAAAAAGCGTGCAAACGTAAGAAAATAAACATGAGTGAGGCCAGAAATAACGTGAATTGTGTGTGTTTGTGCCTTACCTGCCTTTTTATTGCCGTATTAAATGAAAAATATTATATTACATTAATGAAAAAATTTTAATTTTATTGCCTGGCAACAAAATTATTATATTTTTAACAATTACCATTGTTTCAAAAAGTTTAAATAAATTTTCAAGTACTTTACTCTTGTTAAAACGTAAAAGGTTGCAGGTAAACTACCCCTTCCCCTTAACCGATCTTCACCAAAATCGAAAGTCGTTGAGACCTCTACAATTCAGGGATGTATGCAAAAAATTATTTGATTCTGTTTGAATTTGCGGCTGTTATCGTTTGCCATATAAATACGCTTGATAAAAAAACGTTGCAGGTAAACTACCCCTTCCCCTTAACCGATCTTCACCAAAAACAATAGGTCTTGAGTACTCTACAAATCAGGGCTGTATGCAAAACATTATTTGATTTTGTTTGGAATTTGCGGCTGTTATCGTTTGCCATAGAAAATACCCTTGTTAAAAAAACGTTGCAGGTAAACTACCCCTTTCCCTTAACCGATCTTCACCAAAAACAATAGGTCTTGAGAACTCTACAATTTAGGGCTGTATGCAAATAATCTTTTGATTCTGTTTGAATTTGCGGCTGTTATCGTTTGCCATAGGAAATACCCTTGTTAAAACATAAAACGTTACAGGTAAACTACCCCTTTCCCTTAACCGATCTTCACCAAAAACAATAAGTCTTGAAAACTCTACAATTCAGGGCTGTATACGAAACATTATTTAAATCTGTTTGAATTTGCGGCTGTTATCGTTTGCCAAAAAAAAAAAATTTCCCTTGATAAAAAAAACCGTTGCAGGTAAACTACCCCTTTCCCTCAACCGATCTTCACCAAAAACAATAGGTCGTGAGTACTCTACAAATCAGGGCTGTATGCAAAAAATTATTTGATTCTGTTTGAATTTGCGGCAGTTATCGTTTGCCATAGGAAAAAAATCTACACACACACACACACACACACAGACACACACACAGACACTTTTCGGAAAACGACTTTTTTTCATGTTTTGAGTGTAGTAGAATCAGAATCTGCAATAATCTCGAACACGATTTTTTTTGCCATCATACTTCCATTCCTTAAGGAATATGGAAGTAAAAATTTCCCTTGATAAAAAAAACCGTTGCAGGTAAACTACCCCTTTCCCTCAACCGATCTTCACCAAAAACAATAGGTCATGAGTACTCTACAAATCAGGGCTGTATGCAAAAAATTATTTGATTCTGTTTGAATTTGCGGTAGTTATCGTTTGCCATAGAAAAAAAATCTACAGACACACAGACAGACACACACAGACCGACACTTTTCGGAAAACGACTTTTTTTCATGTTTTGAGTGTAGTAGATTCAGAATCTGCAATAATCTCGAACACGATTTTTTTTGCCATCACCATCCTTCCATTCCTTAAGGAATATGGAAGTAAAATTACCTCCGATAAAAAAAGTTGCAGGTAAACTACCCCTTCCACTTAACCGAGCTTCACCAAAACCAATAGATCTTTAGAACTCTATAATTCAGGACTGTGTGCAAAAGAGTAGTTGATTCTGTTTGAATTTGCGGCTGTTATCGTTTGCCATAAAAAAATTACACTTGTTTAAAAAAAAACCGTTGCTGGTAAACTACCCCTTTCCCTTAACCGATCTTCACCAAAATCAATAGGTCTTGAGTACTCTACAAATCAGGGCTACATGCAAAAAATTATTTGATTCTGTTTGAATTTGCGACTCTTATCGTTTGCCATAAAAAATACCCTTTTAAAACATAAAATGTTGCAGGTAAACTACCCCTTTCCCTTAACCGATCTTCACCAAAATCAATAGGTCTTGAGTACTCTACAAATCAGGGCTGCATGCAAAAAATTATTTGATTCTGTTTGAATTTGCGACTCTTGTCGTTTGCCATAAAAAATACCCTTTTAAAAAACATAAAACATTGCAGGTAAACTACCCCTTTCCCTTAACCGATCTTTACCTAAAACAATAGGTCTTGAGTACTCTACAGATCAGGGCTGTATGCAAAACATTATTTGATTCTGTTTGAATTTGCGGCTGTTATCGTTTGCCATAGAAAACTATTACCCTTGATTTAAAAGAAACCGTTGCAGGTAAACTACCCCTTTCCCTCTACCGATCTTCAGGAAAAACAACAGGTCGTGAGTACTCTACAAATCAGGGCTGTATGCAAAAAATGATTTGATTCAGTTTGAATTTGCGGCTGTTATCGTTTGCCATAGAAAATACCCTTTTAAAACATAAAACGTTGCAGGTAAACTACCCCTTTCCCTTAACCGATCTTCACCAAAATCAATAGGTCTTGAGTACTCTACAAATCAGAGCTACATGCAAAAAATTATTTGATTCTGTTTGAATTTGCGACTCTTATCGTTTGCCATAAAAAATACACTTTTAAAAAACATAAAACGTTGCAGGTAAACTACCCCTTTCCCTTAACCGATCTTTACCTAAAACAATTGGTCTTGAGTACTCTACAGATCAGGGCTGTATGCAAAACATTATTTGATTCTGTTTGAATTTGCGGCTCTTATCGTTTGCCATGGAAAATACCCTTTTAAAACATAAAACGTAGCAGGTAAACTACCCCTTTCCCTTAACCGATCTTCACCAAAAACAATAGGTCTTGAGAACTCTACAATTCAGGGCTGTATGCAAAAGAGTAGTTGATTCTGTTTGAATTTGCGGCTGTTATCGTTTGCCATAGAAAACTATTACCCTTGATTAAAAAAAACCCGTTGCAGGTAAACTACCCCTTTCCCTCTACCGATCTTCACCAAAAACAATAGGTCGTGAGTACTCTACAAATCAGGGCTGTATGCAAAAAATGATTTGATTCAGTTTGAATTTGCGGCAGTTATCGTTTGCCATAGAAAAAAAATCTACAGACAGACACTTTTCGAAAAATGACATTTTTTCATGTTTTGAGTGTAGTACAATCAGAATCTGCAATAATCTCAAACACGATGTTTTTTGCCATCACCATACTTCCATTTCCTTAAGGAACATGAAAGTAATAAAAAATAAAAATGTGTTTTGTTTTCAAATTTTTGACTACAAGGTCCCCTCCTTAAAAGTTGTTATTTAGTTTAGTTAATTTTTATATTTTGCCTTCCGATTATACTAAGTTTTTACAAACACTTGACCTTCCTTTACTAGTTCCTCCACTGGCCTCCATCATACACACCCCACACACACATGTCCGGATACATACCCTAAACACATGTCCACCACCCTTACATTCTTTCCTTAGTTGTTCTTTGATCTCTCTGAGAATAGCTTAATAAGCTGAAACAACTGTCAGAGGTAAATAATAAACTGTGAAACTTACCAAGTGTTTGTATATTTTTTTTTTTAATCTTTATATCACAATCTGTGACAAGACTGACTGTCACAATGGCTGCCCAAGTTCTGGAGTGTTAAAGAGCTATAGAGCACAATTGAAACTGCTACCATTGAAAAAAAATTGCTGGAAAGTGCTTGAGAAAATTAAGATGCATGATCATCATGTATCTTGTATACTCAGAAAAAAGTACCCTGTGTTTTGAAAGAAATGAATAACGACCACGTCTGGAAATTTAAACATACAGGACACAGGTGTGTGGGTAGACCCAGGAAGAGACAGCTGGAGGATCTTTGAAGGCAGAATAGGCAGCACCTTGCCTATGCCATGCTGTGAAGATGACGATGATGAGATGATGATATAAATATTTTACAAATGAATAATTACTTATTCTTGGTCATTAGTACAGTAAAATTGGAAGTTAAGGGCATATGCACAGAAACCAATTTATGGATGGACGAGTCCACTTTGAAATTGTGAATGGCGGGAGGGTAAGGGAGAATCAGCTGCTATACAAGTGAAGGTGTTGCCAACTTGCATGTGATGTTTTAGTTACCCGTACATTGTTAGTTACTGTGTGACGTACTATCTCAGTCTACACATTTGTTATTATTATTTCAATTTATTATTAATTGTAACGTTTTACAGACACTCATTTTTACTAGTTATTTAATTTTTTAGTTAATTTCTATTGGTAGTTTTTATTCTGTAATTATGTATTATCGTAATTATTTGTGTTATCATCCACTGAGATTTTTTAAAATGGATAATTCTCTTTCCATTAGCAAAGACAGGAAAGTTATTCATAATCAAGCACGGTGTGCCGACTCTAGTAAGATCGGCGATTGCCCAGAATATAACGTCCCGGTAAACGTTAAAAGCAGTACTAAATTAATGCGGTTTAATTAGTGCTGCACTCTGTCAGTGAAGATAAGCTCTATTCTGAGTGCTCTAGTGAGCGTTTGATCGGTGCTGCATTCTGGTGCCAGCCGCTGTAGGCAAACCAGATTGCCCGAAATAATTCTGATTAAGATCGTCTGGCTTCAACCTTCATCAATAATGGCCGCTTTTTGCTACTCAGGGTAGATGAAGATATTTTCGTCTAACATCCTTCACACTATGTCAGGCTAGATCAATACACGACTGCGGTAAGTCTCGCCAATACTTTCATATTAATTGTATTTAATGTTTCACTAAAGAAAACTGGTTTTAGTAAGCCCCAGTAAGTGGCTTTCTGATAAACTTTAAAAAGCCGCGTGGCATTGTGCAATAAGCACTGAAGGTAGAATTTTTAAAACACAGTAAAACCATATTAAATTCACGTGTCCGAACTACGGCACTAAAAGTCAAAAGAAATATGAATACAAAAATTTTAGTTTAAATTATGCAAACATGGATGTAACCAGATTCCTATTAAGTACCTATGGTTATTGCACAATGCGTAATTAGGTCTAAGTTGCATACAAGTTTTACTAGTATTGATAGTGAAACTTTATTCACATCAGGAAACTTACTGAGGCACCAATTAAAAGTCATATAATCACCAAATGGTATTAATTTATATAGTAAAGATGATGTATCAGATTTAACCTTTCTTGACCACGTGGTACTAAAGATTCAGACTATGTATAAAGCCTATTAAAATTGTAACAAGCCATAATTAACTACCAAAAATTCAAACATGGTAACCCGCATGGGTGAAGTTATTATTATAAAGATTTACTGTACTAAACATTTTCAAATAGGGCCTGTGGCCATATAACCTTGTCAAGTTTTATAATTAGGTAGCTCTACAGCTATGTTGAGATTATATATGGATTTTTGGGGGGTATGCGAACTTCTCTGGGCATTGTGTTGTGTACTCTGGCTGATATAATGTTATGTAATTAGGGTCCTCCAAACAAGTCGAGAAAAAGCCCAACAACATGACCTGAACCTGTAACACCATTCGCTCTCACTTCATCTACCTGAGGAATAGCCATGAAGCCACACCAACACCTGTAATGTAGGCCACGAGATTGCCACCTCACCCCCGTGGACAAAAATCAGGTGATCTCAAACCATTATATTATTTATACGTAGAGATGCACTCAAAAGACCCAGTGAACCAGTTCTATCAATCAACCACAACACTTTCAAGTTTTTAAACATTTAATTGGATCCCCAATTAACGGGACAGTATAGTGTGTGAACTGGGTGTGAAATCAATTGTAAATTTTATTAATTTGTTGTAAAATTGTCAGCTCAGAGGCTGGCATGTATCTTATGCAGTTCAACATTCAAACGTATAATTCACTCTTATTTCAGTATATGTGTTTCATTACAGCTTTTAAGTCATTCATTCAATTTGTAATTTCTTGGGTTCCATTTAGTGTTCATTTTATATATATATTTTCTAAATTTTAAATTCAGTTTGGTTCATATGGTATAGAAATTTCTGGGGTAGTTAGGTGGATTTTCACAAGTTTAATCCTGAATGGGTGCATGTCCATACAGTATTAAACGTGTTGTTCAGACAGGTTAAATTATGCACCGACTGGCAAACGAACATGTCGGTCTCTGGGCCAAAAGTACTTTTAAAGGGGTTATAAAATTCATGACATATTTCTATTTTCACAACTTAGCAATGTTTCTATAGATATATATTCTATTAATTAATTATGATAACTGGGGGGGGGGGGTTCATTGTTTTCTAAATTTTCATTTCTCACTGTATAAGAGCCCAGTGGGCAGAATTTTATAACGGTATTAGGCACTTAACCAAACATTGGAATTTATTATGTCCTGGGGACTACTGGAGTTGCATAAGCATTATCTAAAACACATGTCATGTGTTATGAACCAATTAAGTTTTGTAATCCTAACATGGATGTCCGTAAAAGAATTATTAATATACCTCATGGGGGGTAAGAAAAGGGCGTGGCAAGAGATCTTTGTATAATTGTATTGTATTGTGGAACATGTGATGTATTGTGTATTTGTGTGTGTATTTTTGGGGGTCATATATGATTGTACATTTAGGTGTATTTTGGTGGGGAGTTTAGATATAGGATTTTTAGAAAAGAAAGATAAAACATAGGATTATATATCCTTTTAAGTTTAATAACAAGTATTTATTCTATCTCAATTAAATTTTTTGCTGAATATTTTCTTCTAAGAAAGTAATTTATTTTAATTAACTTGAATAACAAGGATGTGAATTTGTCACCATTTAATTTTTAATTAATTTGTTTGAGAATTTGTTATTATAATTAATATTATCAAGTAGTCTATAAAAATTATCTCCATTAAGTTCAATGGATCATTTTAAAGTGAACATAGAAAATAAATTTTATATTATTAATATTTTACACGAAACTTCATTTCAAGAATAGTAATGATTTTAAATTTTAATTCATTTTTAAAGAGAGATAACAAATATATTTTATTTGTGTTAATAATTTTCAGGTGACATTGTTGAAGGTGTATAAATTATTTTAATTAACCATTTAAGGGGATAATAAATTTCTGACTGTTATGTTTATTGATTTTGTTATTAATTTTGTTTACCAATGGAGATAGAATAATAAAAGGTATTTTATTAATTGTTTAATTTATGAGTTTTCATTGCAAGTCCCATCTCACTGGATCCAGCGCATTTTTGGCTTCTCTAGGCTTTGGCCTAGTTCTAATTAACTTGTGGCCCCTCTTTCCAAAAAAAAAAAAAAAAAAATCTTTTTTTTTAACAGCCTAAGTTAAAGAGGGGTACAACGGGAAGTAATAATAAACAGTTTTTTGTTGTCCTGGATTACACAGATTCTTGCAATTAAATTAATACGAAGAACGCGTTCCTTTATGTAATGATAAACTGTAGAGATAGTCGAGTGTAATTAAGGAGTGGAAGTGTACAGTTTGGAAATTCCATTGAGATAAGGAAGGCTGTAGATTTTTACGTCTCAGCTGTACACAATGACAGAACCAAACACTCAGATATGTTTAAAAAACATTCTGATATGTAACAGCAACAAATTCCGATCCATGTGAACAGTACATATCATTTGCTTGATTTGTATAGTAATGTAATATTACAATATTATTATTATTATTTTTGATTTACGTCGGAAACAATAAACGTATAATTCTTTTTTAAAGCCAGCTGTGTGACTGTAACAGTCGCGAGTTTTTGTTACTATTAGAAACGATATTCATAGGTTGGCTGTCGCTGATAACAACAATTCTCTTCTGACATCTCACAGCGACTCCCTTCACATTGCCTTTCCCCTCTGACCGTAAGCGTTTTGCACATTTCCATGCCCTTAACTTTCAATTTTGCTATATTTCAGTTAAGTTAAATGATTTTGGAAAGTTTATATATAATAATAATATAACCTTATTACATTCTATAACCTTTATAACTTCAACATTAGAATTCAGACCACATATTGAAGTATTAGGTCGGTCTCTCTCTCTCTCTCTCTCTCTCTCTCTCTCTCTCTCTCTCTCTCTCTCTCTCTCTCTCTCTCTCTCTCTCTCTCTCTCTCTCTCTCTCTCTCTCTCACACACACACACACACACACACACACGGCACTTATTCTTAAATTTATCTTGTTTTACAATAATCTACCTATATATATATAATCAGTTTCCTGAAAACACTTCAATGTGTGTGCGTGTATTCCACAAGCTACATCACACAAATTTTATATGCTACAAAATGTATATTTAATCTACTCTGATAAGAAATGTGAATCACACCAGTTGGAAAAACCATCATTTTCTAACATCGATAATTCTGCTGGGCAGACTACATACACCTTTATCCAACTTACGGTACACTGTACTTGCTTGGATAACAAGAATGAATAAAGTATAACTAAACGACATGTAAGCGCAAGAGACAGAAATGATAAACACAGCCCAGCTTGACATCTTGTATAGCTGTCACATTTGCAACCAGTGGTGTATGCAGAAATCAATTGGGGGGGGAGGGGTTTGAACCTTAGCGGTCCATATATTAGCCTACTCTTCTACAACTTATAGTATAAGATAGAGTACATATGCCAGTTAATAGTTAGAATTTATTAGTAGGCGTATTATTTTCAGTACGTTTAACATTTTCTTTATTACAAATGTATTATTCGTAATTGGAGGACTAACCGAAAAATTAAAAAAAATTTATTCAAAAATTTTGTATAAATGTAAAGTGTTTTTAAAGTAACTTTTTTCAATATTACAACAGCATTGTTCAAGATATGAAATTAGAAACATTTAAATTTTCATTTTATTTATCGACTGATATCTGCAAATACAGTGCTGGATTTAACTTAAGTATTAAATAATATTTTTATGAAAAAGGTTTATGTACTTATTTAAGTTTCATAAAAATATTATTTAATACTTAAGTAAAAATTCTTAGGGTTTGCTGGTAGCAGTGGCCGGTGGCCGGTGTGACACCGTCAAATGAGAGCGAGAGAGAAAGAAAACAGGTAGCTTACTGAACATTACACTCAGCGTAATACACAGCTCAATGAACTATAAATTATAACTGAAGTAATAATTGTTATTATAAACTACTTATTTTGTTAGTATTTATATCCCCATCCAAATTGGCCGAAATATGCAATTTTTGTAATTTTAAACGAGAGACTAAGTAAATTAAGGAAATGCATATTACATTTTTAAGGTGGGGGGGTTGAGCGCCCCCTGCATACGCCACTGTTTGGAACCTTTAGAATTATAGCACATGATTATCTCCCCATTTCTCCAAATAAAAACCAATGCCAGTGAAGCCAATTTGTAAATTTAGAGAACATCAAATACTGTAAACACAACAGACGGCTAAAGGAACAGACAATTGAAGACTTTCAGTAGTGTTTCAACCAATGGAAAACATCTCTGTACATAAATCCTTATTCAGACTGTTTCTATCGTAATTGTTTTGTCGCTAGACGTTTCAGTCCCTGGAATCTAGGCTCACCTTCAGAAGCTAAACAACATAGAACTACTTACAATAAAATGTTATAAAAAGATATTAGCAATATATACCTGACTACGGTTAAAAAACTTTTCATAACAACATAAGTCATACAAACATTAGCCACAAGATATAAGAATAGAAATATAAGATTAAACTACAAACTAATGTAAGCTAAGAATACAAATGTAAATAATTTCTATTCTTATATGCTGTGGCTAATGTTTGTATGACTTATTTTGTTATGAAAAGTTTTTTAACCATAGTCAGGTATATATTGCTAATATTTTACTGTAATTTGTTTTATGTTGTTTAGCTTCTGAGGATGATCCAAGATTCCAGGGATCAAAAAGTCAAGTGATATAAAAATTACAATGGAAGCAGGCCGAATAAAGGATTAACCCATAGGGAATCATCCAACGCTTCAAGATCTTATAACTCTGTAGGTGTGTGGTTTCCCAAAGGAGCTACTTTGCAAGCGATAAAATTGTTTTTAATTAAATGCTTTAACTACAGCCAGTCTCATAATGTTTTAGACAAACCTTGTATTAAAACTGTATATTTTACACATCACATACATACCCCATATTGGCAAGTCATCTATGTACATCTGGTACCAGTAATGATTTTTGACTGCATACACGAATGCTTTCAGTTTCTCTTCATTTAACTGAATTTCACAGTACGGCGTCTTCGATATATCCGCTGTAACAAAATCAGAATTTAAATTTATAACATCAATCAACAATAGATTGGTAAACATGCAGGCGCACATGCTAATAAGATACATACGACATTTTACAATTACTCTGATTATCGATCTTGTAGTGGTTATTTCCATTTTATTATTCTGTGCCCACTAACCCGTCTTCCCCATTCCCCCATGGAACATTATGTGTATGAGGGGTTATCCTGAACGTCTTATAGATGTTATAAAGAGCCTGTATTATTGTACAAACGACACTATTGTCTATAAGAGAGGATCTGACAGAGGAGATTTACGTTATGATCAAAAAGTTCATGCTGTTCTTGTTTATTTAAAAATTATGCCTTCATTCATCAACACTTATACTGCCCCCTTCAAAGTAATCTAAGCTGAATGTAACACAATTAACCCAGCTGTTTTGCAGTCTTCAAAATATTTCAAGCATGCACTTTTTGATACAGCCTAGAGCTCGCTTAGCGATTTTCATTTTATGTCTTCAACAATCACAAAATGTTGTCCTTTCATGGAACATATCATTACTGGGAGGAGGAAAGATCATGTTGGGACACATCTGGTGAATACGGCAGTTGCTGTGTCATTATGATGTTTTCTTTTGCCTAGCCTGGAAAATTCTTAACAAGCAATGACATGCGTCCAGGCGCATTGTCGGGCTGCAATTTTTATAAACTATTCTTCCGTAAATATGGGCATTTTCAACAAATGGCTTAAAATGTCTGAATAGTACTCTCTATTTACCACTGCACCCAGCGATAAAATTTCGAAGAACACAAAAACATAATCTTCATCTGACAACCACGATCTTCAACTCATTTACAATCTTTGAAGCTTGTAAACCGTTTGTTCACACACAGCAGTCTCACCAGAAGCCTTCTGAATACGTTTACCAGTACAGAGCAGTTTACCTCACAGTTTACACAAAATTTAATCGACGTTCTTAAATCTTGCATTGTAGAACGACAAAAAATTGCCTAATACATCTCAGGACAATGTAATCAATTAGTTGTGAAATATAAACTATGTATCAAAATGGGCCTTAAATTTGATGCAGTTGTCATTAACATGTGTACCAACATCACATACAAACAGTTTCTTGAATCGGACACTTGTAGCGGTGGAAATTGCAAAATTGCATGAACGTTTTCGTCAAACCTAGTATCTACATTAATCAGGCAGTGCATGACTGTACCATATCTCCAAGATTGTTTAAAATCCATACTTTTGATGGAAATTATGTGAATCTAGAAATAAACATAAATAATAGAAAATACAATGTGTTCACAGACGATGATGTAATCATCCAAAACAATGAATGTGAGCTTCACATCAACGTCACAGTTACAAGTCTGTTCAAATTACAACATGAAATTTCTGTGCAGAAGAGACAAAAACTATGGTTTTGTGGGAAATACCCCTTGCGAAACAAGACTGTATTAGATGATAAGAGTATACAGCAGGTGTTATATTGCCATTATCTTGGTTGTGGTATTGCTTATGACATGGATCATGATATCAGCCAGCTGTCTTTGGGTTTGAACGAGAATCTGCTGTAATAGTGCCAATTGACAAAAACTGTTCAGAATTTGATTGTTTTTCAATAAAGACTAATTAAATTAGCTATCAGAATGTAAATATAATCGCCATAAGTTTAAATAATAAAGATTTAAAAAAATCTTTTTTCTGATGAAAGAGTTGAGACCAAGTTGTTTAAATTTTACATGTTTAAATTTAAGTTTTACATGTGATCAAAATATAGTACTACGAATATATGTCAAATCCGCATAGACGGAGCTCAAAATGTAAGTACTATTTGGTTAAAAGATAAATTTGCTACAATTTTTTACAAAATAATCCTAAAAACGGAGGTGCTGAAAGTGTTAAATGCTGCATATAAAGAGACTGACTACAATGAAGACATAAGCAGTAGAGAAAGAATTGCAAAAATTTGTAATATCCAAGATTTATTGCAGAAAACAAAGAGAGAAGGACTGATCATCCTAACAGGATGCTAAATGGCAGATTGCCTAAGGAAGTTGGCAATACAAGCCTATTAAACAAAGAAGTATAGAAAGACCTAGGAAGCGTTGGTGAAGTGAATGTACTTCCTTTGGGACTGGAACTGGTGATTTGCCTATTCCCTGATGGAAGACGAAGGCGACAAAAACTGAACTTTATAATTATTTTACATTAAAGCAGGGTTGTCCACAGTGGAGGTTGTGATGAAAGCTGAATCAGTGAATTTTGTTTTTTTTTTGGGGGGGGGGTTGACAAAAAACTTTGGGAAAGTGCAAAAAATTATAACTATGTTGCAATAAAAAAATTGAATATTTATAAAAGTTCATGGTGTGTTAGTGAATAAAAAGCTGTGAATGACCTAATGTTAGCGAAAGAGCTATGAATCGAGTTGAAATAATAAAAAACAGGCTCATGTCTGCAACGGGAGACACATGGCTTTCGAAACTTATGGTTCCAGCTACAGAGAATGACTTATCAGATTTACACAACACACTCCACTGACTTGTCAAGAATCACTACACGGTAATACAAACAATGGAAATAATCAAATAATGTGAACTGACATCGTGCCCTGTTGTGCACTGGCCAGAATGATAACACCGCACTCTGTATGCTGCATTTCTGGCATACATATCGTGAATTTCTTACAGTTGACCTGATAAATTCCAGTTGATTGGAAATTCCAGATAAAGATTCAGCTATACAATGTCTACAGGAGAAATGTAAGAAATATATTTTACATAACTCAAGAATTTGTGTGAACGGCCATGATGAATGAAATGGGTTGAGGGTAATAGAAGTCACTGCAACCTTCACTGGTTGTAAAACCAGGAAAAGGTTATTTTATTATACTGTTCACTGTGTTATATAGGTTTGTGATTTCTCTAAGTGTTATAAATGTATGTGGCTACCTCCAGTGGACTGAGAGACATTTTTATGCAGACAGATGTTTTCATGGAGAGTATGCTCACAGACACTAATGATAATAGAGAAATGTAGATACTGGTATTTCAAGACAGTTGCTTGACTTACTAAAAGCGACCGCTGAGGCCTCGTCGTTTTCTTACATCTATTTATTATCTATCTACGTATTAAATCTATTTTAATATTATTTATTTTTAGTTTTTTCTAATTTACTTCTTTTTAGCTAAATTTATTAACTACTAATTACTGTACATTCAATTTAAACATTGCGGGCAAAAATAATGAATAGCCGCAAACAAATTATTAAACAATTCTTCTGCAGAAAAAAACATATTTCTCCAAATATATTCAATTAAATACGTTTTAAATGTACTAACAGACATTCTGCCAACTCTTCTCCGCATATCACCTTTAATTTTGGACCAGCAGCTCTCAATCGTTTGTATGTGAGCAGGAGAGTTGCGAGGACGTACAAAATTAAGCGAATTGTTCATAGACAAATGTGTATACCCATATTGTTGGAGCGAGTTGTAGCCACGCCACATGTCTGTAACTATAGTGGTTCCTCGTTCTATATTATCTAAAATTACACGATTAGTGTGTTTACATCGCGTTTATCCATCACCTTTAGCAAGCACTTTTTTGTTCTCCTACAAATACCCCCAAGTACCCACCGAGTTTTGGTTATTTGGGCCCTGTTACACTTCCTTCTACTGAATGCACTTTTATCAATTTCAATATCTCCTGGGCAGCCAATTTCTGAGCTGTTCTCCATCAGCCAGAGAGTAAGGATCTCCCTGAACTCGTTTATCAATTTTTGCGTAGTTTTCTTATTTATGTCGATCTCTCTTGAAATCACTGAAATTGGATATTTTAAAATCCAAGCGACTACCCACTGAAAATGTATCTGAAACCACTTTATGGATGGGCAGAACACTAACCAATGAATATACTACAAATGTCTCTTAAACCGCTAGAAGTAGCCACATACATTTATAACCGTTGGAAATCCCAGCAAATCCTATAACAATAGACATGTCAGTGACAAATGTTGACAGTGGTCACTTTAAAACCTTTTACTAGTTTTACAACGTTACGACGGTCTACTCGATCGTAATTGGTACAGTGGAAAACAAAATACAAGACACCAATTAAGTCACTAATCACCAGCTTTAATTTTCACAGTTAAACAGTTCGTAATTAACAACACAGTCTCTACAACAAATCAAATAAAAATTGTTCACACACAATAAAATGTTTACTAATATAAAACACAATTGTATTACAATTATACCGCCGATTATAAAACAACACTTTACTAATAACCACTTGAACGCGCACAGAATAACTCTCGAACCGCTCTGTAAATATATCGCACTAATACTGACTTAAGGCCGCTGCCGCCATGTATTTATACCTGCGATCACATACCAGAATGTTCCTAATTGTGTCTTACCCCTCGTGTGAACTACGTAATTAACTGCGGCCTTGACACAGTCTGCACTGTGTCAAGGCCGCAGTTAATTACGTAGTTCACACGAGGGGTAAGACACAATTAGGAACATTCTGGTATGTGATCGCAGGTATAAATACATGGCGGCAGCGGCCTTAAGTCAGTATTAGTGCGATATATTTACAGAGCGGTTCGAGAGTTATTCTGTGCGCGTTCAAGTGGTTATTAGTAAAGTGTTGTTTTATAATCGGCGGTATAATTGTAATACAATTGTGTTTTATATTAGTAAACATTTTATTGTGTGTGAACAATTTTTATTTGATTTGTTGTAGAGACTGTGTTGTTAATTACGAACTGTTTAACTGTGAAAATTAAAGCTGGTGATTAGTGACTTAATTGGTGTCTTGTATTTTGTTTTCCACTGTACCAATTACGATCGAGTAGACCGTCGTAACGTTGTAAAACTAGTAAAAGGTTTTAAAGTGACCACTGTCAACATTTGTCACTGACATGTCTATTGTTATAGGATTTGCTGGGATTTCCAACGGTTATAAATGTATGTGGCTACTTCTAGCGGTTTAAGAGACATTTGTAGTATATTCATTGGTTAGTGTTCTGCCCATCCATAAAGTGGTTTCAGATACATTTTCAGTGGGTAGTCGCTTGGATTTTAAAATATCCAATTTCAGTGATTTCAAGAGAGATCGACATAAATAAGAAAACTACGCAAAAATTGATAAACGAGTTCAGGGAGATCCTTACTCTCTGGCTGATGGAGAACAGCTCAGAAATTGGCTGCCCAGGAGATATTGAAATTGATAAAAGTGCATTCAGTAGAAGGAAGTGTAACAGGGCCCAAATAACCAAAACTCGGTGGGTACTTGGGGGTATTTGTAGGAGAACAAAAAAGTGCTTGCTAAAGGTGATGGATAAACGCGATGTAAACACACTAATCGTGTAATTTTAGATAATATAGAACGAGGAACCACTATAGTTACAGACATGTGGCGTGGCTACAACTCGCTCCAACAATATGGGTATACACATTTGTCTATGAACAATTCGCTTAATTTTGTACGTCCTCGCAACTCTCCTGCTCACATACAAACGATTGAGAGCTGCTGGTCCAAAATTAAAGGTGATATGCGGAGAAGAGTTGGCAGAATGTCTGTTAGTACATTTAAAACGTATTTAATTGAATATATTTGGAGAAATATGTTTTTTTCTGCAGAAGAATTGTTTAATAATTTGTTTGCGGCTATTCATTATTTTTGCCCGCAATGTTTAAATTGAATGTACAGTAATTAGTAGTTAATAAATTTAGCTAAAAAGAAGTAAATTAGAAAAAACTAAAAATAAATAATATTAAAATAGATTTAATACGTAGATAGATAATAAATAGATGTAAGAAAACGACGAGGCCTCAGCGGTCGCTTTTAGTAAGTCAAGCAACTGTCTTGAAATACCAGTATCTACATTTCTCTATTATCATTAGTGTCTGTGAGCATACTCTCCATGAAAACATCTGTCTGCATAAAAATGTCTCTCAGTCCACTGGAGGTAGCCACATACATTTATAACACTTAGAGAAATCACAAACCTATATAACACAGTGAACAGTATAATAAAATAACCTTTTCCTGGTTTTACAACCAGTGAAGGTTGCAGTGACTTCTATTACCCTCAACCCATTTCATTCATCATGGCCGTTCACACAAATTCTTGAGTTATGTAAAATATATTTCTTACATTTCTCCTGTAGACATTGTATAGCTGAATCTTTATCTGGAATTTCCAATCAACTGGAATTTATCAGGTCAACTGTAAGAAATTCACGATATGTATGCCAGAAATGCAGCATACAGAGTGCGGTGTTATCATTCTGGCCAGTGCACAACAGGGCACGATGTCAGTTCACATTATTTGATTATTTCCATTGTTTGTATTACCGTGTAGTGATTCTTGACAAGTCAGTGGAGTGTGTTGTGTAAATCTGATAAGTCATTCTCTGTAGCTGGAACCATAAGTTTCGAAAGCCATGTGTCTCCCGTTGCAGACATGAGCCTGTTTTTTATTATTTCAACTCGATTCATAGCTCTTTCGCTAACATTAGGTCATTCACAGCTTTTTATTCACTAACACACCATGAACTTTTATAAATATTCAATTTTTTTATTGCAACATAGTTATAATTTTTTGCACTTTCCCAAAGTTTTTTGTCAACCCCCCCCCCCAAAAAAAAAACAAAATTCACTGATTCAGCTTTCATCACAACCTCCACTGTGGACAACCCTGCTTTAATGTAAAATAATTATAAAGTTCAGTTTTTGTCGCCTTCGTCTTCCATCAGGGAATAGGCAAATCACCAGTTCCAGTCCCAAAGGAAGTACATTCACTTCACCAACGCTTCCTAGGTCTTTCTATACTTCTTTGTTTAATAGGCTTGTATTGCCAACTTCCTTAGGCAATCTGCCATTTAGCATCCTGTTAGGATGATCAGTCCTTCTCTCTTTGTTTTCTGCAATAAATCTTGGATATTACAAATTTTTGCAATTCTTTCTCTACTGCTTATGTCTTCATTGTAGTCAGTCTCTTTATATGCAGCATTTAACACTTTCAGCACCTCCGTTTTTAGGATTATTTTGTAAAAAATTGTAGCAAATTTATCTTTTAACCAAATAGTACTTACATTTTGAGCTCCGTCTATGCGGATTTGACATATATTCGTAGTACTATATTTTGATCACATTGAATATTTAATTAAAACATGAACTGCCTTATCTTAACATTTGATTATACATATATCCTAAGCAATATAACTCAATAATGCTAAACAATAATACAATCAGAATTAATACAAACATCAATTTGATGTCAGGCACCAAAAACATTTTTTTTTTCTACTACCCCCCTTTTAACCCCTTAACCCCTGATACCCGTTACATATGCATGTGTTCTGCGCTAGGCTTCTTGGCCTTCGCAGACCTCAATCTAGCCGTAATCACATCTCCCTCATGACCTGTAACTGGGTCACCGCCCATCCACACTCACTATTACCCCCCCTAGACTGTAGCGTCTAGTTGCTTTCACAAGAACTGATGCGGAAAGGGGTGGACATTTTTTCCTTTTATTCCACCCCCATCCTTGCTTCGGCGTTACAATAAATTCGGTATTACACCCACTACTTTTTATTTATACGCCCCTAATGGACTACCACCCCTATCTGGGTGTAATAGCCCTGTTCCAAAATTTGGTAGATTCCCCCAAAAAATAACCCCCCTACTAAATCTAAGAAACCACCGGGTTAACAAAATAAAACAAACCACAAGCTGGTTATATCAAGTAAAATTTATGATATGCCACAATTAACTACTTTCACGGTCATGATCCGGTGAGGTCATGGCCGCACTTAGGTGGAGAATCTACAGTTAAAACATCTTAGGTTCCCACACATTATCTTAGCCTGAACATTTTTATTATATCCATACAAAATTTCCTTCAGTTTTCAGTTTTAAATGAATATTTTAACCATTATTTACATCAATTAGCATTTACTTTATAATTCCAGTTTGTCATCTGAAAATAGAGTTAATTTCATTATTACAAGTTCATTATTAAAATCATCCTTTCAATTAATTTAATTACTAGATTAATTTAATTTTATTATCTCAAGACTCTAAATTATGGTAAGTACCTCATTATTTCAATCTCATTTGTTCGAAACAACTTTATTTATTTAAATAACATTTTACCAAGGGGCCTACAAAAATATTACCTACATTCCATCACATCAGATGTTTCTTTTTATTTCATAATAGGATTTTCCTACTGGCCATGATTCAGCAGACTACAACCTTTTTTGTTATTGTCAACTCAACATGGCTATAGACATTAGTCACAACATACAGCATACCTGTTTACATAAACAGTTGTCTGCCAGACTGGTGTTATAAGCACTCTCAGTTTCAACATTCATAGTTTCGTCATATACTGACATATATACTTCCTACAAATTTTTTGTTTCTATAAATCTTTTAATGCTAACATATTTGTCAAAGTCTATTTATTACAGTTCAAACCAAATATAATTCTAATTCACCTTTTTAGTTATTATTACTTTTTTAATTACAGTTTTGATTGAATACCATTATCTCAATTCATTTATATTATTGAATCAAAATCTTTCACACCTGTAAACATTTTATTTTATCTGATTGGTATTATGAACTTTATACTTACAATACATTATCCACCTATTGACCTGAACACAAAATACACACACACACACACACACACACACACATACACACACACACACACACACACACACACCACTATCTCCACGTAACCTCTGAAACATTTAACAACAATGTTATTTCATATCAAACAATTTAACATTTATTTATTAATATCAAATCTCATAAAACAATTTAACTCCATTAGAAAATTCAATTATACAACCTTTAAATTAATCAGAATATTTAAACCTCTCAAATTATTTAATTAAATAAATTATTGAAAACACAACATTGTAATTACTTTCACCCATTGCAATAACTACAACTCATTCATTATCTTCTTCCAAATTATTTTTGTTATTTATTTAAGCTGCAAAATATTAATATTATTATTATCACAAGAATTTCTACTACCTACATACCTTGTTTATCTAACATTTTATAATACATACAATTAATTTCACTAAACATGTATTTACAATTCTTCAGCAATAATTATTCAGTTATATCACACTTCATTGTCCAAGGTTGCGAGGTCTGAACCATAAAACAATATATTTAAAATTGTCCATTTATGAATTTCAGCCTCCATCGTCAAAAATTAGTCGGGGTTTCAATTTTAAATTTTGTTTGCATTCCACATACGGTTATCTTGTGTATAATAACGGTAAACTTTTAGTTCATTCATTTTACCATAATAATCATATACCAAGTCAACATTATTTATTTCTGTCCAGTCTCCATTAGTGGTTATATTCATTATCAAGTCAATTATTTTCTCATTCATTACAACATAAGGTAAATTATTATTCTTTAAACATGTATCATCAAAACAATTCTCACTCTCTATTTTAACAGGTAAGTACTTCAAATCATTTAACATCTCTTTCAACTCATTATAATTTCTCTTTAGTTTATATAATTCTATCTCTTTATCAACACACAACTCTCCATCTAAATCTTTCTCATCATAACACCATATCATACTTTCAACATCATTCCACACGGAGGGTACTAATTTATACAAAAAAGGGATATAACTCAAATCTTTCACTAATAAGGGTCTCTTGCCCTTCAATAATAACATTTTTGAACACCTTGGTTCATCACAAATAAGGGGAAAATTTACCCTGTGCCCTACATATTCATCTACTCTTTCTTTCCATTCTTTTTCTAATTCATCAACACTAATTACTACCTCGTTACAACATATCACTTTCTCTCTCTCACTCACTGTTTCACTATCTATTTTCAACGTTTCACTCTCTGATACCACCCTTTCAATCACATTACCACTTTCAATATCATTGTTAACATTTGTTACCTTACTCTCTACTACCACATTTTTAATTATGTTCTCATTTTCGACATTATTGTCATCATTTGTTAATTTTTTATTATCATTATTATTTTTACTTTTACTCTGTTCTCCCACTGACTCTACTATTCTCTCAATATCTTGTTTAAATTCGTTACAACTATATTCGCATTTCATTTTTACTTCATCAATGTCAAATTTAAGTACATCAAATTTACAATTAAATTCACTTTTAATTTCGGTCTTAATTTCATTTAATTTTATGTCATTATTGTCAAAACGACTATTTAATTCGTTGAATTTATTATTCTGTATACCTAGTTTCTCATTGACACTACTTTTAAATTCTTGAATTTCGTTTTTCTGTTCATCAAATTTCCCGTTAAAACTACTCAAGTTATCAGATATTGTTTTCATGAAATTAAACATATCTTCCATTGACAACTCTTTAATTCGTGTTGTCGGAGTAGATTGTGCTGCTACATTTCTATCAACGAAGCTGACTTCGTTATTACTACTTGTTAACATTGACTCTGTTTGGATACCTGAGTCGGTATTTATTCGACTTTCTGTCTGACTGTCAGAGAAGCTGACTTCATTATTGTCTGCCATTTTTATATTGTAAATTTACTACTTTTATTTTATTATACTATATTTTAACACTTCTTATCTTACATACCTTAAGTATTCCTTAATTATTACTTACGTATAACCTCACTTTTCGTACTTTTTTTACGTACTCCTAACCCACGCTTATTTTCACATTTAGGTGCGGTTTATTCAAAATTACATTTATAAACTCGAGTCGCTGTTCGGGCGCCATTGAGAAGCTAGTGATTTATTATAAAAAAATCATTAAAAATAATAGACACTCCTCACAACTCTTACCTTTCTCGGGTCCAAAGTTCTTAGCACGAAGTCGTGAAGAATAAGCGTGACTTAGGTTAACATTATTCAAGAACTCATACTCTCAATGTATTCAGAAATAGCTGTATTTATTTACTCATTCTTTGACATTAAATTTTATTGTTGTACTCTTTCATTTAATCACAAAAACTAACATTGATCTTTTTTATCATTTTCAAAAAAAAAGTATATCCACCAAACATAGTAGTTTATCTATTCTGATATACTGTGAAGATTCATTATTTTTGAATTGTCTTTCTCCGAGAGTTATTTTCCAAACAATATAAATAAATGCTACATATTTTCTAATATTATTCTTTGCTAAAAAAAACTATAAAGTTCTTAAAGTATTACTTAAATTCTATTTTTTGAGACGACCCAGCAATGCCCACACTCGACACTCACACAATTTTTAGTTCCCCATTTCAATTATTTACAACCCCTTTAAAAATGACAATTATATTGATCGAGGATTACCCAACCAGCGTCGTTCCTCTCGTCATCATGCGTCGCGTTGTACGTATATGTCCGAAAGTTTGTCTTTTTCCCTTCACCACATTTTATTTTAGATTCGTTCACTTCACTGGTTCAGTTCTGATTTACCGCTTCACTTTTTACACAATTGTTACGGGGTCTCACTGGTTAGGTCGGTCGACACTAGTTACGCTCAAGTAAAATGTTTATATGACCGCGCGCTCTATTGTTTGTACTTTTAGTATTGATTATGCTTTAAAAGATAGGCCGACTCTTTATAACGACCTATCTTGCACCCGAGGCCACTGGTTTTAAATTCACAACTTTATGCTGCTTCCTGCTGCTGGCTAAGGTTACAACTGGTGACAGACTGCAGACTGTGATTCACAGAAAACCTGCTGCTGGGGTGGTTACGCAATACGTCTGTGCAATTGTTTTGGCTGACTGTGTACATTGCTGTACTGGGGGCTCCTCACAGGTGAAGTCTGGCAATTTGAAACGTGATTGAATGGATGATTTGAACTAATATAAAATTAAACTGGGGTAGCTCACATATATGAAGTGAATTGTGCAATTTTACTTAGATCAGAGTCAAAATTAATAAAAAATAAAAAACCTAATTCGCCCCATTACAATACCCCCCCAATGAGAAGTCTTCTGTCGAAACAGAAGAAATCTCATTGCTAAACCCCTAAGAGGACCGGTGAGGATGTGGTGCCAACAACCCCCATTGATCTTATACATCATGGGTAAACAACCCCCTGGCTCGGTGACTATGGACGCATCTGAACGAGATCACTGGACTTCTCTGTTCGAGATCCCAACACCGAAAAATCGAACAGACACGCCCCACAGCGCACCTCCCCTTCTATCATGCCACCCCAACATCCAAATCCCTGGCTACTATTATGCCAGATCCTCAACCGATATGTTCGCCTTACATACAAACTGGGTCGCCTTTGGCAAATACTGGGCGCATGCATACACCTATAATATTTTCTAAACAAACTCATCATTTGAAATTTAAGTTCAAAATCAGATTGTATCAAAACAAAACAAAAATCTCTTATCTGAATGGATTAAATCTCTTTGTTATTATTACTGAAAAGAAAAAAAACAAATAAATTGAATATTTAATTAAAACATGAACTGCCTTATCTTAACATTTGATTATACATATATCCTAAGCAATATAACTCAATAATGCTAAACAATAATACAATCAGAATTAATACAAACATCAATTTGATGTCAGGCACCAAAAACATTTTTTTTTTTTTCTACTACCCCCCTTTTAACCCCTTAACCCCTGATACCCGTTACATATGCATGTGTTCTGCGCTAGGCTTCTTGGCCTTCGCAGACCTCAATCTAGCCGTAATCACATCTCCCTCATGACCTGTAACTGGGTCACCGCCCATCCACACTCACTATTACCCCCCCTAGACTGTAGCGTCTAGTTGCTTTCACAAGAACTGATGCGGAAAGGGGTGGACATTTTTTCCTTTTATTCCACCCCCATCCTTGCTTCGGCGTTACAATAAATTCGGTATTACACCCACTACTTTTTATTTATACGCCCCTAATGGACTACCACCCCTATCTGGGTGTAATAGCCCTGTTCCAAAATTTGGTAGATTCCCCAAAAAATAACCCCCCTACTAAATCTAAGAAACCACCGGGTTAACAAAATAAAACAAACCACAAGCTGGTTATATCAAGTAAAATTTATGATTTGCCACAATTAACTACTTTCACGGTCATGATCCGGTGAGGTCATGGCCGCACTTAGGTGGAGAATCTACAGTTAAAACATCTTAGGTTCCCACACATTATCTTAGCCTGAACATTTTTATTATATCCATACAAAATTTCCTTCAGTTTTCAGTTTTAAATGAATATTTTAACCATTATTTACATCAATTAGCATTTACTTTATAATTCCAGTTTGTCATCTGAAAATAGAGTTAATTTCATTATTACAAGTTCATTATTAAAATCATCCTTTCAATTAATTTAATTACTAGATTAATTTAATTTTATTATCTCAATACTCTAAATTATGGTAAGTACCTCATTATTTCAATCTCATTTGTTCGAAACAACTTTATTTATTTAAATAACATTTTACCAAGGGGCCTACAAAAATATTACCTACATTCCATCACATCAGATGTTTCTTTTTATTTCATAATAGGATTTTCCTACTGGCCATGATGCAGCAGACTACAACCTTTTTTGTTATTGTCAACTCAACATGGCTATAGACATTAGTCACAACATACAGCATACCTGTTTACATAAACAGTTGTCTGCCAGACTGGTGTTATAAGCACTCTCAGTTTCAACATTCATAGTTTCGTCATATACTGACATATATACTTCCTACAAATTTTTTGTTTCTATAAATCTTTTAATGCTAACATATTTGTCAAAGTCTATTTATTACAGTTCAAACCAAATATAATTCTAATTCACCTTTTTAGTTATTATTACTTTTTTAATTACAGTTTTGATTGAATACCATTATCTCAATTCATTTATATTATTGAATCAAAATCTTTCACACCTGTAAACATTTTATTTTATCTGATTGGTATTATGAACTTTATACTTACAATACATTATCCACCTATTGACCTGAACACAAAATACACACCACACACACACACACACACACATACACACACACACACACACACACCACTATCTCCACGTAACCTCTGAAACATTTAACAACAATGTTATTTCATATCAAACAATTTAACATTTATTTATTAATATCAAATCTCATAAAACAATTTAACTCCATTAGAAAATTCAATTATACAACCTTCGAAGGTTGTATAATTGAATTTTCTAATGGAGTTAAATTGTTTTATGAGATTTGATATTAATAAATAAATGTTAAATTGTTTGATATGAAATAACATTGTTGTTAAATGTTTCAGAGGTTACGTGGAGATAGTGGTGTGTGTGTGTGTGTGTGTGTGTATGTGTGTGTGTGTGTGTGTGTGGTGTGTATTTTGTGTTCAGGTCAATAGGTGGATAATGTATTGTAAGTATAAAGTTCATAATACCAATCAGATAAAATAAAATGTTTACAGGTGTGAAAGATTTTGATTCAATAATATAAATGAATTGAGATAATGGTATTCAATCAAAACTGTAATTAAAAAAGTAATAATAACTAAAAAGGTGAATTAGAATTATATTTGGTTTGAACTGTAATAAATAGACTTTGACAAATATGTTAGCATTAAAAGATTTATAGAAACAAAAAATTTGTAGGAAGTATATATGTCAGTATATGACGAAACTATGAATGTTGAAACTGAGAGTGCTTATAACACCAGTCTGGCAGACAACTGTTTATGTAAACAGGTATGCTGTATGTTGTGACTAATGTCTATAGCCATGTTGAGTTGACAATAACAAAAAAGGTTGTAGTCTGCTGCATCATGGCCAGTAGGAAAATCCTATTATGAAATAAAAAGAAACATCTGATGTGATGGAATGTAGGTAATATTTTTGTAGGCCCCTTGGTAAAATGTTATTTAAATAAATAAAGTTGTTTCGAACAAATGAGATTGAAATAATGAGGTACTTACCATAATTTAGAGTCTTGAGATAATAAAATTAAATTAATCTAGTAATTAAATTAATTGAAAGGATGATTTTAATAATGAACTTGTAATAATGAAATTAACTCTATTTTCAGATGACAAACTGGAATTATAAAGTAAATGCTAATTGATGTAAATAATGGTTAAAATATTCATTTAAAACTGAAAACTGAAGGAAATTTTGTATGGATATAATAAAAATGTTCAGGCTAAGATAATGTGTGGGAACCTAAGATGTTTTAACTGTAGATTCTCCACCTAAGTGCGGCCATGACCTCACCGGATCATGACCGTGAAAGTAGTTAATTGTGGCAAATCATAAATTTTACTTGATATAACCAGCTTGTGGTTTGTTTTATTTTGTTAACCCGGTGGTTTCTTAGATTTAGTAGGGGGGTTATTTTTTGGGGAATCTACCAAATTTTGGAACAGGGCTATTACACCCAGATAGGGGTGGTAGTCCATTAGGGGCGTATAAATAAAAAGTAGTGGGTGTAATACCGAATTTATTGTAACGCCGAAGCAAGGATGGGGGTGGAATAAAAGGAAAAAATGTCCACCCCTTTCCGCATCAGTTCTTGTGAAAGCAACTAGACGCTACAGTCTAGGGGGGGTAATAGTGAGTGTGGATGGGCGGTGACCCAGTTACAGGTCATGAGGGAGATGTGATTACGGCTAGATTGAGGTCTGCGAAGGCCAAGAAGCCTAGCGCAGAACACATGCATATGTAACGGGTATCAGGGGTTAAGGGGTTAAAAGGGGGGTAGTAGAAAAAAAAAAAAATGTTTTTGGTGCCTGACATCAAATTGATGTTTGTATTAATTCTGATTGTATTATTGTTTAGCATTATTGAGTTATATTGCTTAGGATATATGTATAATCAAATGTTAAGATAAGGCAGTTCATGTTTTAATTAAATATTCAATTTATTTGTTTTTTTTCTTTTCAGTAATAATAACAAAGAGATTTAATCCATTCAGATAAGAGATTTTTGTTTTGTTTTGATACAATCTGATTTTGAACTTAAATTTCAAATGATGAGTTTGTTTAGAAAATATTATAGGTGTATGCATGCGCCCAGTATTTGCCAAAGGCGACCCAGTTTGTATGTAAGGCGAACATATCGGTTGAGGATCTGGCATAATAGTAGCCAGGGATTTGGATGTTGGGGTGGCATGATAGAAGGGGAGGTGCGCTGTGGGGCGTGTCTGTTCGATTTTTCGGTGTTGGGATCTCGAACAGAGAAGTCCAGTGATCTCGTTCAGATGCGTCCATAGTCACCGAGCCAGGGGGTTGTTTACCCATGATGTATAAGATCAATGGGGGTTGTTGGCACCACATCCTCACCGGTCCTCTTAGGGGTTTAGCAATGAGATTTCTTCTGTTTCGACAGAAGACTTCTCATTGGGGGGGTATTGTAATGGGGCGAATTAGGTTTTTTATTTTTTATTAATTTTGACTCTGATCTAAGTAAAATTGCACAATTCACTTCATATATGTGAGCTACCCCAGTTTAATTTTATATTAGTTCAAATCATCCATTCAATCACGTTTCAAATTGCCAGACTTCACCTGTGAGGAGCCCCCAGTACAGCAATGTACACAGTCAGCCAAAACAATTGCACAGACGTATTGCGTAACCACCCCAGCAGCAGGTTTTCTGTGAATCACAGTCTGCAGTCTGTCACCAGTTGTAACCTTAGCCAGCAGCAGGAAGCAGCATAAAGTTGTGAATTTAAAACCAGTGGCCTCGGGTGCAAGATAGGTCGTTATAAAGAGTCGGCCTATCTTTTAAAGCATAATCAATACTAAAAGTACAAACAATAGAGCGCGCGGTCATATAAACATTTTACTTGAGCGTAACTAGTGTCGACCGACCTAACCAGTGAGACCCCGTAACAATTGTGTAAAAAGTGAAGCGGTAAATCAGAACTGAACCAGTGAAGTGAACGAATCTAAAATAAAATGTGGTGAAGGGAAAAAGACAAACTTTCGGACATATACGTACAACGCGACGCATGATGACGAGAGGAACGACGCTGGTTGGGTAATCCTCGATCAATATAATTGTCATTTTTAAAGGGGTTGTAAATAATTGAAATGGGGAACTAAAAATTGTGTGAGTGTCGAGTGTGGGCATTGCTGGGTCGTCTCAAAAAATAGAATTTAAGTAATACTTTAAGAACTTTATAGTTTTTTTTAGCAAAGAATAATATTAGAAAATATGTAGCATTTATTTATATTGTTTGGAAAATAACTCTCGGAGAAAGACAATTCAAAAATAATGAATCTTCACAGTATATCAGAATAGATAAACTACTATGTTTGGTGGATATACTTTTTTTTTGAAAATGATAAAAAAGATCAATGTTAGTTTTTGTGATTAAATGAAAGAGTACAACAATAAAATTTAATGTCAAAGAATGAGTAAATAAATACAGCTATTTCTGAATACATTGAGAGTATGAGTTCTTGAATAATGTTAACCTAAGTCACGCTTATTCTTCACGACTTCGTGCTAAGAACTTTGGACCCGAGAAAGGTAAGAGTTGTGAGGAGTGTCTATTATTTTTAATGATTTTTTTATAATAAATCACTAGCTTCTCAATGGCGCCCGAACAGCGACTCGAGTTTATAAATGTAATTTTGAATAAACCGCACCTAAATGTGAAAATAAGCGTGGGTTAGGAGTACGTAAAAAAAGTACGAAAAGTGAGGTTATACGTAAGTAATAATTAAGGAATACTTAAGGTATGTAAGATAAGAAGTGTTAAAATATAGTATAATAAAATAAAAGTAGTAAATTTACAATATAAAAATGGCAGACAATAATGAAGTCAGCTTCTCTGACAGTCAGACAGAAAGTCGAATAAATACCGACTCAGGTATCCAAACAGAGTCAATGTTAACAAGTAGTAATAACGAAGTCAGCTTCGTTGATAGAAATGTAGCAGCACAATCTACTCCGACAACACGAATTAAAGAGTTGTCAATGGAAGATATGTTTAATTTCATGAAAACAATATCTGATAACTTGAGTAGTTTTAACGGGAAATTTGATGAACAGAAAAACGAAATTCAAGAATTTAAAAGTAGTGTCAATGAGAAACTAGGTATACAGAATAATAAATTCAACGAATTAAATAGTCGTTTTGACAATAATGACATAAAATTAAATGAAATTAAGACCGAAATTAAAAGTGAATTTAATTGTAAATTTGATGTACTTAAATTTGACATTGATGAAGTAAAAATGAAATGCGAATATAGTTGTAACGAATTTAAACAAGATATTGAGAGAATAGTAGAGTCAGTGGGAGAACAGAGTAAAAGTAAAAATAATAATGATAATAAAAAATTAACAAATGATGACAATAATGTCGAAAATGAGAACATAATTAAAAATGTGGTAGTAGAGAGTAAGGTAACAAATGTTAACAATGATATTGAAAGTGGTAATGTGATTGAAAGGGTGGTATCAGAGAGTGAAACGTTGAAAATAGATAGTGAAACAGTGAGTGAGAGAGAGAAAGTGATATGTTGTAACGAGGTAGTAATTAGTGTTGATGAATTAGAAAAAGAATGGAAAGAAAGAGTAGATGAATATGTAGGGCACAGGGTAAATTTTCCCCTTATTTGTGATGAACCAAGGTGTTCAAAAATGTTATTATTGAAGGGCAAGAGACCCTTATTAGTGAAAGATTTGAGTTATATCCCTTTTTTGTATAAATTAGTACCCTCCGTGTGGAATGATGTTGAAAGTATGATATGGTGTTATGATGAGAAAGATTTAGATGGAGAGTTGTGTGTTGATAAAGAGATAGAATTATATAAACTAAAGAGAAATTATAATGAGTTGAAAGAGATGTTAAATGATTTGAAGTACTTACCTGTTAAAATAGAGAGTGAGAATTGTTTTGATGATACATGTTTAAAGAATAATAATTTACCTTATGTTGTAATGAATGAGAAAATAATTGACTTGATAATGAATATAACCACTAATGGAGACTGGACAGAAATAAATAATGTTGACTTGGTATATGATTATTATGGTAAAATGAATGAACTAAAAGTTTACCGTTATTATACACAAGATAACCGTATGTGGAATGCAAACAAAATTTAAAATTGAAACCCCGACTAATTTTTGACGATGGAGGCTGAAATTCATAAATGGACAATTTTAAATATATTGTTTTATGGTTCAGACCTCGCAACCTTGGACAATGAAGTGTGATATAACTGAATAATTATTGCTGAAGAATTGTAAATACATGTTTAGTGAAATTAATTGTATGTATTATAAAATGTTAGATAAACAAGGTATGTAGGTAGTAGAAATTCTTGTGATAATAATAATATTAATATTTTGCAGCTTAAATAAATAACAAAAATAATTTGGAAGAAGATAATGAATGAGTTGTAGTTATTGCAATGGGTGAAAGTAATTACAATGTTGTGTTTTCAATAATTTATTTAATTAAATAATTTGAGAGGTTTAAATATTCTGATTAATTTAAAGGTTGTATAATTGAATTTTCTAATGGAGTTAAATTGTTTTATGAGATTTGATATTAATAAATAAATGTTAAATTGTTTGATATGAAATAACATTGTTGTTAAATGTTTCAGAGGTTACGTGGAGATAGTGGTGTGTGTGTGTGTGTGTGTGTGTGTGTGTGTGTGTATGTGTGTGTGTGTGTGTATTTTGTGTTCAGGTCAATAGGTGGATAATGTATTGTAAGTATAAAGTTCATAATACCAATCAGATAAAATAAAATGTTTACAGGTGTGAAAGATTTTGATTCAATAATATAAATGAATTGAGATAATGGTATTCAATCAAAACTGTAATTAAAAAAGTAATAATAACTAAAAAGGTGAATTAGAATTATATTTGGTTTGAACTGTAATAAATAGACTTTGACAAATATGTTAGCATTAAAAGATTTATAGAAACAAAAAATTTGTAGGAAGTATATATGTCAATATATGACGAAACTATGAATGTTGAAACTGAGAGTGCTTATAACACCAGTCTGGCAGACAACTGTTTATGTAAACAGGTATGCTGTATGTTGTGACTAATGTCTATAGCCATGTTGAGTTGACAATAACAAAAAAGGTTGTAGTCTGCTGAATCATGGCCAGTAGGAAAATCCTATTATGAAATAAAAAGAAACATCTGATGTGATGGAATGTAGGTAATATTTTTGTAGGCCCCTTGGTAAAATGTTATTTAAATAAATAAAGTTGTTTCGAACAAATGAGATTGAAATAATGAGGTACTTACCATAATTTAGAGTATTGAGATAATAAAATTAAATTAATCTAGTAATTAAATTAATTGAAAGGATGATTTTAATAATGAACTTGTAATAATGAAATTAACTCTATTTTCAGATGACAAACTGGAATTATAAAGTAAATGCTAATTGATGTAAATAATGGTTAAAATATTCATTTAAAACTGAAAACTGAAGGAAATTTTGTATGGATATAATAAAAATGTTCAGGCTAAGATAATGTGTGGGAACCTAAGATGTTTTAACTGTAGATTCTCCACCTAAGTGCGGCCATGACCTCACCGGATCATGACCGTGAAAGTAGTTAATTGTGGCATATCATAAATTTTACTTGATATAACCAGCTTGTGGTTTGTTTTATTTTGTTAACCCGGTGGTTTCTTAGATTTAGTAGGGGGGTTATTTTTTGGGGGAATCTACCAAATTTTGGAACAGGGCTATTACACCCAGATAGGGGTGGTAGTCCATTAGGGGCGTATAAATAAAAAGTAGTGGGTGTAATACCGAATTTATTGTAACGCCGAAGCAAGGATGGGGGTGGAATAAAAGGAAAAAATGTCCACCCCTTTCCGCATCAGTTCTTGTGAAAGCAACTAGACGCTACAGTCTAGGGGGGGTAATAGTGAGTGTGGATGGGCGGTGACCCAGTTACAGGTCATGAGGGAGATGTGATTACGGCTAGATTGAGGTCTGCGAAGGCCAAGAAGCCTAGCGCAGAACACATGCATATGTAACGGGTATCAGGGGTTAAGGGGTTAAAAGGGGGGTAGTAGAAAAAAAAAAATGTTTTTGGTGCCTGACATCAAATTGATGTTTGTATTAATTCTGATTGTATTATTGTTTAGCATTATTGAGTTATATTGCTTAGGATATATGTATAATCAAATGTTAAGATAAGGCAGTTCATGTTTTAATTAAATATTCAATTTATTTGTTTTTTTTCTTTTCAGTAATAATAACAAAGAGATTTAATCCATTCAGATAAGAGATTTTTGTTTTGTTTTGATACAATCTGATTTTGAACTTAAATTTCAAATGATGAGTTTGTTTAGAAAATATTATAGGTGTATGCATGCGCCCAGTATTTGCCAAAGGCGACCCAGTTTGTATGTAAGGCGAACATATCGGTTGAGGATCTGGCATAATAGTAGCCAGGGATTTGGATGTTGGGGTGGCATGATAGAAGGGGAGGTGCGCTGTGGGGCGTGTCTGTTTGATTTTTCGGTGTTGGGATCTCGAACAGAGAAGTCCAGTGATCTCGTTCAGATGCGTCCATAGTCACCGAGCCAGGGGGTTGTTTACCCATGATGTATAAGATCAATGGGGGTTGTTGGCACCACATCCTCACCGGTCCTCTTAGGGGTTTAGCAATGAGATTTCTTCTGTTTCGACAGAAGACTTCTCATTGGGGGGGTATTGTAATGGGGCGAATTAGGTTTTTTATTTTTTATTAATTTTGACTCTGATCTAAGTAAAATTGCACAATTCACTTCATATATGTGAGCTACCCCAGTTTAATTTTATATTAGTTCAAATCATCCATTCAATCACGTTTCAAATTGCCAGACTTCACCTGTGAGGAGCCCCCAGTACAGCAATGCACACAGTTAGCCAAAACAATTGCACAGACGTATTGCGTAACTACCCCAGCAGCAGGTTTTCTGTGAATCACAGTCTGCAGTCTGTCACCAGTTGTAACCTTAGCCAGCAGCAGGAAGCAGCATAAAGTTGTGAATTTAAAACCAGTGGCCTCGGGTGCAAGATAGGTCGTTATAAAGAGTCGGCCTATCTTTTAAAGCATAATCAATACTAAAAGTACAAACAATAGAGCGCGCGGTCATATAAACATTTTACTTGAGCGTAACTAGTGTCGACCGACCTAACCAGTGAGACCCCGTAACAATTGTGTAAAAAGTGAAGCGGTAAATCAGAACTGAACCAGTGAAGTGAACGAATCTAAAATAAAATGTGGTGAAGGGAAAAAGACAAACTTTCGGACATATACGTACAACGCGACGCATGATGACGAGAGGAACGACGCCGGTTGGGTAATCCTCGATCAATATAATTATGTCATTTTTAAAGGGGTTGTAAATAATTAAAATGGGGAACTAAAAATTGTGTGAGTGTCGAGTGTGGGCATTGCTGGGTCGTCTCAAAAAATAGAATTTAAGTAATACTTTAAGAACTTTATAGTTTTTTTTAGCAAAGAATAATATTAGAAAATATGTAGCATTTATTTATATTGTTTGGAAAATAACTCTCGGAGAAAGACAATTCAAAAATAATGAATCTTCACAGTATATCAGAATAGATAAACTACTATGTTTGGTGGATATACTTTTTTTTTGAAAATGATAAAAAAGATCAATGTTAGTTTTTGTGATTAAATGAAAGAGTACAACAATAAAATTTAATGTCAAAGAATGAGTAAATAAATACAGCTATTTCTGAATACAATTGAGAGTATGAGTTCTTGAATAATGTTAACCTAAGTCACGCTTATTCTTCATGACTTCGTGCTAAGAACTTTGGACCCGAGAAAGGTAAGAGTTGTGAGGAGTGTCTATTATTTTTAATGATTTTTTTATAATAAATCACTAGCTTCTCAATTGTTGGACTGTACATGTCTGATGGAACACTGAGTCTAGTTATTAATCATTTTAGTTAGTCTTAACTAAGTTTTTTTTCTATTATTAGCTGTATAAAAAAACTTAAAACAAGCAAAAAAAAAATTACAACAAGGAGTCACAATATGTTCAAACACAATTGCACTGAAAGGATTCAAACAACATAAGTATGCACAAGTATTTTTGTATGCAAGTGTCAATTGTAACGTGTGTTTCACAGATTCGAACTGTACATCATCAGAGACCGAATGTATTAACAAACAATTGATTTTAATTTGCATTTAAATAATTCAGACTGTCACAACATTTGCTTATATAATCCAGATGACAATGAGGTTATGATCATTTTTATTGTTAGAATTATTATTGTTTAATAATATCTGAAATTGTTCATACATAAACTTTTTTAGTTTTTGTTTGCATTTGTTCTTTAATTAGTGTATTATTGTAACTGTATCATGTTTATATACATAAACTGGATTTTCCCAATATATATATTGGGACAACATATATATTTATTGGGACAACATATATATATATATATTGCAACTGGACTTTGTTGGTGTGTTTTACTGGTATCGCCAATTTTTGGCAACAGCGAGTATTAATACTGTTCAGTTTACACACACAAAGACCAATGCAATTTTAATTAGACTTACCTTAACTGAATTTACTTTTACTTCTCTGCTATACTTATATTCTGTAGACCTGTGTGTGAGAATGTGATGGATGGGTGTTATTTTTGAAATAATTACTTCTAACTCTTTAGTTATTATAAAAATTGTGTTTAATGTTTGTCTTTTTATTTTACTTTACTTTAACTCTTTAAATGACTCTACTTCAATTTGCTCTGTTATCTTACTTTACTAATTACATACATTTATTTTTTATAGTCTCTGAAATTGTTCTCTTTCTTGTCTACTGTCTTTTGAATTCAAACTTAAATATTTAATACTCTACTTGTTACTGTAGTTCCGGCGTCTATCTCATGGGCGTTTCTGGGTTTGAATGTTCCAATTGTTCCTCTTCTTGTTCATCCCGTCTCCGTGGTGTGGATATGTGTACAGCTTCCCTGATGTGGAGTGTTCTCAGCTTCCCTGATGTGGAATTGTACTGCCTCCCTGATGTGGAATTTTTACGTTCAGATGCTAATTTTTTACACTATGGTTGATTTCTATGAACGGAGTCGCTTCCACGTTAAGTTCGAGTGTTTTTACGTTTAACTTGTCGCGTGATTTTTCTCACTACGCACTGCTCGGGCTAGTAATTCACAACCGATGTTCCGTATTAGTGTTTTACTGCAAACTATTCGAACTGGTTTGTTTAACATAGACTTTCCGAACTAGTGTTTTAAAGCGGACTACTCGAACCAGTGGTTTAATGCAGACTGACTTGCTTTGAGCGCGTTAGCGACGTCGCCCTGTATTTTCCCGCTAGTTTAATGACACTCTACCCTTATTGGTTTATCACTGTCACGGGTTGTTGTTCACGCTCTGATAGGTTCTTTTTAAACTGTTTTTACATTTGAAATATTGATACACAATTACACAATTCTTATTATTATACTTTCTTAATTCTATTTACTTTATCTTATACATTGTTTCTTATTATACTAAGCAGATCATTGCTTTATGCACTGTATTTTCTATTTTGCTATACGCATATGTGACGGTTGTCATATTGTGACTATTCGTCCTGTCACATACACCTACAGCCATAATAAAAAAAAAATTTCTTTCATAAGAAATTTTTTTTTTCTATTTTGTTTTACATATTAGTTATGGTATACATTTTACATATTTATTTGTTATTAATACTCTTTTACATATATTGTAATATTGTTATTATAATCCTATCCTTACTTTACTAGTTATTATTTACATAAATGCTTTCCCATTCCACCCCACATTTTCTATAGGTTAGTAGGTCAGTCGGGTATGTTGTCAAGCTTAAACTGTGTTGTTGACATTTACTAATCCCCTCCTGTGTTGAAAACACTACCAGCTGGTGGGAGAACGCCTTGTCATCAAGTTCCTGCATTCCATTCCTTCATTTCCGCTGTAAACATTTCTTTGTTGCGTTTGAGGATCACTAAGTGATGTAGCGTGTCCCCCCTCTCTCTCTCCTCGTTGTCTGCGGTCAGCTGTGTGCGCGAGTCAACCGTCTTCTCTCGTCAGCTGTTTTGTTTTGTATGCATCCACTCGCATCAAAATTCCTTGTTTAAATTATCACATGTTGTTTATACATACAAATCATTTGACTATTTATTTACTTACTTTTATGTTTTATTAAAGTATTTTCGTAGTGACGACGCATGGTATTTTCCTAGAGATTTATTTTTTCTAGTGTCGGTCACCATAAACGTGTTCCTACCCACTCTCTCAGTTAGTGTGTAAGGTCCATCGTATAATTTAAAGAATTTGGTCGCAGTATTGTCCTCACTTTTACCAACAGGGTTCATTTTTAATAATACGGTTTCTCCTATTTGGAATTGTTGCAATTTGTGAGCTGCGTTGAATCTGTGTTCGCTTTGCTGCTTTGTTTTTGATGTTAACTTTTGCATCCTCGGAGATCTTCATATGCCAAGGTTTAAGCATATTGGCAGTTGGTATTTTCTTTACATATTTAGACCACACTCTGGTCGTTCGTTCGCCTGTTTCCAACTCCTTTGGTGCATATTCAGTTGTGTGATTGTAATTTTCATTTAATGTTTTTTCAAAGAATTCTACGTATTGTGGCCAGGTGCTATGTTTGTCGTAGCAATACAACCTAAATAATTTTCCTAGCTCTTTATTTATTCTTTCGGCCAGGTTTCCCTGTGGTCTCCGTATTGCTGTGAGTATCGGCTGGATTCCATTCTGCTCTAAGGTGTTTGTCCACACTTGATTCTGGAATTGTTTACCTTGGTCTGACAGTATACGTTTTATTTGTCCATACTGTGGGATATACTTTTTGAATATTATGTTTAACACTGCCTTGGTGGTTGGTCTGGTGACAGGGTATAGTCTTACTACCTTGGTGAATGCGTCTGTGCAAACTAGTAGGTGCCTAAGCCTTCAACTACCTCGAGGGAGTGGTCCTAAGAAATCCACACATAACATTTCGTTCTTACCGTTGACAATAATATTCTGCATTTCCACATACGTATGTAGGTTCGGAGATTTTGCCGTTTGACAGTTATGACACACTTTTAAAATACTTCTTACTTTTCTATACATATTATTACAAATAAAATCTTCTCTTAACGCTAAATAACAGCGGTATGGTCCCGCATGCCCTAGACTCTCATGGCATGCCCACGTTACTTCACTTCATAGGTCGTTTGGCATTACTACTTTCGTGTGTTTTGAGTGTGTCATGTTTTGTTGCTGTTTTACGAGTTGGTGTGCTACTTTTATTTCCGGCCTCTGAATCTTCATAGTACTTTTATTATTCTCATCATATTTATTTAAATTTTCATTTAGTTTGATTATATATGTTGTCTTTTTTATCTCGCATTGCATGGTGTCTTGTTGTGTGTTTATTATTGCATTTATTTGTTTAAGTTGATCCATCCCAATAATTGCATCATAAATTAAATTCTTTATAATAATAGCTGGTATTTCTAAATTCATCTCATCTTTATTTATGTTTATAAACATTTGCTGATCGACTTTCTCTTTCTGGTTTACGGCCGTTTGTACACACATATTATTTAATGGTAGCACTGGTGCCTTATTAAATTGTTTTTTATTTGCGTTTATAAATGTCTGGCTTATAGCTGACAGTTCGGCTCCTGTATCAATTAGTATATTGGCTAACACATTATTTATATATGCTATTATGCATGGGCACTTACGTTTCACTGTATCGCTAGGTTTGTTGTCTATTCGCAATAGTTCATCCCTAATTTCTGGTGGATACACATTGTTTATTTGCACACATATTTCATTAGTCTTAATTTTATTTTTACATTTATAATTATTATTACTGGACGTTTTTTGAAGTTGACTGTACCACCTGACTTATCTCTTCCTGTAGCGGTGTCGTTTCCGTCCGTATTGTTGTATGCAGTCCACTCGTATATGCGTCTGTCTGGGTCGGTGTTATTGTTTGTATTTGAGCTGACTTATTCCAATTCTTATTTGTAAAACTTCGTTCATTATTACTACTATATTTATTTCGTGGACCTAAATACGGTTTCTTTGTATAGGTGTTTTGTTGTTGTCTGTTTGCGTAATTGTTTTCGCGACTTGGACCTGGTCTAGGTTGCGCGTCTGACCTTGGTTGTTGTTTTGGCGAATATCTTATCTCTCCCCACTGTGCCAGCATGAGTAGAAGTTCTTCAATCGTCTTAGTTCCCCTCGTCATTACTGCAACATTGATATCGCGGTCAAAGTGATAAGACAGTTTATTTACGAGTTCACTCTCCGTCAACTTAGGTTTTAAATGTTTCGCTCTAGCTACAATATCAATTACATATGCTTCTCTGGACTTACCTTTTGGCATGTATTTGTATTTATCAAACTCTAACTGGTTTCGAATTCTTCTTTGGATATGGTCGCTCCAGTATCTTTATTCAAATTTATTTTTGAAATCCTCGTAGGACGTAACGTTTTCTCTTATTATCGAATACCACTTTGCAGCTGTGTGTTCTAATCGACGTGCTATCCATTGCACGCGTTCGTTATCGTTTAGGTTATTTCCTACCGTCTCCATATTTCTTTCACACTCTATTAAAAATTCTATTGGGTTTTCACTTTCCCATCCACTAAATTTCTGCATTTTCGGCATATCTTCAGCACTCCTGTAGATGTACGTGATCTGTTCTGCTTTCGTTTTCTTCATCTGTTTCTGCAGCTGTGCTATCTGTTCTCGTAGGTGTTTGTCGTTCTCCTCACCTTGTTCCTTATTTGTCATTATTGTTGTTTCGTGCCTAGCGACGACTTGGTCCAATATTTTTATATTTTCTTTCACCTCGTGTATATTTCCTTCTGTCTCCTGAGTAAATTTAGTTAGTTTCTCTTCTTGGGCCTGTACCGTTGTAGTTAACTCTTGTTGCTTCTTGTTTATAGCATTTGTCCATGTTCGCATATTTTCGCTTAGTTTCTTTAGTTCCTGCCTATTTTCTCCATGTAGTGCTCCGAATTCCTCTCGTAATTGTATCCTTGCCTCTTCCCACCATTCTGGTTTTTCTTTTTGTAGTCTTTCTTCACGCTCTTCTTTTTCTTTTCTTCGTTTTTCTTTTTCTGCTTTCTCTTCTTCTCGTTGTTGTTGTAGCATTTGCTATATTGCTGCCATTAAGTCGGTAGGTGTTTGCGGTTCTGCCATTTTTGCGGTTTAATTATTGACCTAGTATTTCAAAATTACACATCTAATAGTCTATAAAATATTTTCTCAGCGTTGACAATTTCCTCCCCTTATAACTAACAATGGTTATACAATATTAACAATAGGTCTTTGTTCAGACCGAAACTTTCTTAGATCTAGGTCCCTGTATTGTTCTACTGATACTTAACTTGTATCCTTTAAAATTATTACTACTCCGGATGTTGTGTCCGGTTTAAACTTCACCTCTCATCCGTTCTCACACTGGTCTGACTCTTATAATTCAGTTAAGGCTTCTAACGGTTTTTATATTTTTTACTTCAAATAATTGTTACAATTTATTTTAACTTTATATTTTCTTGGTTTGTTCTTTATATGGGTTTGTTATTTATCTGGGCGCCAGTCATAAACAAATATAATATATTCATGCAACTATTTATTTTATGACAATTATTAGATTTTTAATTTTATTTATTTTATGTACATTTAATTAATCGCGCCCCATGCTTTGGGCCGCAATTTTGCAACTGGACTTTGTTGGTGTGTTTTACTGGTATCGCCAATTTTTGGCAACAGCGAGTATTAATACTGTTCAGTTTACACACACAAAGACCAATGCAATTTTAATTAGACTTACCTTAACTGAATTTACTTTTACTTCTCTGCTATACTTATATTCTGTAGACCTGTGTGTGAGAATGTGATGGATGGGTGTTATTTTTGAAATAATTACTTCTAACTCTTTAGTTATTATAAAAATTGTGTTTAATGTTCGTCTTTTTATTTTACTTTACTTTAACACTTTAAATGACTCTACTTCAATTTGCTCTGTTATCTTACTTTACTAATTACATACATTTATTTTTTATAGTCTCTGAAATTGTTCTCTTTCTTGTCTACTGTCTTTTGAATTCAAACTTAAATATTTAATACTCTACTTGTTACTGTAGTTCCGGCGTCTATCTCATGGGCGTTTCTGGGTTTGAATGTTCCAATTGTTCCTCTTCTTGTTCATCCCGTCTCCGTGGTGTGGATATGTGTACAGCTTCCCTGATGTGGAGTGTTCTCAGCTTCCCTGATGTGGAATTGTACTGCCTCCCTGATGTGGAATTTTTACGTTCAGATGCTAATTTTTTACACTATGGTTGATTTCTATGAACGGAGTCGCTTCCACGTTAAGTTCGAGTGTTTTTACGTTTAACTTGTCGCGTGATTTTTCTCACTACGCACTGCTCGGGCTAGTAATTCACAACCGATGTTCCGTATTAGTGTTTTACTGCAAACTATTCGAACTGGTTTGTTTAACATAGACTTTCCGAACTAGTGTTTTAAAGCGGACTACTCGAACCAGTGGTTTAATGCAGACTGACTTGCTTTGAGCGCGTTAGCGACGTCGCCCTGTATTTTCCCGCTAGTTTAATGACACTCTACCCTTATTGGTTTATCACTGTCACGGGTTGTTGTTCACGCTCTGATAGGTTCTTTTTAAACTGTTTTTACATTTGAAATATTGATACACAATGTAATATTACGTGACGTCCGCCTCGTTTAAGCCCCGCGATGGAAGCCACTTTGTATAATAACGGTTTACCTTTCCTGTTAATTATTATTGAATAGTGTGTAGCGAACCGTTTTATACTTATTATTCGACCTTTTTTCTCGCCGTTAGAAGTTCGTATTTCTCTCTCTTCTAGCTCCAGCGGTTGGTCGTCAATTTGTAATATAGTCGTCGTTACGTCTACCGTTTTACTCTGTAAAATGTTGATAATGTACAATTTGTGTGTAATGGGTGTAACGTGTCTTCTCGATCCGTAGTTCAAATGCGTGCAACTTCCGCAGATTTCGTCCGTTGCGAACGTACGAATAACCAGGTCTTGATGTTCTTACCTGATGTTCACTAGGGGTATGAAAATCCCGGTGGCGCCAAATTGTTTTCTTAAAACAATTAAAATAAAATTCAAAGGTGTATGACCAGCGCAGCTCAGGCGGTTTGAATAATTCAAATATTTCCGCCAGCTAGGCCCACTGGAGCGCACAGCAGTTCGATGCGTGTGCTGTGTAAATCGTTAGTCGTCTGCTAAAATGTACATAAAATATTGTGCACCTCCTAATGAAATTATAACACCGTGGTTACACTCAATACTTACACATTTTTTATTAGTGATTGTTATTCATTTAATACAAATTATTCTAATACAAATGCTCCGGTTATTTATATGAGACAACTACAGGGTTTGACAAATCGATATTTGAATTGATAAATAGACTTTTAGTAATGGCGTCTGTTGAAAATTGTACAAATTATTAATGTTCGTTTGTCATAGGTTCTTGAGGTTACGTTAAAAGGATTACAAATGTTTAAAACAATAAAAATACACACCCTTACATCAAGTAAACTTAACTAACATATTGTGTAGGTATAATTTGTTTAGCGCAGTGTAGTAAAAGTGTTTACAAGTTATGGATCATTAACAACAGTTTATATTGGTTAGTTTATAAATTGTCAGTGACTTAGTATTCTTTTTAATCTTTGAAAAGTAATTAATTTCAGTTCAGTGAGATTTCGACCTTTAGTGAGAAATAATTAACGTGAGTTTATTTATATATTTTGGGTAATTTAATAGGTACTTATCACTTCTGTAGTTATGGCGAATTCATACGATCTGTTATTCATGGGTTATACTACAATCTTCTTTAATTTGCTTGGTTCAGGACATCAGGCATCTTTTCCAGTTTAATTGGTAGTAATTTATTTTCTTTTTTCGTTAATTTGGCCTCAACTTCAATAATATGGTTCCAGTCTTATTGTCTTACGTCTTAGTATACACTTAGTAGTAACTTCTTCTGATATTTTCTATGTTTTAATTGACAATTTTGGTCACTCGAAAATTAGCGTCTATACCATTAAAGCGTCATGCATTCAGTAAAAAAAATCTAACGGTATTTTTGCTTGTTACTCCACAGTTTCCATGGTAACGTAATTATTCTCCCTGGTCGATCTCAAAATAAACACATTGTTATCAAACTTTGAATTTTTTGTTTAATTTGAATAAATATTTTATAATGGCTATATTTACTTGGGGATAATTTCAATGGTTGTAATCTTTACATAGATGTTCCTATTTTCTTTCAAAGATTAGTTTGATATCTTACAAGATTGGTCTAAGCCATGTATTAATGTTTTAGTCCAAAATTGATAATACTATGTTAATACATAATTTACTTATTTCTAAGTTTTAATATAATTCTGCCATGTTCCCTTTCGTTACACATAATTATTATATTTTGCCTATTATTTCTTATAAAGGTATTGCTATTATTTTCTTTATAAATTCCTTACTTACTTAAAACATACTAACATATTACTGTAAAACTATTTCTTTTGGTATTTATTCCCTTAAACATTAAGCCAATAACTTCTTTCTTTAAATTAACAAATGAACAAATTTGGTGAGTGTTATACCTACACCATCTCTTTTATAACAGTAATCACCCTGGTGATTTTTATACTGAGATAATATTTTTTCTGTTTTTTACATTCACAATTATTCTGTGTCTTTCAGTCTAATATACTTAACTTAATTGCTCATTTAACATGTGCTTATGTTTTGGGTTTGTCACACTTGTTTAACTCTTTTTTCTTAAGATTATATGCTGTTTATTTTATTACACTTATCACTTCACTGTTCATCTTTGTCACTCCCTACCTATCTCTAATTACCCTTATATTTCTCACGATCTCACTATTATTACAAAGTTTTTTGTATCTAATGAGTTCATGTCTCTTTTGTTAACTTCAGACTGTCACATATCATTTTATAATATTCAACCAACATGGTATTGTAAATACATCTTTCAAATAAAACATAACTTTGTATACATTGTCATTAAAGTGATAAAAATTGGTCTGAAATGTCATAATTAATAATAATAACAACAATTTAATAATGTTAAAATATATTGTGTTAATTGAAACAAACTACATCTGTAGCAACAGCAATAATATTAGCGAATAAATAAACTCTCCAAAACCTTATACTTTCAAACACATAATGCTGAAATAACATACATACTGCTGAAATAATCCTAGTAAAAGTTCCAAAGTATATAGTAGGCTATACAATTTGTTCTCTGATTGAATCACGCACACATTTCTATTCCCTGTCTGTATGAGTGTAATTTTAAACATAACAGCTGACACATCGCCTATAGATAAGGATATACATACAATCATATCTACACATGGTTTTTTATGTATAACAATTGCTGAGATACTGTCATTTACAAGTTACCACTAATAAAAATTTAAACATAAATTATTAATAATAATAAAAAATTATGCTCTTTTAAAACAATCTTATGAGTTAATTGTTATGGCCATGTAATTTTTTTTTTTTCTTTTTTCTTCACTGTCTTCTTGTCTCGCTTTACTTTGGTTAATATCTGGCCAATCTCTGGGGTTGGGTCAATGTCAGTTGTCTGTCAGTCTAATTCGTATTTTCTTGTTTTGTAACCACCTTTGGTTGTATTCTTCTTCCTTCACTATTGATTATATTTACTACTTTCATTCTCGTTATCATTTATCTATCAAAATATATTGTTTCTTGGCATTTTTTACATACTTATTTATATCATGTGTGATCAGGGTTTGGCAATGTTATATAATGCCCTTCCACCAAAATTGATCATTTTATAAAACGTGAATTTAAGTTTGATGAAATTATCAATTGTATCGTATCAATTTTTTTTTTTTTTTTTCAAATTCTCCTGCTTCTCATTCATTTTTTATAATTAATTCGGTATCTTTTATTTCCATTCTTCTTAGTCTTTTCTTCATTATTTTCTCACATTGCGAACTGGCTTATTGATTTTTTATTATAACTTATTCCCTATAAATCTTATTTTTCATCAAAACTACTCTTATACTGATATCAGGGGAACATCATCCCTGCTCAGTAAAATGATTGCTGGTTCATTCAACAGACAATCTCAATTAATAATTCTTAAATATAGTCAACTCGTGACTCAAAATAATAATAATAATAATCATAATCATAATATTTGTTGGGAATCTTTTACTTTTATACTTCATTATAGCTCAGTTCGAGTCATATATTGTTTCATCTTTCTTTATAGATACTATTTGAAGCATTGTTTTTTATTGATACAATTCACATTTTTATTCATTTTTAATTACTCTTTGTGTCATCTCATCTCTCATTATGACTCTTAGAATGTTGATTTCATTTATATTGTTTTGTGATCATTGGTTTGGGTAATTTTACTTCCCCTTTTTCGAAATAGTTGTGGAAGCTGATCATTTTGATTGATATATTTTTTTTTTTTTTTTCATAATTTTTAAATATCATAGTAAGTTATGGCTTCTTACTAGTTAGGAATTTTTTGTAGCTTATTCCTTCATAGTATGTCATGCTTTTCATGCCTCATTTTTTGGCTAAACATTATGGTAATTTAATCTTATTTTGTAGGAATGTTTCGTAACTACACTCCTCAATTGTTAATTTTTATTTAAATATTGTAGTAAGTTGGTTGCTCTTACTTTGTATGAATGCCTTGTAACCTTTATCTCTCCATTTTTACTTGTTCTAAAATATTATCGAGATATTTGGGTAAGCTTTTCTTACATATCTTTTTTGATTTTTTACAATTTTTTATTCATCATAATGGTTTCTCTAATGCTTAGTGTAAGCTGTACTTACGAATGTTTTGGAATTTTGACATTCTTTAGAGATCTTTTCTTTATGACATTGGCAGACTTGTTTGTTTGTCACTTTATTTTATTTTTTTTCTTTATTTAAAGTATTTTTGTTGGTTTTTTACTTTAAATTGTTTTTTACAGTTATTGTTGATTGTCATAATATTTCTTAATTGAGGCTTGATTGTATACACCCTTTATTTTCTGGGTGACAGGGTGAGTGATCTCGTAAGTGTTATTGCCCTTGTCTTTTGTTATAGTGTATGGTCCCATATTCCAGTGTTTATCTGCATTTGGTTTATCCATTGTCCATGATTACACGAGTTTCCTCCGTTGTTCGGACTGCTCTGGTGTGCATCACTGTTTCTGTCTGTGTTATATATGTCTCTTCTATCTGGTACAGCCACTCTTCTAATACCATGTGTTCTCTGGCATCAGTGCCTACCTCAATCACTTGATGATGTTGTTTACTACTCAACGAAGTTAATCGTACCTCCGTTATTGATCTTCTTACTGATATTGGTTTATTTGGTATTTCTATCTCTGGTAATTTCCCTTTCTTGTAGACTTTCTCAATTTGTCATACATTGTTTTGTTGTGATGCTTTTCAACTTTGGATATCCTCCATTTAAAGATAGGTTTGTTGAAAGTTTTACTCGCTGGTTGATCGTTGATCCCTCCTAGAATTTCCTTCAGAGTTCTCCTGCACTCCATAACATTCATCATTCCGTATGGTCATTAATTGGTCGATTAAACGTCTCAAGTAGTCCGTTCTTCATCATTTCCAATTCCTCTCTGGTATTGATTCGTTTTCTCTGATGTATTTTCTTAGTCTTCTTAATTATCTGTTTTTTCTGTACTCCTCTACGGTTGGTTCCTTTGTGCTTACTCTTCTCTTTGTTTTCGTTATCTTTATTTTGATGTAACAATGTATTTGGGTCTTCTTGAATTTCTGTTTTTTCATTATTTCCTTCTGGAGTGGTGTTTATTGTTTCATTCGCCTTCTTGAACCCGTTACCTAATGTCTCATTAAGTAGATCTATTTGGTAATTGGTTTCTTCCCCTTTCTTATTCATCTCCATTTTTGTCTGGTCGCTTTCTTCACGACGTTCTCTGAAAATTAGTCTTATTTGCTGCTTCATTTCTTCTTTATTTTTCTCGTGGTCCTTCTTCAGCTGTTCCTTCAATTCTTCCTTTAATTCTTCGTTTCTTTGCTGAATTTCCTCCAGCAATCGTTGTTGTAGTGTTTCATTATTTTGGTTGACTGTTTTCCTCAATTCTTCCTTAGTACTCACTATTTTTTCATTGATCTGTTTCAAATTGTCACTGGTTTCTTTCTTCATGCCGTCGAATTTATTGTTCATCTCCTTCAAACTCTCCTCATTCTTGTCGAATTTATTGTTCATCTCCTTCAAACTCTCCTCATTCTTGTCGAATTTATTGTTCATCTCCTTCAAATTATTGTTCATCATTTCCATTAATTTTAGTATGTTCGGGTCTCCTCTAAATTCTCCCTTGTCGCCCGCCTGTAATTCCATTTCTTCGTCTTGGCTTGGTTCTGTTGTGGTTATTATTGTCTCCACTTCTTCAATCGGTGTTCCTTCCTCTTCTTCCCCTCTGTTTCCTTCCATCTCCTTCTCCTTTGCCAACTTTTTCGACAATCCTCTGGTGTGCATATTGTAATCTTTCGTAATCGCCGCTAGAATTTATAGGGTTTAATTGTATAATTTCTTTATTATTCTAGCCCCACTAGTTGGCGCGCCACTTTGTATAATAGCGAGACGTCCGCCTCGTTTAAGCCCCGCGATGGAAGCCACTTTGTATAATAACAGTTTACCTTTCCTGTTAATTATTATTGAATAGTGTGTAGCGAACCGTTTTATACTTATTATTCGACCTTTTTTCTCGCCGTTAGAAGTTCGTATTTCTCTCTCTTCTAGCTCCAGCGGTTGGTCGTCAATTTGTAATATAGTCGTCGTTACGTCTACCGTTTTACTCTGTAAAATGTTGATAATGTACAATTTGTGTGTAATGGGTGTAACGTGTCTTCTCGATCCGTAGTTCAAATGCGTGCAACTTCCGCAGATTTCGTCCGTTGCGAACGTACGAATAACCAGGTCTTGATGTTCTTACCTGATGTTCACTAGGGGTATGAAAATCCCGGTGGCGCCAAATTGTTTTCTTAAAACAATTAAAATAAAATTCAAAGGTGTATGACCAGCGCAGCTCAGGCGGTTTGAATAATTCAAATATTTCCGCCAGCTAGGCCCACTGGAGCGCACAGCAGTTCGATGCGTGTGCTGTGTAAATCGTTAGTCGTCTGCTAAAATGTACATAAAATATTGTGCACCTCCTAATGAAATTATAACACCGTGGTTACACTCAATACTTACACATTTTTTATTAGTGATTGTTATTCATTTAATACAAATTATTCTAATACAAATGCTCCGGTTATTTATATGAGACAACTACAGGGTTTGACAAATCGATATTTGAATTGATAAATAGACTTTTAGTAATGGCGTCTGTTGAAAAATGTACAAATTATTAATGTTCGTTTGTCATAGGTTCTTGAGGTTACGTTAAAAGGATTACAAATGTTTAAAACAATAAAAATACACACCCTTACATCAAGTAAACTTAACTAACATATTGTGTAGGTATAATTTGTTTAGCGCAGTGTAGTAAAAGTGTTTACAAGTTATGGATCATTAACAACAGTTTATATTGGTTAGTTTATAAATTGTCAGTGACTTAGTATTCTTTTTAATCTTTGAAAAGTAATTAATTTCAGTTCAGTGAGATTTCGACCTTTAGTGAGAAATAATTAACGTGAGTTTATTTATATATTTTGGGTAATTTAATAGGTACTTATCACTTCCGTAGTTATGGCGAATTCATACGATCTGTTATTCATGGGTTATACTACAATCTTCTTTAATTTGCTTGGTTCAGGACATCAGGCATCTTTTCCAGTTTAATTGGTAGTAATTTATTTTCTTTTTTCGTTAATTTGGCCTCAACTTCAATAATATGGTTCCAGTCTTATTGTCTTACGTCTTAGTATACACTTAGTAGTAACTTCTTCTGATATTTTCTATGTTTTAATTGACAATTTTGGTCACTCGAAAATTAGCGTCTATACCATTAAAGCATCATGCATTCAGTAAAAAAAATCTAACGGTATTTTTGCTTGTTACTCCACAGTTTCCATGGTAACGTAATTATTCTCCCTGGTCGATCTCAAAATAAACACATTGTTATCAAACTTTGAATTTTTTGTTTAATTTGAATAAATATTTTATAATGCCTATATTTACTTGGGGATAATTTCAATGGTTGTAATCTTTACATAGATGTTCCTATTTTCTTTCAAAGATTAGTTTGATATCTTACAAGATTGGTCTAAGCCATGTATTAATGTTTTAGTCCAAAATTGATAATACTATGTTAATACATAATTTACTTATTTCTAAGTTTTAATATAATTCTGCCATGTTCCCTTTCGTTACACATAATTATTATATTTTGCCTATTATTTCTTATAAAGGTATTGCTATTATTTTCTTTATAAATTCCTTACTTACTTAAAACATACTAACATATTACTGTAAAACTATTTCTTTTGGTATTTATTGCCTTAAACATTAAGCCAATAACTTCTATCTTTAAATTAACAAATGAACAAATTTGGTGAATGTTATACCTACACCATCTCTTTTATAACAGTAATCACCCTGGTGATTTTTATACTGAGATAATATTTTTTCTGTTTTTTACATTCACAATTATTCTGTGTCTTTCAGTCTAATATACTTAACTTAATTGCTCATTTAACATGTGCTTATGTTTTGGGTTTGTCACACTTGTTTAACTCTTTTTTCTTAAGATTATATGCTGTTTATTTTATTACACTTATCACTTCACTGTTCATCTTTGTCACTCCCTACCTATCTCTAATTACCCTTATATTTCTCACGATCTCACTATTATTACAAAGTTTTTTGTATCTAATGAGTTCATGTCTCTTTTGTTAACTTCAGACTGTCACATATCATTTTATAATATTCAACCAACATGGTATTGTAAATACATCTTTCAAATAAAACATAACTTTGTATACATTGTCATTAAAGTGATAAAAATTGGTCTGAAATGTCATAATTAATAATAATAACAACAATTTAATAATGTTAAAATATATTGTGTTAATTGAAACAAACTACATCTGTAGCAACAGCAATAATATTAGCGAATAAATAAACTCTCCAAAACCTTATACTTTCAAACACATAATGCTGAAATAACATACATACTGCTGAAATAATCCTAGTAAAAGTTCCAAAGTATATAGCAGGCTATACAATTTGTTCTCTGATTGAATCACGCACACATTTCTATTTCCTGTCTGTATGAGTGTAATTTTAAACATAACAGCTGACACATCACCTATAGATAAGGATATACATACAATCATATCTACACATGGTTTTTTATGTATAACAATTGCTGAGATACTGTCATTTACAAGTTACCACTAATAAAAATTTAAACATAAATTATTAATAATAATAAAAAATTATGCTCTTTTAAAACAATCTTATGAGTTAATTGTTATGGCCATGTAATTTTTTTTTTTTTCTTTTTTCTTCACTGTCTTCTTGTCTCGCTTTACTTTGGTTAATATCTGGCCAATCTCTGGGGTTGGGTCAATGTCAGTTGTCTGTCAGTCTAATTCGTATTTTCTTGTTTTGTAACCACCTTTGGTTGTATTCTTCTTCCTTCACTATTGATTATATTTACTACTTTCATTCTCGTTATCATTTATCTATCAAAATATATTGTTTCTTGGCATTTTTTACATACTTATTTATATCAAATGTGATCAGGGTTTGGCAATGTTATATAATGCCCTTCCACCAAAATTGATCATTTTATAAAACGTGAATTTAAGTTTGATGAAATTATCAATTGTATCGTATCAATTTTTTTTTTTTTTTCAAATTCTCCTGCTTCTCATTCATTTTTTATAATTAATTCGGTATCTTTTATTTCCATTCTTCTTAGTCTTTTCTTCATTATTTTCTCACATTGCGAACTGGCTTATTGATTTTTTATTATAACTTATTCCCTATAAATCTTATTTTTCATCAAAACTACTCTTATACTGATATCAGGGGAACATCATCCCTGCTCAGTAAAATGATTGCTGGTTCATTCAACAGACAATCTCAATTAATAATTCTTAAATATAGTCAACTCGTGACTCAAAATAATAATAATAATAATCATAATCATAATATTTGTTGGGAATCTTTTACTTTTATACTTCATTATAGCTCAGTTCGAGTCATATATTGTTTCATCTTTCTTTATAGATACTATTTGAAGCATTGTTTTTTATTGATACAATTCACATTTTTATTCATTTTTAATTACTCTTTGTTTCATCTCATCTCTCATTATGACTCTTAGAATGTTGATTTCATTTATATTGTTTTGTGATCATTGGTTTGGGTAATTTTACTTCCCCTCTTTCGAAATAGTTGTGGAAGCTGATCATTTTGATTGATATATTTTTTTTTTTTTTTTCATAATTTTTAAATATCATAGTAAGTTATGGCTTCTTACTAGTTAGGAATTTTTTGTAGCTTATTCCTTCATAGTATGTCATGCTTTTCATGCCTCATTTTTTGGCTAAACATTATGGTAATTTAATCTTATTTTGTAGGAATGTTTCGTAACTACACTCCTCAATTGTTAATTTTTATTTAAATATTGTAGTAAGTTGGTTGCTCTTACTTTGTATGAATGCCTTGTAACCTTTATCTCTCCATTTTTACTTGTTCTAAAATATTATCGAGATATTTGGGTAAGCTTTTCTTACATATCTTTTTTGATTTTTTACAATTTTTTATTTATCATAATGGTTTCTCTAATGCTTAGTGTAAGCTGTACTTACGAATGTTTTGGAATTTTGACATTCTTTAGAGATCTTTTCTTTATGACATTGGCAGACTTGTTTGTTTGTCACTTTATTTTATTTTTTTTCTTTATTTAAAGTATTTTTGTTGGTTTTTTACTTTAAATTGTTTTTTACAGTTATTGTTGATTGTCATAATATTTCTTAATTGAGGCTTGATTGTATACACCCTTTATTTTCTGGGTGACAGGGTGAGTGATCTCGTAAGTGTTATTGCCCTTGTCTTTTGTTATAGTGTATGGTCCCATATTCCAGTGTTTATCTGCATTTGGTTTATCCATTGTCCATGATTACACGAGTTTCCTCCGTTGTTCGGACTGCTCTGGTGTGCATCACTGTTTCTGTCTGTGTTATATATGTCTCTTCTATCTGGTACAGCCACTCTTCTAATACCATGTGTTCTCTGGCATCAGTGCCTACCTCAATCACTTGATGATGTTGTTTACTACTCAACGAAGTTAATCGTACCTCCGTTATTGATCTTCTTACTGATATTGGTTTATTTGGTATTTCTATCTCTGGTAATTTCCCTTTCTTGTAGACTTTCTCAATTTGTCATACATTGTTTTGTTGTGATGCTTTTCAACTTTGGATATCCTCCATTTAAAGATAGGTTTGTTGAAAGTTTTACTCGCTGGTTGATCGTTGATCCCTCCTAGAATTTCCTTCAGAGTTCTCCTGCACTCCATAACATTCATCATTCCGTATGGTCATTAATTGGTCGATTAAACGTCTCAAGTAGTCCGTTCTTCATCATTTCCAATTCCTCTCTGGTATTGATTCGTTTTCTCTGATGTATTTTCTTAGTCTTCTTAATTATCTGTTTTTTCTGTACTCCTCTACGGTTGGTTCCTTTGTGCTTACTCTTCTCTTTGTTTTCGTTATCTTTATTTTGATGTAACAATGTATTTGGGTCTTCTTGAATTTCTGTTTTTTCATTATTTCCTTCTGGAGTGGTGTTTATTGTTTCATTCGCCTTCTTGAACCCGTTACCTAATGTCTCATTAAGTAGATCTATTTGGTAATTGGTTTCTTCCCCTTTCTTATTCATCTCCATTTTTGTCTGGTCGCTTTCTTCACGACGTTCTCTGAAAATTAGTCTTATTTGCTGCTTCATTTCTTCTTTATTTTTCTCGTGGTCCTTCTTCAGCTGTTCCTTCAATTCTTCCTTTAATTCTTCGTTTCTTTGCTGAATTTCCTCCAGCAATCGTTGTTGTAGTGTTTCATTATTTTGGTTGACTGTTTTCCTCAATTCTTCCTTAGTACTCACTATTTTTTCATTGATCTGTTTCAAATTGTCACTGGTTTCTTTCTTCATGCCGTCGAATTTATTGTTCATCTCCTTCAAACTCTCCTCATTCTTGTCGAATTTATTGTTCATCTCCTTCAAACTCTCCTCATTCTTGTCGAATTTATTGTTCATCTCCTTCAAATTATTGTTCATCATTTCCATTAATTTTAGTATGTTCGGGTCTCCTCTAAATTCTCCCTTGTCGCCCGCCTGTAATTCCATTTCTTCGTCTTGGCTTGGTTCTGTTGTGGTTATTATTGTCTCCACTTCTTCAATCGGTGTTCCTTCCTCTTCTTCCCCTCTGTTTCCTTCCATCTCCTTCTCCTTTGCCAACTTTTTCGACAATCCTCTGGTGTGCATATTGTAATCTTTCGTAATCGCCGCTAGAATTTATAGGGTTTAATTGTATAATTTCTTTATTATTCTAGCCCCACTAGTTGGCGCGCCACTTTGTATAATAGCGAGACGTCCGCCTCGTTTAAGCCCCGCGATGGAAGCCACTTTGTATAATAACAGTTTACCTTTCCTGTTAATTATTATTGAATAGTGTGTAGCGAACCGTTTTATACTTATTATTCGACCTTTTTTCTCGCCGTTAGAAGTTCGTATTTCTCTCTCTTCTAGCTCCAGCGGTTGGTCGTCAATTTGTAATATAGTCGTCGTTACGTCTACCGTTTTACTCTGTAAAATGTTGATAATGTACAATTTGTGTGTAATGGGTGTAACGTGTCTTCTCGATCCGTAGTTCAAATGCGTGCAACTTCCGCAGATTTCGTCCGTTGCGAACGTACGAATAACCAGGTCTTGATGTTCTTACCTGATGTTCACTAGGGGTATGAAAATCCCGGTGGCGCCAAATTGTTTTCTTAAAACAATTAAAATAAAATTCAAAGGTGTATGACCAGCGCAGCTCAGGCGGTTTGAATAATTCAAATATTTCCGCCAGCTAGGCCCACTGGAGCGCACAGCAGTTCGATGCGTGTGCTGTGTAAATCGTTAGTCGTCTGCTAAAATGTACATAAAATATTGTGCACCTCCTAATGAAATTATAACACCGTGGTTACACTCAATACTTACACATTTTTTATTAGTGATTGTTATTCATTTAATACAAATTATTCTAATACAAATGCTCCGGTTATTTATATGAGACAACTACAGGGTTTGACAAATCGATATTTGAATTGATAAATAGACTTTTAGTAATGGCGTCTGTTGAAAAATGTACAAATTATTAATGTTCGTTTGTCATAGGTTCTTGAGGTTACGTTAAAAGGATTACAAATGTTTAAAACAATAAAAATACACACCCTTACATCAAGTAAACTTAACTAACATATTGTGTAGGTATAATTTGTTTAGCGCAGTGTAGTAAAAGTGTTTACAAGTTATGGATCATTAACAACAGTTTATATTGGTTAGTTTATAAATTGTCAGTGACTTAGTATTCTTTTTAATCTTTGAAAAGTAATTAATTTCAGTTCAGTGAGATTTCGACCTTTAGTGAGAAATAATTAACGTGAGTTTATTTATATATTTTGGGTAATTTAATAGGTACTTATCACTTCCGTAGTTATGGCGAATTCATACGATCTGTTATTCATGGGTTATACTACAATCTTCTTTAATTTGCTTGGTTCAGGACATCAGGCATCTTTTCCAGTTTAATTGGTAGTAATTTATTTTCTTTTTTCGTTAATTTGGCCTCAACTTCAATAATATGGTTCCAGTCTTATTGTCTTACGTCTTAGTATACACTTAGTAGTAACTTCTTCTGATATTTTCTATGTTTTAATTGACAATTTTGGTCACTCGAAAATTAGCGTCTATACCATTAAAGCATCATGCATTCAGTAAAAAAAATCTAACGGTATTTTTGCTTGTTACTCCACAGTTTCCATGGTAACGTAATTATTCTCCCTGGTCGATCTCAAAATAAACACATTGTTATCAAACTTTGAATTTTTTGTTTAATTTGAATAAATATTTTATAATGCCTATATTTACTTGGGGATAATTTCAATGGTTGTAATCTTTACATAGATGTTCCTATTTTCTTTCAAAGATTAGTTTGATATCTTACAAGATTGGTCTAAGCCATGTATTAATGTTTTAGTCCAAAATTGATAATACTATGTTAATACATAATTTACTTATTTCTAAGTTTTAATATAATTCTGCCATGTTCCCTTTCGTTACACATAATTATTATATTTTGCCTATTATTTCTTATAAAGGTATTGCTATTATTTTCTTTATAAATTCCTTACTTACTTAAAACATACTAACATATTACTGTAAAACTATTTCTTTTGGTATTTATTGCCTTAAACATTAAGCCAATAACTTCTATCTTTAAATTAACAAATGAACAAATTTGGTGAATGTTATACCTACACCATCTCTTTTATAACAGTAATCACCCTGGTGATTTTTATACTGAGATAATATTTTTTCTGTTTTTTACATTCACAATTATTCTGTGTCTTTCAGTCTAATATACTTAACTTAATTGCTCATTTAACATGTGCTTATGTTTTGGGTTTGTCACACTTGTTTAACTCTTTTTTCTTAAGATTATATGCTGTTTATTTTATTACACTTATCACTTCACTGTTCATCTTTGTCACTCCCTACCTATCTCTAATTACCCTTATATTTCTCACGATCTCACTATTATTACAAAGTTTTTTGTATCTAATGAGTTCATGTCTCTTTTGTTAACTTCAGACTGTCACATATCATTTTATAATATTCAACCAACATGGTATTGTAAATACATCTTTCAAATAAAACATAACTTTGTATACATTGTCATTAAAGTGATAAAAATTGGTCTGAAATGTCATAATTAATAATAATAACAACAATTTAATAATGTTAAAATATATTGTGTTAATTGAAACAAACTACATCTGTAGCAACAGCAATAATATTAGCGAATAAATAAACTCTCCAAAACCTTATACTTTCAAACACATAATGCTGAAATAACATACATACTGCTGAAATAATCCTAGTAAAAGTTCCAAAGTATATAGCAGGCTATACAATTTGTTCTCTGATTGAATCACGCACACATTTCTATTTCCTGTCTGTATGAGTGTAATTTTAAACATAACAGCTGACACATCACCTATAGATAAGGATATACATACAATCATATCTACACATGGTTTTTTATGTATAACAATTGCTGAGATACTGTCATTTACAAGTTACCACTAATAAAAATTTAAACATAAATTATTAATAATAATAAAAAATTATGCTCTTTTAAAACAATCTTATGAGTTAATTGTTATGGCCATGTAATTTTTTTTTTTTTCTTTTTTCTTCACTGTCTTCTTGTCTCGCTTTACTTTGGTTAATATCTGGCCAATCTCTGGGGTTGGGTCAATGTCAGTTGTCTGTCAGTCTAATTCGTATTTTCTTGTTTTGTAACCACCTTTGGTTGTATTCTTCTTCCTTCACTATTGATTATATTTACTACTTTCATTCTCGTTATCATTTATCTATCAAAATATATTGTTTCTTGGCATTTTTTACATACTTATTTATATCAAATGTGATCAGGGTTTGGCAATGTTATATAATGCCCTTCCACCAAAATTGATCATTTTATAAAACGTGAATTTAAGTTTGATGAAATTATCAATTGTATCGTATCAATTTTTTTTTTTTTTTTCAAATTCTCCTGCTTCTCATTCATTTTTTATAATTAATTCGGTATCTTTTATTTCCATTCTTCTTAGTCTTTTCTTCATTATTTTCTCACATTGCGAACTGGCTTATTGATTTTTTATTATAACTTATTCCCTATAAATCTTATTTTTCATCAAAACTACTCTTATACTGATATCAGGGGAACATCATCCCTGCTCAGTAAAATGATTGCTGGTTCATTCAACAGACAATCTCAATTAATAATTCTTAAATATAGTCAACTCGTGACTCAAAATAATAATAATAATAATCATAATCATAATATTTGTTGGGAATCTTTTACTTTTATACTTCATTATAGCTCAGTTCGAGTCATATATTGTTTCATCTTTCTTTATAGATACTATTTGAAGCATTGTTTTTTATTGATACAATTCACATTTTTATTCATTTTTAATTACTCTTTGTTTCATCTCATCTCTCATTATGACTCTTAGAATGTTGATTTCATTTATATTGTTTTGTGATCATTGGTTTGGGTAATTTTACTTCCCCTCTTTCGAAATAGTTGTGGAAGCTGATCATTTTGATTGATATATTTTTTTTTTTTTTTTTTCATAATTTTTAAATATCATAGTAAGTTATGGCTTCTTACTAGTTAGGAATTTTTTGTAGCTTATTCCTTCATAGTATGTCATGCTTTTCATGCCTCATTTTTTGGCTAAACATTATGGTAATTTAATCTTATTTTGTAGGAATGTTTCGTAACTACACTCCTCAATTGTTAATTTTTATTTAAATATTGTAGTAAGTTGGTTGCTCTTACTTTGTATGAATGCCTTGTAACCTTTATCTCTCCATTTTTACTTGTTCTAAAATATTATCGAGATATTTGGGTAAGCTTTTCTTACATATCTTTTTTGATTTTTTACAATTTTTTATTTATCATAATGGTTTCTCTAATGCTTAGTGTAAGCTGTACTTACGAATGTTTTGGAATTTTGACATTCTTTAGAGATCTTTTCTTTATGACATTGGCAGACTTGTTTGTTTGTCACTTTATTTTATTTTTTTTCTTTATTTAAAGTATTTTTGTTGGTTTTTTACTTTAAATTGTTTTTTACAGTTATTGTTGATTGTCATAATATTTCTTAATTGAGGCTTGATTGTATACACCCTTTATTTTCTGGGTGACAGGGTGAGTGATCTCGTAAGTGTTATTGCCCTTGTCTTTTGTTATAGTGTATGGTCCCATATTCCAGTGTTTATCTGCATTTGGTTTATCCATTGTCCATGATTACACGAGTTTCCTCCGTTGTTCGGACTGCTCTGGTGTGCATCACTGTTTCTGTCTGTGTTATATATGTCTCTTCTATCTGGTACAGCCACTCTTCTAATACCATGTGTTCTCTGGCATCAGTGCCTACCTCAATCACTTGATGATGTTGTTTACTACTCAACGAAGTTAATCGTACCTCCGTTATTGATCTTCTTACTGATATTGGTTTATTTGGTATTTCTATCTCTGGTAATTTCCCTTTCTTGTAGACTTTCTCAATTTGTCATACATTGTTTTGTTGTGATGCTTTTCAACTTTGGATATCCTCCATTTAAAGATAGGTTTGTTGAAAGTTTTACTCGCTGGTTGATCGTTGATCCCTCCTAGAATTTCCTTCAGAGTTCTCCTGCACTCCATAACATTCATCATTCCGTATGGTCATTAATTGGTCGATTAAACGTCTCAAGTAGTCCGTTCTTCATCATTTCCAATTCCTCTCTGGTATTGATTCGTTTTCTCTGATGTATTTTCTTAGTCTTCTTAATTATCTGTTTTTTCTGTACTCCTCTACGGTTGGTTCCTTTGTGCTTACTCTTCTCTTTGTTTTCGTTATCTTTATTTTGATGTAACAATGTATTTGGGTCTTCTTGAATTTCTGTTTTTTCATTATTTCCTTCTGGAGTGGTGTTTATTGTTTCATTCGCCTTCTTGAACCCGTTACCTAATGTCTCATTAAGTAGATCTATTTGGTAATTGGTTTCTTCCCCTTTCTTATTCATCTCCATTTTTGTCTGGTCGCTTTCTTCACGACGTTCTCTGAAAATTAGTCTTATTTGCTGCTTCATTTCTTCTTTATTTTTCTCGTGGTCCTTCTTCAGCTGTTCCTTCAATTCTTCCTTTAATTCTTCGTTTCTTTGCTGAATTTCCTCCAGCAATCGTTGTTGTAGTGTTTCATTATTTTGGTTGACTGTTTTCCTCAATTCTTCCTTAGTACTCACTATTTTTTCATTGATCTGTTTCAAATTGTCACTGGTTTCTTTCTTCATGCCGTCGAATTTATTGTTCATCTCCTTCAAACTCTCCTCATTCTTGTCGAATTTATTGTTCATCTCCTTCAAACTCTCCTCATTCTTGTCGAATTTATTGTTCATCTCCTTCAAATTATTGTTCATCATTTCCATTAATTTTAGTATGTTCGGGTCTCCTCTAAATTCTCCCTTGTCGCCCGCCTGTAATTCCATTTCTTCGTCTTGGCTTGGTTCTGTTGTGGTTATTATTGTCTCCACTTCTTCAATCGGTGTTCCTTCCTCTTCTTCCCCTCTGTTTCCTTCCATCTCCTTCTCCTTTGCCAACTTTTTCGACAATCCTCTGGTGTGCATATTGTAATCTTTCGTAATCGCCGCTAGAATTTATAGGGTTTAATTGTATAATTTCTTTATTATTCTAGCCCCACTAGTTGGCGCGCCACTTTGTATAATAGCGAGACGTCCGCCTCGTTTAAGCCCCGCGATGGAAGCCACTTTGTATAATAACAGTTTACCTTTCCTGTTAATTATTATTGAATAGTGTGTAGCGAACCGTTTTATACTTATTATTCGACCTTTTTTCTCGCCGTTAGAAGTTCGTATTTCTCTCTCTTCTAGCTCCAGCGGTTGGTCGTCAATTTGTAATATAGTCGTCGTTACGTCTACCGTTTTACTCTGTAAAATGTTGATAATGTACAATTTGTGTGTAATGGGTGTAACGTGTCTTCTCGATCCGTAGTTCAAATGCGTGCAACTTCCGCAGATTTCGTCCGTTGCGAACGTACGAATAACCAGGTCTTGATGTTCTTACCTGATGTTCACTAGGGGTATGAAAATCCCGGTGGCGCCAAATTGTTTTCTTAAAACAATTAAAATAAAATTCAAAGGTGTATGACCAGCGCAGCTCAGGCGGTTTGAATAATTCAAATATTTCCGCCAGCTAGGCCCACTGGAGCGCACAGCAGTTCGATGCGTGTGCTGTGTAAATCGTTAGTCGTCTGCTAAAATGTACATAAAATATTGTGCACCTCCTAATGAAATTATAACACCGTGGTTACACTCAATACTTACACATTTTTTATTAGTGATTGTTATTCATTTAATACAAATTATTCTAATACAAATGCTCCGGTTATTTATATGAGACAACTACAGGGTTTGACAAATCGATATTTGAATTGATAAATAGACTTTTAGTAATGGCGTCTGTTGAAAATTGTACAAATTATTAATGTTCGTTTGTCATAGGTTCTTGAGGTTACGTTAAAAGGATTACAAATGTTTAAAACAATAAAAATACACACCCTTACATCAAGTAAACTTAACTAACATATTGTGTAGGTATAATTTGTTTAGCGCAGTGTAGTAAAAGTGTTTACAAGTTATGGATCATTAACAACAGTTTATATTGGTTAGTTTATAAATTGTCAGTGACTTAGTATTCTTTTTAATCTTTGAAAAGTAATTAATTTCAGTTCAGTGAGATTTCGACCTTTAGTGAGAAATAATTAACGTGAGTTTATTTATATATTTTGGGTAATTTAATAGGTACTTATCACTTCCGTAGTTATGGCGAATTCATACGATCTGTTATTCATGGGTTATACTACAATCTTCTTTAATTTGCTTGGTTCAGGACATCAGGCATCTTTTCCAGTTTAATTGGTAGTAATTTATTTTCTTTTTTCGTTAATTTGGCCTCAACTTCAATAATATGGTTCCAGTCTTATTGTCTTACGTCTTAGTATACACTTAGTAGTAACTTCTTCTGATATTTTCTATGTTTTAATTGACAATTTTGGTCACTCGAAAATTAGCGTCTATACCATTAAAGCATCATGCATTCAGTAAAAAAAATCTAACGGTATTTTTGCTTGTTACTCCACAGTTTCCATGGTAACGTAATTATTCTCCCTGGTCGATCTCAAAATAAACACATTGTTATCAAACTTTGAATTTTTTGTTTAATTTGAATAAATATTTTATAATGCCTATATTTACTTGGGGATAATTTCAATGGTTGTAATCTTTACATAGATGTTCCTATTTTCTTTCAAAGATTAGTTTGATATCTTACAAGATTGGTCTAAGCCATGTATTAATGTTTTAGTCCAAAATTGATAATACTATGTTAATACATAATTTACTTATTTCTAAGTTTTAATATAATTCTGCCATGTTCCCTTTCGTTACACATAATTATTATATTTTGCCTATTATTTCTTATAAAGGTATTGCTATTATTTTCTTTATAAATTCCTTACTTACTTAAAACATACTAACATATTACTGTAAAACTATTTCTTTTGGTATTTATTGCCTTAAACATTAAGCCAATAACTTCTATCTTTAAATTAACAAATGAACAAATTTGGTGAATGTTATACCTACACCATCTCTTTTATAACAGTAATCACCCTGGTGATTTTTATACTGAGATAATATTTTTTCTGTTTTTTACATTCACAATTATTCTGTGTCTTTCAGTCTAATATACTTAACTTAATTGCTCATTTAACATGTGCTTATGTTTTGGGTTTGTCACACTTGTTTAACTCTTTTTTCTTAAGATTATATGCTGTTTATTTTATTACACTTATCACTTCACTGTTCATCTTTGTCACTCCCTACCTATCTCTAATTACCCTTATATTTCTCACGATCTCACTATTATTACAAAGTTTTTTGTATCTAATGAGTTCATGTCTCTTTTGTTAACTTCAGACTGTCACATATCATTTTATAATATTCAACCAACATGGTATTGTAAATACATCTTTCAAATAAAACATAACTTTGTATACATTGTCATTAAAGTGATAAAAATTGGTCTGAAATGTCATAATTAATAATAATAACAACAATTTAATAATGTTAAAATATATTGTGTTAATTGAAACAAACTACATCTGTAGCAACAGCAATAATATTAGCGAATAAATAAACTCTCCAAAACCTTATACTTTCAAACACATAATGCTGAAATAACATACATACTGCTGAAATAATCCTAGTAAAAGTTCCAAAGTATATAGCAGGCTATACAATTTGTTCTCTGATTGAATCACGCACACATTTCTATTTCCTGTCTGTATGAGTGTAATTTTAAACATAACAGCTGACACATCACCTATAGATAAGGATATACATACAATCATATCTACACATGGTTTTTTATGTATAACAATTGCTGAGATACTGTCATTTACAAGTTACCACTAATAAAAATTTAAACATAAATTATTAATAATAATAAAAAATTATGCTCTTTTAAAACAATCTTATGAGTTAATTGTTATGGCCATGTAATTTTTTTTTTTTTCTTTTTTCTTCACTGTCTTCTTGTCTCGCTTTACTTTGGTTAATATCTGGCCAATCTCTGGGGTTGGGTCAATGTCAGTTGTCTGTCAGTCTAATTCGTATTTTCTTGTTTTGTAACCACCTTTGGTTGTATTCTTCTTCCTTCACTATTGATTATATTTACTACTTTCATTCTCGTTATCATTTATCTATCAAAATATATTGTTTCTTGGCATTTTTTACATACTTATTTATATCAAATGTGATCAGGGTTTGGCAATGTTATATAATGCCCTTCCACCAAAATTGATCATTTTATAAAACGTGAATTTAAGTTTGATGAAATTATCAATTGTATCGTATCAATTTTTGTTTTTTTTTTTCAAATTCTCCTGCTTCTCATTCATTTTTTATAATTAATTCGGTATCTTTTATTTCCATTCTTCTTAGTCTTTTCTTCATTATTTTCTCACATTGCGAACTGGCTTATTGATTTTTTATTATAACTTATTCCCTATAAATCTTATTTTTCATCAAAACTACTCTTATACTGATATCAGGGGAACATCATCCCTGCTCAGTAAAATGATTGCTGGTTCATTCAACAGACAATCTCAATTAATAATTCTTAAATATAGTCAACTCGTGACTCAAAATAATAATAATAATAATAATCATAATCATAATATTTGTTGGGAATCTTTTACTTTTATACTTCATTATAGCTCAGTTCGAGTCATATATTGTTTCATCTTTCTTTATAGATACTATTTGAAGCATTGTTTTTTATTGATACAATTCACATTTTTATTCATTTTTAATTACTCTTTGTTTCATCTCATCTCTCATTATGACTCTTAGAATGTTGATTTCATTTATATTGTTTTGTGATCATTGGTTTGGGTAATTTTACTTCCCCTTTTTCGAAATAGTTGTGGAAGCTGATCATTTTGATTGATATATTTTTTTTTTTTTTTCATAATTTTTAAATATCATAGTAAGTTATGGCTTCTTACTAGTTAGGAATTTTTTGTAGCTTATTCCTTCATAGTATGTCATGCTTTTCATGCCTCATTTTTTGGCTAAACATTATGGTAATTTAATCTTATTTTGTAGGAATGTTTCGTAACTACACTCCTCAATTGTTAATTTTTATTTAAATATTGTAGTAAGTTGGTTGCTCTTACTTTGTATGAATGCCTTGTAACCTTTATCTCTCCATTTTTACTTGTTCTAAAATATTATCGAGATATTTGGGTAAGCTTTTCTTACATATCTTTTTTGATTTTTTACAATTTTTTATTTATCATAATGGTTTCTCTAATGCTTAGTGTAAGCTGTACTTACGAATGTTTTGGAATTTTGACATTCTTTAGAGATCTTTTCTTTATGACATTGGCAGACTTGTTTGTTTGTCACTTTATTTTATTTTTTTTCTTTATTTAAAGTATTTTTGTTGGTTTTTTACTTTAAATTGTTTTTTACAGTTATTGTTGATTGTCATAATATTTCTTAATTGAGGCTTGATTGTATACACCCTTTATTTTCTGGGTGACAGGGTGAGTGATCTCGTAAGTGTTATTGCCCTTGTCTTTTGTTATAGTGTATGGTCCCATATTCCAGTGTTTATCTGCATTTGGTTTATCCATTGTCCATGATTACACGAGTTTCCTCCGTTGTTCGGACTGCTCTGGTGTGCATCACTGTTTCTGTCTGTGTTATATATGTCTCTTCTATCTGGTACAGCCACTCTTCTAATACCATGTGTTCTCTGGCATCAGTGCCTACCTCAATCACTTGATGATGTTGTTTACTACTCAACGAAGTTAATCGTACCTCCGTTATTGATCTTCTTACTGATATTGGTTTATTTGGTATTTCTATCTCTGGTAATTTCCCTTTCTTGTAGACTTTCTCAATTTGTCATACATTGTTTTGTTGTGATGCTTTTCAACTTTGGATATCCTCCATTTAAAGATAGGTTTGTTGAAAGTTTTACTCGCTGGTTGATCGTTGATCCCTCCTAGAATTTCCTTCAGAGTTCTCCTGCACTCCATAACATTCATCATTCCGTATGGTCATTAATTGGTCGATTAAACGTCTCAAGTAGTCCGTTCTTCATCATTTCCAATTCCTCTCTGGTATTGATTCGTTTTCTCTGATGTATTTTCTTAGTCTTCTTAATTATCTGTTTTTTCTGTACTCCTCTACGGTTGGTTCCTTTGTGCTTACTCTTCTCTTTGTTTTCGTTATCTTTATTTTGATGTAACAATGTATTTGGGTCTTCTTGAATTTCTGTTTTTTCATTATTTCCTTCTGGAGTGGTGTTTATTGTTTCATTCGCCTTCTTGAACCCGTTACCTAATGTCTCATTAAGTAGATCTATTTGGTAATTGGTTTCTTCCCCTTTCTTATTCATCTCCATTTTTGTCTGGTCGCTTTCTTCACGACGTTCTCTGAAAATTAGTCTTATTTGCTGCTTCATTTCTTCTTTATTTTTCTCGTGGTCCTTCTTCAGCTGTTCCTTCAATTCTTCCTTTAATTCTTCGTTTCTTTGCTGAATTTCCTCCAGCAATCGTTGTTGTAGTGTTTCATTATTTTGGTTGACTGTTTTCCTCAATTCTTCCTTAGTACTCACTATTTTTTCATTGATCTGTTTCAAATTGTCACTGGTTTCTTTCTTCATGCCGTCGAATTTATTGTTCATCTCCTTCAAACTCTCCTCATTCTTGTCGAATTTATTGTTCATCTCCTTCAAACTCTCCTCATTCTTGTCGAATTTATTGTTCATCTCCTTCAAATTATTGTTCATCATTTCCATTAATTTTAGTATGTTCGGGTCTCCTCTAAATTCTCCCTTGTCGCCCGCCTGTAATTCCATTTCTTCGTCTTGGCTTGGTTCTGTTGTGGTTATTATTGTCTCCACTTCTTCAATCGGTGTTCCTTCCTCTTCTTCCCCTCTGTTTCCTTCCATCTCCTTCTCCTTTGCCAACTTTTTCGACAATCCTCTGGTGTGCATATTGTAATCTTTCGTAATCGCCGCTAGAATTTATAGGGTTTAATTGTATAATTTCTTTATTATTCTAGCCCCACTAGTTGGCGCGCCACTTTGTATAATAGCGAGACGTCCGCCTCGTTTAAGCCCCGCGATGGAAGCCACTTTGTATAATAACAGTTTACCTTTCCTGTTAATTATTATTGAATAGTGTGTAGCGAACCGTTTTATACTTATTATTCGACCTTTTTTCTCGCCGTTAGAAGTTCGTATTTCTCTCTCTTCTAGCTCCAGCGGTTGGTCGTCAATTTGTAATATAGTCGTCGTTACGTCTACCGTTTTACTCTGTAAAATGTTGATAATGTACAATTTGTGTGTAATGGGTGTAACGTGTCTTCTCGATCCGTAGTTCAAATGCGTGCAACTTCCGCAGATTTCGTCCGTTGCGAACGTACGAATAACCAGGTCTTGATGTTCTTACCTGATGTTCACTAGGGGTATGAAAATCCCGGTGGCGCCAAATTGTTTTCTTAAAACAATTAAAATAAAATTCAAAGGTGTATGACCAGCGCAGCTCAGGCGGTTTGAATAATTCAAATATTTCCGCCAGCTAGGCCCACTGGAGCGCACAGCAGTTCGATGCGTGTGCTGTGTAAATCGTTAGTCGTCTGCTAAAATGTACATAAAATATTGTGCACCTCCTAATGAAATTATAACACCGTGGTTACACTCAATACTTACACATTTTTTATTAGTGATTGTTATTCATTTAATACAAATTATTCTAATACAAATGCTCCGGTTATTTATATGAGACAACTACAGGGTTTGACAAATCGATATTTGAATTGATAAATAGACTTTTAGTAATGGCGTCTGTTGAAAATTGTACAAATTATTAATGTTCGTTTGTCATAGGTTCTTGAGGTTACGTTAAAAGGATTACAAATGTTTAAAACAATAAAAATACACACCCTTACATCAAGTAAACTTAACTAACATATTGTGTAGGTATAATTTGTTTAGCGCAGTGTAGTAAAAGTGTTTACAAGTTATGGATCATTAACAACAGTTTATATTGGTTAGTTTATAAATTGTCAGTGACTTAGTATTCTTTTTAATCTTTGAAAAGTAATTAATTTCAGTTCAGTGAGATTTCGACCTTTAGTGAGAAATAATTAACGTGAGTTTATTTATATATTTTGGGTAATTTAATAGGTACTTATCACTTCCGTAGTTATGGCGAATTCATACGATCTGTTATTCATGGGTTATACTACAATCTTCTTTAATTTGCTTGGTTCAGGACATCAGGCATCTTTTCCAGTTTAATTGGTAGTAATTTATTTTCTTTTTTCGTTAATTTGGCCTCAACTTCAATAATATGGTTCCAGTCTTATTGTCTTACGTCTTAGTATACACTTAGTAGTAACTTCTTCTGATATTTTCTATGTTTTAATTGACAATTTTGGTCACTCGAAAATTAGCGTCTATACCATTAAAGCATCATGCATTCAGTAAAAAAAATCTAACGGTATTTTTGCTTGTTACTCCACAGTTTCCATGGTAACGTAATTATTCTCCCTGGTCGATCTCAAAATAAACACATTGTTATCAAACTTTGAATTTTTTGTTTAATTTGAATAAATATTTTATAATGCCTATATTTACTTGGGGATAATTTCAATGGTTGTAATCTTTACATAGATGTTCCTATTTTCTTTCAAAGATTAGTTTGATATCTTACAAGATTGGTCTAAGCCATGTATTAATGTTTTAGTCCAAAATTGATAATACTATGTTAATACATAATTTACTTATTTCTAAGTTTTAATATAATTCTGCCATGTTCCCTTTCGTTACACATAATTATTATATTTTGCCTATTATTTCTTATAAAGGTATTGCTATTATTTTCTTTATAAATTCCTTACTTACTTAAAACATACTAACATATTACTGTAAAACTATTTCTTTTGGTATTTATTGCCTTAAACATTAAGCCAATAACTTCTTTCTTTAAATTAACAAATGAACAAATTTGGTGAATGTTATACCTACACCATCTCTTTTATAACAGTAATCACCCTGGTGATTTTTATACTGAGATAATATTTTTTCTGTTTTTTACATTCACAATTATTCTGTGTCTTTCAGTCTAATATACTTAACTTAATTGCTCATTTAACATGTGCTTATGTTTTGGGTTTGTCACACTTGTTTAACTCTTTTTTCTTAAGATTATATGCTGTTTATTTTATTACACTTATCACTTCACTGTTCATCTTTGTCACTCCCTACCTATCTCTAATTACCCTTATATTTCTCACGATCTCACTATTATTACAAAGTTTTTTGTATCTAATGAGTTCATGTCTCTTTTGTTAACTTCAGACTGTCACATATCATTTTATAATATTCAACCAACATGGTATTGTAAATACATCTTTCAAATAAAACATAACTTTGTATACATTGTCATTAAAGTGATAAAAATTGGTCTGAAATGTCATAATTAATAATAATAACAACAATTTAATAATGTTAAAATATATTGTGTTAATTGAAACAAACTACATCTGTAGCAACAGCAATAATATTAGCGAATAAATAAACTCTCCAAAACCTTATACTTTCAAACACATAATGCTGAAATAACATACATACTGCTGAAATAATCCTAGTAAAAGTTCCAAAGTATATAGCAGGCTATACAATTTGTTCTCTGATTGAATCACGCACACATTTCTATTTCCTGTCTGTATGAGTGTAATTTTAAACATAACAGCTGACACATCACCTATAGATAAGGATATACATACAATCATATCTACACATGGTTTTTTATGTATAACAATTGCTGAGATACTGTCATTTACAAGTTACCACTAATAAAAATTTAAACATAAATTATTAATAATAATAAAAAATTATGCTCTCTTAAAACAATATTATGAGTTAATTGTTATGGCCATGTAATTTTTTTTTTTTTCTTTTTTCTTCACTGTCTTCTTGTCTCGCTTTACTTTGGTTAATATCTGGCCAATCTCTGGGGTTGGGTCAATGTCAGTTGTCTGTCAGTCTAATTCGTATTTTCTTGTTTTGTAACCACCTTTGGTTGTATTCTTCTTCCTTCACTATTGATTATATTTACTACTTTCATTCTCGTTATCATTTATCTATCAAAATATATTGTTTCTTGGCATTTTTTACATACTTATTTATATCAAATGTGATCAGGGTTTGGCAATGTTATATAATGCCCTTCCACCAAAATTGATCATTTTATAAAACGTGAATTTAAGTTTGATGAAATTATCAATTGTATCGTATCAATTTTTTTTTTTTTTTTCAAATTCTCCTGCTTCTCATTCATTTTTTATAATTAATTCGGTATCTTTTATTTCCATTCTTCTTAGTCTTTTCTTCATTATTTTCTCACATTGCGAACTGGCTTATTGATTTTTTATTATAACTTATTCCCTATAAATCTTATTTTTCATCAAAACTACTCTTATACTGATATCAGGGGAACATCATCCCTGCTCAGTAAAATGATTGCTGGTTCATTCAACAGACAATCTCAATTAATAATTCTTAAATATAGTCAACTCGTGACTCAAAATAATAATAATAATAATAATCATAATCATAATATTTGTTGGGAATCTTTTACTTTTATACTTCATTATAGCTCAGTTCGAGTCATATATTGTTTCATCTTTCTTTATAGATACTATTTGAAGCATTGTTTTTTATTGATACAATTCACATTTTTATTCATTTTTAATTACTCTTTGTTTCATCTCATCTCTCATTATGACTCTTAGAATGTTGATTTCATTTATATTGTTTTGTGATCATTGGTTTGGGTAATTTTACTTCCCCTCTTTCGAAATAGTTGTGGAAGCTGATCATTTTGATTGATATATATATTTTTTTTTTTTTCATAATTTTTAAATATCATAGTAAGTTATGGCTTCTTACTAGTTAGGAATTTTTTGTAGCTTATTCCTTCATAGTATGTCATGCTTTTCATGCCTCATTTTTTGGCTAAACATTATGGTAATTTAATCTTATTTTGTAGGAATGTTTCGTAACTACACTCCTCAATTGTTAATTTTTATTTAAATATTGTAGTAAGTTGGTTGCTCTTACTTTGTATGAATGCCTTGTAACCTTTATCTCTCCATTTTTACTTGTTCTAAAATATTATCGAGATATTTGGGTAAGCTTTTCTTACATATCTTTTTTGATTTTTTACAATTTTTTATTCATCATAATGGTTTCTCTAATGCTTAGTGTAAGCTGTACTTACGAATGTTTTGGAATTTTGACATTCTTTAGAGATCTTTTCTTTATGACATTGGCAGACTTGTTTGTTTGTCACTTTATTTTATTTTTTTTCTTTATTTAAAGTATTTTTGTTGGTTTTTTACTTTAAATTGTTTTTTACAGTTATTGTTGATTGTCATAATATTTCTTAATTGAGGCTTGATTGTATACACCCTTTATTTTCTGGGTGACAGGGTGAGTGATCTCGTAAGTGTTATTGCCCTTGTCTTTTGTTATAGTGTATGGTCCCATATTCCAGTGTTTATCTGCATTTGGTTTATCCATTGTCCATGATTACACGAGTTTCCTCCGTTGTTCGGACTGCTCTGGTGTGCATCACTGTTTCTGTCTGTGTTATATATGTCTCTTCTATCTGGTACAGCCACTCTTCTAATACCATGTGTTCTCTGGCATCAGTGCCTACCTCAATCACTTGATGATGTTGTTTACTACTCAACGAAGTTAATCGTACCTCCGTTATTGATCTTCTTACTGATATTGGTTTATTTGGTATTTCTATCTCTGGTAATTTCCCTTTCTTGTAGACTTTCTCAATTTGTCATACATTGTTTTGTTGTGATGCTTTTCAACTTTGGATATCCTCCATTTAAAGATAGGTTTGTTGAAAGTTTTACTCGCTGGTTGATCGTTGATCCCTCCTAGAATTTCCTTCAGAGTTCTCCTGCACTCCATAACATTCATCATTCCGTATGGTCATTAATTGGTCGATTAAACGTCTCAAGTAGTCCGTTCTTCATCATTTCCAATTCCTCTCTGGTATTGATTCGTTTTCTCTGATGTATTTTCTTAGTCTTCTTAATTATCTGTTTTTTCTGTACTCCTCTACGGTTGGTTCCTTTGTGCTTACTCTTCTCTTTGTTTTCGTTATCTTTATTTTGATGTAACAATGTATTTGGGTCTTCTTGAATTTCTGTTTTTTCATTATTTCCTTCTGGAGTGGTGTTTATTGTTTCATTCGCCTTCTTGAACCCGTTACCTAATGTCTCATTAAGTAGATCTATTTGGTAATTGGTTTCTTCCCCTTTCTTATTCATCTCCATTTTTGTCTGGTCGCTTTCTTCACGACGTTCTCTGAAAATTAGTCTTATTTGCTGCTTCATTTCTTCTTTATTTTTCTCGTGGTCCTTCTTCAGCTGTTCCTTCAATTCTTCCTTTAATTCTTCGTTTCTTTGCTGAATTTCCTCCAGCAATCGTTGTTGTAGTGTTTCATTATTTTGGTTGACTGTTTTCCTCAATTCTTCCTTAGTACTCACTATTTTTTCATTGATCTGTTTCAAATTGTCACTGGTTTCTTTCTTCATGCCGTCGAATTTATTGTTCATCTCCTTCAAACTCTCCTCATTCTTGTCGAATTTATTGTTCATCTCCTTCAAACTCTCCTCATTCTTGTCGAATTTATTGTTCTTCTCCTTCAAATTATTGTTCATCATTTCCATTAATTTTAGTATGTTCGGGTCTCCTCTAAATTCTCCCTTGTCGCCCGCCTGTAATTCCATTTCTTCGTCTTGGCTTGGTTCTGTTGTGGTTATTATTGTCTCCACTTCTTCAATCGGTGTTCCTTCCTCTTCTTCCCCTCTGTTTCCTTCCATCTCCTTCTCCTTTGCCAACTTTTTCGACAATCCTCTGGTGTGCATATTGTAACCTTTCGTAATCGCCGCTAGAATTTATAGGGTTTAATTGTATAATTTCTTTATTATTCTAGCCCCACTAGTTGGCGCGCCACTTTGTATAATAGCGAGACGTCCGCCTCGTTTAAGCCCCGCGATGGAAGCCACTTTGTATAATAACGGTTTACCTTTCCTGTTAATTATTATTGAATAGTGTGTAGCGAACCGTTTTATACTTATTATTCGACCTTTTTTCTCGCCGTTAGAAGTTCGTATTTCTCTCTCTTCTAGCTCCAGCGGTTGGTCGTCAATTTGTAATATAGTCGTCGTTACGTCTACCGTTTTACTCTGTAAAATGTTGATAATGTACAATTTGTGTGTAATGGGTGTAACGTGTCTTCTCGATCCGTAGTTCAAATGCGTGCAACTTCCGCAGATTTCGTCCGTTGCGAACGTACGAATAACCAGGTCTTGATGTTCTTACCTGATGTTCACTAGGGGTATGAAAATCCCGGTGGCGCCAAATTGTTTTCTTAAAACAATTAAAATAAAATTCAAAGGTGTATGACCAGCGCAGCTCAGGCGGTTTGAATAATTCAAATATTTCCGCCAGCTAGGCCCACTGGAGCGCACAGCAGTTCGATGCGTGTGCTGTGTAAATCGTTAGTCGTCTGCTAAAATGTACATAAAATATTGTGCACCTCCTAATGAAATTATAACACCGTGGTTACACTCAATACTTACACATTTTTTATTAGTGATTGTTATTCATTTAATACAAATTATTCTAATACAAATGCTCCGGTTATTTATATGAGACAACTACAGGGTTTGACAAATCGATATTTGAATTGATAAATAGACTTTTAGTAATGGCGTCTGTTGAAAATTGTACAAATTATTAATGTTCGTTTGTCATAGGTTCTTGAGGTTACGTTAAAAGGATTACAAATGTTTAAAACAATAAAAATACACACCCTTACATCAAGTAAACTTAACTAACATATTGTGTAGGTATAATTTGTTTAGCGCAGTGTAGTAAAAGTGTTTACAAGTTATGGATCATTAACAACAGTTTATATTGGTTAGTTTATAAATTGTCAGTGACTTAGTATTCTTTTTAATCTTTGAAAAGTAATTAATTTCAGTTCAGTGAGATTTCGACCTTTAGTGAGAAATAATTAACGTGAGTTTATTTATATATTTTGGGTAATTTAATAGGTACTTATCACTTCCGTAGTTATGGCGAATTCATACGATCTGTTATTCATGGGTTATACTACAATCTTCTTTAATTTGCTTGGTTCAGGACATCAGGCATCTTTTCCAGTTTAATTGGTAGTAATTTATTTTCTTTTTTCGTTAATTTGGCCTCAACTTCAATAATATGGTTCCAGTCTTATTGTCTTACGTCTTAGTATACACTTAGTAGTAACTTCTTCTGATATTTTCTATGTTTTAATTGACAATTTTGGTCACTCGAAAATTAGCGTCTATACCATTAAAGCATCATGCATTCAGTAAAAAAAATCTAACGGTATTTTTGCTTGTTACTCCACAGTTTCCATGGTAACGTAATTATTCTCCCTGGTCGATCTCAAAATAAACACATTGTTATCAAACTTTGAATTTTTTGTTTAATTTGAATAAATATTTTATAATGCCTATATTTACTTGGGGATAATTTCAATGGTTGTAATCTTTACATAGATGTTCCTATTTTCTTTCAAAGATTAGTTTGATATCTTACAAGATTGGTCTAAGCCATGTATTAATGTTTTAGTCCAAAATTGATAATACTATGTTAATACATAATTTACTTATTTCTAAGTTTTAATATAATTCTGCCATGTTCCCTTTCGTTACACATAATTATTATATTTTGCCTATTATTTCTTATAAAGGTATTGCTATTATTTTCTTTATAAATTCCTTACTTACTTAAAACATACTAACATATTACTGTAAAACTATTTCTTTTGGTATTTATTGCCTTAAACATTAAGCCAATAACTTCTTTCTTTAAATTAACAAATGAACAAATTTGGTGAATGTTATACCTACACCATCTCTTTTATAACAGTAATCACCCTGGTGATTTTTATACTGAGATAATATTTTTTCTGTTTTTTACATTCACAATTATTCTGTGTCTTTCAGTCTAATATACTTAACTTAATTGCTCATTTAACATGTGCTTATGTTTTGGGTTTGTCACACTTGTTTAAATCTTTTTTCTTAAGATTATATGCTGTTTATTTTATTACACTTATCACTTCACTGTTCATCTTTGTCACTCCCTACCTATCTCTAATTACCCTTATATTTCTCACGATCTCACTATTATTACAAAGTTTTTTGTATCTAATGAGTTCATGTCTCTTTTGTTAACTTCAGACTGTCACATATCATTTTATAATATTCAACCAACATGGTATTGTAAATACATCTTTCAAATAAAACATAACTTTGTATACATTGTCATTAAAATGATAAAAATTGGTCTGAAATGTCATAATTAATAATAATAACAACAATTTAATAATGTTAAAATATATTGTGTTAATTGAAACAAACTACATCTGTAGCAACAGCAATAATATTAGCGAATAAATAAACTCTCCAAAACCTTATACTTTCAAACACATAATGCTGAAATAACATACATACTGCTGAAATAATCCTAGTAAAAGTTCCAAAGTATATAGCAGGCTATACAATTTGTTCTCTGATTGAATCACGCACACATTTCTATTTCCTGTCTGTATGAGTGTAATTTTAAACATAACAGCTGACACATCACCTATAGATAAGGATATACATACAATCATATCTACACATGGTTTTTTATGTATAACAATTGCTGAGATACTGTCATTTACAAGTTACCACTAATAAAAATTTAAACATAAATTATTAATAATAATAAAAAATTATGCTCTCTTAAAACAATCTTATGAGTTAATTGTTATGGCCATGTAATTTTTTTTTTTTCTTTTTTCTTCACTGTCTTCTTGTCTCGCTTTACTTTGGTTAATATCTGGCCAATCTCTGGGGTTGGGTCAATGTCAGTTGTCTGTCAGTCTAATTCGTATTTTCTTGTTTTGTAACCACCTTTGGTTGTATTCTTCTTCCTTCACTATTGATTATATTTACTACTTTCATTCTCGTTATCATTTATCTATCAAAATATATTGTTTCTTGGCATTTTTTACATACTTATTTATATCAAATGTGATCAGGGTTTGGCAATGTTATATAATGCCCTTCCACCAAAATTGATCATTTTATAAAACGTGAATTTAAGTTTGATGAAATTATCAATTGTATCGTATCAATTTTTTTTTTTTTTTTCAAATTCTCCTGCTTCTCATTCATTTTTTATAATTAATTCGGTATCTTTTATTTCCATTCTTCTTAGTCTTTTCTTCATTATTTTCTCACATTGCGAACTGGCTTATTGATTTTTTATTATAACTTATTCCCTATAAATCTTATTTTTCATCAAAACTACTCTTATACTGATATCAGGGGAACATCATCCCTGCTCAGTAAAATGATTGCTGGTTCATTCAACAGACAATCTCAATTAATAATTCTTAAATATAGTCAACTCGTGACTCAAAATAATAATAATAATAATAATCATAATCATAATATTTGTTGGGAATCTTTTACTTTTATACTTCATTATAGCTCAGTTCGAGTCATATATTGTTTCATCTTTCTTTATAGATACTATTTGAAGCATTGTTTTTTATTGATACAATTCACATTTTTATTCATTTTTAATTACTCTTTGTTTCATCTCATCTCTCATTATGACTCTTAGAATGTTGATTTCATTTATATTGTTTTGTGATCATTGGTTTGGGTAATTTTACTTCCCCTCTTTCGAAATAGTTGTGGAAGCTGATCATTTTGATTGATATATTTTTTTTTTTTTGTTTTCATAATTTTTAAATATCATAGTAAGTTATGGCTTCTTACTAGTTAGGAATTTTTTGTAGCTTATTCCTTCATAGTATTTCATGCTTTTCATGCCTCATTTTTTGGCTAAACATTATGGTAATTTAATCTTATTTTGTAGGAATGTTTCGTAACTACACTCCTCAATTGTTAATTTTTATTTAAATATTGTAGTAAGTTGGTTGCTCTTACTTTGTATGAATGCCTTGTAACCTTTATCTCTCCATTTTTACTTGTTCTAAAATATTATCGAGATATTTGGGTAAGCTTTTCTTACATATCTTTTTTGATTTTTTACAATTTTTTATTCATCATAATGGTTTCTCTAATGCTTAGTGTAAGCTGTACTTACGAATGTTTTGGAATTTTGACATTCTTTAGAGATCTTTTCTTTATGACATTGGCAGACTTGTTTGTTTGTCACTTTATTTTATTTTTTTTCTTTATTTAAAGTATTTTTGTTGGTTTTTTACTTTAAATTGTTTTTTACAGTTATTGTTGATTGTCATAATATTTCTTAATTGAGGCTTGATTGTATACACCCTTTATTTTCTGGGTGACAGGGTGAGTGATCTCGTAAGTGTTATTGCCCTTGTCTTTTGTTATAGTGTATGGTCCCATATTCCAGTGTTTATCTGCATTTGGTTTATCCATTGTCCATGATTACACGAGTTTCCTCCGTTGTTCGGACTGCTCTGGTGTGCATCACTGTTTCTGTCTGTGTTATATATGTCTCTTCTATCTGGTACAGCCACTCTTCTAATACCATGTGTTCTCTGGCATCAGTGCCTACCTCAATCACTTGATGATGTTGTTTACTACTCAACGAAGTTAATCGTACCTCCGTTATTGATCTTCTTACTGATATTGGTTTATTTGGTATTTCTATCTCTGGTAATTTCCCTTTCTTGTAGACTTTCTCAATTTGTCATACATTGTTTTGTTGTGATGCTTTTCAACTTTGGATATCCTCCATTTAAAGATAGGTTTGTTGAAAGTTTTACTCGCTGGTTGATCGTTGATCCCTCCTAGAATTTCCTTCAGAGTTCTCCTGCACTCCATAACATTCATCATTCCGTATGGTCATTAATTGGTCGATTAAACGTCTCAAGTAGTCCGTTCTTCATCATTTCCAATTCCTCTCTGGTATTGATTCGTTTTCTCTGATGTATTTTCTTAGTCTTCTTAATTATCTGTTTTTTCTGTACTCCTCTACGGTTGGTTCCTTTGTGCTTACTCTTCTCTTTGTTTTCGTTATCTTTATTTTGATGTAACAATGTATTTGGGTCTTCTTGAATTTCTGTTTTTTCATTATTTCCTTCTGGAGTGGTGTTTATTGTTTCATTCGCCTTCTTGAACCCGTTACCTAATGTCTCATTAAGTAGATCTATTTGGTAATTGGTTTCTTCCCCTTTCTTATTCATCTCCATTTTTGTCTGGTCGCTTTCTTCACGACGTTCTCTGAAAATTAGTCTTATTTGCTGCTTCATTTCTTCTTTATTTTTCTCGTGGTCCTTCTTCAGCTGTTCCTTCAATTCTTCCTTTAATTCTTCGTTTCTTTGCTGAATTTCCTCCAGCAATCGTTGTTGTAGTGTTTCATTATTTTGGTTGACTGTTTTCCTCAATTCTTCCTTAGTACTCACTATTTTTTCATTGATCTGTTTCAAATTGTCACTGGTTTCTTTCTTCATGCCGTCGAATTTATTGTTCATCTCCTTCAAACTCTCCTCATTCTTGTCGAATTTATTGTTCATCTCCTTCAAACTCTCCTCATTCTTGTCGAATTTATTGTTCTTCTCCTTCAAATTATTGTTCATCATTTCCATTAATTTTAGTATGTTCGGGTCTCCTCTAAATTCTCCCTTGTCGCCCGCCTGTAATTCCATTTCTTCGTCTTGGCTTGGTTCTGTTGTGGTTATTATTGTCTCCACTTCTTCAATCGGTGTTCCTTCCTCTTCTTCCCCTCTGTTTCCTTCCATCTCCTTCTCCTTTGCCAACTTTTTCGACAATCCTCTGGTGTGCATATTGTAACCTTTCGTAATCGCCGCTAGAATTTATAGGGTTTAATTGTATAATTTCTTTATTATTCTAGCCCCACTAGTTGGCGCGCCACTTTGTATAATAGCGAGACGTCCGCCTCGTTTAAGCCCCGCGATGGAAGCCACTTTGTATAATAACGGTTTACCTTTCCTGTTAATTATTATTGAATAGTGTGTAGCGAACCGTTTTATACTTATTATTCGACCTTTTTTCTCGCCGTTAGAAGTTCGTATTTCTCTCTCTTCTAGCTCCAGCGGTTGGTCGTCAATTTGTAATATAGTCGTCGTTACGTCTACCGTTTTACTCTGTAAAATGTTGATAATGTACAATTTGTGTGTAATGGGTGTAACGTGTCTTCTCGATCCGTAGTTCAAATGCGTGCAACTTCCGCAGATTTCGTCCGTTGCGAACGTACGAATAACCAGGTCTTGATGTTCTTACCTGATGTTCACTAGGGGTATGAAAATCCCGGTGGCGCCAAATTGTTTTCTTAAAACAATTAAAATAAAATTCAAAGGTGTATGACCAGCGCAGCTCAGGCGGTTTGAATAATTCAAATATTTCCGCCAGCTAGGCCCACTGGAGCGCACAGCAGTTCGATGCGTGTGCTGTGTAAATCGTTAGTCGTCTGCTAAAATGTACATAAAATATTGTGCACCTCCTAATGAAATTATAACACCGTGGTTACACTCAATACTTACACATTTTTTATTAGTGATTGTTATTCATTTAATACAAATTATTCTAATACAAATGCTCCGGTTATTTATATGAGACAACTACAGGGTTTGACAAATCGATATTTGAATTGATAAATAGACTTTTAGTAATGGCGTCTGTTGAAAATTGTACAAATTATTAATGTTCGTTTGTCATAGGTTCTTGAGGTTACGTTAAAAGGATTACAAATGTTTAAAACAATAAAAATACACACCCTTACATCAAGTAAACTTAACTAACATATTGTGTAGGTATAATTTGTTTAGCGCAGTGTAGTAAAAGTGTTTACAAGTTATGGATCATTAACAACAGTTTATATTGGTTAGTTTATAAATTGTCAGTGACTTAGTATTCTTTTTAATCTTTGAAAAGTAATTAATTTCAGTTCAGTGAGATTTCGACCTTTAGTGAGAAATAATTAACGTGAGTTTATTTATATATTTTGGGTAATTTAATAGGTACTTATCACTTCCGTAGTTATGGCGAATTCATACGATCTGTTATTCATGGGTTATACTACAATCTTCTTTAATTTGCTTGGTTCAGGACATCAGGCATCTTTTCCAGTTTAATTGGTAGTAATTTATTTTCTTTTTTCGTTAATTTGGCCTCAACTTCAATAATATGGTTCCAGTCTTATTGTCTTACGTCTTAGTATACACTTAGTAGTAACTTCTTCTGATATTTTCTATGTTTTAATTGACAATTTTGGTCACTCGAAAATTAGCGTCTATACCATTAAAGCATCATGCATTCAGTAAAAAAAATCTAACGGTATTTTTGCTTGTTACTCCACAGTTTCCATGGTAACGTAATTATTCTCCCTGGTCGATCTCAAAATAAACACATTGTTATCAAACTTTGAATTTTTTGTTTAATTTGAATAAATATTTTATAATGCCTATATTTACTTGGGGATAATTTCAATGGTTGTAATCTTTACATAGATGTTCCTATTTTCTTTCAAAGATTAGTTTGATATCTTACAAGATTGGTCTAAGCCATGTATTAATGTTTTAGTCCAAAATTGATAATACTATGTTAATACATAATTTACTTATTTCTAAGTTTTAATATAATTCTGCCATGTTCCCTTTCGTTACACATAATTATTATATTTTGCCTATTATTTCTTATAAAGGTATTGCTATTATTTTCTTTATAAATTCCTTACTTACTTAAAACATACTAACATATTACTGTAAAACTATTTCTTTTGGTATTTATTGCCTTAAACATTAAGCCAATAACTTCTTTCTTTAAATTAACAAATGAACAAATTTGGTGAATGTTATACCTACACCATCTCTTTTATAACAGTAATCACCCTGGTGATTTTTATACTGAGATAATATTTTTTCTGTTTTTTACATTCACAATTATTCTGTGTCTTTCAGTCTAATATACTTAACTTAATTGCTCATTTAACATGTGCTTATGTTTTGGGTTTGTCACACTTGTTTAAATCTTTTTTCTTAAGATTATATGCTGTTTATTTTATTACACTTATCACTTCACTGTTCATCTTTGTCACTCCCTACCTATCTCTAATTACCCTTATATTTCTCACGATCTCACTATTATTACAAAGTTTTTTGTATCTAATGAGTTCATGTCTCTTTTGTTAACTTCAGACTGTCACATATCATTTTATAATATTCAACCAACATGGTATTGTAAATACATCTTTCAAATAAAACATAACTTTGTATACATTGTCATTAAAATGATAAAAATTGGTCTGAAATGTCATAATTAATAATAATAACAACAATTTAATAATGTTAAAATATATTGTGTTAATTGAAACAAACTACATCTGTAGCAACAGCAATAATATTAGCGAATAAATAAACTCTCCAAAACCTTATACTTTCAAACACATAATGCTGAAATAACATACATACTGCTGAAATAATCCTAGTAAAAGTTCCAAAGTATATAGCAGGCTATACAATTTGTTCTCTGATTGAATCACGCACACATTTCTATTTCCTGTCTGTATGAGTGTAATTTTAAACATAACAGCTGACACATCACCTATAGATAAGGATATACATACAATCATATCTACACATGGTTTTTTATGTATAACAATTGCTGAGATACTGTCATTTACAAGTTACCACTAATAAAAATTTAAACATAAATTATTAATAATAATAAAAAATTATGCTCTCTTAAAACAATCTTATGAGTTAATTGTTATGGCCATGTAATTTTTTTTTTTTCTTTTTTCTTCACTGTCTTCTTGTCTCGCTTTACTTTGGTTAATATCTGGCCAATCTCTGGGGTTGGGTCAATGTCAGTTGTCTGTCAGTCTAATTCGTATTTTCTTGTTTTGTAACCACCTTTGGTTGTATTCTTCTTCCTTCACTATTGATTATATTTACTACTTTCATTCTCGTTATCATTTATCTATCAAAATATATTGTTTCTTGGCATTTTTTACATACTTATTTATATCAAATGTGATCAGGGTTTGGCAATGTTATATAATGCCCTTCCACCAAAATTGATCATTTTATAAAACGTGAATTTAAGTTTGATGAAATTATCAATTGTATCGTATCAATTTTTTTTTTTTTTTTCAAATTCTCCTGCTTCTCATTCATTTTTTATAATTAATTCGGTATCTTTTATTTCCATTCTTCTTAGTCTTTTCTTCATTATTTTCTCACATTGCGAACTGGCTTATTGATTTTTTATTATAACTTATTCCCTATAAATCTTATTTTTCATCAAAACTACTCTTATACTGATATCAGGGGAACATCATCCCTGCTCAGTAAAATGATTGCTGGTTCATTCAACAGACAATCTCAATTAATAATTCTTAAATATAGTCAACTCGTGACTCAAAATAATAATAATCATAATCATAATATTTGTTGGGAATCTTTTACTTTTATACTTCATTATAGCTCAGTTCGAGTCATATATTGTTTCATCTTTCTTTATAGATACTATTTGAAGCATTGTTTTTTATTGATACAATTCACATTTTTATTCATTTTTAATTACTCTTTGTTTCATCTCATCTCTCATTATGACTCTTAGAATGTTGATTTCATTTATATTGTTTTGTGATCATTGGTTTGGGTAATTTTACTTCCCCTCTTTCGAAATAGTTGTGGAAGCTGATCATTTTGATTGATATATTTTTTTTTTTTTGTTTTCATAATTTTTAAATATCATAGTAAGTTATGGCTTCTTACTAGTTAGGAATTTTTTGTAGCTTATTCCTTCATAGTATTTCATGCTTTTCATGCCTCATTTTTTGGCTAAACATTATGGTAATTTAATCTTATTTTGTAGGAATGTTTCGTAACTACACTCCTCAATTGTTAATTTTTATTTAAATATTGTAGTAAGTTGGTTGCTCTTACTTTGTATGAATGCCTTGTAACCTTTATCTCTCCATTTTTACTTGTTCTAAAATATTATCGAGATATTTGGGTAAGCTTTTCTTACATATCTTTTTTGATTTTTTACAATTTTTTATTCATCATAATGGTTTCTCTAATGCTTAGTGTAAGCTGTACTTACGAATGTTTTGGAATTTTGACATTCTTTAGAGATCTTTTCTTTATGACATTGGCAGACTTGTTTGTTTGTCACTTTATTTTATTTTTTTTCTTTATTTAAAGTATTTTTGTTGGTTTTTTACTTTAAATTGTTTTTTACAGTTATTGTTGATTGTCATAATATTTCTTAATTGAGGCTTGATTGTATACACCCTTTATTTTCTGGGTGACAGGGTGAGTGATCTCGTAAGTGTTATTGCCCTTGTCTTTTGTTATAGTGTATGGTCCCATATTCCAGTGTTTATCTGCATTTGGTTTATCCATTGTCCATGATTACACGAGTTTCCTCCGTTGTTCGGACTGCTCTGGTGTGCATCACTGTTTCTGTCTGTGTTATATATGTCTCTTCTATCTGGTACAGCCACTCTTCTAATACCATGTGTTCTCTGGCATCAGTGCCTACCTCAATCACTTGATGATGTTGTTTACTACTCAACGAAGTTAATCGTACCTCCGTTATTGATCTTCTTACTGATATTGGTTTATTTGGTATTTCTATCTCTGGTAATTTCCCTTTCTTGTAGACTTTCTCAATTTGTCATACATTGTTTTGTTGTGATGCTTTTCAACTTTGGATATCCTCCATTTAAAGATAGGTTTGTTGAAAGTTTTACTCGCTGGTTGATCGTTGATCCCTCCTAGAATTTCCTTCAGAGTTCTCCTGCACTCCATAACATTCATCATTCCGTATGGTCATTAATTGGTCGATTAAACGTCTCAAGTAGTCCGTTCTTCATCATTTCCAATTCCTCTCTGGTATTGATTCGTTTTCTCTGATGTATTTTCTTAGTCTTCTTAATTATCTGTTTTTTCTGTACTCCTCTACGGTTGGTTCCTTTGTGCTTACTCTTCTCTTTGTTTTCGTTATCTTTATTTTGATGTAACAATGTATTTGGGTCTTCTTGAATTTCTGTTTTTTCATTATTTCCTTCTGGAGTGGTGTTTATTGTTTCATTCGCCTTCTTGAACCCGTTACCTAATGTCTCATTAAGTAGATCTATTTGGTAATTGGTTTCTTCCCCTTTCTTATTCATCTCCATTTTTGTCTGGTCGCTTTCTTCACGACGTTCTCTGAAAATTAGTCTTATTTGCTGCTTCATTTCTTCTTTATTTTTCTCGTGGTCCTTCTTCAGCTGTTCCTTCAATTCTTCCTTTAATTCTTCGTTTCTTTGCTGAATTTCCTCCAGCAATCGTTGTTGTAGTGTTTCATTATTTTGGTTGACTGTTTTCCTCAATTCTTCCTTAGTACTCACTATTTTTTCATTGATCTGTTTCAAATTGTCACTGGTTTCTTTCTTCATGCCGTCGAATTTATTGTTCATCTCCTTCAAACTCTCCTCATTCTTGTCGAATTTATTGTTCATCTCCTTCAAACTCTCCTCATTCTTGTCGAATTTATTGTTCTTCTCCTTCAAATTATTGTTCATCATTTCCATTAATTTTAGTATGTTCGGGTCTCCTCTAAATTCTCCCTTGTCGCCCGCCTGTAATTCCATTTCTTCGTCTTGGCTTGGTTCTGTTGTGGTTATTATTGTCTCCACTTCTTCAATCGGTGTTCCTTCCTCTTCTTCCCCTCTGTTTCCTTCCATCTCCTTCTCCTTTGCCAACTTTTTCGACAATCCTCTGGTGTGCATATTGTAACCTTTCGTAATCGCCGCTAGAATTTATAGGGTTTAATTGTATAATTTCTTTATTATTCTAGCCCCACTAGTTGGCGCGCCACTTTGTATAATAGCGAGACGTCCGCCTCGTTTAAGCCCCGCGATGGAAGCCACTTTGTATAATAACGGTTTACCTTTCCTGTTAATTATTATTGAATAGTGTGTAGCGAACCGTTTTATACTTATTATTCGACCTTTTTTCTCGCCGTTAGAAGTTCGTATTTCTCTCTCTTCTAGCTCCAGCGGTTGGTCGTCAATTTGTAATATAGTCGTCGTTACGTCTACCGTTTTACTCTGTAAAATGTTGATAATGTACAATTTGTGTGTAATGGGTGTAACGTGTCTTCTCGATCCGTAGTTCAAATGCGTGCAACTTCCGCAGATTTCGTCCGTTGCGAACGTACGAATAACCAGGTCTTGATGTTCTTACCTGATGTTCACTAGGGGTATGAAAATCCCGGTGGCGCCAAATTGTTTTCTTAAAACAATTAAAATAAAATTCAAAGGTGTATGACCAGCGCAGCTCAGGCGGTTTGAATAATTCAAATATTTCCGCCAGCTAGGCCCACTGGAGCGCACAGCAGTTCGATGCGTGTGCTGTGTAAATCGTTAGTCGTCTGCTAAAATGTACATAAAATATTGTGCACCTCCTAATGAAATTATAACACCGTGGTTACACTCAATACTTACACATTTTTTATTAGTGATTGTTATTCATTTAATACAAATTATTCTAATACAAATGCTCCGGTTATTTATATGAGACAACTACAGGGTTTGACAAATCGATATTTGAATTGATAAATAGACTTTTAGTAATGGCGTCTGTTGAAAATTGTACAAATTATTAATGTTCGTTTGTCATAGGTTCTTGAGGTTACGTTAAAAGGATTACAAATGTTTAAAACAATAAAAATACACACCCTTACATCAAGTAAACTTAACTAACATATTGTGTAGGTATAATTTGTTTAGCGCAGTGTAGTAAAAGTGTTTACAAGTTATGGATCATTAACAACAGTTTATATTGGTTAGTTTATAAATTGTCAGTGACTTAGTATTCTTTTTAATCTTTGAAAAGTAATTAATTTCAGTTCAGTGAGATTTCGACCTTTAGTGAGAAATAATTAACGTGAGTTTATTTATATATTTTGGGTAATTTAATAGGTACTTATCACTTCCGTAGTTATGGCGAATTCATACGATCTGTTATTCATGGGTTATACTACAATCTTCTTTAATTTGCTTGGTTCAGGACATCAGGCATCTTTTCCAGTTTAATTGGTAGTAATTTATTTTCTTTTTTCGTTAATTTGGCCTCAACTTCAATAATATGGTTCCAGTCTTATTGTCTTACGTCTTAGTATACACTTAGTAGTAACTTCTTCTGATATTTTCTATGTTTTAATTGACAATTTTGGTCACTCGAAAATTAGCGTCTATACCATTAAAGCGTCATGCATTCAGTAAAAAAAATCTAACGGTATTTTTGCTTGTTACTCCACAGTTTCCATGGTAACGTAATTATTCTCCCTGGTCGATCTCAAAATAAACACATTGTTATCAAACTTTGAATTTTTTGTTTAATTTGAATAAATATTTTATAATGGCTATATTTACTTGGGGATAATTTCAATGGTTGTAATCTTTACATAGATGTTCCTATTTTCTTTCAAAGATTAGTTTGATATCTTACAAGATTGGTCTAAGCCATGTATTAATGTTTTAGTCCAAAATTGATAATACTATGTTAATACATAATTTACTTATTTCTAAGTTTTAATATAATTCTGCCATGTTCCCTTTCGTTACACATAATTATTATATTTTGCCTATTATTTCTTATAAAGGTATTGCTATTATTTTCTTTATAAATTCCTTACTTACTTAAAACATACTAACATATTACTGTAAAACTATTTCTTTTGGTATTTATTGCCTTAAACATTAAGCCAATAACTTCTTTCTTTAAATTAACAAATGAACAAATTTGGTGAGTGTTATACCTACACCATCTCTTTTATAACAGTAATCACCCTGGTGATTTTTATACTGAGATAATATTTTTTCTGTTTTTTACATTCACAATTATTCTGTGTCTTTCAGTCTAATATACTTAACTTAATTGCTCATTTAACATGTGCTTATGTTTTGGGTTTGTCACACTTGTTTAACTCTTTTTTCTTAAGATTATATGCTGTTTATTTTATTACACTTATCACTTCACTGTTCATCTTTGTCACTCCCTACCTATCTCTAATTACCCTTATATTTCTCACGATCTCACTATTATTACAAAGTTTTTTGTATCTAATGAGTTCATGTCTCTTTTGTTAACTTCAGACTGTCACATATCATTTTATAATATTCAACCAACATGGTATTGTAAATACATCTTTCAAATAAAACATAACTTTGTATACATTGTCATTAAAGTGATAAAAATTGGTCTGAAATGTCATAATTAATAATAATAACAACAATTTAATAATGTTAAAATATATTGTGTTAATTGAAACAAACTACATCTGTAGCAACAGCAATAATATTAGCGAATAAATAAACTCTCCAAAACCTTATACTTTCAAACACATAATGCTGAAATAACATACATACTGCTGAAATAATCCTAGTAAAAGTTCCAAAGTATATAGTAGGCTATACAATTTGTTCTCTGATTGAATCACGCACACATTTCTATTCCCTGTCTGTATGAGTGTAATTTTAAACATAACAGCTGACACATCACCTATAGATAAGGATATACATACAATCATATCTACACATGGTTTTTTATGTATAACAATTGCTGAGATACTGTCATTTACAAGTTACCACTAATAAAAATTTAAACATAAATTATTAATAATAATAAAAAATTATGCTCTTTTAAAACAATCTTATGAGTTAATTGTTATGGCCATGTAATTTTTTTTTTTCTTTTTTCTTCACTGTCTTCTTGTCTCGCTTTACTTTGGTTAATATCTGGCCAATCTCTGGGGTTGGGTCAATGTCAGTTGTCTGTCAGTCTAATTCGTATTTTCTTGTTTTGTAACCACCTTTGGTTGTATTCTTCTTCCTTCACTATTGATTATATTTACTACTTTCATTCTCGTTATCATTTATCTATCAAAATATATTGTTTCTTGGCATTTTTTACATACTTATTTATATCAAATGTGATCAGGGTTTGGCAATGTTATATAATGCCCTTCCACCAAAATTGATCATTTTATAAAACGTGAATTTAAGTTTGATGAAATTATCAATTGTATCGTATCAAATTTTTTTTTTTTTTTCAAATTCTCCTGCTTCTCATTCATTTTTTATAATTAATTCGGTATCTTTTATTTCCATTCTTCTTAGTCTTTTCTTCATTATTTTCTCACATTGCGAACTGGCTTATTGATTTTTTATTATAACTTATTCCCTATAAATCTTATTTTTCATCAAAACTACTCTTATACTGATATCAGGGGAACATCATCCCTGCTCAGTAAAATGATTGCTGGTTCATTCAACAGACAATCTCAATTAATAATTCTTAAATATAGTCAACTCGTGACTCAAAATAATAATAATAATAATCATAATCATAATATTTGTTGGGAATCTTTTACTTTTATACTTCATTATAGCTCAGTTCGAGTCATATATTGTTTCATCTTTCTTTATAGATACTATTTGAAGCATTGTTTTTTATTGATACAATTCACATTTTTATTCATTTTTAATTACTCTTTGTTTCATCTCATCTCACATTATGACTCTTAGAATGTTGATTTCATTTATATTGTTTTGTGATCATTGGTTTGGGTAATTTTACTTCCCCTCTTTCGAAATAGTTGTGGAAGCTGATCATTTTGATTGATATATATATTTTTTTTTTTTTCATAATTTTTAAATATCATAGTAAGTTATGGCTTCTTACTAGTTAGGAATTTTTTGTAGCTTATTCCTTCATAGTATGTCATGCTTTTCATGCCTCATTTTTTGGCTAAACATTATGGTAATTTAATCTTATTTTGTAGGAATGTTTCGTAACTACACTCCTCAAATGTTAATTTTTATTTAAATATTGTAGTAAGTTGGTTGCTCTTACTTTGTATGAATGCCTTGTAACCTTTCTCTCTCCATTTTTACTTGTTCTAAAATATTATCGAGATATTTGGGTAAGCTTTTCTTACATATCTTTTTTGATTTTTTACAATTTTTTATTCATCATAATGGTTTCTCTAATGCTTAGTGTAAGCTGTACTTACGAATGTTTTGGAATTTTGACATTCTTTAGAGATCTTTTCTTTATGACATTGGCAGACTTGTTTGTTTGTCACTTTATTTTATTTTTTTTCTTTATTTAAAGTATTTTTGTTGGTTTTTTACTTTAAATTGTTTTTTACAGTTATTGTTGATTGTCATAATATTTCTTAATTGAGGCTTGATTGTATACACCCTTTATTTTCTGGGTGACAGGGTGAGTGATCTCGTAAGTGTTATTGCCCTTGTCTTTTGTTATAGTGTATGGTCCCATATTCCAGTGTTTATCTGCATTTGGTTTATCCATTGTCCATGATTACACGAGTTTCCTCCGTTGTTCGGACTGCTCTGGTGTGCATCACTGTTTCTGTCTGTGTTATATATGTCTCTTCTATCTGGTACAGCCACTCTTCTAATACCATGTGTTCTCTGGCATCAGTGCCTACCTCAATCACTTGATGATGTTGTTTACTACTCAACGAAGTTAATCGTACCTCCGTTATTGATCTTCTTACTGATATTGGTTTATTTGGTATTTCTATCTCTGGTAATTTCCCTTTCTTGTAGACTTTCTCAATTTGTCATACATTGTTTTGTTGTGATGCTTTTCAACTTTGGATATCCTCCATTTAAAGATAGGTTTGTTGAAAGTTTTACTCGCTGGTTGATCGTTGATCCCTCCTAGAATTTCCTTCAGAGTTCTCCTGCACTCCATAACATTCATCATTCCGTATGGTCATTAATTGGTCGATTAAACGTCTCAAGTAGTCCGTTCTTCATCATTTCCAATTCCTCTCTGGTATTGATTCGTTTTCTCTGATGTATTTTCTTAGTCTTCTTAATTATCTGTTTTTTCTGTACTCCTCTACGGTTGGTTCCTTTGTGCTTACTCTTCTCTTTGTTTTCGTTATCTTTATTTTGATGTAACAATGTATTTGGGTCTTCTTGAATTTCTGTTTTTTCATTATTTCCTTCTGGAGTGGTGTTTATTGTTTCATTCGCCTTCTTGAACCCGTTACCTAATGTCTCATTAAGTAGATCTATTTGGTAATTGGTTTCTTCCCCTTTCTTATTCATCTCCATTTTTGTCTGGTCGCTTTCTTCACGACGTTCTCTGAAAATTAGTCTTATTTGCTGCTTCATTTCTTCTTTATTTTTCTCGTGGTCCTTCTTCAGCTGTTCCTTCAATTCTTCCTTTAATTCTTCGTTTCTTTGCTGAATTTCCTCCAGCAATCGTTGTTGTAGTGTTTCATTATTTTGGTTGACTGTTTTCCTCAATTCTTCCTTAGTACTCACTATTTTTTCATTGATCTGTTTCAAATTGTCACTGGTTTCTTTCTTCATGCCGTCGAATTTATTGTTCATCTCCTTCAAACTCTCCTCATTCTTGTCGAATTTATTGTTCATCTCCTTCAAACTCTCCTCATTCTTGTCGAATTTATTGTTCTTCTCCTTCAAATTATTGTTCATCATTTCCATTAATTTTAGTATGTTCGGGTCTCCTCTAAATTCTCCCTTGTCGCCCGCCTGTAATTCCATTTCTTCGTCTTGGCTTGGTTCTGTTGTGGTTATTATTGTCTCCACTTCTTCAATCGGTGTTCCTTCCTCTTCTTCCCCTCTGTTTCCTTCCATCTCCTTCTCCTTTGCCAACTTTTTCGACAATCCTCTGGTGTGCATATTGTAACCTTTCGTAATCGCCGCTAGAATTTATAGGGTTTAATTGTATAATTTCTTTATTATTCTAGCCCCACTAGTTGGCGCGCCACTTTGTATAATAGCGAGACGTCCGCCTCGTTTAAGCCCCGCGATGGAAGCCACTTTGTATAATAACGGTTTACCTTTCCTGTTAATTATTATTGAATAGTGTGTAGCGAACCGTTTTATACTTATTATTCGACCTTTTTTCTCGCCGTTAGAAGTTCGTATTTCTCTCTCTTCTAGCTCCAGCGGTTGGTCGTCAATTTGTAATATAGTCGTCGTTACGTCTACCGTTTTACTCTGTAAAATGTTGATAATGTACAATTTGTGTGTAATGGGTGTAACGTGTCTTCTCGATCCGTAGTTCAAATGCGTGCAACTTCCGCAGATTTCATCCGTTGCGAACGTACGAATAACCAGGTCTTGATGTTCTTACCTGATGTTCACTAGGGGTATGAAAATCCCGGTGGCGCCAAATTGTTTTCTTAAAACAATTAAAATAAAATTCAAAGGTGTATGACCAGCGCAGCTCAGGCGGTTTGAATAATTCAAATATTTCCGCCAGCTAGGCCCACTGGAGCGCACAGCAGTTCGATGCGTGTGCTGTGTAAATCGTTAGTCGTCTGCTAAAATGTACATAAAATATTGTGCACCTCCTAATGAAATTATAACACCGTGGTTACACTCAATACTTACACATTTTTTATTAGTGATTGTTATTCATTTAATACAAATTATTCTAATACAAATGCTCCGGTTATTTATATGAGACAACTACAGGGTTTGACAAATCGATATTTGAATTGATAAATAGACTTTTAGTAATGGCGTCTGTTGAAAATTGTACAAATTATTAATGTTCGTTTGTCATAGGTTCTTGAGGTTACGTTAAAAGGATTACAAATGTTTAAAACAATAAAAATACACACCCTTACATCAAGTAAACTTAACTAACATATTGTGTAGGTATAATTTGTTTAGCGCAGTGTAGTAAAAGTGTTTACAAGTTATGGATCATTAACAACAGTTTATATTGGTTAGTTTATAAATTGTCAGTGACTTAGTATTCTTTTTAATCTTTGAAAAGTAATTAATTTCAGTTCAGTGAGATTTCGACCTTTAGTGAGAAATAATTAACGTGAGTTTATTTATATATTTTGGGTAATTTAATAGGTACTTATCACTTCCGTAGTTATGGCGAATTCATACGATCTGTTATTCATGGGTTATACTACAATCTTCTTTAATTTGCTTGGTTCAGGACATCAGGCATCTTTTCCAGTTTAATTGGTAGTAATTTATTTTCTTTTTTCGTTAATTTGGCCTCAACTTCAATAATATGGTTCCAGTCTTATTGTCTTACGTCTTAGTATACACTTAGTAGTAACTTCTTCTGATATTTTCTATGTTTTAATTGACAATTTTGGTCACTCGAAAATTAGCGTCTATACCATTAAAGCGTCATGCATTCAGTAAAAAAAATCTAACGGTATTTTTGCTTGTTACTCCACAGTTTCCATGGTAACGTAATTATTCTCCCTGGTCGATCTCAAAATAAACACATTGTTATCAAACTTTGAATTTTTTGTTTAATTTGAATAAATATTTTATAATGGCTATATTTACTTGGGGATAATTTCAATGGTTGTAATCTTTACATAGATGTTCCTATTTTCTTTCAAAGATTAGTTTGATATCTTACAAGATTGGTCTAAGCCATGTATTAATGTTTTAGTCCAAAATTGATAATACTATGTTAATACATAATTTACTTATTTCTAAGTTTTAATATAATTCTGCCATGTTCCCTTTCGTTACACATAATTATTATATTTTGCCTATTATTTCTTATAAAGGTATTGCTATTATTTTCTTTATAAATTCCTTACTTACTTAAAACATACTAACATATTACTGTAAAACTATTTCTTTTGGTATTTATTGCCTTAAACATTAAGCCAATAACTTCTTTCTTTAAATTAACAAATGAACAAATTTGGTGAGTGTTATACCTACACCATCTCTTTTATAACAGTAATCACCCTGGTGATTTTTATACTGAGATAATATTTTTTCTGTTTTTTACATTCACAATTATTCTGTGTCTTTCAGTCTAATATACTTAACTTAATTGCTCATTTAACATGTGCTTATGTTTTGGGTTTGTCACACTTGTTTAACTCTTTTTTCTTAAGATTATATGCTGTTTATTTTATTACACTTATCACTTCACTGTTCATCTTTGTCACTCCCTACCTATCTCTAATTACCCTTATATTTCTCACGATCTCACTATTATTACAAAGTTTTTTGTATCTAATGAGTTCATGTCTCTTTTGTTAACTTCAGACTGTCACATATCATTTTATAATATTCAACCAACATGGTATTGTAAATACATCTTTCAAATAAAACATAACTTTGTATACATTGTCATTAAAGTGATAAAAATTGGTCTGAAATGTCATAATTAATAATAATAACAACAATTTAATAATGTTAAAATATATTGTGTTAATTGAAACAAACTACATCTGTAGCAACAGCAATAATATTAGCGAATAAATAAACTCTCCAAAACCTTATACTTTCAAACACAATGCTGAAATAACATACATACTGCTGAAATAATCCTAGTAAAAGTTCCAAAGTATATAGTAGGCTATACAATTTGTTCTCTGATTGAATCACGCACACATTTCTATTCCCTGTCTGTATGAGTGTAATTTTAAACATAACAGCTGACACATCACCTATAGATAAGGATATACATACAATCATATCTACACATGGTTTTTTATGTATAACAATTGCTGAGATACTGTCATTTACAAGTTACCACTAATAAAAATTTAAACATAAATTATTAATAATAATAAAAAATTATGCTCTTTTAAAACAATCTTATGAGTTAATTGTTATGGCCATGTAATTTTTTTTTTTTCTTTTTTCTTCACTGTCTTCTTGTCTCGCTTTACTTTGGTTAATATCTGGCCAATCTCTGGGGTTGGGTCAATGTCAGTTGTCTGTCAGTCTAATTCGTATTTTCTTGTTTTGTAACCACCTTTGGTTGTATTCTTCTTCCTTCACTATTGATTATATTTACTACTTTCATTCTCGTTATCATTTATCTATCAAAATATATTGTTTCTTGGCATTTTTTACATACTTATTTATATCAAATGTGATCAGGGTTTGGCAATGTTATATAATGCCCTTCCACCAAAATTGATCATTTTATAAAATGTGAATTTAAGTTTGATGAAATTATCAATTGTATCGTATCAATTTTTTTTTTTTTTTTCAAATTCTCCTGCTTCTCATTCATTTTTTATAATTAATTCGGTATCTTTTATTTCCATTCTTCTTAGTCTTTTCTTCATTATTTTCTCACATTGCGAACTGGCTTATTGATTTTTTATTATAACTTATTCCCTATAAATCTTATTTTTCATCAAAACTACTCTTATACTGATATCAGGGGAACATCATCCCTGCTCAGTAAAATGATTGCTGGTTCATTCAACAGACAATCTCAATTAATAATTCTTAAATATAGTCAACTCGTGACTCAAAATAATAATAATAATAATCATAATCATAATATTTGTTGGGAATCTTTTACTTTTATACTTCATTATAGCTCAGTTCGAGTCATATATTGTTTCATCTTTCTTTATAGATACTATTTGAAGCATTGTTTTTTATTGATACAATTCACATTTTTATTTATTTTTAATTACTCTTTGTTTCATCTCATCTCACATTATGACTCTTAGAATGTTGATTTCATTTATATTGTTTTGTGATCATTGGTTTGGGTAATTTTACTTCCCCTCTTTCGAAATAGTTGTGGAAGCTGATCATTTTGATTGATATATATTTTTTTTTTTTTTTTTCATAATTTTTAAATATCATAGTAAGTTATGGCTTCTTACTAGTTAGGAATTTTTTGTAGCTTATTCCTTCATAGTATGTCATGCTTTTCATGCCTCATTTTTTGGCTAAACATTATGGTAATTTAATCTTATTTTGTAGGAATGTTTCGTAACTACACTCCTCAAATGTTAATTTTTATTTAAATATTGTAGTAAGTTGGTTGCTCTTACTTTGTATGAATGCCTTGTAACCTTTATCTCTCCATTTTTACTTGTTCTAAAATATTATCGAGATATTTGGGTAAGCTTTTCTTACATATCTTTTTTGATTTTTTACAATTTTTTATTCATCATAATGGTTTCTCTAATGCTTAGTGTAAGCTGTACTTACGAATGTTTTGGAATTTTGACATTCTTTAGAGATCTTTTCTTTATGACATTGGCAGACTTGTTTGTTTGTCACTTTATTTTATTTTTTTTCTTTATTTAAAGTATTTTTGTTGGTTTTTTACTTTAAATTGTTTTTTACAGTTATTGTTGATTGTCATAATATTTCTTAATTGAGGCTTGATTGTATACACCCTTTATTTTCTGGGTGACAGGGTGAGTGATCTCGTAAGTGTTATTGCCCTTGTCTTTTGTTATAGTGTATGGTCCCATATTCCAGTGTTTATCTGCATTTGGTTTATCCATTGTCCATGATTACACGAGTTTCCTCCGTTGTTCGGACTGCTCTGGTGTGCATCACTGTTTCTGTCTGTGTTATATATGTCTCTTCTATCTGGTACAGCCACTCTTCTAATACCATGTGTTCTCTGGCATCAGTGCCTACCTCAATCACTTGATGATGTTGTTTACTACTCAACGAAGTTAATCGTACCTCCGTTATTGATCTTCTTACTGATATTGGTTTATTTGGTATTTCTATCTCTGGTAATTTCCCTTTCTTGTAGACTTTCTCAATTTGTCATACATTGTTTTGTTGTGATGCTTTTCAACTTTGGATATCCTCCATTTAAAGATAGGTTTGTTGAAAGTTTTACTCGCTGGTTGATCGTTGATCCCTCCTAGAATTTCCTTCAGAGTTCTCCTGCACTCCATAACATTCATCATTTCCGTATGGTCATTAATTGGTCGATTAAACGTCTCAAGTAGTCCGTTCTTCATCATTTCCAATTCCTCTCTGGTATTGATTCGTTTTCTCTGATGTATTTTCTTAGTCTTCTTAATTATCTGTTTTTTCTGTACTCCTCTACGGTTGGTTCCTTTGTGCTTACTCTTCTCTTTGTTTTCGTTATCTTTATTTTGATGTAACAATGTATTTGGGTCTTCTTGAATTTCTGTTTTTTCATTATTTCCTTCTGGAGTGGTGTTTATTGTTTCATTCACCTTCTTGAACCCGTTACCTAATGTCTCATTAAGTAGATCTATTTGGTAATTGGTTTCTTCCCCTTTCTTATTCATCTCCATTTTTGTCTGGTCGCTTTCTTCACGACGTTCTCTGAAAATTAGTCTTATTTGCTGCTTCATTTCTTCTTTATTTTTCTCGTGGTCCTTCTTCAGCTGTTCCTTCAATTCTTCCTTTAATTCTTCGTTTCTTTGCTGAATTTCCTCCAGCAATCGTTGTTGTAGTGTTTCATTATTTTGGTTGACTGTTTTCCTCAATTCTTCCTTAGTACTCACTATTTTTTCATTGATCTGTTTCAAATTGTCACTGGTTTCTTTCTTCATGCCGTCGAATTTATTGTTCATCTCCTTCAAACTCTCCTCATTCTTGTCGAATTTATTGTTCATCTCCTTCAAACTCTCCTCATTCTTGTCGAATTTATTGTTCGTCTCCTTCAAATTATTGTTCATCATTTCCATTAATTTTAGTATGTTCGGGTCTCCTCTAAATTCTCCCTTGTCGCCCGCCTGTAATTCCATTTCTTCGTCTTGGCTTGGTTCTGTTGTGGTTATTATTGTCTCCACTTCTTCAATCGGTGTTCCTTCCTCTTCTTCCCCTCTGTTTCCTTCCATCTCCTTCTCCTTTGCCAACTTTTTCGACAATCCTCTGGTGTGCATATTGTAACCTTTCGTAATCGCCGCTAGAATTTATAGGGTTTAATTGTATAATTTCTTTATTATTCTAGCCCCACTAGTTGGCGCGCCACTTTGTATAATAGCGAGACGTCCGCCTCGTTTAAGCCCCGCGATGGAAGCCACTTTGTATAATAACGGTTTACCTTTCCTGTTAATTATTATTGAATAGTGTGTAGCGAACCGTTTTATACTTATTATTCGACCTTTTTTCTCGCCGTTAGAAGTTCGTATTTCTCTCTCTTCTAGCTCCAGCGGTTGGTCGTCAATTTGTAGTATAGTCGTCGTTACGTCTACCGTTTTACTCTGTAAAATGTTGATAATGTACAATTTGTGTGTAATGGGTGTAACGTGTCTTCTCGATCCGTAGTTCAAATGCGTGCAACTTCCGCAGATTTCGTCCGTTGCGAACGTACGAATAACCAGGTCTTGATGTTCTTACCTGATGTTCACTAGGGGTATGAAAATCCCGGTGGCGCCAAATTGTTTTCTTAAAACAATTAAAATAAAATTCAAAGGTGTATGACCAGCGCAGCTCAGGCGGTTTGAATAATTCAAATATTTCCGCCAGCTAGGCCCACTGGAGCACACAGCAGTTCGATGCGTGTGCTGTGTAAATCGTTAGTCGTCTGCTAACATGTACATAAAATATTGTGCACCTCCTAATGAAATTATAACACCGTGGTTACACTCAATACTTACACATTTTTTATTAGTGATTGTTATTCATTTAATACAAATTATTCTAATACAAATGCTCCGGTTATTTATATGAGACAACTACAGGGTTTGACAAATCGATATTTGAATTGATAAATAGACTTTTAGTAATGGCGTCTGTTGAAAATTGTACAAATTATTAATGTTCGTTTGTCATAGGTTCTTGAGGTTACGTTAAAAGGATTACAAATGTTTAAAACAATAAAAATACACACCCTTACATCAAGTAAACTTAACTAACATATTGTGTAGGTATAATTTGTTTAGCGCAGTGTAGTAAAAGTGTTTACAAGTTATGGATCATTAACAACAGTTTATATTGGTTAGTTTATAAATTGTCAGTGACTTAGTATTCTTTTTAATCTTTGAAAAGTAATTAATTTCAGTTCAGTGAGATTTCGACCTTTAGTGAGAAATAATTAACGTGAGTTTATTTATATATTTTGGGTAATTTAATAGGTACTTATCACTTCCGTAGTTATGGCGAATTCATACGATCTGTTATTCATGGGTTATACTACAATCTTCTTTAATTTGCTTGGTTCAGGACATCAGGCATCTTTTCCAGTTTTTATTCTCATTTCCAGGTAGTAATTTATTTTCTTTTTTCGTTAATTTGGCCTCAACTTCAATAATATGGTTCCAGTCTTATTGTCTTACGTCTTAGTATACACTTAGTAGTAACTTCTTCTGATATTTTCTATGTTTTAATTGACAATTTTGGTCACTCGAAAATTAGCGTCTATACCATTAAAGCGTCATGCATTCAGTAAAAAAAATCTAACGGTATTTTTGCTTGTTACTCCACAGTTTCCATGGTAACGTAATTATTCTCCCTGGTCGATCTCAAAATAAACACATTGTTATCAAACTTTGAATTTTTTGTTTAATTTGAATAAATATTTTATAATGGCTATATTTACTTGGGGATAATTTCAATGGTTGTAATCTTTACATAGATGTTCCTATTTTCTTTCAAAGATTAGTTTGATATCTTACAAGATTGGTCTAAGCCATGTATTAATGTTTTAGTCCAAAATTGATAATACTATGTTAATACATAATTTACTTATTTCTAAGTTTTAATATAATTCTGCCATGTTCCCTTTCGTTACACATAATTATTATATTTTGCCTATTATTTCTTATAAAGGTATTGCTATTATTTTCTTTATAAATTCCTTACTTACTTAAAACATACTAACATATTACTGTAAAACTATTTCTTTTGGTATTTATTGCCTTAAACATTAAGCCAATAACTTCTTTCTTTAAATTAACAAATGAACAAATTTGGTGAGTGTTATACCTACACCATCTCTTTTATAACAGTAATCACCCTGGTGATTTTTATACTGAGATAATATTTTTTCTGTTTTTTACATTCACAATTATTCTGTGTCTTTCAGTCTAATATACTTAACTTAATTGCTCATTTAACATGTGCTTATGTTTTGGGTTTGTCACACTTGTTTAACTCTTTTTTCTTAAGATTATATGCTGTTTATTTTATTACACTTATCACTTCACTGTTCATCTTTGTCACTCCCTACCTATCTCTAATTACCCTTATATTTCTCACGATCTCACTATTATTACAAAGTTTTTTGTATCTAATGAGTTCATGTCTCTTTTGTTAACTTCAGACTGTCACATATCATTTTATAATATTCAACCAACATGGTATTGTGAATACATCTTTCAAATAAAACATAACTTTGTATACATTGTCATTAAAGTGATAAAAATTGGTCTGAAATGTCATAATTAATAATAATAACAACAATTTAATAATGTTAAAATATATTGTGTTAATTGAAACAAACTACATCTGTAGCAACAGCAATAATATTAGCGAATAAATAAACTCTCCAAAACCTTATACTTTCAAACACATAATGCTGAAATAACATACATACTGCTGAAATAATCCTAGTAAAAGTTCCAAAGTATATAGTAGGCTATACAATTTGTTCTCTGATTGAATCACGCACACATTTCTATTCCCTGTCTGTATGAGTGTAATTTTAAACATAACAGCTGACACATCACCTATAGATAAGGATATACATACAATCATATCTACACATGGTTTTTTATGTATAACAATTGCTGAGATACTGTCATTTATAAGTTACCACTAATAAAAATTTAAACATAAATTATTAATAATAATAAAAAATTATGCTCTTTTAAAACAATCTTATGAGTTAATTGTTATGGCCATGTAATTTTTTTTTTTTTTCTTTTTTCTTCACTGTCTTCTTGTCTCGCTTTACTTTGGTTAATATCTGGCCAATCTCTGGGGTTGGGTCAATGTCAGTTGTCTGTCAGTCTAATTCGTATTTTCTTGTTTTGTAACCACCTTTGGTTGTATTCTTCTTCCTTCACTATTGATTATATTTACTACTTTCATTCTCGTTATCATTTATCTATCAAAATATATTGTTTCTTGGCATTTTTTACATACTTATTTATATCAAATGTGATCAGGGTTTGGCAATGTTATAACAATTACACAATTCTTATTATTATACTTTGTTAATTCTATTTACTTTATCTTATACATTGTTTCTTATTATACTAAGCAGATCATTGCTTTATGCACTGTATTTTCTATTTTGCTATATGCATATGTGACGGTTGTCATATTGTGACTATTCGTCCTGTCACAATATATATATATATATATTTTGGGGGGGGAATATATTATTTATATATTGCTTTGACACAATTTTCAAAGCACTCAACATCGAAAATACACAAAATACTAAAACATACACCAAAATCACACACAATAATACCAATTTAAAATACCAGAAGCCAACAGGAAACCACAATAACAACCAGCCGACAAACAAGTACTTCACCAGACTCAAAATCATGAAGGCTGAGGACGGGATACACGATGGTTCCCGAAATATGTTCCTAATAAGGAAAAAAATTTCTTGAGGTAAATTCATTATAAATATTAAATATATATATTAAATATACCATCTTGTACCCATCCTCAGCCTTCCGGTTTTTGTGTCTGGTGAATTACACATGTGTTGGTTGACTATTATTATTGTGGCTTCCTGTTGGCTTCTGGTACTTCAAATTAAGGTACCCGAAACTTAAGGTACTTCAACAAGATGGTACCCGAAACATGTTCCTAATAAGGAAAAAAAAATATCTTGAGGTAAATTCATTATAAATATTAAATGTATTATATACATCAAGAAACGGACTGTAGCAGAAAGTGATTGAATATATATACAAATACAAATCAGTACAAAACATGACACAATATTCAAAGCACTCAACATTGAAAATACACAAAAAACTAACACACACACCACAATCACACACAATAAAACCAATTTGAAGTACCAGAAGCCAACAGGAAGCCACATTAATAATAGTCAACCAACACATATGTACTTCACCAGACACAAAAACCGGAAGGCTGAGGATGGGTACCAGATGGTACCCGAAACATGTTTATAATGAATTTACCTCAAGATATTTTTTTCCTTATTAGGAATAAATATATATATATATATATATATATATATATTGCAACGTTACAAGTATTTTACCCAATTACACAAATACATTACCATGTACTCAACGCAACTATAAAGTGTATTACACTGGCCAGGTGGCAGGATTTTTTTTCTCATTGCATCAAGTATATGTAGTTGCACAATAATTAAATCATTTTTAAAGAGGAGTGAGATGTTGTTGACATGAAATAATTAATTAAAACCGTTTCAAAATAATCATTCTATGATTTATTAACATTAATAGAAAAATATTCAAATATTAAAAATTCAAATATTAGATAAATCAAATATTCTCTTTTATAAGCTTCACAAATACAATGTAACCTGCTATGCTGTTCATAACGTATAAAAAAATTAACAACCATATAATCGTACTAGTTAAACAGACATGTTAAACAAGTTATCTAAATCCTTTTTATTTCAGTGTGTCTGACTTTGACTCAAATTTTAAGTAATAATAGCAACTCATTTACAAGCAAAATAATGTTAAACCTCAAAAATAAAATTAATTGTTGCTATAAACAAAATAAAAATACTATAACATTTACTTCCAATTGTAACGGTACAAATCTGGTCCTATAATATTTTGGTAAATAATTGTTATAAAGTCTAATTGTTATAATTGTTTTTAAAGCCCTATAAAGAAAACAGCGTAAAGTTGTCCAAAAGTTTTCAACGACGTAATACTGAGCGGACAGGATTTGTGTCGAGGTCAGGGGAAAATCACAGTAATAGCAAAAAACAGTTTGTCATATTAAAGTAAACAAGCCTAACCCAATGATGACATCAGCTACAGGAATGCGATGCGCATTAAATACATTTGTAAACAGCAGGGTTTGGCCGTTTCGAACAAAGGACTAGTGACGCAGTTTGCCCCACCTCCGCATTGAATAGCTACTAACCGCAGCAGTTTCGTCTCATCAGAGTAGCGCGCCGGCCAGCAATTCTGTAAAAGCTACTTATATCAAAATTTTACACAACCAAGAGTTTGTTAAATATGTGAAAGTGCAGTATATTATATATTTAAAATAACAGTTCGACGTAAACCCTAAATTTTGCGGTACGAAAACATCGAGAGTGTGAGATCAACGATGAGACATCTTCGAAGAATTTCCAGCTAAGTCATAAAAATGGGGGGGGTCCAAAAGGTCCAACTAAGGGTTTAGATAATCTTTTCTTTTACATTTAATTAATTAAAACGAGCTCAATTTTACAAAACAACTTTGTACCATGAATGAGAGTGCGAGTGAGAGAGAGGATATTTCATTACAACTATTAATAAGTGCTGGGTTGTGAAATCATTTTTTTAATAACTATATATTATGTTTATTATGTAATAAGTATAAAACATGTTATTTTGGAGGGCTTATAAAATGTTTAAGGGATATTATATGTTTACAAAATAAATGGGACTATGCCCCGAGGCATTGTAACGTGCGTGTTTGGCACATAGTTCAGTAGAATCATTTTCATATGTCTTTTTGATAATAAAAGGTAATGTCACTGGTAAACAATATAAGCCAGAGTGAGTTATTTCAGGTAATACATTCCGCAAGTACTGGTTCGCTAACACGAATTCTGACCTTAGGTAAGTATATATATTTTGTTGCACTGTGTGACAACATGGCGCCCGATGAAAATTTCAAAATTATCGATGTTACAAAATAATAAAGTAACTAATAAAAGAAAGTTACATTGACACTTTCCGACCAGGGACTCGACATAAAATATAATTTTATGTGGGGTGTGCCTACCAGAAAAGCGCAATAATAATTACCTGGAGTAATATTTTGAAAGTACGTAAACATGTGCGTAAGGTAGGGTTAAGTTACTAGACTATATGCATATATGCGGTAGCAGTATTGTATGTGTTAGAGATATAATAAACAAAGAAAATGAGTACCAATGACAATAAAACAATAGAAATCAGTGCAACTGATGAAAATTTGACTAGTGAGATGGATGTTCCATTAACACAAATTAGTCAGATTGGTGAGTCGAGTGCGACTGCATCTGTAGAGTCAGAGAAAGTAACAGCAACATCCATCTCAAGTCGTCATGAAAACAAAACAGACGAAACAACTGCTGCTTTGATGCAGTTATTATTAACTAAATTTGATACACAGAGTAATAAATTTGATGAGAAGTTCAGCAAGCTAGATGTAAAGTTGGACAAACAGAATGAAAATTTTAATAACTTCAAAAGTGAAATACAAAATGAAATTAAAACACAAAATATTCAAATTAAAAGTGATTTTAATGAGAAGTTTGACGAAATAAAAAATGAAATTAAAAGACAAAATTTTAAGTTAGATAAAAGAATCGATGAAATGCATACGCATTTCGATAAAATGAAAGAACAAACAGTAACGTTAGTAGACGAGAAATTTGATATACCAAAGAGTAAAGTAGACAAGAATTACAAGAATAAAAGTGGGGTAGAGAACAGTGTAGGTAGTAATAATGATATATTTACAGAAAATAGTGTTAGTTTAAGTGCTAACAAGGTGAGTAACAATGATAATTTGAATAATGAGTTTACAGGTAATAATAATGATATAATTAAGAACATGGTGTTAGAAAATGATGATGAGAATATTGGGAGTGATAATGAGATGTTTGTGTGTGTTGAGTCAGAGAGAGAGCTGAGAGAAAGTATATTTGTAAAAGGGATGCAGGGGGTAGAATTTTCCCTTAATGTTGTAGTAGGGAGTGAAGTAAAGTCTTCACGTGTGTTTAAGAAGGACGAGAGTTCCTTAGATTTATATTTGGGAGACGATACGTCTACAAATAGAGTTCCCTGGTGTTTTTGTGTACTTCATTGGTGGTCCAGTAATTATGAGTTAGTGACCCCTGCATATTTGGAGAGAGAGAGTGTAGCTTGGTGTTATGGTGAGAAATATATTGAGAGAGAGAGAAAGAGAGTAATAGAGATTTTTAAGATAAATAGAAAGTATAGAGAATTTGTAGAAAGGTTAGGAGTAGAGATGGTGGATAATTATAGTGAATACTTACCTTATAGTGAAATTGAGATAGCAATAATAGTAGATGATGATAATAATGATAACAATTACTTACCTTGGGAAGTAACGGGTGTCGTAGTAGATAATTATGAGGACGATAGTAATGACTATATGACTTACATGATTATGATAGATAATACTGAGGTAGACAGAACCATCCCCGATGATGACATGGTACATGATAAATTGATATGGAATAGGCCTATTAATTTAAACGACATTGTGGAAGAATATAAAAAGTTAGATAAATATTATATTGATAATAATAATATCGTTTATTTAATAAAAAATAAGTTGTATAGACCTAAGATTCGACTGTTATTCAATGATGGAGGATAGATTGTTTTATTGTGTATGAACATTAATATATGTGAACAGTGGTTTTGAAATGGACTGTATATGAACTGATTTTGGTCAATGAGATTGGATTGTATATTTTTGTGTGTATTAATGTCAATGTATTTATGTATTTTGATGTTGTGTATTACAGGTAAATTTTATGTACACCATGTATGTAACAGTAAAGTATAGTTTAATTGATTTAATAATAACAATTAACATGTTTTTGTTTTGACTAAACAAGTGAAAGTAATGGTGAAATTTTAAGTAATTGAATTAAATAATTGAAGATTAATTACTTAATTAAGGTTGTACAAAAGAAAATTTTGATAATGAAGTTAAATGATTAAGAATGTAATATATTTGAATATTGAGATGTATTGTTATTAGTAGGTGAGGGATGAATTTTCTAATGCAATTGTCAATGATTACAGTCATGTAAAGTGTTTAAAAAGGGATAGAGACTGGGTGATAATTATTAAAATGAAGGCATGTGAGTTAGTCAATTAAAGTCAATGGGAGTTAGATAAATAAGAATTTTGAAATACCAATAACACAAAGAGGGTGTTATATATTTTAGGGACACAGTAGTAGTGATTATATGTAGAGAGGTGAATAAAGTGAAGAGTAAATATATTTGTTGATGATGTTTTGTAGTGGGGGTAGTGGTGTAAGGAGTGGCCAACGTATAGCGTTGTGGCAGGTAATAGCGTAGTTTAAGGGAGTGTTTGCTGATATTTTGGAGGGCAAATGGTTAGGTATGTATATGGCCAGGTAGGGAACACACATCCTAGTACAAAGACGAGCGGTGCCAGAGGATTAAAATGGAATTAGTGAAAAGTGTTTATCATTGAGAGATTGGTGTCATAATATGTAAATCTGGTTGCTAGTAGTGGTTGTTGGAAGAAAGTTGAGTAAGATTATAAATGTTAGTGCCTATATAATAAGTCAAATCATAGTGAATACAGGAGTCACCCAGACTAATCAATGATAAAAATGTGAAGGGTGAAGAGTAGAAAATTCATAGTAGAAAGGTAATAAGAAATAATAATAATGCAATATGAATATTAATAATAAATTTGATATTGTGAAGAATTAAATGGTAGTAAATGATAAATAATTGATGGCTAATTAATAAAAGTTTAATAATTAAAAGTATTAATTAACTAATTAATTAAAATGTAATGTTATAATTTTATACGCAAAATTTAAAGATTTAAGGTGTGTAAATTTTGATCAAAGTTAAATGTGAGTTGTCTGTTTTAATGTAATACTTGCAATGTTAATGATGAGTGTATTATTATGTGTTATGTTTATTATGTATTAGCATAGGAATTTAAACATGAATTATATGTATGTATAAATTGATAGTTTTAGGGTAGTTACAAATGTAACTGCATATGACACAACTTGTCAAACTATTGCGATTCCCCATATTTCGGGCGATTACTGTCTTACCAGCACTAATCGTGGTTTTGGATGACAATCAGCTGTGGGCAGAATTTGTAAAACCTGACCATAGTTGGTTGCCTATGAAATTGGTTCAACTTAGAAATTTAATGGGAGATTCAGGGGAATCTAAGATTATTTGTTTGCATAGGCTATTTTCACCTAAGTATGGGTGGCAGACCTTAGGGGCATGTAATAAAATAATAAGCAGGGGTATTGACCTTGAAGTTTCTGTAATGCCGAAGCAAGGACGGGAGAGAGAGAAAAGAAAAAAGTGCTCACTCCTTCTGCCTCAGTCCTTGTGGAGGCAACTGAACGCAACAGTTCAGGGGGGGGAAATAGTGTGTGTGTGGAGGAGAAAGAGGGGTAAATATTGTTAACAGCGCCGGATTACTTACTGTTAATGATGATGATAATAATAATAATAATAATAATAGTAAATTTTTTTTTTATAAAATGTTTTAGGAAGAGGGAGATTTTGGTAATTGTATCCATAAATTTTGGATTATATGTTTCAAATGTAGTATAAAGATTTGTGTTTCTTCTATAATTATATTAATTATGAAAACAAAAAAGGGTTAATTATTATCGATGGGAATCGAAAAAATTGTATAATGTTAAGGGTAGTCAATGAAGAGAATGGCACTTCTATATAATTCTTGTTGAGTTGAAGCAAACCCAGTGCTTCTTAACACAAACCAGCACATAGCTAATACTCCAGTCGCCAGAGTAAAAATAACGGTAAAATTTCTTTAAAAATTGAGGCAAAGTGATATTTGGTATAGTTATTGAAAAAGGTCTAAATATCGTTTTAAAATCATCTTTGCATGTTTATAAGGTCAGGCTTTAAAAAAAAAAAACCCTTATTTAAAGGCAGCGCGCGGTAAAATCGATAAAAACATTTACATTCCGTGAATTTCTTTCCTTACTACTAAATAAACCATTGGATCATGATAAAGTCTTCATTCTTTTTGTTTAAAATAGTTCAAATTTTAATAGTAATAAAATCAAAATAACGATTTTGTTATTATTTCATCGTTAGGAGTATTAAATCGATAGACGGAATGACGGACAGAGGAAGCTCTGTTGAATAATATTATTAAATATGTGTATCTTAATATACATAAAAGTCATTATGTGTATTTATATTCCACACCTCCTACTAAACCACTGGACCGATTTCAACAAAACTTAGCACAAATATTTTATGCAACGGGAGAACCAACATAAGATAGGTGTTTTGGGCCCTGGGGGATGTCAAAAATGGAAAATATGAAAATACCGCATGTAGGGTATCAAATTAAAGGGGATTTCAATGCAAGTAACAATTTTTCATGCATATAAGCACTACTGAAAATTCTTGGGCCCTGGGGCTTAATAAATGGGTGGTTTTGGGGGAGGTCAAAAATGGAAAATATGAAAAACCACTGGACTGATTTCCACCAAACTTGGCACAAATTTTTTACGCAACGGGAGAACCAACATAAGATAGGTGTTTTGGGCCCAGGGGGGGGATGTCAAAAATAAAAAATATGAAAATACTGTGGGGTATCAAATTAAAGGGAATTTCAATGCAAGTAACAATTTTACATGCATATACGTGCATGTGTATTAATATTTTCAAAAATTTGGTATGGTATTTTGTCAATTTTGCTGATTTCTTTTGCAGTAGGCTTAACTGTCAATCGTTTTAAGGGAACTTTGTTATAATAACAATCTCTGGGACTTACAATCATAATACCTCCCATACTATGAAAAGTATTTTTCCCGTCTATAGTATTGATGTTAATATCTGAATTGTCAAATGCCAATTGTGCAAAACAACCAGATCTAAAAGGAGAACGTGGACTAAGCAACACACTATCCTCATAAAGTGTTGCTTCTTTGTATGATGAACACACTCCCAGATGCGACAATATATCTATAATTCGTTTTGAAGCAAATTTCCTATGCAACATTACAGACAGACCAACTTGCAATGGTGATAGAAAGGTTCTAGGTCTTATGCAACTCATAATTGAATGAGTAATTGCTGTGCATTTTGTTTCATATGAACTAATATCACCTTTGTTATTTTTTAAAATTATTTCTTCTATCAGAAACTGAAGGGATTCTGGGATATTCTCATTAATATTTTGGAATATATTATCACTTGGAGGATAAAATTCTGTATTACTTTTCTTCAGATTAACATCATTTCGAATAATTGCTGCTACAGATTTTAAGATTTTTCTTTTTTCTTCATTTTCATCTTTTTTTGAGGCTATCCATGCTTGACGCATGACATTGTATTCACGATCTACAAGACATATGAGGGTTGAGCCACCTTTTCTGGATATAATTCTTATACAATCGCCATAATTTTCTTTTAATTTAGCAATAATGGTATTTGGATGACAAGCATTATGTCCTGTTTAAGAAAATTAGATATTACATAAAATAAACATGAAAATTTAATTTAAAAAATAGTATAATTATAATTTATAATTAAGCAATATATTTACCTAATAATGCAATTAATTCTGTGAGCGTAAACTGGGTATCATCACTGTCACTTAAATAATCAAAAATCAATTCCATTTGACGTGAGATTTTTACATCCTTGGGTCGACCTTTAGCATCACTTGTGTCACGAGTGTAACTGTTTAAAACTTTTTTGTGACAACTGCGGTGATATCTCGCTTGTACAGCTACCAAATCATCACAAGAAATTCGTCGTAGAATTGCTTTTCCTAATTCGTCATTATGTTCTGCAATAATTTCTAATAATTTTTCTTTAAAAGTAGGACTTTGAATTATAGAAATATTTTTGCGTTGATTAATACTTAATCTCGTATTATTTTTATCGGCATCTAATCCACAAATTATACAAAGGTTTTTGAAATCAAACAATTCTTTACTCTTTCTGACTTTACTCTTGACTGGGCTATATTTACTTTTTTCGACAAAGTGCCTAAATCCTTATAACACAAAACATCATTCCTTTTTAACGTATATTTTTCTCGACATTTCCTGTGTACTAAAATTGAATCAACTTTTTTTAACATTTCATATTTTCCATCGTTTCTCTCAGAGCTAACTCTTATTAAATTCAGTAGTCCTCGAGTCACTTTTTCTGTATCTTCAATACAAAGATCAGCATTACAAATAAAACATATTTCAGTATCACACTGGTCCATATTTAATACCTAAAAATCAAAAAACCTTATGTAGCACTTATGTTCAGTAAAAGTATTCTTTAAAACTTCACCACTAGTGAAGTCAAAATATCTCTTTTGAAAATTTTTTTATTTTCAATTTTAAATCCACCGTTTTTACCAAATTTGTTTTTTTAAATATGTGCCTTTTATAAACTTTTAATGTACAGTAGACTCTTGGCTATCCGACTCCCGACTATTCGACCTTCGGCCTATCCGACCCGACCCGCTACTCAAAAAAAAAAAAAAGTACGGTACGTATGCAGTATTTCCGATCCGATTACTAGCGCCTTCAAACGTCATGTGAGCAATCCTGCTACGCGGGTGAAGGCGCTTGCGCGTGAATCACCAGTTACCTATACAGCACGCCAATTGATTCATGTTGTGACAGGAAAGTTTCGTGTTCCTACTTGAATGTGTAACAGGTGCATCAGTCAGTCTGTATCCAGAAGTCAGTCCGTGCGGTTCAGACGTTCGTGGATTGTTAATTTGTTATAAAGCGTGTATACAGTATTGTTGGTGGCTTTTATTTTTAAGTGAAATATGGGTGACAAACGAAAGAAAGTGGTAGTAACTTTGGAAGAAAAACTGCAAGCAATAAAAAGAATGGATTCTGGTGAGTCGGTAAACAAAATTGCACTGGAGTTAGGTGTTGGAAAAACTACTGTGGGTGATTGGTGAAGAAATCGCGCAGAGATTGAAAAATGGTGTTCTAAGCAAGCAAGTGGCAGTGGCGTGAAAGTTAGAAAAACTATGCAAAAAGGAAAATATGTGGAAGTTGAAGAGGCTTTATATCTGTGGTATGAAAATGTGAGGGGGAAAGGATTGACAGTTTCAGGCCCCTTGCTCCAAGAAAAAGCGATTCAGTTTAAAAAACAGATCGAAGGAGACGATGGTGAGTTTACTGCCAGTGACGGGTGGCTTGATCACTGGAAGAAACGTTTTGGTGTTCGTCAGATGACGATTAGTGGTGAAGCATTGTCTGCTAATAAGGACCCTGTCCCCGACTTTAAAAAACACTTTTTTGACCTGCTTGATAAGGAAGGTATTTCCGGAGAACAAGTGTACAACTGTGATGAGACGGGTTTGAATTACCGTATGTTGCCGTCTAAAACACTAGCGTCTAAACAGGAAAAGCCCACACCAGGGTTCAAGAAGAGCAAGGACCGCGTTACAGTTTTAGCTTGTAGTAACGCAACCGGAAACCACAAGTTGAGAGACCTTGATTGGAAAATCTCGCAAGCCTAGGGCTTTTAAAAATCTTAAAGATTTAAGTTCTTTGCCCCTCCATTATACCCATCAAAAAAAGGCGTGGATGAATGGAGAAATTTTCAAAAATTGGTTTGAACAGGAATTTGTGCCACAAGTTGGAAAACATTTAGCTGAAAACAATTTAACAAGGAAAGCAATCCTAGTTTTGGATAACGCTCCTTCACATCCAGCAAATGACCAATTAAAAGATGGAGACATAAAAGCTTTGTTCTTGCCTGCAAATGTTACATCTATATGTCAGCTAATGGATCAGGGAGTGCTCCAAGCTTTGAAAAAGAAATATCGACGTAGGCTACTAAGCTATATCATCGCGACAATTGATAATACAGAAGTTGTGACGGCACTACAGTCAGTAGACATGCTTGACGTCATCAGATGGGTATCCGAGGCATGGGATGAAATTCCATCTTTAACACTTGTGCGATCGTGGAAAATTTTGCTGGATCACAGAGCCAGTGATAAGTGGGAAGAGGTAGAACAGCAATGTGATGTGGAAAATGCAACTGATAACACTGCGCTTGTATCGCTGTTAGAAAAAGTTCCCGGATGTGAGGAAGCTTCATTGGAAGACATCACAGAATGGTTGGCAAAGGACGAAATCGAAGAAATTGCAGACGAAGATATTGTAGCGATGGTATTAAATGAACAGCCGATTGAAGAGGAACAAGGTGATGAACCCTCCGATCGTATAACCCACTGCGAAGGCCTGAAGGCGATCGAGACGGCAGTGGAATACATTGGCCAGCAAGAAGAAGCAACACCAGCAGACATAATATTGTTACGACGGTCTACTCGATCGTCGTAGGTACAGTGGAAACAAAATAAGTACAAGACACCAATTAAGTCACTAATCACACCTTTAATTGTTACAGTAAAACAGTTCGTAATTAACAACACAGTCTACTGTAAATCAAATGAAAATTGTACACACGCAATAAAATGTCCACAAATATTAAAACTCAATTTTATTACAATTATACCATCTGATTATAAAACGCAACACTTCAATAATAACTACTTGAACGTACACAGTAATAACTCGAACCGCTCTGGAAATATATCGCACTAATACTCTCGAACCGCACTATCAAATATCTCGCATTGAACTGAAAAACTAAGGCCGCTACCCGATGTATTTATAGTCACGCTCACACACCAGAAGCTTCCAAACTGCGTCTTATCTCTCGTGAACTACATAATTACTACGCCCTTGACACAGTCCGAGCGCCCGAGCGAAGCCCGGCATAGTCGAGAAAATTCTCGCAAAATGCGTCTAGTAGCACGTACACCACACGCTTACATCGAGATCTTCTGGCATATTCGATAAACGCGTACATTGTTCTGTGCTGTCGTAGCAATATGTTTACGCAAGTGGAAGGATATAGCGGCGAGGAAATTAATGCGAGGAAAGAAGCAGGTCTCAATTACAGACTTTTTCAATCCTTAGACAATGTAAGTTTCACTTGTTCTTTCATTATACAGTACGTAGTTTTAGGTTATTATAATTTGATTTATATTAACAACTAATTTGGTTAAAAGCTTTCGTATAAATTAAAACTCATAGTAAAACTCATTCAACTTATTGTTAACTACACATTTTGTTTCGTCCTTCAAATAAAGATTTTTTGTGAAAGATACTGTAGTTGCGAATTCTTATTTCATTTCTTTCTAATTCATTTATTACTGTACGTCATTTATAAGGACAAACTGATATGACGTACGCATCCAAATAGCAACAAGTACAGTCAACGCAATAGGGTGGCGGTCATTGACCTTACAGAGGCTGGTATGCCTACGGCTCCGGTGTATCCGACTTTTTTGCTATCCGACCCGGCCGACCGCCACATTAGGTCGGATAGTTGAGAGTCTACTGTATGTAAAAAATGATCACCACAAATAATTTTTTTTTTTTTTTAGAAAAAATGCAGTTCTTTACGTTTAATTTTTTTAAATGATCAAAAAATGGTGTCAGAAAGGTCAAAAAATTTTGTTAATTAACCACCCGAAAGTATTTTTAATAAGCTTTAATTTAAGCCATCGTACACCTTTGTGCCACAATCTTGCCATACTTTATGAGCACTCAAAGTTTTTTTGTGAACTGCGATTTTTTTGAGGTTATATTCAACATTTCAATATGAAATTTGTGGGGTTTATAGTACTCCACAAAGGTTACCTTTCCCTCAAGTTTTATCAACTTTCATTAATTTGTGTTAAAACAACAGCAATTTGTTTATAAACGCCATCGCCACTTTATTTATTTATTAACAATAATAATAATATCGACTTCCGTATTAAGGCTAGAAATGTTCTTAATTTATTATAGAATACTGAAAAAAATTCACATTAAAATCGGCTTGTTAGGTCCAAAGATATTTATAAAAACGCTATTTTGCAACTTAAATTGTTAATAAAAAAATAAACGGGTTGTTTTTACACAAAACTTAACTATTAGCTCAACTTGATCCCATTAACCAATTTAGCACACAAAAAATCGACTCCCAAAACAATTCACATTTGATTTTTATTTTGACTCCACTACACGTGTTCACAAATAAATAAATATTAGCATGTATAAAAAGTGTAAATAAAAACTTTAAACTGCAATTTTTTTTACCTGTTTTATATGATAAAAACAAAAATATTTGTAATGTTTTGATTGTAACCTTTCAAGAAATATCAACTGCGTTACTGCTCCATTCTTGTATAGCAGATGTTTGTATGGCACACCACAACAATGGGTGTTGCGCGCGCAGCTACATTTACAGTTGCACACTCGAGGGGAATAGAACGCCGCGCCGTTTAAAAATTTTACCTGTTTTCTAGGGTCTTGTTTTTAGAGTATAGGTATAATGAGGTAAGAGAAATAACATGAATAGATAGATTTACCATTGTAGTAGCTGCAACGTTAATTTCAAGTACTCAAATAAACCCACTTAAAAGATACATGTATGTAACGCAAAGGAGGCACCTTTTTTTAGTATACACAATTTTTATTTATTTTTTTTTTTTAATTTTGAAAATGATTTTAATTTTCATGAGTGTAGTTTTCGATGCAGAACACTTGCAGCTTTCAAATACAATTTTTTGTGTTTCGATATCTCTATTTTTAAGATTAATAAAGGCAGATAAACTCTGAATTTCTGAGTAAATTTAAAATACGTCGAAATACTCACTTTTGAAAAGGTTTTTTTTTTAAATAACAACTTCAAAAGTAGTTTTCATTATTATAAAATAAAAAGTTTATCTCTTTTAAAGGTAAATTAGTAAAGAACTACTATTTTTTTAAATTTTATTGTATAGTACTTGTAATTTTGTGGTTTCACTTCTTTTTGTATCTACAGTAAATATTTATACACTATATTCTTTATGTTCAAATAAAATATTTATGTAAAAATCAACAAATTTTGAAAGCTATACTGTTCCCCTTCAAAACTAGCCTTTATTTAACTGGCTACGCTTAGATTAAAGAAAGTTATGATATTTTTGAATAGACGCGCCTGGCTAATTTAGCGAATTACGCAAGATCGGGGGCAAACGCTCTTTTTAAAACGCAGCACTCATCATTACCAATTTTCAGGAAAACAGTTCCATTAACGTAAAAATATGTAAGGAGACTTTCTGAAGGAAATTGTTTGCTCTTCAATATACACCTTTTTATTTCTTCCAACTGTACATATTTACGGAGTGCTTTAAGAAAATCTGTCTTTACGATTTTTCCAGACCATTTTCAGAAAACCCTAGAAAGGTAAACATGCAAAGATTTTTTTATATTAATTATTAACGTTTATTTAACACGTGCACCAAATATTGCTTTGCCCCAATTTTTTATCAAGTCAAAATCTCTGGCGACTGGACTATAAGGGGAAACAGATCAGTTAGGGATATAGCATTATACCAAGCCACTATTTTGATATTTTTGATTTATTGTTTCAGTGTTTGGTGATGTTGTGACGGCGGTCCTGAGCTGGCCAGCGCGTCAGAGCAGGAGCGTAAAGAGCCTGATTGGCCTTATGGTGTTGGGATCTCGTAGGAGAAGTCCAGTAAGGTCATGTAGGTACGGTCACCATCATCGGACCACGGGTGAGTTGTTGTATTCTTTTCATATAAATAGTAAGGGGGTTGTGGCAACATATCCTGGCTGATCCCTTTAGGAAGTATGAATGTGTCAATGAGAGTTTTTATGCTTCGGCATAAAATCTTTCATTGAGGGGGTTTTGTAACGGTACAAATCTGGTCCTATAATATTTTGGTAAATAATTGTTATAAAGTCTAATTGTTATAATTGTTTTTAAAGCCCTATAAAGAAAACAGCGTAAAGTTGTCCAAAAGTTTTCAACGACGTAATATTGAGCGGACAGGATTTGTGTCGAGGTCAGGGGAAAATCACAGTAATAGCAAAAAACAGTCCGTCATATTAAAGTAAACAAGCCTAACCCAATGATGACATCAGCTACAGGAATGCGATGCGCATTAAATACATTTGTAAACAGCAGGGTTTGGCCGTTTCGAACAAAGGACTAATGACGCAGTTTGCCCCACCTCCGTATTGAATAGCTACTAACCGCAGCAGTTTCGTCTCATCAGAGTAGCGCGCCGGCCAGCAATTCTGTAAAAGCTACTTATATCAAAATTTTACACAACCAAGAGTTTGTTAAATATGTGAAAGTGCAGTATATTATATATTTAAAATAACAGTTCGACGTAAACCCTAAATTTTGCGGTACGAAAACATCGAGAGTGTGAGATCAACGATGAGACATCTTCGAAGAATTTCCAGCTAAGTCATAAAAATGGGGGGGTCCAAAAGGTCCAACTAAGGGTTTAGATAATCTTTTCTTTTAAATTTAATTAATTAAAACGAGCTCAATTTTACAAAACAACTTTGTACCATGAATGAGAGTGCGAGTGAGAGAGAGGATATTTCATTACAACTATTAATAAGTGCTGGGTTGTGAAATCATTTTTTTAATAACTATATATTATGTTTATTATGTAATAAGTATAAAACATGTTATTTTGGAGGGCTTATAAAATGTTTAAGGGATATTATATGTTTACAAAATAAATGGGACTACGCCCCGAGGCATAGTAACGTGCGTGTTTGGCACATAGTTCAGTAGAATCATTTTCATGTCTTTTTGATAATAAAAGGTAATGTCATTGGTAAACAATATAAGCCAGAGTGAGTTATTTCAGGTAATACATTCCGCAAGTACTGGTTCGCTAACACGAATTCTGACCTTAGGTAAGTATACATATTTTGTTGTACTGTGTGACAACATGGCGCCCGATGAAAATTTCAAAATTATCGATGTTACAAAATAATAAAGTAACTAATAAAAGAAAGTTACACAATCTATTATTTATTTCTACTGACACACCCAAATTTTAACATACAACAAAAGATTAGTATTTCTTTTCTATATTTTCTTGTTAAATTAAATTCTTTTATTAAACTACTATTTAAATTTAAAACTTTAATTCTTTACTGTTCATAAGTAAGTTCTTTTTGAGATTTCTTTTTACAAACAAAAATATAATTGTTTATTCATCACCTGCATAAATCTGCCCTTACCGTTGCATGTGTGTGTGTGTGTGTGTGTGTGTGTGTGTGTGTGTGTGTGTGTGTGTGTGTGTGTGTGTGTGTGTGTGTGTGTGTGTGTGTGTGTGTGTGTGTGTGTGTGTGTGTGTGTGTGTCCAGAATCCTGATAATTTGATGATGATTATGCTGATGCTGTGTTCTCTGTCTCTACAGGTAGTTGTTTGTGATGCTCCAGAGTTCCTCCATACGTCTTGGTGTGTGGTCCTGATCGATCGGAAACCGGCAGCGTGATGAAATGTGAAGATTTCTTGAGTGTGAGACCGGCCCAAAATTGCTGGTGGTATTTATACTGGACGGCGATCTGACAGGTCCAGGACTGTTTTTGACCTGTTAGATATTGTCAGTTTGTGCAAAGCATCCTTTTAATTACAAATCACTTTTTGTTTCCGATTTCTTAAACACACTCGTAGCATGAGAGATATCATTGTTTGCGTAATTTTTTTCTGGTCATTCACATATACCACACTTATTAATTATTATTTAATTACACTAGTAATTAACATTAAATTAGTTAGCGTCTTTATTATTGCACATTTTTGCAATAATTTTATATCACCATACTCATTAAAAATTCCTTAATGTAATGGTGGTCTTTATAATTGGGGTAAGCCTTTGTTCACAGGCTTAAAACGTATTAATTAGTTTATTTTAATCCGGTTGAAACCCGATTAATGACAAACCAACAATTTGTACGAGTCTCCCCTTCTCGTCGTTCAATGCAGGTCGGAACTGGCATACACACACATACACACAAACGCTGTATTTTAACACTACCGAAGCAGGTTTCACTTTCGACAGGCCACAGCCTGTACTCTCCCGCACAAAATTGTTTAAAACTCTTCATCATATTCTTTTTACACTAATTATTTACAAAACATACCGCCCTGGGCAAATATGCAAATATATGTATTGTTGCAAAAAAAAATATATATATATATATATAATTTTCTATATAGGTAACTCGAAGTTTCTTGCAGCAATTATATAATGTTGTGATGTTATACAATTTGTTTCTTCTGCAAGTAGTAAGTTTGTATATTTTTTCTTTTTATATTATATTGGAATAATATAATATAATATACTATATTATAATATATTATATTTGATTTTAATATAAATACACTATTGATCCTTAAATTCGTAGTGACCGTCAATCAATGAATTTTTCAGTGAAGGGTTAATGAGGATCGGTCAAAAATAACACAAATTTTAACCTATTTGTGTCGACGTTTCGACAATGTTTATTGACATCATCAGGACAATTGTCGCTACGCCAAACACACAACTGTCACAGTAAACAATGTCAAAACATCGATCCTCACTAACCTTTCACTGAAAAATTCATAAGTACACTATATTTATATCGGATTTTAATATATATACATTAAGACTTTCCGTATCTGTTCGTTTTGTGTATTTGCATATGTATCTATCACACAGTGGCCAAATATTATTAGAATAAGAAGGCTGAGGATGGGAACAATATATTTCCGAAACACGTCCCAAATACGGGAAAAAACATCTTGAGGTAAAGTAATTATAAATATTAAATATATTATATATAAACATATTACAAATTTTATATTTACTTTTTTTTATATTTACATCAGAGGAAGGCTGATGATGGGAACATTAAGGGTCCTGAAACATGTTGCAAATAAGGGAAAAATTACATCTTGAGGTAAAGTAAATATTAAATTTGTAATATATATATATATATCAATAAATAGACTGTACGAAAAAGTGTTTGTATTAGAATAATATCTGTACGTGGGAGGTAAAGGGCACTATGTCACAAAAGTGAAATTTTACAGGAGAGATGTTTATGTTTTTTGCGTTTATTTGTTTACAGCTTGCTTATTTGTGAATATTTTTCAATAAACTCTTATACAGTTACTCTTTGGACTATTGACTTTTAAAATATAATACTGTAGTTTTTAAGGTTTATTATTTTTTAAATGAAAAAAAATTTAAAAAATTTGTTGACATAGTACCGTCTACCTTTGAGTTTATTTGTTAAATGGTGGAGATAGTGGATATAGGATAATATTTTAGTGTTCATAAAAATGCATTATTTACTGTTAAAAACCAATTTATTTCACTCTTAAGACAAATATCAAACAATTACATCTGAAGTTTATAATTTCAGATCATTAATGTTCAGATCATTTTTGTTATATTTAGCTCTGGCCCTAAATACTTCCTGTTGGTCTTCTCTCTTGAGTAGTGGCTTTCATAACATGGGAATGATGATATGTGATTCTTAACATTTTCTATGATTTCTGGAGGTGTCTTATTGCTGGGAGTGTGTTTCCCCCTCTGGTCTGGTCGTATTATACCACCTTGTTGTATGTTTTTTAGAACATTTACTACTATTTTATTTGAAATACCCAGCGTATTTAAAAACATCACTTTACAAACTCTAATATTTATCTTATTTACAATAAAATTATAACAAAGAGTGTTTTTCTTTTCTTTACCAGAATCTGTGTTTCGCTTTCTAGAGTGCGCTACCGGTTGACTATCCACACAAGAGCTTATAAATTGTTTTTTAATGTCATTACTGTTCCCTACACTCCAGTATGAATTGAAAATTTCTTGTCTTTCATTTTCAGATATCTTATCATAACACTTTAACCTACACGAACACGGTGGTTTGATAGTTTTGGCTGGAATGACTTTACCCTTTTTATTAATATACTCCTTTCCGGATACTGATTTTCGTTTCTGCACGTTGCACAGCCACTGATCTGAATGTCTGACTCGTTTCCTACCATATTGGTTAATAGTTGTATTTTCTTTTATTTTCCTACTTTTAGCTGAACTACAACTTCCATTGTTTGTAATATTAATTGTATCCTCATATGAAACTCGATGTCTGTGTTACTCTCTTCATCACTAGATAAATGAAGATCATTTTCCAATAAATCTCTTAAGCTTCCTTCTTCCTTTTCCAACTGGTTAACTTTCCTCTTTTTACTTACCTCTGATGAACAATGTTGAGAAACAAATTGATAATCAGAATCATTAGATGTGCCACTGGGTACATAATTTTCATCTGCATCTGAATCATCAAATTCAGAACTGTCGGAATGTAAACCATTGTCTATAGTAGGCCCATCTTCATTATTTTTATTGGAATTTTCTTGTGTAGCACGAGCATTTGAATCTGAAAAAAAGAGTTCTCTATAGACACAAGAATAAAATTTAATATTAACATAATGGTAGAGAATAATATACGATGTTTACTTATAATGTTATTACTAATAATTTATCAAAAGCAATGTACTGTTTTCCCTTTTACAATATAGTTTTAAATTTGGAAGCTATAAGCATGCAATTCTTAACCACATAACATAACCTAATTGTGAACCCTAAAGTATTATGAATTACTCTTACCTGTATTATTTCTTAAATCTTGTTTTCCCAAGGCCAAATTCAATATTCTTAAAGCACGAGAAACATGTCTGTTATCTATTTCAGTAGTATGTACTCGTTTACTCATTTCCAACATTGTTTAAACAGTATGACTTGTTTACAAACAAAAGAAAACAGCTGCCTAAGTATGATGCTATATGTAGTTGCATAGAGGTATAAGGCACTACGTCCAGATGGTGCTGTAACTTCTACACTACACATTGAGGCATAGAGCATTAAGTCCATTTGGTGCTCTTTGCCTCTAACCATAATGTGATATAGTGCTTTTTTAAAGGTTGCTATCTCTGTTATTTATTGAAATAGGACATAGTGCTCTATACCTCTCCATAAAGTAATAACAGTATAATAAACTTACAGCAGATTCCAATATTTGAAAAGAATGGACATAGTGCCCTTTACCTCTGGCATACAGATATAGAAAATTGAGTTTTGCTCTATTTTCTTACTAGTACATTACACGTAAATTATTAGTATATATTTGAATATATATCGTGATAAATATAACTTTATGTTTATATATATATATATATATATAGATTTAATTTTTGAACTTGTAAAAAAAATGTTATGACTTTTTTCAAAATAAAAAAACGTGGTTTGGTTGTTATGGTAACAGTAATAAACTATTTTGTATGAATAAATGTACATGCTTAATACTGTTTTAAAGAGACAACTGTGACTGTTATTATAATGTTTATAACATTAACATTGGCCAAAGATTAATTTAATTATGATTTTTTTTTAAACATTTTAAAATGCCTGGTTCTTGTACTAACAGTCTTTAAATAGGCCGGCACTGAAAGCGTTAACAATAACTAATTTATCATCAAACTAATTTCTTTACAGTATGAATTAATGAAAAAGAATTTTGTTTTACCAACATACCCTTATATTCTATGTCGAGTCCGCTGAATTCTAACTCCACTCCTTGTAACGCCTCTCCCAGAGTTTCATGATAATGACTAATTGTTTCCTTCGTTCCCGTACAGAAAGGTAGCGAGTAGTAAGCGTACGTTTCTTGTCTGTTGTGGTACGGCCCCACTGTGTTCATCCATAAGACGACTTCGTCATTTTCTTCATACTGCAAGCAAACAATACATACACAATGAGACATTTATACTTCAATGCACTATAGCCAGGCTGCGATATATAAAATGCACAAAGTTTTGCCCCACTTTCAGCGCATGTCCCATAAACGGACAAGTGGTTTACGTTCAGTGATGTTTTCGTGCGTAAAAGTACATACGTTTGTAAGTAACTCATTGAGTTTCCTGCAGGTCTTCATGTAACATCTTCAAATAAACACACTGCAAGTAGGTTTATTTTCACCAGACGCACGTTTCACAGAAATTATTCTGTACCTTCAGAGATTTGTTTGAAATGTAATTGAATGTTTCGCTTACAATATCGTGTAAGCGACTGTTAATTACAAATTACAATTCAAACAAACCTCTGAAAATACGAAATAATTTCTGTGAAACGTGCGTCAGGTGAAAATAAACCTACTTGCAGTGTATTTATTTGAAGATATTAAAAGTATAGAATTGTTTCTATGGCAAACGATAACAGCCGCAAATTCACACAGAATCAAATAATTTTTTTGCATACTGCCCTGAATTGTAGAGGACTCAAGGCCTATTGTTTTTGGTGAAGATCGGTTAAGGGAAAGGGGTAGTTTACCTGCAATGTTTTACGTTTTAACAAGAGTAAATTGCTTAATTTTGATAAATAAAGTATCCTGAAAAGAAGGTCATAATAATCCACTGTAGAAAGGTAGATGAAGTATCTATAAATAAAAATATCGGTATGGAGAACCATACATGACTTCCATATTCTAAGATTTATATTTAAAATCATTTTCGAAATGAAATATTACCATAGAAACTACTTCTTTCTACTTACTGTTTCAGCCTTAACCACAGTACTGTGGTCACTAACGTATACCACCTCACGTTATCGCACTCGATTTTTACTGATGATGGAAGTCGATGGCATTGCCGAAACGTCTGGTTTTGTAGAAAACATTGGACTACGGCCAAATATCCCGGGAAGGAATTTTAACAAAAACTACTACTTTGTTGCCGATAACGTTGTACACATATATATAAAAAATATGCATAAAATTAATGGCTTGTATAAGTTAATGATTGATCTCCATTAAGTAGTGCTCAAGTTTCCAAAGTTTTAATATATGATGTCCGTAATTAAAACATCAGAGCAGTTTTAGTGTGTATGAGGGTACACCGTGGACAAAAATTTTCAACATTTCCTATTGAGCGTTGCTTAGAGTAAAGCTGCGAATCTACAGTGTACGTTTCACAGAACAAACACGCGGAAAAGAAGGAGCACTCCGAAGTCACTCATGGATCTTGCAGAGGGTTCATTCCCTAAAGACAAAAGTCTGTCTATGAATCGTTCCTCTGTAAACACGTGCAGTTACACTGCCCAGCGATCCACAGGAAGCAAATCGCTATCCATGCTGGACACTTTTTTGGCTTGCACACGTTATGTTGGTATGGGTTTCGGCACTTTCCATTTAAAAAGCGTACAAATGTAAGAAAATAAACATGAATGAGGCCAGAAATAATGTGAACTGTGTGTGTGTGTGTGTGTGTGTGTGTGTGTGTGTGTGTGTGTGTGTGTGTGTGTGTGTGTGTGTGTGTGTGTGTGTGTGTGTGTGTGTGTGTGTGTGTGTGTGTGTGTGTGTGTGTGTGTGTGTGTGTGTGTGTGTGTGTGTGTGTGTGTGTGTGTGTGTTCCCTGCTTTTTTATTGCGGTAGTCATAATAATAAAATGGAAACGTAAACATTACATAACTGAGATATGCTTGCCTGCCACGAACGATATATTTTCTCTCATACATGATTTACATTAAAATGAAAAAATTATAATTTTATTGCCTGGCAACAAAATTATTTTATTTTTAACAATTACCATTGTTTGAAAAAGTTTAAATGAATTTTTAAGTTTACTGTTGTTAAAACGTAAAAGGTTGCAGGTAAACTACCCCTTCCCCTTAACCGATCTTCACCAAAATCAAAAGGCCTTGAGTTCTCTACAATTCAGAGTTGCATGCAAAAAATTATTTGATTCTGGTTGAATTTGCGGCTGTTATCGTTTGCCAAAAAAAAAATTACCCTTGATAAAAAAAAACCGTTGCAGGTAAACTACCCCTTTCCCTCAACCGATCTTCACCAAAAACAATAGGTCGTGAGTACTCTACAAATCAGGGCTGTATGCAAAAAATTATTTGATTCTGTTTGAATTTGCGGCTGTTATCGTTTGCCATAGAAAAAAAATCTACAGACACACAGACAGACAGACACACAGACTGATCTAGTGTGAGGGTGAATGATGTCTATAGTGTTATCAAAGTCTTTCCTGTTAATACAAACTAGTCATTTTTCTTTTTTAAAATCGAGTCTTTCTTTCTTTCTTTCCATTCGTCTTCTGAATTCCAGAACGACGATTTTGTTGACCCATATAATTATAAATTTTTCAGCAAAACATTTCTTCCTTAATACATTTGTGTCTTCTGTTTAATGCGAATTGTGTGTGTGTGTGTGTGTGTGTGTGTGTGTGTGTGTGTGTGTGTGTGTGTGTGTGTGTGTGTGTGTGTGTGTGTGTGTGTGTGTGTGTGTGTGTGTGTGTGTGTGTGTGTGTGTGTGTGTGTGTGTGTTCCCTGCCTTTTTATAGCGGTAGTCATAATAATAAAATGGAAACGTAAACATTACATAACTGAGATATGCTTGCCTGCCACGAACGATATATTTTCTCTCATACATGATTTACATTAAAATGAAAAGAAGTAAAATTATAATTTTATTGCCTGGCAACAAAATTATTTTATTTTTAACAATTACCATTGTTTGAAAAAGTTTAAATGAATTTTCAAGTACTTTACTGTTGTTAAAACGTAAAAGGTTGCAGGTAAACTACCCCTTTCCCTTAACCGATCTTCACCAAAATCAAAAGGCCTTGAGTTCTCTACAATTCAGGGGTGTATGCAAAAAAGTATTTGATTCTGTTTGAATATGCAGCTGTTCGTCATAGAAAAAAAAATAACCTTGTTAAAACATAAAACGGTGCAAGTAAACTACCTCTTTCCCTCAACCGATCTTCACCAGAGGGAAAGACGCCTTCGATAACTCGCAGCGAGACCCTAAGTTCATTACAGGAATCTGATCGCAGCTCCCTTTGGCCAGCTCTTCGTTCGACCTACAAACATTTTATTCAAAAGTACAGTCCTTCCTCAGGAAGGTTGAGGATAGTCTTCACCCACCTGACATGGGGGTACCATTTTAGCTGATACGTCATTTCTTCAGAACTCAAGCATCCACTTAGTTAATATTTAAATGATTTTAAATATAAATTTTAGGACATGGAAGTCATGTATGGTTCTCCATACCAATTTTTTTTTCATGTTTTGAGGGAAGTACAATCAGAGTCTGCCGTTATCTTGAACACGATTTTTTTCGCCATGACCATACTTCCATTTCCTTATGGAACATGGAAGTAAAAAAGGAATTATTGAAAAATTATTGGACAATATTAAAATATGATTACTTACACTGTTCGGTAGTCCTGATAAATTCAGGATAATTGTATACACATAATAAATTGCACACTACACAGTTCAGCCAAATTCACAGTTCACTAACAATGAATGGTATAATTTACTGACAATTCCATGTTACATTAAATGCACAATATTTGTACGTCCTGTAACATTAGTATAATACATCTTACAGCTTAAGGTATAAACTATGTAATTAGCCAACACTTATCATAGTGGATGCACGTAATACGAAATAATTAAGCAGTTTTCAGACCAGTCACCACAGGTCACATACAAATGTGAACCATATGTTCGTTACACAACAGTAATGAAGACGCACAATGTTTGACATATGTTACTGCAAGCTATATCTGGCTACTTATTAAACAGACAAACAAAACGAATATCATAATACGCGTGTTATCAAATATTATCCACCAACATGGCTGTTCAGTTTCCTTCTCCTCATCTAGACAATGAGTAAATTAGTTTATTCGGTAATGTTTATATTATGACATCAATGTTTCACACAGATTCGTCAATGAACGATTTTGTTTTTTTGTTGTGACCTACGGCAGGTCTTCAAATGGTAAAAGCTCTCCAAGCTGTCCTATCGCATTCCACTTCTTTATCAAGATTTAAAAATATTTCATACCTTCTATCGGAAAATTCAACATAAAATTTATCAATTGTATTATAATAATCTTCTAATTGGTTAATTATATTTATTAAATTTTGAATACAGAATTTGCATTTTTTCTATTACCTTCAGGACTCTTCTCTCTTCCCCTATTCTTCTTAAAACTTCATCATTCCTTACTTCATCAACCCACCTTACTTTGTCCATTGCTCCCCAAACTCACATCTCAAATGCTTCTAATCTTTCCTCATCCTCCTTCCTCAGTGTCCATGTCTCTGCACCATATAAAGCAACGCTCTACACATAACATTTGGCCAACCTTTGCCTTAAATTCTTATTATTTTGCCACACAGTAGTATTTTCTTCCCATTAAATGCCTCTTTCACTATAGCAATTCATGCTCTAATTTCACGAGTGCAGGATTTCACTTATCAAGCTTCCAAGATATTTAAACAACTCCACCTGTTGTATTTTGTCTGGCCCTATCTTTGTGTTGCCCTTTTTCCCCCTCTGCTAATCACCATACACTTAGTTTTTTCCTTATTAATCCTCATTCCATATTCCTTGTATACTAAATTCAAATCTCTTATCATTCCATTCATTGTCTTACTTTTCTGCTAAAACAGCCATGTCATCAGCAAACCTGATGCATTCAATTCTTCTTCCACCGACATTCACCCCTCTTGTTTTGTCAAAGCACTTCCTAATGAACGATTAAAATAAAAGTTGTTAATAACAAAACATCAAATGAAGTTTCCATTGTGATCTATAAAAGTAAACACTGCATACAACTACATTCAAGTGGGATTGAATCTGTAGAGCAAATGAAGCATGTGAAGTCCTCCTCATTCTTCTCCAATTTTATACTAATTTTGTGTCACTTAATTTTTTTTTTTTGTAAACTATCCATGAGAATCTGACGACACTGTTAACCATATCTGCACCTGAGTGGTAAACAGTCGTAAACTCATATGTGGTAAAAGATGGTATCTCCAACATGAATATTAACACAGCAGTATTGTATGAAAGCAGCAGTAAATCCAATTTTGTAAATGGTAAACCGCTGTAAAAGTAGCAAGTGCCACCAGAAGTAGTCGTAAAAGAAATAAAAAAAAAAGAAATTTTTTCCTTCACACGGTTGGTAAGTACTGTAATAAAATCATATATTATTGCAATAAAGAACACAACAGCACACAGTATAAGTTTTCCATAATATAATAAAATGAAAAACTTACTCTTGTAATTACCTTTACTTATCGTTTACTCAGAACTATACTCAGGAGCATATACAAAGGCGAGAGATGTCAGCTGCACAGAGGCAAGAGACAGTATCACGCGACGTGTCAGCCAATAAGAGCCAGTCAATCCTTTCTTTACATGAGTACTTATGACACAATTCGCCGAGTGCAGTGAATCACTCTGTCTATCTCTGCACAATACACTTTCACTTTTGTCATCATATGTGCTCCCGAGTAGAGTTGAAGTGGAGTTATAATCAATTACCTCTCAAGTTCAGATGTACACAGTAAATAAGGAATCGCAATATTTCTTCCAATTTTAGTTAGGGGAAAAATTTGTTTATATTGTACTTGGAGGGGGGGGGGGTCAGCTGTCACTGTCTCCACTTCTTCAATCACAGGACCTCCAATTTTCTCAACACTTCTATTCATCTTCCTCTAGTCCTTACCTTCACATCCATCTTACACCTCCAAGACTTCGTGGTCATTCTTTTCCTCTCCTGCCAACTGGGATCCACTCCATTGCCTTATTGATCCATCTACTTTCTCCTCTATGGACAAAACCATAGCCTACCATTTTACTCTTGTCCTCTATAACAGTGATTCTCAACCTTTTCAAGTCCAGGTCCCACCTTGAAGGAAAGATATTACATTTCATGGGACCATATGCTTGGGCACCAGCAGGATTACTTGTAAGGGTGCGTAGTCAGTTTATAATCACTTTTTTGCTAATATCAAGTACTATAGCCCCTCTTTTATGTTTAGACAAATTATACTCACTTAATACTCAAAAGGTAAATATGTAATAAGTTTTTAAGACACAGGGAGCCCAACTTTGCGGCCCACCAAACAACACCCCCTTGGGGCTCAGCACTGGGTCGTGTCCAATAGATCGAGAGACACTGCTCTATATATTTCAAGTTGTCTATCCTATTCCTATTTATCATCAACATCTTCAGCAAGGATAAAACCAAAAGTGGTTTGTTCTGGTCCTAAGCAGATGCACTAGAGCTGGTCAATCCAGCGCTTCTTAGGACATCCCACACCTCTCCGTCCGATCAGCTTATAATTCCACAATTGTTTAGGAATATGGCAGTCATCCATTCAGTTAAGGTGTTTCAACCATTTTAGCCAATACTGAACAATTCTATCAAGTATATTCAACTCTAATACCTATTCCTATTCTTCTTCTAATCTATTTATTTCTTGTTCTACCTCTTCTGAATAGTCCTTGCTGGGTGGCTAGTCCCCTAACAGGCGGCTCCTTCCCAGCCAGATGCGGGTAGTATCAGGGAACAAAACATCTGAGGTATGCAAATATGAACAAAACAAAATCATTATCTTACTTGTTAAGTAAATGAAATATTGATTATCATTATTTCTAGTGAGGATTTTACTTCAGCTGACACAGCTGAAATAATATTCAGCCACAATTTGCCACAAACATTTGGCAACAATCACAATGAAATATGGGAAAAGTTTTAAGTCATTGTGAAATCAAGTTCTCCAAATCATAATAAACTTTTACAAATTGTGCAAACTTATTCAAAACTGCAGACATTTTAGGCTAAAAATAGGATTAATGAAAATGCTAATTCATAAAAGCTGTCTTCTATTTGTAATATACAGGGGCGTATTTACGAAGGGGCGAACAGGGCCAGACCCCCCCCCCCCAGAAGGTTGATAAAATGTTTACAAATTTTGTTAATCTCTTAATTTGTAGGTTATTTTATTAATTTTTCAGCTAGTAGCTTTTTTTTTAAATATACAAACAGATTTATTACACAGCATATCCATGTATGTTTGAAATATAAAATACAGGAAAATCAAATTAGTCAATAAGAATCTTCTAGCAATGTTTCAGTAACCCATATTTTTATTGTTTTATTAACGTTTACTTTAATGGGACTGATTTCATGATTTTATCACACGTTTTTCCACCACTTTAAAGACAGTAATTAGATAGGTAATTAATATGTTGAGTAGTTTTAACTTGTTTTTCTCTTTTGTAAGAAGCCAACTTGACTGGACCCTGGACTCCCCCTCACGGCCAAATTCTAGATACCCCACTGGTAATGTTCACTCACACACAGAAGATCAAAACAGCTTGCAGAAGACAATTTTCTGCATTACACAAGAACAAAACCAAAACTACAAATCCTGAGGCATTTATAGAAAACTTACCTTTGAGCCTGTTGAAAAGACACATACGTGCACAGTCAAAATAAAATGATAAAATACTGAACTTGTTATTTTCATTAGAAACAATCAGGCATGGACAACAATTTATCCAACTTCACATGTTACAGACAGTTTCATCAGTCCAACCCAAATGGATGGTAATTTTTGAATTAGTATTACAAGAACGGTCAATTAACACGACACTCATCACAGCAAATATTATGACAGTCATATAACCAGATGTAACACTCATTATAACACCAAGAAAAACTTAATCTCACTCAATAAACGGCACATGGAAGTGCGTAGCATGTGCTAGCTAACTCAGTACAACTGGGTAAATATGGCTATTGTTCTCTACATTATCAACTGCTAATTGTGAATCGTATTATCAGTGCTAGGGAATGTTTAATATGGAAATCAGAGCACTATTCAGATAACATGATTTGCATACACGTTGTGTAAATATAAATACCCAGCATCAACTGTAATATAATCCCAACTTTACCCACTCTGTGATGTAGCTTGTCTCCCACTCTTTTCAATATTTATATATTGACGATGTTCTTAAAAAATGGCAATCAAAGGAATATCCTGGAGTCCAGCTAGACCGACATACTTACCTGAGGACATTACTATTTGCTGACGATAAAATAATAGTACAAGAGAGTGAAGATAAATTACAACTGGCAGTGCACCGACTGAATCAAATACGTCAAGAATATAATCTTAAAATTTCCTTGCATAAGACGAAAGTTATGGCTTTCCAAGGCAAGTATCCCGTTAGGTTGAAAATAATTATCAACAATAAGCCAATCGAACAAGTATCAAATTTTGCATACTTGGGCTGCGACACAAGCTACAATTATGACAATGACATGGAAAATAAAATAAATAAGTTCCAGCCAATATGTGGCACAATAAATAGAACTTTAAATAACAAAACACGAAAAGACACAAGGATAAAATTTTATGAAACGATGGCTGTTCCTGTACTTATGTATGGGAATGAAAGTTGGATAAATACCAAAAAAGGAGACAGAAAAACACAGGCAGCAGAAATGAGATTTTTGAGATGGGTCAAAGGCTGCACAAGAAGAGATTTAGTAAGAAATGAAGACGTGCAAAATGAACTAAATGTATATGCAATAAATGAAAAAAATAACTGAATATAAAGAAAGATGGAAACACGACGTAAATAGAGTGGGAAATGGGAGAATACCAAAAAGAATACTTAACTACAACCCAAGAGGGAAAAGAGATATAAGAAGACCACGAAAACGGTGGTCGTAAGTTTGTGAGGACGGAACAGGCAAATGCCTAATCCTTGTAGTGCAGAAGAAGAAGATTTTACCCACTCTTTATGATGACTGACTGTTCAATCTTTATACAATATTGGATAAAACGCTTTATGCAATTATTGCTCACAAACAATCCCCCCTTAATTCATGTTTTATACCAACCTATCCTTCCTTCCTTGCTTCCTTAGTTAGCAATCCACAAATTGGTCTGCAGCAGTTCTCCACACCGACCTTCTCTGTGCTTTCCGTTTCATTTCCTCATAGGAATTACAACTTACATCACCAATAATGTGTTTCATATATCAGTCTTCCTCTTCATCTTTTCCCTTCAATGTAACCTTCTGTTATTGTTTTCATTAAATTCTCATGACGCATATATGACCATATATACTGTTACGATGGTCTAGTGATCGTCGTATGGTACAGTGGGAAACAAAATAAAAGACACCAATTAAGTCACTAATCACCAGCTTTAATTGTCACAATTAAACAGTTTGAAATCAACAAGACTGTCTCTTGCAACAAATCAAATAAAAATTGTTCACACGCAATAATTATGTCAACTAATATAAAACACAATTGTATTACAATTGTCCCGCACAATTATAAAACACATAATACTTCGCCACAATACTTCGAACCGCACTGTGTAAATCGCCAACAATAACTCTGAACTCTAAGCAATATGTATGGGCTATTTATAGTCTGCAGGGTTCCATAATATGCGTCTTTAACAAATGTGTGAAAATTCTAGAGAATACTTCAGCGCAACCGTGGCAGAAACACACACCATTGGGCTAGTCAAGAAGCTTCTAGAATGACACCATGGAACGCACGAGACGTTCCGTATTAAGTAATACTGAGTCGCATGTCAAGCGTCACACACGCATTTCAGCTGCAGCCAAGAAAAGAATAGAACAATGTACCAGAACGTTCCGTAATGGCGTAACACTTTTTCCGCATTACGTAACACTATATGTTCAACCCTTCACTTCACAATATTTTGCCAAAAACTTCTTGTTTCTCCAACTCTAATCAGAATCTCATCGTTACTAGCATTATTGACCCGTCTTACTTTCAGTAACTTCCTATAACACCACATTTCCAGCGCTTGAAGTCTTCTCTTTTACTCTGTTCCAGCTGTCCACATTTCACATCAGTATAGAACTATGCTCCATATGTAACTCTTCAGGAACTTCTATCTTGTTTCCAGGACTATTTCTTTAGCCATTTACTGTAAAGTGCAACTTTAGCTGTCTGATCCTACTCAAAATTTCTCTTTTACTTTTTCCATCTTTTGTGATTTTACTTCTTAATTAGGTAACTCTCTAACTTCATCTATCTTTATCCCATTCAGCAATATATTCATACTGGACTTCCCGTGCTTACTACAGACCATCACTTTAGTTTTATTAACATTTATACTTAAATTGTACTGTTTGCTCAAAACCTCCTCCATTATATGTAACTGTTCACTTTCACCTATAACTGCAGTGTCGTCTGCAAATCTTAACATGTTAATTTTGCACTTTTACTCCACAATCTGTTTGCTCATTTCCATACCAACCTATATAAAACCTCTATATACAGAACTTGATATAAGACATTCAACTGTATGAGACGGCAAGACCTGATGAATATATTAAAAGAAATTGAGGTCTCATCAGAAATTCGTATACTGATTGTAGAACAGTATTTAGACTAGACGAGGTAATATCCAGCCCTTTTTAACCTTCTAAAGGAGTCAGGCCAGGCTGCATTCTGTCTCCAGCTCTATTTAACACATTGAAGTCTTCGCCCAAACTGTACTCGGGCAAAGTATGTTGCCACTGTGGACGGTGCCTGAATAGGGTTCGTTGTACTACCTCGCGTCTAATGAAGGGATCTGTTTGTCGTCTGTGCAGTTATGTAAGTACATCCGTTTGTTAGTTGTAAAACTCACTACTGAACGCAACACCTCTCAATAATGAATGTGGAAACTAATAATCATGCACATGTACATGTGTTACACATATGTGGTAAGAATGGCAGCTTGGTGAAAATATGCACAAAACAACCCTCTGGATGACAACAAACTGATATTGTAAATGCTGATTTAATTTTATTTCATGTATAGTAATTAATTTTACTTGTTCTATATAAGAAATCATATAAATGTAGAGCGTACTGTTTAAAAATACATATGTCAAACTTTTTTACAAATGCAAAAAAGTATTACAATTATTTTACTCATATCATTATCTCACAAAAAATGTGTGTATATTATATACCATTATTTGGACGATGAAAGCGGCTTTTTATGTGAAATAAACAGAACACAGTAGTGGTTACAGGGAAAAAGTAAGAGATGCCTAAAGTTACATAAAAAAGAGCCAGTCCACTAGGGCAGCACACTGCCTGAAAAGTCCAGACCTCAAAATGTTAATATCTTTGGAGACCACATAAGGACAAGTTTAGATGGTTGGAACAGTGGAGTCAAGAGTGGAAGGCAATCTGAGACATGCAGATAACACAATGCTTTACACTGAATTGAATGTTGTAATGAAAAAACTTCTGGAGAGAATTGACAGACACTGTATGGCATTTGGTTTGTCAGTGAACAGAGACTAAACTTATGATAATACGCATTTCTGTAAGCACTTTCGGGACCCATTGCGCACAAAACTTACGGTAACCAACCTTTATAGTGACAACTTCATGAAGCAAACTACATGAAATTTGAGAAAACCCATGTGATACCTCAGTAATTATAAAGCGACGATTTTCATGATTTTTTTATTGATTTTCTCCACCAATTTGTCAGTAAGAATACTAGGCCGGCCACTCCGCTCATCATCGTCCACATTGGTGCAGCCATTTTTAAACATAAGACACCACTGCCTTACTCCTCCCTCACTCATTGTTCCCATACACTTCACACAGTCGCTGATAAATGTCCACCGGTCTGCAGTTTTCTGCTTGCAGGAATCGTATTACTGAGCATACTTCACAGCTTGCAGTATTTTCAATCGCAGCACTCATTTTAAAAATTACTAGTGAAGCACAGAAACACAACACAGACCTATACCGGCCCCAGCTAGATGCGTACTGAGTCACGCCACCCAGTGTCCCCAAGATGGCGGCACTAGCCCCGCCCCATTGCCGCCCACACTGAAACATAAGTTACTTTCTGGACAGCCCTCGTAGACTGTACTAATTTTCTACCACAAACACGTCCACTGGGATGTTATAAAAAGATAAAATGCTTTCTCTATTTGGCCTCTACAGTAGGAAAGATGGTGGTTCCTCTGAAGTGTGTCAAAGCTGAATATCACCTTGAAGGATCATTCTATTACTAGAACCACCAAAACACTACGATGACTCCTACAGACACTGGCCTTTCCAGTGTTTACTTAAGGAACTGAAATATGGACCATACTCCAAGAGAATAGATGCTTTCAAGATGTAAATATAAACAATAATACTGCTAGTATCATCACGGATGGACAAAAGAATTAATATTTCCTTCCTAAAAGAACTCAACATGAACAAAAGTTTATCCAGAGTGTACTACCAGACAGTCCTACAGTTCTCTCAACGTACTGTTTGGTGACAGGGAGGTAATCTGAAAAAAATCTGTGAAACAATGCAATCATACTGGGAAAATGGAAGGACAACATTCTCATGTTTGAGATGGTGCATGTTCAAAATAGAGGAGACAACAGTCTACACACTGAAACAACTAATTCATAAGGTACAAGATTAGAATTAGTGGAAACTGACAGTGCTGAATTACTTTGATGGGATATCCCATCAAATACCAATTTTTAACTATGAAAGATGGGATACTGAATTAATACAGTTTTGACATTAATCTGGTGTTCATTAGTGCCTTGATAACAATATACTAACTTAAACTTGTCTTCAACAGCACACAAAATAATGATATACCAACCAGTTTTTATAAGTAACCTATTTTTGCTTATTCAATGAATTCAATATACTTTAAGATTTACAGTTATTATTTATTAAATTAAAAAATATAACTATGAAATGATAACATTTACAGAATACAAGTAACTAGAAAATGACCGAGTAATCAGTAACCCGATATAAGCATACAAATGGAATTAAAATATATATATATATTGTAATAAAACAAATTTAAATCTAAAATACTAAGTTTAATATAAAAAGATTAATTCATAGCAACTGTGGAAAGAAATCATTATTATAAAGAAAATACAAGTTAAAATAAAAGGAGTTACTAGTGATGAGTCATCCAAAACCAGTCTCATAACCAAAGGTTTTCAAGGTATAACCCAGGAAGGTAAAATAGTAAATAACAAAGCAGTACACAATATGACCAAACCCACAACGAGGGAGAATAAATAAAAGAGAAACCCTAAAATAAGCCAAGATCAACCAATACAGGTTGTGTATTTCTGAATTAAAGAAGAAGATGGAGAAGATCCCAAGAAACCTGATGGCATCAAGAACAGATGGAGAAGATACCAGTCCCAGAAGGCAGGAGAAAAGAAGACTGAAGAAAGAAGAAGAGGGCAGCATCCTGAAGAAGATGTCATGCTCTTATAAAAGACACCCAAATCCCTATATCCCCAAAATAAATATCTAAAAAACAAAAGTATAACGAAATAAAAACCACATGTATATAAATTTAAGAAAGAGAAGTGAACAAAGTAAAAGTTTCCTGTGAACTAAGATGAAACAATAATATAGTACCCATGGAACAAATCTCCATTGAAAAAACGCTAACCAATTTATTATGTTAATAAGACTATACGACCATTTAGCATTAACATAATATATAAGTGAAAGTGAACCAGTGATAGTTTTGGGTATTATAAAAAATGAACCTTGTGTTTCAGTCTTGGCAATCACAAACATTGGATGCAATGAAATATGCATTTTTCAATGACTTAAAATGTGTACGGTGACAATATGTTGTTCATAAGACATGAATCTGTTTAAAATAACATTTTTGTTTTACATGAAAAAAGAAAAACAGATTTCATAGTGCTTTGTGAACGGTTCATACTAGTTATTTGTTAATGACAGGGTACAATTCCCCAAAGACAAGGTATAAAAGACTGTATAAAAACTGTAGAATCCTACTTATAATAATAGTTAGAAATAAGAATATAAATATAAGGTTTTAATGTATATAGTACAAGAATGTTTAAAAATGTTTTAGATATAAGGCCATTTGTTTGGGTCTGAAACAACTAACATCAGAACTATAAAAATAATTACCACTTGTAAATAGTAGAGAGTAATTAAGATGTTAGTTAGTACAAAACCTTTGTTGTAAACCATATTTCCATGTTGGAAATGGGAATTTTGTTGCAAAATGTCTGATTTGAAGACAACCATTTATTTAAAAAAAAATGTTCTTTATTTTGTGTTAACTATTGTTTGTATTGTAACCAATACTAATTGTTTTTGTGTAATTTGAAAACATGTTTAATTTATAATACTATTTGTAAAAAGTCAGAGAGGGTATCACACATCATATATTGTTTGTAAATTATTTTGTAAGAAAAATTGTTAAAAAATCATAGGCCAAAAGAATGGAAACCAAACTTCATCAAAACAGAGAAATTGCTCAATTAAATGCAAATAAACAAAAGGGGTTTAGACAAAATAAACTTGAGATCATGCCATATAATTGCACATACCATTTAGAGAGATTTTAATAAATTATATTCAGAATTATGAATAAATGTGAAAATGACTAAACTCAGAAATTTAGACATGGGAGTCATATATTTCAGAATAATGTTTCAGAATACAACTAATTCAATTAATTACCAGAAAATAAGGGAATAGGAACCTTTTAATACAATATAGGATTATTAATATTAAATATAACTGATAAAATGGCTGAATTTATATAATGACAGGAAGTAAATTTTAATGTTTTGACTTCCAAACAGAGTATACCAAACTGAAAGTGAAATTACTATTTTTTGGACAGAAAACACTATAAAATGGCATTATTTAATCTGAAAATAACCAGAATGAACTGAAAGATTAATTTAAATCAAATCTAGTGAATAAAATTGACAAATAACCAAAGTTTAGGCATTCATATAGTGAAATAGTAAAATGTACACAGGATGTGAAAATATTTTTGAACAATGTTAAGGATAATATTATATGGGCTAAGAGTTTAATTGAAACTGAAGGAAACAGTTAGTTAATTATTGGTAGTTGAACGGTCAACATGACATACCTTTGAAAACGTGAATAACCTAACCTATAATCGTCATACAAAGCGAGTGTATAGTGAGTTATTGTGAAATCGCGAGTGACTTGTAAAATACTTCTGAAACTATCATATTATAACAGAAACGATCAAGTAACACTCCATAACACAGAACAATATAAATCTACTCCGAAAAACACCATAAAACTGTATAATACATTAAACCAAATTAGTGACGGAATCGGAGAAAGTGTTTGAACTAATAATTATACAGATACACTAAATACAACCCAGAATCACTACACCAGTCACTACACAACATATAACAAGAGATTTGCGGACACGAGAACAGAAATATTGCGTCAAAATACATTATTTGGAATGCAGCAGTAACGAGCAACATTTTCGTCAACTTGACGGCAGCCATCTTTCTTTGACAAACCCAGTGCCTCTTCTTGGTTCGTCACAGCTGTTTGGTGAAAACAATTATTATATTTACAATTTATTATTCAATGTCTGTGTTTATTAATAACTATTAATTTGATTGTAACGTTATACTTTTTAAATATTAGCCCGATTTCTCTGACTTTGGTAATAACTGGCTGTTTAAAGAACCCTATATAATTTTTATATCATATACTTGTAACTTTTTTCGATATCCTGAGAATCGATACTAATCGATAAGAGTCAATATTGCTATTACTTAATAAAATATTAATACTTTTCAATACTTAATAGTTCTTTATTTCTTCAATAATACTAATTACCAATAATATAATTCTAATTGATAATCTACAAGGACTTTACCACCCGTAAGTGAAGATAACCTAAAAAATAGAAAGGTAAACAAATATCGATTGGTTTACAGACAGTCTTATGAGTGGTGATAGATTATTTAAATTATACTAAAACTTTAATAAAAATTTTCAGAAGAGCATTACACTGTTTAAAACTTCACAGCCCTATATTAATTAATTGATCCTAATTAATTAATTAATAAAATTAAAATAATTTTTTTTTTATAAACAATTTTTTTTAAATTTCCTTCAAAACAATAAATTTTGTTTTGAAACGTTCGGCGAAGCCAAGCATATATATTTCTTCATCAACTTTACGCTACTCGACCGGTCTTGCTACCATTGGGACTCGACCAGCTGGGAAAATTAAGGAAGTGTTTCAGGCCAGTAAGACGTCGAGAGCCACACCAATTACACACCAATTAAACACCTTACAACTTACAGATTCACACATCAATCTTATTTATTTTATTACAAATTGGCTAGTCCAAACCGAGGGGCTTGATTACATCGGAGTCACATACTCCACAATAGCTTATATCATCAATCAACTTATATCTTCAACACTGATCAATATTGATTTAAATTTGTTTTATTACAATATATATATGTTTGCGCAGCTAATTTGATCACAACTTTGCAGGGCAAAGGTCAAAAAGACACTGATAAGAAAATGAAAAAAGCCATGTTTTATTAAAAAAACAAACAAACAATCAAAAAACAGAGCTAAAATGTAACAGAGTATTGTTACATTATGTGATCATAAATTAATGCATAATATGCAGTTTTTGAGAAACAGCATTAGCTGTCAAGATAAATGTGAGAATTTGAATATAAGCAGGATGATTTGAACAGAAATATTCTTATGAAATCTTTATAATGAAACTAAAGAAAAAAGTCATTTAAATATAGATCTGGAAACACATGTTTTCAATTCATGACCTTCAGAAGATAGGCATCTTTCATAAAAACATAAGCATTTCTCAACAACCTAAGGGCACACAACTCACTACTGGGCCCAGAGAGGGCGTTTGACGGGTCGCAAAGTTGGGCTCAAAAATTTGTTTACTGTGTCTTAAAAACGTATTATATTTAAATTATTAAGATAAATTGTTTCAACATGTTTTGTATGCACTTAACTCTACATTTCTATTATTCACGCTCTACCATTGCTTTTTACTGATCGCAGCAATGAGTTCTTAATTATCTGTGTGTCAAATGCATATTGAATCCAACACACTCCAACTATGTGGAAAAGGCAGCCTGAACCATCACACTAGTTCGGTAAGTAAAATATTGTTTTGTTTCCAATTTCAGCATGTATTTGGTTACAGTAAATTAGTCTTTTTAATTACATATTTACTCTGTAACGGTACCAACCTATGGGTATTTATAATTTTAATCTTTTCAATTTTTTTCCATCAAATAAAAATGTGGACCAAATATATCGTCAAGGCTGGTGTCAATTGGCATTGGAATGCAAACTTTCAACGAGGGTGCATATGCGTCCCCACGTGCGCGCTCAGGCGGCCAAGGTTCCAGGCGTTTGGTCACACACAGGTACATTCTTTCGCACCGTGTGCACAGAAAACAGCATCAGTCGACTTAAAACCACCCATCCGGCCGGATGAAACACAGGCTCGCGAGCCGAAATTTTATTAAAATGTATACAAGTGTGAACTCGAGAAAACAGTAAAACAGTAATAAGTCGTCAGTGCTCACCCATGAAAACATCTTTCGGCAATTAATATCAAACAGTGCGGACGTGAGCATTTCCGCTCGCCGTCGGCTGCGTACCTTTACGCCCGCAACAAAAATATGAACACCGCATATATATAAAATATAAAATAACAAACTTATAACCTTATCAGAATGTGTTAGCAGTTTAAAATACATAAAGTCAGTGAACATTAGAAAACCAACATCCGTAGTGCGCATGGAGCCATGAGACGTTTTCTGGACAGATTTTCAGCTAAGTAACAAATAAGAGATAAAACCAAATTTTCAGTATTTTATTTAGATTCACTAAAATGAGCTCAATTAGGGAAGTTAATGAAATTGTACCGCATGAATGAGTGTGTGATTGCGTGAATATAAAAAAATATAAATTTAAGAAGTGCTGGGTTGTGAAAAATATATATACAGTAGAGTCTCGGTTATCTGCCCTTCGATTATCCGCCGTTCCGTGTTATCCGCCACCCAAACGGCGTAAAAAAACGTAAACGTAAAAAATATTTTCTTTAATTACTGCAACGAAAATAGTGTGCCAATAGTTTGCGGGCGTGAGTGTACGTGCTCTCTTTGTGATTGCTCCTGACTGTACCGCAGGAATTTGGCCTACTGCCCATCGCCTATTATAGCCTAGCTGTGACTCAAGTGTCATTCACCCCACCCCACCCCCAACATCCAACGCTATCGCTTAGTAGACTGCAGTTTCTTGTTGTATGCTGTAGTGAGCAGTGAGGCTATTTTTACGCTGTATGTCCTTGAGTGACTAGTGCAGTTTTGGTGAACGTGTCGTAGTGTAGTCTTGTTAATAGTGTTGCGATTATGGCTACGAAAAGGAAGAAAATTGTTTTATCAATAAAAGACAAGCTTGAGGCATTAAAAAGACTGGATAAAGCTGGCAAACGCTGCAGAAGGTGGCTGACCACTACGGCGTCGGTCATCGCACAGTTGGAGATTGGAAGAAGAGACGATTAGAATTAGAAAAAATGGTGTTCTTCACGAGTTACTGAGACTGCTTTTAAAGATAGAAAAACTATGAAAAATAGTGATTATGAAAAAGTTAGCGAAGCGTTGTACATTTGGTTTACACAGTTCAGGGAGAAAGGGGTGCCTATTTCGGGACCTATCTTAAAAGAAAAGGCGTTGCAGTTTCAAAAAGAATTTAACGAAGGTGATGCAGATTTTACAGCAAGCGTTGGCTGGCTTGATAGATGGAAGAAGCGTTATGGAATCCGTCAGTTGAATATTTGTGGCGAGAAACTGTCATCAAACTTTCAAGAAATGGAGTAGTTTAAGAAAAAATTTCAAGACTTTGTTGAAACTGAAAGCTTAACAGGAGATCAAGTATTTAATTGTGATGAAACAGGCCTTAATTTCAAAATGTTACCGAGTAAGAGCCTTGCAGCTAGAACTGAAGCTGCAGCCCCTGGCTATAAACGTAGTAAAGAGAGAGTGACTATTTTAGCATGCAGCAATGCCACAGCAAACCATAAAATGGACCTGGCAATGATTGGAAAGTCCAAAAACCCTAGGGCTTTTAAAACCATTTCAAAACATGCTCTTCCAGTAAAATATTTCAATCAAAAAAGTGCATGGATGACTAGTGAAATTTTTAAGGAATGGTTTTTTAAAAAGTTTGTTCCTTCTACAGAGAAGTTTTTAAAAGACAACAACCTACCCAGAAAAGCAGTTTTACTGCTAGACAATGCCCCAACTCACCCTGATCCAGACGAACTTAGAGATGGGGACATAAAGGCTATGTTTTTGCCACCAAATGTGACTGCCATTTGTCAGCCTATGGACCAGGGTGTTTTGGAAACACTTAAACGAAACTATCGAAGAAAGCTTCTGTCAACAGTCATACAAGAAATTGAAGATGGGCAAAACTTGATCAAGAAGTTGAAAAGTATAAATTTGAAGGATGTCGCGTATTGGGTCGCAAGGGCCTGGGCCGACGTCGGGGCACAAACAATTGCGAAGTCGTGGCATAAGCTGTTGGGCGAGGATGAAAATATGGCTGAAAGCATGCTGGATGAACTTCATGAAAGTATTTTGCCCTTGGTGCAACGTATCCCTGGATGTGAGGATGCATCATTGGATGAAATAAGGAATTGGCTTTCAGGAGACGACCAATATGAAATAACTGACGAAGAAATTGTAACACTTGTTAATAGCGATGATGTTGTTGAAGATCAAGACTCTGAAACTGTTGAGCCCCAAAAGATCACACACAAAGAAGGGGTTAAAGGTCTTGAAGCAGCCATTCAGTACGTTGAGCAGCAAGAGGAAGCCAGGGTTGTCGACATAATGATGCTCCAAAGATGGCGAGACTTGGCAGCAAAGAAACGGGAATCATCAGGGAGGCAGTCGAAGATCAATAATTTTTTCACTCATCATGAACTTCCAACATTTCTGACAGTGTAAGTTAATTTTATTACGTACACATTAGTCTGATTCCATATTTATATTTAGTAAATTTTTCTTGTTAAAATTTACTGAATTCTTAAACTTGAAGCATGAAGTACTAAAGTAGGCGTAATTGTTTTCTCTTTTTTTGTTAAGTGTATAACTTTAATATTGTTGCTTGTTCTCTAAAATGTTTTACTATAATTTTGTAATATAATTGTACAGTACTGTATTGTTTTCTCTATTGATTTGTTGTAAAACGTGATGTTTATTAATTACATTTACAAAATTACGACGTAATTTTATGATAAATTTGCGTTTTATTTAACTCTCCCTATTATCCGCCATTCCAGCTTATCCGCCCTTCCGCCAGCCCGTTTATGGCGGATAACCGGGACACTACTGTAATTCTATAATTTAAGACATGATTGATTATGTTTATTTTGGTGGGTATGAAAAATATTAACGGGAAAGACATTTTAACTTGATTCAATAACTACGCCTCATGGCGAATAGCAATGTGCTTTGTTTCTAAAGCAGAATCTCATGTAACTATGTGTGGCTTGATAATAAAAGGTAATGTCATTGGTAAATATTACAATTAAGAGTAAGTTATTTCAAGTAACAAGACCCGCTGTTTCTGGTTCGCTTAAACGAACTTGGCCTAAAAAGGTAAGCATATTTGAATTTTCTTTGTTGATCACAATATGGCGCCCGAACGAAATGGTTAATACAGAAAGTAAACAGTATGTAACTCAATTAATAAAAGCATAAAAAAAAGAAAACATTACAGATGGCGCCCCAACAGGGACTCGACATAAAATTTTATTTTATGTGGAGTAAGCCTACTGGAAAGAGCGGAACAGTTACTTGAGGTAATATACAAGTTGGGGATACGTAAAAATAGACGTAAAGATAAGGTTATGTTGTGACTACATGTGGTAGGGTAAATAGTTTAAATAGAATATTTTCTTTTAATAATAAGTTTGTGTAATATTACATAGTAGTAGTTTGAAAAAGAGAAAATATAAATTTTGAGATGGCAGATAATAATGAAAACGTCAGCTTAACTGACATTGAAACAGAGAGCCCAGTAAATGTTGAACTAAGCGGAACTGAATCAATGATTATGAGCGGAGTAAACGCTAAATCGACACCTACAGCTAGTAAAGTGTCGTTAGACGATTTGTTCAATTTTATGAAAGCTCAAGATGTTAATTTAAATGCCAAATTTGATGAAGTAAAAGATGAAATTAAACAACAAAATTTTAATTTTAATAAACAAATGAATGAAATTTATGAACGTTGTGATAATATGAAAGATCAGATAATAGAATCAGTCAGTCAGAAGTTTCATAAACAAAATGTAAGAGTAGATGACATAATTAATGACTTTAAAATGAATGAAATAGATGATAATTATGAGATTAAAATGGGGTGTAGAGAATAGTGAAAAGTCCGATAAATATGATGAAAATAAAGACGATCAGATAACATATAACAAGGTAAGTGGTAATTACGGTAAGTGAATCTAATAGTGAAGAGAAAAGTGAGAATTATAATGATATAATTAGAAACGTGGTATTAGAGAATAAAGTGGTTAATATTGAGAGTAATAATGAAGATTTTGGTGGAGTAGAAGTTAGTAACGAAGTGTTAGCAAGTGTTAATGAAAGTGAGAGAGAGTGTGATGAAAGGTTAGGTGGGCAAAGGGCAAATTTTCCCCAAGTATGTGGTGAAACAGAGGTTTCACAAGTGTTGTATGAGGACAGAGTTTCCTCCCGTGGTTATAGAGACGAGGTGTCTCTAAGTAGGTCCCCTCTCGTGTATCATGAGTTCCTTGGAAAAGCCCAGAGGGGTCATGATAACGTTGTGTTACCCTTTGCGTGGAATGATAGAGACAAAGATTTTGTATGTTATGATGAGAAGTATTTTGAGAGAGAGAATAATAGAGATGTTTACGTTGAGTAGAAGCTATAAGGAGTTAAAAGAGAAGTTAAAATTGGAAAAATAGATGATATGAAAGACTTACGTTGTTGTGAAGATATGGCAGAAATAAATGACGATAACGTTGATAATTATATGGGAAGCTTACCTGTGCTTAGATGTGGAGTATTAGTAGTAAATGATTTTGAAATTGAGAGGTTAAAATACTTAAGGGTGATAGATAATATTACAGACGGTGACAAGACCAAAACTAATGATGTAGACAGGCTATATGATTTAATAATAATGTGGGATAATCCAGTAGATTATTATGTGGGCTTTACGGAACAATGTGAAATATTAACGGATTATAATATAAATAACAATGATGTAAGGAGTATAATTAAAGATGATAATTTTTATGTAAAAGTAAGATTATTATACGATGATGGGGGTTAAAAACAGTGAATGGACATTTTAATTATTTTAGTTTATGGTGATGACCTGGCTAGATTATGAAATGAGGTGTGGTAAACAGATAAATAATGACAACAAATTTGAAAATAAATTTATAGTGAAATTAATTATGTTTGTGTTGTAAAAGGTATTTTATGTAACCAATGTGTGTATGTAGTAAAAATTGATTTAATAATAATAATAATAATAATAATAATAATAATACTTTATTAGACTAAATAAATAATGAGAGTTTGTAATAAATGAATTGTAATTGTTTTGGAATAAGGTAAAATTAAATAATTTGTGTTTTAAATAACTGATTGAATTAAAGAATTTGAGATGAATTAATTATTAAATAAATGTTGTCTAGATAAATTTTGATAATGAATTTAAATGATGTTTCTGAGATTTGAACTTTAAAATAAATAGTAAATGAATAAATGTAAAATGTGTTCAGTTGTGGAGTCATATGACTGTTATAATGTTTCAGAAGATACATGGAGTCATGTACACTATATTTGGTGGTGATAAATGTTTATATTTTTGTGTCTATGACAGGAATCGACAGGAATCATGTGTTTATGCAATTGAGTGATATACTGTAAGTATGAAGTTTATAATGCAATTTAAACAAAGTAAAATGTTCAAATGTTTGAATAATAAATTTTAAATGAGTTTCAGAGGTTTTAAATTAAATGATGAAATTAATTGGAGGTAGTTATGAATTTTCTAATGTAATTTTCAATGGTTAACTTAATGTAAAATGTGGTAAAAGTTGGAGTTTGGGTGATAATTATTTAAATAAGGCATTAAGACAGTCAAAGTTATTTTAAATGGGTGTTAGACAGGATAAGAATTTTAGAATAAAAGTAATACAGAAACAGGGTAGTAGTAGGTACACAGTAGTGGGTGTGCATATATGTAGAGAAAGCGAGAGTAATGTAATTAGAGAGTAAATAGGTGATGTCGAGATTTTGTAGTGAGGGTAGTGGTGTAGGGAGTGATCACAGCCATCGTTATTTACAAGCCATGAAGTGCGAAAAGTGGCAACATCGCTGTGGGCCTACTTTCTGTGCTAGTTTGCTAAACGTGCTTATGAAGGAAGCCTGCAAAGTTATTCTTTTTAATTATTTTTCTTGTTGCATATAAATTATATAGTGTATAGTGTTGTTATTACTTTCTAGAATTACGTCAATGTTAGTGGTAAGAGACTTGTGGACTGTTTAATAGTGTTGGAAAAAAACGTTAACTTTGTTAACCTAGAAAAGGTATGTATCTTTTCCATCGATATCTTTTCATTCACATCAGCATTATATATTTCTAATAGATTATCATTTTATACGGAGTTATTGTGTATTACGTTATGTCAAAAAAATGCTACCTTAGTGCATATCAAGCCAAATATGATTTTATTTTCAGTGGGCAAATATGCCGCGGAAGTGTTGCGTGCCTGGCTGTAAAAGCAATTATCAATCAACTTTGGTGAATGACAGTAAATGTATAACAACTTTTTCGTTTCCCAAAGAAGACAAAAGACGATCTCAATGGATTCGTGCGATTCCAAGGGGAAAATGGACACCTTCAGGGTGTGCAGTAGTGTGTCACAAACATTTTAATGATAGTAACGTGATTTGTTTTGATAAACTTCTTCGGCCAGATGGATCAACAGAGCAAATACCTCTGCGACGTCCAAAATTAAAGGAGACAGCAGTTCCTTGTATATTTCCAAACTTGCCTAATTATTTAAGTTCCAAACAAACTCCCACAAGAATGGATCCAGAAGAAAGGCACAAGAAAATATTTGATGCCCGCAGTAAATTAACTGATAATTTGTTAAAAAAAGATTTGATCAATAGTTTTGAACAACTAAAAAATGAATATGCTTCTAATGTCAAGCTTTTTAATTGGGAGGTGAAGATGTTAAATAATAAATTATATTTTTATATTTTAAATGTGGAAGAGTTTCTATCAATTGAAACTAGTATTGTAATTGATAGTAACCTTAAAATACAAGTGTTTTTAAAAGATAATGAATTATCACATTCGGATTTACAATGGATTCTTGCAGTTGATATGAAATTAAATAGGTGGTCACAGCTGACCAATATATTGTCATATTATAAAAATATTTCAGATGTGAAACTGGAACAGCCAGACATCAGTAGTTTATTAAAAAAAGTCTCACTATTCATGAAGAAGCTAATAAAATAGCAGAAGACAAAGAATTTGTGTATAGCAAACAATTACATATAATTAGTGATCAAGTCAAGCAGTTAGTTAACAATGTTAGAAAATATTCATCTTCTACCATAATATTTGCTTTTATGATAAACTGTCAATCCCCATCATGCTATAATTTGATTCGTGATTTTTTGTTTTTACCAACAAGAAGGTATTTACAAAGTATATCTTCTAGTTTAAGTGTTTCTCCTGCTACTGATACAAACGATAACAATTATTTAAAAAACATAGCAAAATCTATAAATAATACTGAAAAGGTTGTAGCACTTTTGATAGATGAGATATATTTAACAGCACGTTTAGATTATAAATCTCAAAGTATTGTTGGCTGTGCTAATAACAATAAAAATATTGCCAAAACAGCATTGACATTTATGATCTCCTCTGCTTTTGGTAATGTAAAAGAAGTGGCCAAAATAATACCAGTGCACAACATTCATGGTTTAGAAATGGTTTCACTCACTCCCAATAATCCATTTTATTCAAAATTGTGGTTTTGAGATTTTATGCATTATCACTGATAACCATTCAATAAATCGTGTTATGTTTAATAACATAGCTCCTGATAATAGTTTCCCTAATCCAGATTATCCAGATAAAAAAATATTTGTTTTATATGATTTTGTACATATTTTCAAAAACATATGGAAAAACTGGATGAATTTGAAAAATTTGGATCAAACATTTGTTTATAATGATTTTGATGATGATATTTTAAGATATGCAAAATTTCAAGATATAAGAGATATCTATCACGATGAAAAATGTCAGATAATAAAGAAAGCATATAAACTTAATTTTAAATCTGTTTATCCTTCAATCTTGGAAAGACAGAAAGTAAATTTGGCTGATAATGTATTCCATCAATCAACAATTGCTCATTTGAAAGGTGACCCAAATACATACTGGAGCATTTTTAGAAATTTTTAGAAATTGTTAGAAAATGGTGGGATATTGTTAATAATTGTAATTATTTAAAAGGTGAAATTAAAAGAAATGAATGAAGCTTGCCAATTACATCTGTTACTGACTCGCAAGTTATTTTTTTTTTAATTTGTAAATTGGCTTGATAAATGGAATAGCATAAAAAATAATAATGGACATTTATCTTCTCCAACATTTCATGCTTTGCGTCACAGTACTATCGTTTTAATAGATATCATTCAATATTCATTTAGTAATTTTTCAATAAAGTATATTTTACCAGGTAAACTTACCACTGATAATTTAGAAAAACGGTTTGGCATATATCGTATATTAGCAGGGTGTAATTATAATGTATCATTGAATGATATTTATGGTGCAGAAAAAAAAATTCGTACTAAAAATATTTTCAAAAAGTATAGTGAATCTATTTCCATAACTGGATTAAAATTAAAATTTTCCATTGAAAATAGTGTAGATTCTTCGGATAGCATTTTCAATTGTGATGCAGGTGACATTAAATTTTTCTTAAATGTTTTGTCTACAGACTACCTAGAAACTGCATCAGTAGAAGAAGCCACTAAAATTTATGTATGTGGGTATGTAGCTCATGTTGTATCTAACAAACTAAATTGTCAAGAATGTATCTCCTTAGTAAGACCTGAAAAAGGTACTTGTACAAACAATACATATTTTGATAGTTTACAAAGGGGCGGTTTGTGTATTGGTACTGATTATGTCCATTTCATATTTTTTCACATGTATGCATTGTTGCAATTTATCATAAGTGACATAATTTTTGAAACAAATTTTTTGAAAACTAGTAACCAGAAAGGTATTTTATGTAGTCTAACCCTAAAAAGTGTGGAATTTGATTTATTTTATAAAATATTTGAAGGAATCTGCATGCATTTGTGGTGAAAGTTATCAAAAAATAATAAATATGATTTGTTCGGTATTAAGTAACATAATGCTTAATAATTATACAAAAAATAAAAATAATGAACTAAACGAATCTGGGCATTCCAAAAGAAATGGCGAGGATGGTATAGAGAAAAACAGCATTAAAATTCAAAAACTAAAGACATTTAAGTGATGTATGTAATTAATAATAGTGTATTTTCTTTGAGAGCTAATAAACAGTTCATGTAACACAAAAATATATTTACTAATAATTAAATTGAATTAATTTGTTAATACATGTATATGGAATGTTATAATAGTTGTTTCTTTTAGCAGTTTAATTCTTTAGGAAATCTTGTTTCTGATTTTACAATATTGTGTCACATTTCATACTTTTTCTTCAATAACGATATGTATATCAAACATTTTTTTTCATTTCAAGTAAGAGTATTATATAAAATTTATTTTATAAATAGTTAAGCTGTTTTATATCAACACAGCGTCGATATGTACGAATAAAACTAACGTTATGGTCGGCAGAGTAGGACCACTACAATCAGCTGATGCGACGTTGTCACATCTCAGTTCGTGGCTTGTAAATAACGATGGCTGTGGAGTGATCAACGTGCGTCGTTGGGCAGGTAATTGTGAAGGGTCGAAGAGTGTTTGCTGAAATTATGGGAAAGGCAAAAAGGATATGAATGGAATTGCCAGGTTAGGGAACACACATCCTAGTTACAAAGAGGGTATTAGTTATTTTATTATAAGAGGAAGTGATTTAAGTGGAATTAGTGTTGAAGAGGTTTATTATTGAGAGATTGGTGACACCCTATGCAAATCTGTTAGCGGTCGTTAGTAGGAAGAAAGGTAAGGTTAGACATATAAATACCAATTTAATAAATCGAATCATTGTAAATGACTGAATCACCCAAACTAATTGATAATGTAAATGTTAAACAGAAAATCATAGTTGAAATGTAATACTAAATGAAATGTTATGTAAAATAAAGGTTGGTAACAAAGTAAAAATTTTTGGAAAAGTTAATGGTATAGTAAATGATAAATAACTGATGGCTAATTAATAAAAGTTCAACTGAAATTAAAGTGTAATGTTTATAATTTTATATGCAAAAATAAAGCTGTAAGGTGTACAATTTTGGTCAAACTTAAATGTGAATTGTTCATTTTAATGTAATAATCGCAATGTTAATTATAAGTGTATTGTATGTATTATGTTAGTGTAGGAATTTTAAACATGTATAATGTTTTTTAAATAGATTCCCTACATTTCGGGCGATCTCGGCCTTACCAACCCAGATCGTGGTTTTGGATGACAATCAGCTGTGGGCAGAATTATTGTAAAACTGACCATAGTTGGTTGCCTGTGAAATTGGTTTAATTTGGAAATTTAATGGGGTTTAATAAGGGAATCTAAGATTATTTTGAACACAGGCTATTTTCACCCAAATAGGGGTGGTAGAGCTTAGGGGCATATGTTAAGACAATGAGTAGGGGTACTTACCCTGAAGATTCTTGTAACACTGAAGCAAGGATGGGAGTGAGAGAAAAGAAAAAAGTGCTCACTCCTTCCGCCTCAGTCCTTGTGGAGGCAACTGGACGCAACAGTCCAGGGGGAGGGCAATAGTGTGTGTGGAGGAGAAAAATGTGATGATTATTACTAACAGCGCCGGATAAATAGAATTTCTGTTAATAATAATATTTTTATAAAATGTTAAATGAGATTGAATTTTTTTAGATACAAAAGGGAAAATGGTTAAGAATTGTAGAAAAAGGGAGATATAGATGAATTGCATTTGAGTACATTTTGATAATGTGTTTAAATATTTTGGAAGTATTATTGCATTAGTATAAAGATTTGTATTTCTTCTTGTTAATGGGAAAGGATTAATTATTATCGATTGGAATCGAAAATTTTATAAATGTTAATGCGAGTGAACTAAGAGAATGGAATGTCTGTATAATAAATCTTGTAATCATATAGGTGTTAGGAGTTAAAGAAAACCCAGTGCTTCTTAACACAAACCAGCAAATAGCTAAGGGGAAACAGATCAGTTAGGGGTATGGTATTATACAAGGCCACTATTTAATTTTTAATTTGATGTTTCAGCGTTTGGTGATGCTGTGGCGGCGGTCCTGAGCTGGCCAGCGCATCAGAGCAGGAGTGTCAAGTGCCTGACTGGCCTTGCAGTGTTGGGATCTCAAGAGAGAAGTCCAGTAAGGCCATGCAGGTACTGTCAAAATCACTGGACCAAGGAGTAAGTTATCTATATTCTTTTTATATAAACAATTCAGGGGGTTGTGGCGACATATCCTGGCTGATCCCTTTAGAAAGTATGAATGTGTCAATGAGAGTTTTTATGCTTCGTCATAAAACCTCTCATTGAGGGGGTCTTGTAACGGTACCAACCTATGGGTATTTATAATTTTAATCTTTTCAATTTTATTCCATCAAATAAAAATGTGGACCAACTATATCATCGAGGCTGGTGTCAATTGGCATTGGAATGCAAACTTTCAACGAGGGTGCGTATGCGTCCCACGTGCACGCTCAGGCGGCCAAGGTTCTCAGGCTTTGGTCACGCACAGGTACATTCTTTCGCGCCATGTGCGCAGAAAACAGCGTCAGTCGACTTAAAACCACCCATCCGGCCGGATGAAACACAGGCTCGCGAGCCGAAATTTTATTAAAATGTATACAAGTGTGAACTCGAGAAAACAGTAATAAGTCGTCAGTGCTCACCCATGAAAACATCTTTCGGCAATTAATATCAAACAGTGTGGACGTGAGCATTTCCGCTCGCCGTCGGCTACGTACCTTTACGCCCGCAACAAAAATATGAACACCGCACATATAAAATATAAAATAACAAACCTATAACCTTATCAGAATGTGTTAGCAGTTTAAAATACATAAAGTCAGTGAACATTAGAAAACCAACATCCGTAATGCGCGTGGACCCATGAGACGTTTTCTGGACAGATTTTCAGCTAAGTAACAAATAAGAGATAAAACCAAATTTTCAGTATTTTATTTAGATTCAATAAAATGAGCTCAATTAGGGTAAGTTAATGAAACTGTACCGCATGAATGAGTGTGTGATTGCGTGAATATAAAGAAATATAAATTTAAGAAGTGCTGGGTTGTGAAAAATATATATAATTCTATAATTTAAGACATGATTGATTATGTTTATTTTGGTGGGTATGAAAAATATTAACGGGAAAGAAATTTTAACTTGATTCAATAACTACGCCTCACGGCAAATAGCAATGTGCTTTGTTTCCAAAGTAGAATCTCATGTAACTATGTGTGGCTTGATAATAAAAGGTAATGTCACTAGTAAATATTACAATTAAGAGTAAGTTATTTCAAGTAACAAGACTTGCTGTTTCTGGTTCGCTTAAACGAACTTGGCCCAAAAAGGTAAGCATATTTGAATTTTCTTTGTTGATCACAACATGGCGCCCGAACAAAATGGTTAATACAGAAAGTAAACAGTATGTAACTCAATTAATAAAAGCATAAATGAAAGAAAACATTACAACTCGTACAGAATTAAGTATGTATAATTGTTTTAAGCATAAAAGAGTTTGAAGTACTCGACGTTAGCATGCAAATAATTCTGCCGGCGCCCATTCTTATGGGTCCATGAAGTGTAATATCCTTCAAGGTGGGTCCTGGATTAGAAAAGTGTGATGGTACAGAAGTCCGTCTTCAGATTTATTTGCCCTAAAGAGATATTTTATTGTAATTTTCATATATTAAAGATGGTTAGGTTGGCTTCCTGAGAGATATAAGACACGACGCAATTTCGTCTGTACCGTTCGACTCAAGGTCAAGGCCTACGTGCGTATTGGCAGCGAGGTGCGCAAAGCAGATTGAAAATCAGACTGAAACGTTAGTAATAATGTCAGAAACGTAATCACAATGACGCAAAACCATGACGTAAGCCGAATAAAACAATGGAATAATGACATCATAACACTTCTATTTGCATACATTGTACCAATTGCTCGACCCCAGTCTTCATACTACAGCCAAGGCGTCAACACACTGTAAAATTTCGCCGGCAACTAATGCCAGCAAAAGTGATTAAAACCAGTAAAATGTAAATTAAACGCAGCCTTAAATACAAACATGACTTTCAGTCAGTGAATAACAGTTTTAAAAAATGCAAAATTAGAGTCAGTGCTAAAGGAAGAGAAAACCAAAGTAACCAGGAAATCTCGGCCGAACATCGATCAACAAATGTGACACTCTCGACCAGAACTTCAAGTCTACATATACTCAGGGAAGTCCAAAATTAAATCAATCCAACTTTTATAATTTTGAGCTCAAAATTGAAATGAAATAAAAATGTAACTTTGTAAACGGATGTGTGTGTGTGAACGCATGGTAGTATGGATGTGCCGACATATATATAAAGAAATTTGAGGCGTTGGTTTATGGGTAGTGTAATCTAAATAAAATAAGCAAATTCAAGAAACAGTAGATTAGAAAAAAATGGTAATACACCAAATTAAGTATTAGAAAGAAGGAACGAAAATAATGAATAAATATCATTGGCGAAAGTAGCTGTAGGCGCCATTTTGTTTAGGCTTTATATAAGACGCCATTTTGATCTTGTAATTATTACATTATGCAAATTCAAGTTAATTAAACAGAATATTCATGCTACTAAAACCATTGTCAGAGTTTTATTTCACACTAACACTGTTTCTGAAACCTCGCTGAGACAAGAACCTGGACCCTAGGAAAATTAATAATGTTATTCGTACCATGTGCTCAGGCCGGAAGTGCGGTGAATCGCATGTAAGTATTAATTATCATTATCAATTTATAGACATGTTGAAGAAAAAACAGTTAGGGAGTAAAAGTTAACAAATGGCAGCCCGAACTGCGACTTTATATAAAAATTATTTTATATAAAAATAAGCCAGGTTCAGAAACAGAGTGGGTGGTGAAGTGATTCGTAGCATAACACGTAAAAGGTTATAGCAATGGTTAGGTTATGTTGATGATAGATTAAAAAACTTATAAGCAACAATTCAAAATAAACGCTAGTTTATTATTAAATAAAATTTCATTAAAATGGCAGAAAACAATGAAAGCGTCGATCTAAATGACACAGCGACAGAATCCGTAATAATGAGTGGAATCGCTGCAAACTCAACACCTGTCGGTAGTAAAGTATCATTAGATTACTTGTTCCAATTAATGAAAATGCAAAGTAGCGAATTAGATGCCAAATTTAATAAATTTGATAAGAAATTTAATACATTTGATGTAAAATTTAACGAATTGAAAGGACAAAACAAGGAACAGAAAAGTGAGATTAGAGAAATCAAAAATAGTTTTGATGATAAATTTAACCAATTTGATGAAAAATTCAATGAAATGAAAAATGAAATCAAAAAACGAAACTTTAACTTTAATAAACGAATCGATGAAATGCATGCTCGTTTCGATGAAATGGAGGTAGAGAATAATAGAGAAACAAATAAATTGAATGAAAATAAAGACAACAAGGTGAGTAGCAATGATGATTTGAATAATGAGTTCACAGGTAATAACAATGATATAATTAAGAATATGGTGTTAGAAAATAATTGTGTCAATATTGGTAGTGATAATGAGATTTTAATGGGAGTAAAATGTGATAATGAAATTTTAGTGTATATTAATAAATTAGAGAGAAAGTGGAGAGAGAGTATACTTGTAGAAGGGATGCAGGGGGTAAATTTTTCCCTTAATGTTGTAGAAGGGGGTGAAGTAAAGGCTTCACATGTGTTTAGGAAGGACGAGAGTTCCTTCAGTATATATTGGGAAGACAAAAGGTCTGCCAATAGTTGTCCCTGGGTTTTTGTGCACTTCATAGGTGGTGCAGTAATTATGAGTTAGTGTCCCCTGCATACATTGAGAGAGAGAGAGAGAGAGAGAGAGAGAGAGAGAGAGAGAGAGAGAGAGAGAGAGAGAGAGAGAGAGAGAGTGTGTGTAGTTTGGTGTTATGGTGAGAGATATGTTGAGAGAGAGAGGTATTGTGAGAGATATGGTGAGAGAAAGAGAGAGATAGAGATTTTTAAAGTAAATAGAAACTATGAAGGGTTTGTAGAGAGGTTAGGTGGAGAGAGAAGTAATAATAATAACAAGTACTTACCTTATAGTGAAACTGAGATAGTAGAGATGATGTATAATTATAATGAATACTTACCTTGGATTAAAGATGCTGTTATTAGAGATGATAATATGACTTACATGATTATGACAAATTATACTAAGGGCGACAGGATCATACCCTATGATGACATGTTACATGATGAAATAATATGGGATAAGCCTATTAATTTAAACGATATTGTGGAAAGATATAAAAAATTAGATAAGTATTACACTGATGATGATAATATCATGTATTCAATAATGAATAATGTATGTAGACCTAAGATAAAATTATTATTATTTGAAGATGGTGGATAAATTGTTTTATTGTGTAAGGAACATTTATATATGTGGACAGTGTTTTTTAAAATGGATTGTTTTATGAACTGATTTATGGTCAATGATAAAATAATAACTTTGGATTATATATCAAAACTTTTTTTGTGTATCAATGTTAAATGTATTTTTATATTACAGTATGTTGTGTATTATATGTATGTTTATGTAAACCAGGTATGTAATAGGGAGTCATAGTGAAATTGCTTTAATAATACTTATAACATTTTGTTCTCAGATGAAAGTAATGGTGAAATTTTTTTAAATAATTGAATTAAATAATTGAAGATTAAGTAATTTAAAACATTGTATGAGAAAGATTTGATGATGAAGTTAAATAATTGAAAGGTTGATATAAAAGAATTGATGGAAATGATAATAGTAATGCTCATAAATTTTTATACAAGCTATTTCAAATGTGAATTATTTAATGTTAATGTTTAATGTTCACGGTTTTATTATGTTTTGTTATGTTTTATGGTAATAGAGTGTGTGGGTAGCAACGGTAACTAAGTTAAGTATTGAAGAAATAATGTTGATATTGGTATTAAACCTACAAAAAAATATAGTTCTGATTCTGTTGTAAAGAAAATGAGTATCAGTAAAGCAGGATAAATAGAGTTGAATAGTTAGAATCTGCCATGAACAAGTTGTGTTGAATTTTAGATGATAGGGAGAGAAATAATTATTTTTCTTTTGAAAAGTTAAAAATTTTGTTTTACGTGTTATGAGTTTAGTAGCCTATAAGGATCTATATTTTTCTCTTGTGATGGAAAGGAGTAAAGTAGTGTTGACTGGAGTCCAGTCTTGGTATAGATGGTGATGTAAAGGAGAGGGACATTCTATCCTAAATCTTGTTTGGTTTGTTATATAAATTTTTTTTTTTTGAGTTACGAAAACCAATGACTCTAAACATAAACCAATGCAACTAAAGGGAGACATATTAGTTGTGGATATGAGATTATACAAGGCCACTATTTAAAATTTTGTATTTGTTGTTTCAGAGTTTAGTGATGTTGTGACGGCGGTCCTGAGCTGGCCTGCGTGTCAGAGCAGGGACGTTATGCGCCTGATGGCCTTGCGGTGTTGGGATCTCTTCTGAGAAGTCCAGCAAGGTCAGGCAGGTACTGTCACCCTCATTAGACCAAGGGTAAGTGATTGTATTTTTTATGTAAACACTACTGTACAGGGGGTTGTGGCGACATATCTGGGCTGATCTCTTTAGTAAGTGTGAATGAGTCAATGAGAGTTTTTATGCTTCGGCATAAAACCTCTCATTGAGGGGGTTTTGTGACGGTACAAAAGTCCGTCTTCAGATTTATTTGCCCTAAAGAGATATTTTATCGTAATTTTCACATATTAAAGATGGTTAGGTTGGCTTCCTGAGAGATATAAGACACGACACAATTTCATCTGTACCGTTCGACTCAAGGTCAAGGCCTACGTGCATATTGGCAGCGAGGTGCGCAAAGCAGATTGAAAATCAGACTGAAACGTTAGTAATAATGTCAGAAACGTAATAACAATGACGCAAAACCATGATGTAAGCCGAATAAAACAATGGAATAATAACGTCATAACACTTCTATTTGCTCCAATACATTGTACCAATTGCTCGACCCCAGTCTTCATACTACAGCCAAGGCGTCAACACGCTGTAAAATTTTGCCGGCAACTAATGCCAGCAAAAGTGATTAAAACCAGTAAAATATAAATTAAATGCAGCAGTAAATACAAACATGACTTTCAATCAGTGAATAACAGTTTTAAAAAATGCAAAATTTTTTCAGAAAAATTATTAATTTTCCTAGGGTCCAGAGACAAGAACCTGGACCCTAGGAAAATTAATAATGTTATTCGTACCATGTGCTCAGGCCGGAAGTGCGGTGAATCGCATGTAAGTATTAATTATCATTATCAATTTATAGATATGTTGAAGAAAAAGGAGTTAGTGAGTATAAAAGTTAACAAAAGGTTGAGAACCACTGCAGTAGGGCACCTCCATAAGATGTTTATATTACTAATACCGGTAATGTGAAACAAAAAATTGAACTTTCATAATTATACCTATGTTTAATTCAGAAAACCACATTTTGCTTAAACCACATGGAAAATTAAAGTTTATTATTATTTAGTAGAAAATTTGAACATTTTTCACTACTGAATATTATTTAGAAATTTTATACTTATTTAATGTTAAACATTAAAACGATTCGCTAACATTTTTTTTGCTAGTAACATTTCCTGAATTCAGTGTTTAAAAAATGTTTAATCATAAATTTCATCATAAAACTAGTGTACATGAGCCAAATGTCTGTCTACAGATGTGCATTAAAACTTGTGACTTGAAAACTAAGCATTTCCCAACTTATATTCATACAAATTCTTTTACTTTATTTTCACTTACTGAACATATACTGTCATTTAGGTCTGGGGATGTCACAGGGAAACAAAAATGAAAATATATAGGACAGTCATCAGACCAGTGTTATGCTACGGGTGTGAGGCATGGACAATCACACAGAAAACAGCCGATATAGTAGACACCTTTGAAAGGAAAATCCTCAGACGTATTATAGGACCAATACAAGAAAATTGCTCATGGAGACTGAGATACAACAATGAACTGTCACAAATATATAAAGAGATACCAGTCTCAAAATGTATAAGAATGCAAAGATTGCGTTGGGCCGGGCATGTTATGAGAATGGAGGATGGCAGGAACCCCAAAAGGGCTCTGCTACGTACATGGGAGGGAACGAGACCTAGAGGCAGACCGAGGAAGAGGTGAGAAGATGGCATTGCAGAGGACGCAAGGGACGTGGGGATAAGAAACTGGAGGAGGGCTGCAATGGATAGAGTAGATTGGAGGCAGAGATTGGTGGAGGCCAGGGCCCGACGTGGGCTGTAGTGCCACAGGAGGAGGAACATGTTCCAAAAAAATATTGTTTTTACTTCGTGAAACACCCTGTACATTCCTATATGGTAACAAAAATTTGCACATAAACAGACATGTATATAAAATGTGTAAATTATAAATTTATGTATACTGTGTTTGTAAATTGTGTAAAGTCTTGCTCTGGTTTCACCTTCAAAATATTTATTAAACAAAAGAATTAAGTATATAAATTATAAGTGAAATTGAAGAAGAATATGCAAAATGTTTTTTAATGAGTTTGGCGATTAAGTTCAATGCTGATTCGATAGGAGGTAGTGCTCTGACATAGAACATTTAATTGGTAATCCAATGTATGCAACAACAAACATTACCAGTCTATACTGCTTCTCTTGTTTGCTATTTTAAGAGTTGAATGTTACGAATCGGTTCAGTGTACAGCTTCTGCTTTACAAAACTCTAAAAATAAAAACTGATACTTACACATACTTAAAATCTACATTTCTGTTATTCACAATCTACCATTGCTTTTTGCTGGTCACAGCAATGATTTCTTAATTATCTGTGTCTCAAATGAATGTCGATTCTAACATACTCCAGCTTGTGTGGAAAAGGCAGCCCCAACCATCACACATTAGTTTGGTAAGTAAAGAATATTAAATCCAGAGAATATAGCCACCTTTCTATATTAAATCCATGACTTCCAGCCACTTTTCTCAATGCCAAGCTGACGTCTTGGTCAGCTGCGATGGAACGTTATTGTTACCTGTTCTTACTCAGTCAGTCGTGCCCCGCACTTTCACTTGACTGCAACTGATCGAATCTGTGGTGGCAACTAGTAGAAACATTTCTGTTCCAAACTCTGATAAGGTTATTCTGTTCTCTTTTCCATTTGTGCGAGTAACCTGTTTCCTCCAATATTTTTGTTACGTTAGGTTAGTTTAGCTTGGTTGGGTTGGTGTCCTTTCAGTTTTGTTCGTCCACCTATAAGTACGATGGATGCTTACGAAATCAGTGTACAATGGGAAAATAGTTATAATATAAATATTGTTACAACACAAAAAGCCACCCCAATACCAGAGAAAAAATTATAATTAATTAACTATATTAAACTAATGAAAATAAAATGACTATGACGAGACAAATGACTATGACCCAACCCAAGTGATTGACCCAATAAAGAAAATAAAATGAGAAGGTATAAACTCAAATAATGATGAAAAAGACACAAACAAATAATAAATGTCTAATAACAAGTATTAGAATAAAATAAAATAATCTCAGGTAAAGTACACTAACCAGTCTTAATAGATATTGTATATTGTTAATAACCCTATGATGATAAGAAAATCAAAACATAACAATGTTGACAGACTAACTAGAAATTTGTATATAAAATAGTAAAAACCCAAGAGTGAGGGATAGGTAGGAAGTGAAAGTTATAAACCGTGTAAGTGCTAGAAGTGAGAAAATAACCAATTCATAATTATAAGAAGGAGGAAACAAAGGTAATAAAACAGATTTTAATAGAAGAATAGACAACTAATGTCATAGTGTTAAATAATAATAAACTAAATAATATGAGTGCAATGAAAATAAAACATCCTATATTAATACGAATGTTCAAAGGAATTATTAGCAAGATAGAATAAATGGTGTTATAATGTTATTCACCAAGATAGTTATTTGTTCAATTAAAAGAGTTAAGTTTATAAGAAGGAATATGGCTGAAAAGTAAACAGACCATAAACCTAATTTTTGTGTTATGTTTTATAAGTAATATTAAATGATAAACAAGTTATAAGAAATGGCAATAGATATGAGTTAGGAGATAAAATTTTACAAACACAATAATAATAATCATTAGAGTAAAGACAAAAAAAAGAAATAAAGAGAATAACAGACAAGCAATGATTTTGTAAATTAATAAGAACATTCAATTATTGTAAAACAGCCCAAATTAATTCAAAATGTAAATAAGTCATAAGTGACACCAAGCAAAACATGTAAAGGAAAAATAATCTTTAATTTGTGTAAAATAAGAAAATATAGCCAATTACTACTTAGGCCTATAACATGCCTAACTGTAGAAATCCAAAATAGACAAATTGTAAGAAATTAACTATTGTATTAGAAAATTCTGTATTAGAACATACAGAAACCAAACCATATTCGACTCAATTTTCAATTAAAATAATAATAAATACTTCAAAATTGAACGAGATGAGGATGCAAGAAGCCCTAATGAAGAATTAGTCAAACCAACAGAGAAAATAGACCAGATTTTAATATTCAAAATTAATTATTGTATCCAAATTATTTGAAAAGAACCCAGATGTAATCCAAAGTATAAATGATGGAAGACTGATGATCGTATCGACCCAACCTAACTAAGAACTAAGTGACTCTTCACCCGAATTCAACAAGATTTGTTAAGTATATCTGAACTACCCGAATTTACAAAATAAATTCTAAATTAACTTTTCTCACAACACAAATAACTCTCACTCCGAACTGATAACTAAATTTCTTTCAAGGATTAATTGAGAATAAAAACTAAACTTGTATGTAAACAGAAAATAACCTGTGTACAAATTACGAATTATTAACACAGGTTCTTTTTAACACTTAAAAACGAATTGTATTTATCTCTAATAGTATATAAGTACCATTGATGTAAGGTAGTGTACTTTATTATCATCTTATTAACATTTTTTCGTAATCAAAAGAACTCAATGATTAAACGAACTGTAGAAAATAAACTATGACGACAGCCATGTTGATTTAGAAGCGTTTTAATCAAATTTAGCCAACCTTGGGATATTGTCTATTTATTCTTGGATTCCATTGTCCATGACGTGTCCGTTACTTATTTATCTATTTATTGCCGGAGCAACATTATTTAATAACAGTATATAATTTTGAATCTAACTGAATAACGATTAACTATTTCACATTAATAAACTAGTATTGAGTGGTAATAACCGTCCTTTATTTCAATATAAATTGTATTATAAAGTTTGTGTACTGTAGCGATGAGCAAAATTGTCTGCCAGCGTTAGACGTCGGCAGCACGACGAACTACAAGCGAGATTCAAATGCCCGCCAGATTGCGAGGGTAATTTGAATTAGTCATCACTGCATAGAACAACTGCTCAGTTTAACATTTTTAATTGTTTTCATAAACAATTTGGCGCCGCCCGGGAAATAAAATTACTCATTGAAGGACAGGTAAGGTTTACACTCGTGAAGCTATCGGTACTGGTAATTCGTGCGTTCGCGGCGGACATCGCCAGCATGAGAAGTTAGAAAAAGTACAACTGTTATTTTTAAACCTAAAGTAACGATTACAATGTGTGGGGCTAGCGCACGATAAACACACTATTATACAGAGAAAAAAAAAGTCTTATTACAAATTGACGTCCACTGCGTGTGGCAAAATAATTATAAACGTACACATACAGAATACGACAGAGTTTTATCGTTACAATATACATGTACTATATATTGTTGTGAATAAGATGTCATAGCAATTATTGAGTTCCAATGGTGTGACAAAATGTGCTAATACTGGTATAGGTGATTGTAATTTTTGTTAAGTGGTGGACCTCGATGTGATATTGAATCACCTGCGAGTGAAGCGTGCAGATGTGACTCTTTAAAGGGCCGAGTACTGCAATCTGATACTTCCATGTCTGTGACATATGAGTAACGTTTTTAGAAACCCGCAAATGATGAGCAGATGGGTGCTGTTTCGATCCATATGTAGAATGAATGACACAAGCACAGAGGTCTGTCACATATGAATTCAGTATGTAGAGTGTAAATAAGCAAAAATAAGCACAGAGAAAGTTGGTGGTCGTAATGTATATAAACAGTGGAAACAGCCTTATGCATTGCCATTCCAGGTGTGAGCCATCACCTCTTCATACACCTTTGACAGAGGCAGTCTGTCTCTATAGTTGACAGGACAATCACAATTGACCAGGTTCAAATTTCTCCTACTCCTGCTTTGGCACTATAACCCGAAGTTGAGCCTTGGCCTCCTTTATCCTGACCCTCTGCCTCTCTCTGTATCAGTAGCAAAGGACTTCCATCCTCGCGCTCCAAACATCTCTCTTGCATCCACAGTGGGCATCTTCCCATCATTTGCTTGGACAGTCTTTTGGCCTTCTGCCATCCATACTCCCCATAAGGACTCTTTTAGGTATTCGTTTGCCATCCATTCTTACGACATGGCCAGGCCATTGCAGCCTCCTCAGTTTTACGTACATTTCTACCGTTGGTTTGCTGAAGTGACAATATATGTCATCATTATGCCATATCCTCCATTCCTTATTTATATATATGGGGCCCAGCATCCGCCAAAGGAGCTTCCTTTTAAATATCTTCACGTGTTCAATTGCTCTTTGTGTTACCATTGAGGTTTCACTGTCAGCATAGGATGGGTCGGAACATAGTTATGTATATGCACATTTTTGTCTAACTATGAATAATCCTTGACTTAAAGGTGGTGATAAGCATAAAGTAGACCTTGTTGTCTAGAGTTATTCTTCTCCTTACCTCTGCCTCTTCATTCCCATCTTCAGATATTGTCGCTCCTAGGTATGTGAAACCTGACTGCTTCTATACAGTCTTCTTCTATAATCAAATTTGGTCTGGGTCTGGTAGACCTTGTGACTTATCATTTTTGGTTATATATCAAAATTCTACCTCAGTCAAAACTGATCAGGTTCCATACAATTCGGTCACAACTGACCACAGTTTGAAATACCACAATAAGAATGTAATCAACAATACTGGCATTAAGTGCACGAGCACCAGATTCTTGGAAGAACAAGCTGTCATAATTAATTTGTGATGAGTATAACGATTTAAGCATATCACGAAAGCTGTCACATGATACTATGGATGCTAAAAAAAAAACAGACTAGTCACACAATTTTTAGCAATAGTGCACTAATAATAGGTTTCGACCAATCACGCTCATCTTCAATACAGACATAGGGGAGGGGGATATTTAACAACCCAAAATCTATTGCATCTATAAACATGTCCAGAAATGGGTGTTTCAATTCTACACATACGTGGTTTAGCAAACATTCCATCCTAATACGTGGTTTAGCAAACTTTCCACGCTAAACCACAGCACAAACTTATGGCTACACCATATATTCACTCTGTTCACAATTACAGGTGACAAGTACTTTACTCAAAGTCATACAATACATTTGCTTTCAACAGGTGTGTTTGCTTTCACTGGAATTTGAAATGTGTACATAACAGTTTTTTAATAAAAAAAAAAGAGCTTGCTATAGAACCATGCTTAAGAACAAAATGTGTATAATGCTTATATGGCTTACCACTTTCAATCCTGGCCATTTCAGCATTGGCATGTCCCAACAGCCTGGCTATTTTTCCATATATTTCCCTATTTTTTTTAATAGTAAGATTTATTAAAAACAACAGAAATTATGTGTCAAATAAAAGATGGACCTTCTATTTTCATAAAATGATACAATATTTATTTTATCTGTAGGTGAAATTAATTTTTAGTATCTAGATCGGAAGCATGTTTTTGAAGAATAAAAAAAGTTTTACAAGGTATTTTTACATAATAAATGGTTTTTTATTAGTAACTACTGTTCAAAAATTACTTTTCTTAATAAGGCACAGAATGTAGTAAAAATCAGTCTATTTGCAATAATCTGCTTTTGTATGGTTACAAAATGAAACAGTCAGGGTAACACAAACCGACACTGCAAGTTTCACAATAGTCAGAAATCACAAAACAGAAAACTGATTCTGCTGCTATCTGTGTATTCAGTTGGCAACTACAAAGTCCAGTCTGCAAGCACAAACAACTGAAGCCCGTAAATGTTTTGTACAAATGCCGTTAAATGCGCATGAAGTGACAAACATAAAATTTATGGGCGTCAAGTTTTTCAGGAAAATCATGCGCCTGTAAATTTTATGGGCATCGTGTTGAAAGTGTTAAAACTTTTAATTGTCTAGCATGCATTTTCCTAAAGGCCTATGTAACTGTAGGATAATTATAATACTAAACAGAAGAAACTAAACCCCGATTATTACGATTTACGACTTACCTTTACACAGAAGATTCCCAAAGTTCCCAGGTCGCCACCACATTTTCAGGAGGAAATGTGGAAACCATTCACACTCCCCGAAGAAACAATTTAGTAAATAAACAAAATTCCCTTGCAGAAAAAATTCCAGGGCCATCTAGGCGAACTTACTGACACAGAGATAGGGGTATGAGTAGGACGGCGTAATTAACTAAACTAACACATTATGTTGAATAATCTTATTTTATTTTATACAAACACATGATTTAATTTGGGTAACAAAATTTATATGAAAATATTTTATTGTGATGAAACAGATCTAATTAAAAATATAAAAGGAAAGGGCATTATGCGATTTCCAAATAAGGTAAAGGTGTAACAAGTTCTATTTTTAACCAGTGAATCACACAAAAGGCACGTTGTTTACGACAAAACTGTGAGAGCTTGGGTGTGTCGAGCCGAAATGGTGTTACGAGGTACAATGGAAAATTAAGTGACTATGATGGGACGGGGGAAGAAAGCCGGCGAGAACTGGTTTCAATGGCGTGGCTTAACGGAATTGTAGCGTATGAACGCCAGCAAAGCAAGCAGTCTCCAACTCAGAGTCGAACCATACGGTCGTATTGTAATAGTGTAGGTAGGCCTACCGTAATTTTGTGTTTAAAAATGTAATGGAGCAGTAACAAACTTTTAAATTAATAAAATAGCAAAAGTGATTCTGATATAAAGGTGTCGGACATATATTATTATGGTGTTTTCATAAAAAAGGGACTTTCAGCATAGTGTGCAACCGTTGTGGAAACCACGTGCCAGATAAGTAACTAGAAAGGACAAAAAACAATTAATCAAAATCAAAGTTTGTTTATATTGTAAAATTATTTTAAAAAATTTAAAATAATTAATGAGATCTCAGGAGAAAATTATGCCACAAAGAAAGTTTTTAAACACAAATCAGTACTTTATACCCTCTCTCTCTCTCTCTCTCTCTCTCTCTCTCTCTCTCTCTCTCTCTCTCTCTCTCTCTCTCCTGAGATCTCATTACTTATTTTATAAATTTGGATTTTATATTTTTTTAAATAATTTTACAATATAAACAAACTTTGATTGATTTTGATTGTTTTTTGTCCTTTCTAGTTACTAATCTGGCACGTGATCTCCACAACGGTAGCACACTAAGCTGAAACTCCCTTTTTTACTAAAACACCATAATTATGTATGTCCGACACCTTTATATCAGAATCACTTTTGCTATTTTGTTAATTTAAAAGTTTGTTACTGCTCCATTACACTTTTAAACACAAAATTACGGTAGGCCTACCTACACTATTACAATATGACCGTATGGTTCGACTCTGAGTTGGACACTGCTTGCTTTTCTGGCGTTCATACGCTACAATTCCGTTTAGCCACGCCATTGAAACCAGTTCTCGCCGGCTTTCTTCCCCCGTCCCATCATAGTCACTTAATTTTCCGTTGTACCTCGTAACATCATTTCGGCTCGACACATCCAAGCTCTCACGGTTTTGTCATAAACAATGTGCCTTTTGTGTGATTCACTGGTTAAAAATAGAACTTGTTACATATTTACCTTATTCGGAAATCGCATAATGCCTTTTTCTTTTATATTTTTAATTAGATGTTTCATCACAATAAAATATTTTCATATAAATTTTGTTACCCAAATTTTGTCCCGTTACAAGACCTCCCCAATGAGAGGTTTTATGTCAAAAACATAAAAACTTTCATTGCCTAAACCTAGGAGGACCAGCGAGGATATGGCGCCACGACCCCCCTTACTTCTTGATTAAAAGTTGGGTACTTACCCCCTACTCCAGTGGCTGTGGCTGTGGCCGCACCTGCATGACTTTACTAGACTTCCTTCATCAGGATCCCAACACCGTAAAGCCAGACAGGCACTTGGCAACCCTGCCCTGACGCGCTGGCCAGCACAGGTCCGCCTCCACAGTTCCACACAGATTCTGCAACAACAAAGCAAAAACATTAGCAAATGTCCTATCACTATTCCATATTTTTGCGCTGATTTGGGTTCCTCCTAGAAGTACTGATTTGCATCGACCAAAGTACTGATTTGTGGTATCTTAAATATCTTAACACACAAATAACATATTACCATTTAACAGGAGGTACGCTTGTGCTAACATAACACATATTATTTAACTCAAGTAACATATTAACGTACATTAGTATATGACCATATATCAAAATACAATTGTACATCATAGAAAATAAAATAAAAAATACTCAAATTTAATTACAAATTCAATTTTCTAACGCTTCCATTTTACATTTACTTTCACCTTACAATACTTTTGAAGCCAAATAAAAATTTAGTTGATACATGAATTGTGCAAAGCGATGCACTGCTGAATCCATTTTAATCTCAATTACCTCATTACCAACCATATAACACATTTTTTTTATAACTACTCACAAATACATCATATTAAACTAACCATTTCAAATTTGAATTTCACATTTCAATTATCAAATTTTGATCATTTATAATTTATTACAAAATTCAGATCAAAATTTTTTGAATGTATTACAAAATTCACATCTTAAACCATTTCAAATCAATTTAATTACATCATAAAATTTAGTAATGCCAATTATTATTCAATCAAAATTATAAACATTACTACACAAAATACAATACACACACACAACAAAATGTATCCTTAGATACTGTACAATAACAACAAAATAACCTAATACATAATACTTTTAACCCCAATACAAAATTATATACAATATACTTCACATAAAATATCACTGTTCCCCAAAATCATTATATTATCAAGCCAAGTACTAAAACCATGAAATCAAATGTCCATCATCAACATGTGTCTAACCCCCATCATCATAGATTAGCCTAATACTGTATATGCACATTTTATTTTTGTTTAACTCCATTATATTATCTCTTTCAATATAATGACCATTTAAATTTGTTTTGTCCACTATACCATAATAACCAACAGAATTACTCCATAGTATTACATCATATACCTCATCAACAGTCATGTACCTCATCGTGTACAGTCAAGTCACCCTTGGGATTATTTGTCACAACCAGGTAAGTCACAATATCATTAGCATCATCATCATCTACTGCACTAGTTACCCCAGTCTCATTATATGGTAAGTCTTCAATTGTCTCCCCTCTCTCAATATCTAAAACCTCCACCAACTCTTTATAATCTCTATTAGCATCAAAAATCTCTATCTCTCACTTTCTCCATCTCTCATCATAATACCTATCACAATCCCCATGAACTACCTCACTCCATGCAAAGGTTACCACAAAATTTGCTAAAACAACTCCTGGCTTTACCAGGTATACCACAAAAAATTAGGGGACTACTTTGAGACACCATGTCTCCCACATAACCTCTGGAGGAACCTTTGCCCTCATAAACCACATGTGGAGTCCTTACTCCACTTACACCACAGGGAAAATTTTCCCTTTTCCCCCAATGCTCACCTAACCTCACTTCACACACTCTCTCAAACTCATTAACTACTACCTCACCACTAACTTCTACTCCCACTAAAACTTCCATCACTACCATTATTCAATATATCACCCTCTAACACTACATTATTAATTATGTCACCATTAATATTTATCACATCATATTATTTTCATTATTACTTTCACTATCAGAATCGCTTACCTTATCATCTATTACCTGGTCGTCTTTGTTCTCGTTAAATTTACATCCATTTCTGTTCCACTTCTCAGTCCGGTCTTTCATTTTCTCAATAATATTATCACAACATTTGATCATTTGTTTTTTGGCTCGTTTATATCATTTAAACGTTTTTGTGAATCGCTCATTTTTTCATTAATATTATTTTCGAACATAACATTCCGCTCTAACAGCAATTGCAGCAAATTCATCACCTCCTCGTTAGACCTAACCTTTTCTTTTGTTGACACTGGGGTCGAATGTACCCCAGAATCACTCATTATTGCAGAGTCAGTTAAACTAATTTCATTTTCACTCTCTGCCATCTTTTTGAATTACATAACATACACACACAAAATTTTATTAAAAAATTTTTTAGATACAATGTTTTACACTATCAATTCTACCTACAGAATGACACCTCCTAACCTATACAATAATACAAAAAAAACGCCGTCCACCCAAACCTAACTCTGTATGTAAGAAGGCCTAACCATTAAAAACAATTTTATATAAGCATCCTGGCAGAGTCGCCGATTGTAACTTTACGAAAAATATATAAAAATAAAACAGAAGAAACTAAACCCCGTTTATTACTATTTATGACTTACCTTTACACAGAAGATTCCCAAAGTCCCCAGGTCGCCACCACATTTTTAGGAGGAAATGTGGAAACCATTCACACTCTCCGAAGAAACAAATTAGTAAATAAACAAAATTCCCTTACAGCAAAAATTCCAGGGCCGTCTAGGCGAACTTATTGACACAGAGATAGGGGTATGAGTAGAACGGTGTAATTAACTAAAAACTAACACAATATGTTGAATAATCTTATTTTATTTTATCCAAACACAAGATTTTATTTTCATAACAAAAACTTATTAATTTCTTTTATGATGTTATAACACAAAAATTATAAGACAAAGAAAGTTTTTAAAACGCAAATCAGTACTTTTAAAAATCAGTACTCTCTCTCTCTCTCTCTCTCTCTCTCTCTCTCTCTCTCTCTCTCTCTCTCTCTCTCTCTCTCTCTCTCTCTCTCACTCTCTCTCTCTCTCACTGAGATCTCATTAACAATTTTATAAATTTGGATTTTATATTTTTTTAAATAATTTTACAATATAAACAAACTTTGATTGATTTTGATTAATTGTTTTTTGTCCTTTCTAGTTACTTATCTGGCACATGGTCTCCACAACAGTTGCACACTACGCTGAAAGTCCCTTTTTTATGAAAACACCATAATAAAATATGTCCGACACCTTTATATCACAATCACTTTTGCTATTTTGTTAATTTAAAAGTTTGTTACTGCTCCACTACATTTTTAAACACAAAATTATGGTAGTCCTACCGTAACTGCAACACGTAGGCCTACCTACCTACACTAACTCTATATGTTGTTTTACCAGAAATACACAAAAAAAAGTTTTTGTTTCAGAGCTGTATTACTAGTAGTTTGCAAGAAAATTGCTGAAAATGCAAAAAATTGGAACTAGAAAACATAATTTAACAATGTTATTGTACTCCATACATAAAAAATTATATTTTCTGCCTCCAATGTTTTGCACTTTCCAGCAACTTTCTTGCAAACTCCTAGCAATACACCTCTGCAACCCTTGTTTTGCATATTTTTTATGGAACAACATATAGGATTATTGATTTTGCCCGCTAAATTATGTTCCCAAATGTTTGTCTTCCATTATTTTATCTTCTGAACAGGAAAGTACGCAAAATTTTCAACAGGCCATAACAAATTTGAATATCGGTATGGAGAACCATACAAGACTTCCATGTTCTAAGATTTATATTTAAAATCATTTTCGAAATGTAATATTTCCATAGAAACTACTTCTTTCTTCAGCCTTAACCACAGTACAGTGGTCATTAACGTATACCACCTCATGTTAGTGCACTCGATTGTCACTAATGATAGCAGTTGATGGCACTGCCGAAACATCTAGTTTTACAGAAAACATTGGACCACGGCCAAACAGTCCGGATAGGAATTTTAACAACAAACTACTTCTTTGTTGGCGATAATGTAGTACACATATAAAAAATTACCCCCTCCCCTTCAACTACCCTTTTCATTTATAGATATTTCATCTACCTTTCTACAGTGGATTATTATCACCTTCTTTCCAGGATACTTTATTTGTCAAAATTAAGTACTTTACTCTTGTTAACACATAAAACATTGCAGGTAAACTACCCCTTCCCCTTAACCAATCTTCACCATAATCAATATACGTCTTGAGTCCTCTACAACTCAGGCACATACACAAAAAAGAATTTGATTCTGTTGGAATATGTGGCAATTATCGTTCGCTATAAAAAAAATTCTACACACAGACACTTTTCAGAAAACGACTTTTCTTCATGTTTTGAGGGTAGCACATTCAGAATCAGCCCTTATCTCGAACACGATTTTTTTTTGCCATCACCATCCTTCCATTTCCTTATGGAACATGGAAGTAGAAAACTGCCTATAGCACACTTTCACTACTTACACAGACTACTGGTTTCATTTCCATAAATATTTTGTTATTTCTTCCATAACAAATTAATACTGCACAGTTGTTAAAACAGTGGAAAGTATTTCAGTGACTGCTGTTGTCACACAATACAGTTCTTCGTTACAATGCTTCCCATGACCTTCACATTACTAAACACACACACACATTTACTACACTATACCACCATTACACCAGATGCTGGTAGAACAATGCAGCAATTTGTACAACAAAACAACTATACCAAATGAATGTATTTTATGACAGTTAAAATGTGACATAAATTTGTGTCCCAGTACTCCGTTTCTGGGACACTGGGACAGCACTGAATAATCTAAACAGATCCCAGATTACTGGGACATTCAGTCACCCAACTAGAAACAGACTTTCCATAAATTCTGTCCAGTGTCTTTCCCCATACGAATTCTACACTCTGTCTCTCTTTTATGAAGGAAACCTGATAATGAATAGAGAACCACTTCTTGACATTCTGAATGATTTCTGTACATGTAAAACTATTTACTGGATAATATGAAAATACTGAATACTGATATTACGAAACTATTCAAAGTTCAATATTTTTTGTCTACTTGTTAAAAGTTCAAATTGTTACTCCAAGAGTCAAAGAAAGGTCAACAGTAATGAAGCAATTCTAGTATAGATCAGACGACTAAGCCACATTCGTGGTCCTGCAACTTCTTTTCCACACCTAGGGTTGCCAGATAACAAATCAGAAAAGCCGAACACAGCTGTTAATTTATCCAGACATTTTACTCCAAAAGCCGGACAGCAGTTTTTTTTTTTCAATTAAAAACAAGCATTTATTATGTTTGTTCAATATTAGGTGAACGACATCAGCTTGTTTCATTCGTAAGATAGGTTTATTGTCATCATTACACATTACACATATGATTTGTGAATTAAAAAGAAAGACAAGCTCTGTAATCATCATTATAAACAAATCAAAATAACACTATACTTTCTTTTGTATCGCCATCTAAGGACCATATGCCAATTTCAATTCTTTATTCTTTGTTCTTTTCTTTTTCTCCAATATTCTTTCATCTTTTCACTGTGTCTCTTCTTCCTGTCTTCAATCCTCTTTGAACCTGCGTTTTTCTCTCTCCTATTTTTAACAATAATGGACTTCTTCCATTTTTAACATTTTTGCCTGAAAAACATCTCTTTCAATTGCTTCTTCTGCATGTATATTATTTTTTTCTAAATCCTTTTGGACTTCTTTAATCCAACTTGTTGTTGACTTCTTCCCCACAAATATTTGAAGATCTGTTTTGTTAACCTATTGTCATCCATTCTATAGAAATGTCCAACAAATAATACTCTTCTGTTTCTCATTGTTTCTGTTATATTTTCTATAGTTTGATATATTTCATCATTACTTCTTAATTTCCATCCTTCTGAAGTTTTTCATGGGCCTAATATTTTCCTAACAATTCCTCTTTCCAATATTTCTAGTTTGTCTAAATTATAATTCAGTGCTAGACATTCACTTGCATATAGGCATTCTGGCTTCACTAATGTACTATAATGCCTTATTTTCGCATTTTGAGATATGCACTTTTCATTGTAAATATCTTTAGTTACAGAGTATGGCCTTTCCATCTTATGAATCCTTTCTTCTATAGATTTTTCTAAGCCATTCTCTTGAATTACACCATACTTTTATTATTACATAAATTTAATTTTTTTTTTTACTAAACACTAAAATTTTAATGACACGCTTAAATCTCAAAATTTAAATTGAATAATCAATATTTGGTGGCTTTCATAATAATACAGAAATTAACAGTTGTAACCAGACCTGTAAGCTGTAGTTACAAATAAAAGAAATTAAAAAAAAATTTATTTAAACAAAAATTTTTTTGAAGAAAAAAAATTTTATGTTTGTTTATGGTGTATATAATTTGTAATTAATTCTGTTTTATTGTTTTAAACAAATTTCTAATTCTGAAAGGTAATTTTGTTTAATTCGCACTTCTGGAAGATATTAACAAAATCCGGAGTTAAACAGATTAACTCCTGTCAGCAATCGATTAACGACTTTCCGTGTTGCTCCAGTATCTCACCTTTCGTTAATATTTTCTTCTTTCAGGAAGTCTCGTGCTTAATTAAAAACCTTAAATTACAATGTGAAATAATTTACTAATCCATACAATTGAAATGAATTGATTTATTACCATTTATAAATAATAATCGATATTAAATCGATTTCGAGCAATTCTCGACTCCGTCTCAGGGATAAATCGATATGTTAATACAGGTTAAAAAATTCATATAATTATTATAAAAGGTTCTTGGAATGATTATTTATAATAGTCAGAGAAGGGCAGGACGAGAAAGTATAACATTTACAATAAATAATTTGAAATAACTAGTACCTAACAATTGTGAATAAAAATATAGAAAATGTTTAATATAGTTGAGTATCAGACCAGTTGTAGGCTGTGAAGTCAGTCGATGTTGGTGGCATTGCATCGTTTTTCCATCATGGCGGCCAGCTAAATCGACGAGGTTATTGTAATATTCGTCGCGAGCAAATCTCACAATAAAATTAACTTTATAATTGTTTTAAAGATCCCCGAACTTGTGTAAACTGTCTAGTATGTTGTTTGGGGTAGTCTGGATGAGTGTTCAGTGTCCACTGGTGTTAATTGTTTGATATTAGAGGTGTTCACTTATGTCTGTTCGTTACTCAAAAATGGTTATTCTATGGTAGCTTGAATTATTACTAATATGTAGTTTTAATGTTTTAATTCACTGGTACTATGTAGTGTGGTGTTCGTTTTCACTGTTGTCGTTGAAGTTTTTATATGTTTTGACTGGAAAAGTGTATATTTAAGTAACTCTCGTTCCTCACAGAAACTTTTCTGTAACCTTAGCACTTCATTATACGGTTTTAAAGAACGCAATTCCGCATAGACTGTTCAGGTTGAACGTTAACAAAGAACTAACTAACTTCCTCAATTTAGTAAAAATCTTGCCAAGTTAATATTGGAAAAGTATTGTTAAAATAATTCTTACTTCCCATATACATGATTCCAAAATACATTATATATGGAATAATTTTAGTTTATTATTCGCTTTCATGAATTATTAACCATATAATTGGTTTATTTATCTCATTCTGTTTAATTTGATATGTCATAGTCCATATTTGTTGAGATTTTTGTTAAAATTACCAAATTTCTTTCTTTTTGGAAATCTAGGCCCCAAAACACTGTTTCCGCCCTTCTATACTTTTACTGCCATTTTAAGTGTTATTAATATAATTGTAATAAATTTCAAATGGTCACAAATCCCTTCCTTTCCTTAATTACATATACAATTAACATTTGAACTGTTTTTTTAGTGATAATTTCTGAATTTAACATTCCTCTTTAAAAATAGTTAATTTATACATTTCAAAAATTTTCAATAATTTAAGGTATTTTTCTATATTACCCTTTTAAATCATAGGTTCATTTACAGTAGTTGTTAATTGACCTACCTTACCTAAATCTTGTCAGTTTACATGATTCATTGGTGAATTAACTGGTTTATATGAATATCTGTGAATTCATTATTTGGCCTAGAGTTTAGTATTTTACATGTATGGTTTTTTCAAATAAATTTACTTCTACTCCTCCTCTGACTCTTAATAGTTATCATGACATAAAATAAAATTGTTTACAAACTTGTTGAGATGTGTAGCATCTAATTCATGCTATTGTTATAAAAATAATAATTAACATCACTCAGCATTCTGTAAAGTTGGACATGTTTGCTGAAATTGTTGTTAACATACATTAAACTCATTTTGTTAATTAATACAGCATACATACTGAAACATTTTAATTGGTATGTATGCTGGTATTTAACTAATATAACTTACTCTAAACATATAAATCTTATTCTTTAATAACTCTTTTAAAAATATGGTGTTCATGGCTTTGAACAATATTAGCCATTTAAACGTTTTAATTCTATTAACACTTAAACTATTACCAGTCCTTTCTGTTTTTACTATTATTATTTATCATACCCTTATATAGTAAACATTTCCACCCATACTTTAGTTATTGTCATTCCTACAAATGTCTTGAGATAACAAAGTGACCTAAAATAATAAAATATTGGAAATACCTTCCATTTTATTATTTCATGATTTGTTAATTATCAAATATAAAAGTTGTTTTATAGCATATAGTTTAAGTTATAGTAACACTACAGCTTCAAGTTATTATATTTCAAAAACACTTACACTAGTACACTTTCACTGGTGGTTCTGACTTATATTGAGTCTTATTATTCTCAGACCAGACCTTTAGTCAAAATGAACTGTGAAGATTTGTTTATTTTTTATCACATAATAACTTTAGTTGGTGCACCTCTTATCATACTATACAACACTTTTGTTTATTAATAATTACAATTTTATAGGGTTTCGGGATGTTATACTTTCTTTAATTGTATCTATTTGTTTGGGGTTTATGGTAGTTAATAATAGGTTTTTTTTTGGTGTTTCTTCCATTCTATTTCTTCCTTTCTTCTCGTCTTCCTTCTTGTTTTCCTTCTTGGGTAAACCAAGGTACTCAGTGTTATCTTGTCTGATGGTTGGTTCGGAGTATCTTGTTTATTTTCTGATACTGACTTTACTCTTCTTTCCTGGTTTCAGGGTATCTTGTTTATCTCCTGATAATAAACCTTACTCTTCTTTCTTCTTGTGTTTGGGGTATTTTGTTCATCACAACTCCTAATCTTATTCTTTTTTCTTGATTTTGGGGTATCTTGTTTATTTACTGCTCCTAACCTCCTGCGTAATCTCCTGGTTGTTTAATATGAGTTTTCTTTAATTCTTTCTTTGACTTTTATGGTTGTATTTTTTATAATTGAATGATTGTTTTTCTTTTATTGTGGTTTTTTCCTTTGAAGTAATTGAATTTCATTCGATATTCTTTTAGTATATGTAATTTAATTATTTTTTATTATCTTAAATTAATTAATTAGTGGTGGAATATCTGTCATGCTACACAGTTTATATCATAAAAGGCCTAAACATACCAAAAGGAAAGGAGATACAAATCTAATGGGCTACCTAAGTTTTTTCCAGATCTAGTACCTTTTTCAGACATAAAAAAAAATGTGCTACACTTTTATCATAATACTACATGCAAAGTTGTCAGACAAAAAGCCTAACAAAATCCAGACATGCTTATTTTTAGCCGAACTAAACTGTAAGAAGCCAAACATGTCCGGCTAAAGCCGGATGTCAGACATCCCATCCACACCATATACAAAAATGGGGAAAACATTGTACAACATGACTGGTAACTTGTCTATACAACAAGTCTGTTACGTAATGATGACTGCAACAGTCACCATTAGGCCTAAACAGTACGTTTGTCTCACCATTATTGCCTGCAGTATGTAACATTGTGTATTCAACAAACTACTCTAAATAACACGTTTCCCTAAACAGTTGATGTTTGAAATGTTCACTGGATGTACAAGCAAAGTAGACCTATGCCATAATTCCTGAAAATATAAGAAACAGAAGAAACCCCCATCTCTCATCTCACTCTACATTTCTTATATAGAGTGGGGCAATGAGAACACAACAATTTGTGTTACCTTGTTTTGGTTACTATGGGAACAATAAATAATCAGATGGTTTTATAACCTTAACTAAACTATGCCACTTCAGTACACATGGCTCAATGGCAAATTCAACATTGTGCGTTTGCTGTAGATACATTTTTTAAAAGTACTGATTTCTATATAATAACACAAAGACTGTTCAGAAAGCATTTCAACATTGAGAGACATAGAGAGATCCAGATCGCTCAACAAAATCGAACTGGGTAAGAACATTTAGAACCACTGCCTTGACACAGAAAACAACTCAGAGAAAGTATAAAAATAGTGCGTATCCAAGGAAATGGATGTGTTGGGCCTACGTTCGAAGATCAGTCAATCTCAAGATTGGATGCAATACCCTGGCCAGCACAATCACCAGACGTGTCTGCATGTGATTTCTATTTGTGGACCTATCTGAAGTTTAAGGTTTTCAAGTCACGACCACATGATTTAAATCAACTCAGGCAGCGGATCATCGAAGAAATTCAGGTGATTTTGCAAGCCACGCTGCAGAGAGTCATCTTGAAGAATGTAAGCCTGTTAATCGGCATCACTTAAGGGATGTTACTTTCAAACACTACACAGGACTAGTAAAATAGCACCTTATTACCTTTGTATTTATACCATATTTGGCTTTAAAATGTAAACGAGTTCCTTTTGTGATAGTTTAAATTGTTGTGTACTCCTCATTCCCCCACCGATTATTATAATTATCTCTACTGCACTTTTCAGGTTTCTTTTTTTAAACGAGCAAAAATATCTGCACACCAGCAAGGTTAATACAAGTGTCATTCACTAAGCAAAGATACAAACACTGAAATCAAAAGATTTCTATACAGCATGTACAATATGTTTAAGTCCAAGTACAATACCTAGTACGCCCAAGTCAAACAAGTGCCAGAATCCCAAGGGTATGTCTGCGAATTTGACACAGTTTAAACTAAACAAGACAGCTCCTATACATCCACAGGCTTGGTTTCCATGTAATGGAATATTTTAGTTTTCTACTTAAACTGTAGAGGACAGCATGAACTGGAATAAACACAGGGAAAAATATTTCTGTGCTATATACACGTGTTTGATGAGTGCAGTCATTTTTGTTGTTTACCTACACCTTGTGCACATGATAGTCATCATCTTACAGGCAACATTTTTGGTCCACAAGCGACCGCCATTCTTTGTCCACAAGCGACAACATTTTTGGCCCGAGCGACCGCACTTTTGCCCAGCGACAGCATTCTCGTCCACAGCGGCATTCATCATATGGTCCTCCAGGCCGCGGATATGTATTTCACGGACGTGACTAACTTCATGGACAATTCGTTTCATGGTTCAGTTTATTAAGCAGGCCTATCAGCATTTTTTTTCTTCATGATTTAATTCAACAACTCGTTAATTATCACCTACAATTGGAGCTCGTATGGCATGACATTGGGGACGTCATATCTCGCCAACCGGAGCATTTGAAGCATCATTGCAGCATATGAGCACTTAACACGTGGCATTCAGCATGTGGGAAAATCCAGAGCAGCCTATCTAGACAGGAGTCGACCGCATCGGACATCACCGGACAGGCAGCGACCATGTCTGCATCATCTATTCTTGGGTACCTGACACGACTACAAAGGTTTCGACAAGCTTTCGATGCCTTCTAGAACATGCCGATAAGTACCATTTCAAGTGACTATGAACTCATGTTTTATATCAGTTTCAATTTGCATGATTTGCATATTTTTTCTCAATGGCATTAAAGTAAAGGAAGCAGTATTAAAAATAATAATACAATTTTTTAAATAAGTTTCATGTGAATATGAACTTGTAATTTTTTGCGAACTCAACAAGCATTTTCTTTAATTGTAAGTCGTACCTTTTCAAATAGCACTCACATCATTAGTGATTATACTGCTATATTGTTTGTACTGCCTAAATCAGTATTTATTATCATATAAAACTAGTTTAAGATTTGTTAAGTAAGGATTACCGTGTCGTTGCGTGACTTTATAATTTGGACTTCCTGCCTGATCTTGCTCATCGCTTTGCATTCACTTGGTTTTTTTGTATAATCACTTTAATTTTTTTCTCATACCCAATCATGATGGATATGAAGGTGCTGATCAAGAAACGTGGCACGATCAAGGCCTCTATATCTCGCATAAACACATATGCAGACAATTTCGATCACGATACGCATGACCATCATGCACTAAAAATAAAGCTTCGCCACCTTATGGAGCTATCAGCCAAATATGATGAAATCCAAACACAAATTGAGTCTGAGGACTCCGACTTTGCATCCGCGAGCGATAGGGTTCAGACCGAAGATGACTTATGCAGCATAGAATGCAAGCTGCAAAATTTAATAGACCATGCCGAGGAGATGAGCAAAAAGGCAACAAGTCCATCCGAAGTAGTCACATTCAGCACGCCTCCCATTCAGTTGCAACCGATTAAGCTACCCTGTTTCGCAGGTGATATAATTGAATGGCAACATTTTTACAATATGTTTTTGGAGTTAGTTCATGTCCGAACAGACCTGACTGGCATCCAAAAGCTGCACTATTTGCATTTATCATTAAAAGATGAGGCGCTGAATGTCATAAAATCGCTCCCTATCATGCACGAAAATTACACGGTGGCCATTGACTTGTTAAAGGCCCGGTATGACAGTAAACTGATTGTTACTACGTACCATGCGGCTAATGTCTTGGGCATGAGGCACATGCAACGTGAGTCCGTGCTCAGCATTTCTAAATTTATAGATGAGCTCACCGCCAATATAAATGCGCTGAACTCATTGAACCTATCAGTAAATACATTTGAGCTTATTTTTGTGCATTTTTTTGCCCAAAAACTTGACGAGCATACGTGCAGGTTGTGGAAGGAAACTTTAGGCGAAAAACAGCTTCCGATTTACGATAATTTTATTAAATTTTTAAATTCAAGACGTCAGCTGTTACAAAACGTAAATGCTCTGACTGGTTCGTCTGGTGGCAGACAGGTTAGCGATAATGCTTCTTATCGCAAATCAACTAAACGCACGGAGTTCATTCATTATTGCGATTTAATTGGTATATTTGAAATAAAAGTTGTTATTGGTTGTTAATAGTGAGTTTTAATTGTAAGTCCCGTCTCACTGGACCCATCGCTCTTTTGCTTCTCTAGGTCTGCCTAGTTTTAAATATTTAGTGGCCCCTCTTCAGAAAAAAAAAAAAATTTATAAAGCATAAAAATTTTAAAGAGGAATTACAGGTTAGAATATAAGGTGAAACTGAAAATATACACAGTTTATAGAGTACAATTGTGACACTTTTTCAGCACGATGCTTGTTTACACACTACATAATCATGTCTTAAAACTAATTAAAAATTAATGCTTTGCTACATCCACCTTATATTCTAGACTTCATACCACCAGACTTATTTGGGGGGGGGGGGGGGTAAAGCAGTAATTATATGGAAATGAGTTTCACAGCAACAAGAAGTAAAATATCGGTATGGAGAACCATACGTGACTTCCATGTTCTAAACTTTATATTTAAAATCATTTTCGAAATGAAATACTTCCATAGAAACTACTTCTTTCTTCAGCCTTAACTACAGTACTGTGGTCACTAACGTATACCCCCTTACGTTAGCGTACTCGATTTCCACTGATAATGGCCGTCAATGCCACTGCCGAAACGTCTGCTCTTACAGAAAACATTGAACCACGGCCAAACAGCCCAGGAAGGAATTTTAACAACAAACTACTTCTTTTTTGCTGATAACGTAGTACACATATAAAAAATTACCCCCTCCCCATTAAACTACCCTTTTCATTTGTAGATATTTCATTTACCTTTCTACAGTGGATTATTTTGACCTTCTTTTCAGAATCCTTTATTTATCAAAATTAAGTACTTTACTCTTGTTAAAACGTAAACCGTTACAGGTAAACTAACCCTTCCCCTTAACCGATCTTCACCGAAATAAACAGGCCCTGAGTCCTCTACAACTCAGGCACATATGCACAAAATTTATTTGATTCTGTTTGAATTTATGGCAGTTATCATTCGCAACAGAAAAATTTCTACACACAGACACTTTTCGGAAAATGATTTTCTTCATATTTTGAGGGTAGTACAATCAGAATTAGCCCTTATCTCAAATACAATTTTTTTGCCATCACCATATTTCCATTTCCTTATGGAACACAGAAGTACAAAACCAGGTGTAAAAGAGGCTCACACTTGAAGATAGGGAATTCACTCATTAGTCGTAACACAAAAATGAAAATATATAAGACAAGTATCAGACCAGTCGTTGTTTGTGGAGATAAGACATGGACACTAGCAAAAATGGAACAGAAGAAACACTAAGAAGGATGGAAAGAAGTATTGTACAACGTGTTTATGGCCCGCTTAAAGACACTGAATGAAGAATCAGAAATAACCAGGAGACAGATGAGCTACTGAAGCATCAGGACATTGTAAGATTTGTAAAGGCTCAAAGGATACAATGGTTAGGTTACCTACAGCGATTAAATGATCAGCATATGCCAAAGAAAATCCTGAGGGTGAAAGTCTATAAAAACAAAAATAAGGGTTGACCTAGGATAAGATGGTTGGATGATGTGCTGGAAAATCTCAGAAGAATGGATGTGAGGGTTACGCTGAGATACCAATGGATAGGAGACATTGGAGAAGATTGGTGTTGGAAGCCAGGGCTCACGTTGGGCTGTATTGCTAAAGAAGAAGAAATACATGAAAATGGTTAAGTATAACAGCTTTCGAGTAAAACGTGATTAAACTTCTCTCCAATTATATCTGAACATGGCACTGAATTACGTCATTTTACCATCAAAATCTATAACAGTAGCACCCAAAAACGTTGAACGACTTCTATAAAAATTGATTGCAATTAAACAAAACAAGAACTATTTTGAGAAGAAGCTGTCTTTCACAAAGCAGTATACCCTGCTTATCATGTTGTAACATTACATTTGGCATAGCTTGATATCGTACCAGATTTAATGAAGATCATGGATAAGAAACTTAACAAGAAGAAACATATCTTTTAAAAATGATAGTGAAGATGAACAAATGACAAATTTAAACTGACTTAGACTATAACTGACCGTACCCAAATTAATGTTTAGGTAAAGTGATGGAAAATACCCAGATGATGAGATAAAATTTGAACAATTACAATAATAATACTTACGAAGACAGACATCAGTAAACAAATTGTTTTCTTAAATGTATCATACAATATAGAAATAATCAAAATACAAATTGAGGGATAATAGGCCCAAATACACAATAGAATGTAATGTTAACTAACCAATATATTTGAATAATACAAGAACACAATCATTATATATACATGGAAACATACAATTAAAATAGTGTGATTAATGGTGGACATAATGTTATAAAATAAATACTGTACAATCAAAGAATAGATTATTGTGTAATAAAAAACAAATAATAAAATATGGGCAAAAATATAGAAATGCCAATCCATGTGTAAACAAGGCTTAAGAAGTAATAATTATCAAATGTATATGACAAGAAAAAAAAAACAGTAAAAGTACTTAGTACAGCAATGGCTGAACTGTCTAAGACAAATAGAGAGATATAAAATCATTATTAAATGATTAAACTTTTTCTTTCAATGTTTGAAAGTAAGAGTAAAGTTGTGTTCATGTTATTTATAGTTTTGTTAGGTGATGAGTGGGATGATATGCCTTATGCAGGATTTATGTAACCAGGCATATACAGATTGTTTGATCACAAAATGTGAATTATGTTTTTTTATAATGTTCCAGTGATAATTATTGTTGTAATTTTAAATAATAATACTAATAGAGTTATAGGGAGTAGTTTTGATGGTAGTTGCATAGTTAATAGGTGTTACAATAACAGAAAATGAAAATTTAACATGTCAAGACCTAGGCCTATAAAAACTTTGGAATTTTGTAAATTTTAGGAAATACATTTAGAATTTTATAAAACAAATGTTGTAATATGGATAGGTTTATAATTAATAGTATACACAGTAAATATGGAATCGAAATAATCAGTTTTAAATTATTTAAGAAAATTCAAATAGCAAAAATGTAACATCAGAATTTCTTAAGCAAAAATAGGCATGTTTGGTGTCTATGTGTCACAAATGTTAAGACCAAAATAATGATGCTATTAGTTTTAAATTCCAAATTAGTATAACAGAGTTATACTAATTTAAAAGTTTTGGCCAAGTTCATGCAAAAAAACAATGAATTTGTATGACAATGTATATCTGAATCAACCAACCAGATTTCAAGTTTTAGCTTAGCAACCGAAAATTCAGATAAATAAAAGAAGGACTTCTTTAACAACCATCATTAAGAACAGACGCGTTTTTATAACGTCTTAGCTAATTATATTTTAAATAGAGTAAACCTATACTAAACATAGTAAACGAATCAGGACAGTTATTGAAGAACATTAGAGGAATCCAAGAACATCAAGACACCAATTCGCAAGAATTCAAATCCTGGAAGAAGAATTAAAGAAGATTTGGACCCCATCTTCGTCCTGAACGAATAAAAGAAGAGGATCTGGGTGAATCTGAATAATTTTATAACCTTATTTAACAACAACACCCACATACGAGCACACGAACCACTTAGAAAACTAAACAATAAAAAACCACATACAATATGATACACCAACACTAAAGAACACTTGAAGATAACACAAATTAATTATTACACCTTTTGAATACCAAAAAACTGAACAACTAATAAATATCTAAAACTGTTCACAACCTAGAACTGTGGATAACACACACACGACTACTAGTTTGCACTATAAACATCAAAACCTTTTTATATCCTTCTCTTGTAAAGTTTGTATTTTGATTTTAAGGGTTGTATTAATTGTTTAACCATAATATTCGGACCAAATACGCCCTGAGATTATTTTATTTAATAGAATAAAAACAACAAGCATGATTATTGAGGTTGATTCCAACTTACCAACTTTTGAATGAAGACGACATAATTTTGTCACAATTTATTAAAATAAAGAAAAACGAGAGTCACTGGTTTTGGACGCCGAGGAGAGAGCGAACGGCGGGAATAGTGAACAACAACCGTAAACGAATTTAATATACTAAATAAAGGTATTTGGTACAAACTGACGCATCTAACGTGCGGCATAATAGCTCGTCTCGTAATTTATATTGTTATAATGTTGACGTAGTAATGGAATATATTATAGCAAATGGACTCATACAGTATAGATATTATGTGTAAGACATAAACATTGTGTCTGTAATGAGTTAGACGTATATTTGAAATCACACACACACAACTGCCATTACAATATTTGCAGATGATATACTTATAACGCAGAAGTGTTTACAGTGATTCCCAACTGTATATGTCAATGATTACCTTCAGATACCCACAGAGCATATCTCACATGTGATAACCATACTTATCATGTAAGGTATTCACAAAGTCTTAAGATGATACATACATATATGCTGCTTATGTTTTATAATTTTTTACTTCCACGTTCCGTAAGGAAATGGAAGTATGGTGATCGTGAAAAAAATTGTGTTCAAGATAAGAGCTGATTCTGATTGTACTACCGTCAAAACATGAAGAAAAGTCAATTTTCCAAAAAGTGTGTGTGTGTGTGTGTGTGTGTGTGTGTGTGTGTGTGTGTGTGTGTGTGTGTGTGTGTGTGTGTGTGTGTGTGTGTGTGTGTGTGTGTGTGTGTGTGTGTGTGTGTGTGTGTGTGTGTGTGTGTGTGTGTGTGTGGAATTTTTTCTAAGGCGGACGATAACTGCTGCAAATTCAAACACAATCAAATAATGTTTTGCATATGTGCCCGAGTTTTAGAGGACTCAAGGCCTATTTATTTTGGTGAAGATCGGTTAAGGAGAAGGGGTAGTTTACCTGAAACATTTTATGTTTCAACAAGAGTAAAGTACTTAACTTTGATAAATAAAGTATCCTGAAAAGAAGGTGATAATAATCCACTGTAGAAAGGTAGATGAAATATCTATAAATGAAAAGGGTAGTTGAAGGGGGAGGGGTAATTTTCTATAAATGAAAATTATAGTTGCAGGTGGAGGGTGTAAATTTTTATATTTGTTCTACGTTATCGGCAACAAAGAACTAGTTTCTATAGAAATCTTCTTCTATGGCGTCACAGTTCGAAGTTGAACCTTAGCCTCCATAAATATCCGCCTCCATTTTCCCTGTCCTTGGCGATCGATGTCCATTGTTTTATTTTAAGTAAATTATCTGCACCCTTTCCACTGCATCAATCCAGCGTGTCCTGGGTCTTCCGACAGGCCTTCTACCCTCGATCTGACTAAACAGTAACTTCCTAGGTCAGATCATTGTCTTTGTACAGCTTGCATAGCTCCTGTTTTTATGGAAATATTTCATTTAAATTTGTCAAACTTGTCAAATTTTTCAATTTATATATATAAACATTTTAAATATAAATCATGTATGGTTCTCCAACCGATTTTTTTACTTACAAAAAAATATATTCTATAATATTCCTATACTGTTCACTTTTGAAGATGTGTTCTGGTTATTCTAACATTCCCAACTTGCTAATGAACAAGAGTCATGTGCCAAATGTGTCTTTTATACATTAGTATTGCCCACTGCTTTCTAACCTCCACCTGAGTAGGTTATTTTATAGCCCACTAGAGATTTTTGGATACTTTCACAATATCCATTCCCACGCTACATTTTCGATCTTCTGAATGTGCATGTCGATATACCACAATGTGAAGAAAAAGTTACTTCACCACTCCACCAGTAATCATCAATAAAGTGCAAAATATTGTTTTGGAAGATCGCCGTTTGAAGGTGTCTAAAATTGTTAAGCCTGTGGGCATCTCAGATGAAAGGGTACATCACATTCTTACTGAGGAATTAGGTATGAAAAAGCTGTCTGCAAGTTGGGTGCCGCGTTTGTTGACAAGTGACCAAAAACACATGCGAATGCAAGCTTCTCGGGAATGTTTCGACCGTTTTAAGAAAAATATGAAAGATTTTATTCATAGAGCTGTAACAACTGATGAAACTTGGGGTCCATTACTTCACTCTAGAAACAAAACAACAGTTTTGCCGCCTCCAAAAACAGTAAAATCAATTTTGTCAGCAGGAAACTGTATGGATCCATTTTTCTGAGATGCTAAGGGGATATTGTTACTAGATTGTCTTGAAAAGGGTGAAACGATAAATGGAGAGATTATGCTAACCTTTTGGGCCAATTAAATGTAAAAATTTGAGAAAAAAGACCAGGTTTAGCAAAGAAGAAGATAATTTTCCATCAAGATAATGCATGCCCTCACATGGCATGTGTAGTGTCTATGGCAAAAATCGCCAAGCTGAAGTACGATCTCTTGCACCATCCGCCTTATTTGCCTGATTTACCACCATCTGACTTTCATCTATTCCCAAACCTCAAAAAAATTTTTTGGGGGGGAAGCGATTTTCCTCAGATGATGAGCTGAAACCAGCAGTAATCGGTTATTTTGAGGACCCAGAAGAATCGGACTTCCTCAACGGGGTAAGTGACTGGGTAATGACTTGATGCTTCACTGCTGTTTGTGGGGGGAACAAGGCACCACGATGCGGTAAAAACAGAAACGCCACACATTCGTTTCTATGGGTAGGCCGCGAACTTTTCAAATCGCCCTTGCATTATAAAATAATATCATCAGCATATAATTATCCCCACAGCAGGAGTTCATCCGAAGCTTGGAACATGGTGTAATGGTAGGCAACAGGCTTGCCCATTGTTTGCACATACCATAAAGGTGTCAATATCATCGGGTACAAAAAATTACAGACTGATGCCCATATAACACATGTGACCCCATTTATTTATATATTTACACATTTCTTATGTCTGAAGTTTCTCCTAATATTTATGCCTATACGAGGGTTAGTTAAAAAGTTTGCATAGCCATATCTATAGTCTAGACTAAAATATTTTGTGTGTTGTAAGATCCATGTCTCATATTAAAATATATGCTTATATTTATTTATGTATTAAAACATATTCTTGTTACAGGCGGCTTGAAATTTATGCACCACACGTCTTGAAAACTGGACAAAATCAAATATTGTGCTGTATTGAATACGTTGTTAGAAAAAAGTTCTACCATCAACAGAAGTTCACAACAAAATGGTAAATGTGATGGGAGATGCTGCTCCTTCACAGGGGTGTATTTATGGGGAGAATGAACGGAAACAGCCCCCCCTCCCCGAGGATAAAAAAAATGACAAATTTGTTTTAATCTCTTAATTTTTTATTATTTTGTTCATCCGTGAACTCTATTTTTATAGTAGTAATTATTTTTAAATATACAAACAGGTTTATTACACAGTATTTGCGTATACATTTAAAATAAGAAATATAGAAAAATCATTTCAGTCAATAAGTATACTCTAAACAATGTTTCAATAGGACATACTTTTAATGTTATTACCATTTACTTTAATGGAAAAGATTTCAAGATGATCATAGGGTTTTCAACCACTTTAAAGATAGTAATGATTATTAGTTTTTGTTTAATTTTACTTCCATGTTCTATAAGGAAATGGAAGTACAGTGATGACAAAAAAAAATGAGTTCAAGATAAGGCCTGATTCTGATTGTACTACCCTCAAAACATGAAGAAAAGTTATTTTCTGAAAAGTGTCTGTGTGTGTGCAGAATTTTTTCTATGGCGAACGATAACTGTCACAAACTCAAACAGAATCAAATAATTTTTTTGCATACGTGCCCAAGTTGTAGAGGACACAAGACCTATTGATTTTGGGGAAAATCAGTTAAGGAGAAGGGGTAGTTTACCTGCAACATTTTACGTTTTAACAAGAGTAAAGTACTTAATTTTGATAAAGTATCCAGAAAAGAAGGTCATAATAATCCACTATAGAAAGGTAGATGAAATATCTATTTATGAAAAGGGTAATTGAAGGGTGAGGGGATAATTTTCTATAAATGAAAATGATAGTTGAAGGCGGAGGGGATAATTTTTACTTCCATGTTCCATAAGGAAATGGAAGTATGGTCATGCCAAAAAAAATCGTGTTCAAGATAACGGCAGATTCTGATTGTACTACCCTCAAAACATGAAAAAGTCATTTTTCGAAAAGTGTCTGCGTAGAATTTTTTCAATGGCAAACGATAACAGCTGCAAATTCAAACAGAATCAAATAATTTTTTGCATATAGCCCTGAATTGTAGAGGACTCGAGGCTTATTGTTTTTGGTGAAGATCGGTTAAGGGAAAGGGGTAGTTTACCTGCAATGTTTTACGTTTTAACAAGAGTAAATTGCTTAATTTTGATAAATATAGTATATGACGTGTCGGCTACATCATAATCCAGGGAACCTGTGATAATTGACGCTACCCAATTATACAGGCTGCCTACGTTGTAACAAACTGAAACTCAAAATACAAGACTAACATAATTACAATTATTCTAATTATAGGAAACAAGGGGAGGGGTTTAACTGATTTATGCACTCACTTTAGTATGTAACAAAGATGACATCCCTTTTATTCACATAGTATACGTAACACATTACAAATAAAGATTTTATTTACTCTGAGTTTGTAAGGGGGTTTTCTATCTAAAATAAAATGATCATTTAGATAATGAGTTTACCTCGGATCCGAGTCTTTCTTTTTCTTGTTAAGAATTTTCAAATTTACCATACTTGATTATATGATTACATTATTCCTTAAGTACCATTTGAAGAATGGTTTTATTTCGTTGAGCAACTTTTGAAGTTACATAACGAAAGTTAAGTTACAACGTATGATAACAAGAATTGGTGGTTACACCAGTTTAGATCTTAGAGCTTATTGATTGTCTTTTGAAAGTCTTTTTCATCTTTAATTACTTACATTTTAAAATATGTATAACTCACGGAAGACGAGCTCCCGCGTCACCTTTTATATTATGGTTAACTGTCCGTGTCTTGACGAGTGATTCTTCCATACTCTTGTAGTCGAGGATTGTCCTAGGGGTAGTCTGTCCAGTAATGATGAAATGGATGTGATGGTGCCAGCTAACGTGAAGTCGTCAGGATTCTCGGCGATAGAGTAAAGGCAGTAAAGGTCGAAGTCGTCACTTTTCACTGTTACTCACATCACCTGTTTAATTGCACCGTCGTGTTGGAGTTTACTTATTGTTTGTACATTATGTTGGAATTTCTTTTAACTTGAACAATATTTGACTGGTTATTTAAATTACAGGAGATGTCACCTCTTATATACGTTTTTCCTTTTTCTTACATGTTTGTTTCACAAAAAGTTACTCACTACATTTTCGATACTTATGTCTAGCTGTCCACACTTTTAGTGGAAGTTAACACTTAAATTAAAATACACACAAAATAACATTTTGCGAAGAGCCCCAGCATGGAACTGTTTACAATTAGAAAGCCGCATCGTTAATCCCTAGTTGTTACAACAAGAAAGTTGCAACGACGCGGAGCGAATACTCCGCCATAATATAGTTCCATCTTTTATTTAATACTACAGTCTTACAGTTAGACAAAATAAACAATCGAGGTTTTCCTCGTATACTGAAATTATTACACCTATTACTAGTGACTTTAAATTATTAATTCTTTATATTATGGTTTACATGTATTTCTTATTTAATGCCGGCTCGATATACAAGTTCAATCCAGAATTCACAGGTCATAGCATGATAAGTTTAATAAAGGGTTAACAGTTTTATTCTTTAATTTTTGCTTCCACAATTTTAATTAATTAATACTAGTTAAATTTTCTTATGTAAGTCTCATCACTACCATGAGTTAGTCCAGGGGTAATTGGTTTAATAGTGCGATTTAATGTTTCTTAACTAACTTCCCATTCTTCGATTTTTATTATTACATTTTTTTTTACAATTTAAATCGTCACAAGTATCCTGAAAAGAAGGTCATAATAATCCACTGTAAAAATGTAGATGAAATATCTTTAAATGTAAAGGGTAGTTGAAGGGGGAGGGGGTAATTTTTTTAATAAATTAAAATGGTAGTTGATGATGGAGGAAGTAAATTTTATAAGTTTTATATGTGTAATACATTAATGACAACAAAGAAGTAGTTTCTATGGAGACATTTCATTTCACTTTAACAAAATTATATATTTTTCATTTTAATTTAAATCACGTATGAATGAAAATACATCATTCCTGGCAGGCAAGAATATCTCAATTATGTAATGTTTACTTTTTCAAAGTTTTAAAAAGGTTTATTATTGTGATTACCACAATAAAAAGGCTGGTAGGACACACACACACAATGCGCGTTATTTCTGGCCTCAATCATGTTTATTTCCTTATGTTTGCACGCTTTTTAAATGAAAAGTGCCTAAACCAACACCAACACAACGCGTGCTAGCCGAAAAGGAGAGCTATTTTCTTCCTGTGGATCGCTGGTCAGTGTAATTGCACATGTTTAGAGAGGAACATTTCATAGACAGACTTTTGGTCTTTAGGGAATGAACCCTCTGCAAGATACTCAGGCTCTATTACTTAGTAATTAAGTAAGAAAACATTTGTTATGGTATGAGCCTATCAAACTATATAGTGGTCTGTGAACCTTAAAACAGTTATTGTATGTAATCTTACTACAGACTATAAGTAATACTACTACTACTCTCCAGCACTACAGCCCATGGTGAGCCTTGGCCTCCGCTACGACCTGTCTCCACTCATCTCTGTCCACTGCCTTCAGTCTCCAGTTCCTAATGCCCATCTTTCTTAGATCTTCTTCCACATCCTGCTGCCATCTTCTTCGAGGCCTTCCTCTTCTTCTTTTGCCCAGTATCATTCCACTTAATATAGTTTTGGGCATCCTCGTAACATTCATACGGAATACGTGTCCCAGCCATCTAATTCTAGCTGATTTTATGTGTCTCACCAGGTCTTGTCCACCGATCAACTCATTTATTTCACCGTTATTTCGGATCCTATACATATTCCCTTCCTTCACCGGTCCAAATATCTGTCTCAAAATTCTTTTTTCGAAAATTCTTAGTGCACTTATATCCTTATTTACGAGAGTCCATGTCTCGGATGCATAAGTAACAACAGGTCTGATCAAGTGTTTTGTATAGCATCAATTTGGTTCTTGGACAGACTATAAGTAATATAAAAAATATCGGTATGGAGAACCATACATGACTTCCATGTTCTAAAATTTATATTTAAAATCATTTACGAAATGAAATGTTTCCATAGAAACTACTTCTTTCCACTTATTGCTTCAGCCTTAACAACAGTACTGTGGTCACTAACGTATACCACCACACGTTATCACACTCAATTTTTACTGACGATGGCAGTCGACGGCACTGCCAAAACGTCTGGTTTTGCAGAAAACATTGGACTACAGCCAAACAGCCCGGGAAGGAATTTTAACAACAAACTACTACTTTGTTGCCAATAATGTAGTACACATATATAATAAAAATTATCCCCTCCCCCTTCAACTATAATTTTCATTTATAGAAAATTACCCCCACCCTGTTCAACTAGCCTCTTCATTTATAGATATTTCATCTACTTTTCTACAGTGGATTATTAAGATCTTCTTATCAGGATACTTTATTTATCAAAATTAAGTACTTTACTCTTGTTACAACAAACAATGTTTCAGGTAAACTACTCTTTCCCCGTAACCGATCTTCACCAAAATCAATAGGCCTTGAGTCTTCTACAACTCAGGCACATATGTAAAAAATTATTTGATTTTGTTTGAATTGACGGCAGTTATCGTTCATCATGAAAACATTTCTCTTGTTACAACATAAAATGTTGCAGGTAAAGTACCCTTTTCCCTTAACTGATCTTCACCAAAAACAATAGGTCTTGAGTACTTTACAATCAGGGCTGTATGCAAAAAATTATTTGATTCTGTTTGAATTTGCGGCTCTTATCGTTTGCCATAGAAAAAAAATCTACAGACAGACACAGACACACACAGACACTTTTCGAAAAATTACTTTTTTTCATGTTTTGAGGGTAGTACAATCAGAATCTGCAATTATCTCGAACACAATTTATTTTACCATCACCATACTTCCATTTCCTTATGGAACATGGAAGTAAAAAGCAATTAAAATAATATTAAACCCATAATTTACCAACTACCTAATATAAGAAAGGTGAAAATAATGAAAATAACAGTTATTAATGTTAAAAAGCAATGTATAATTTTTCAGAATATTGTGAAATAAAAGTGTTTAGGAAATATATCTTGTTATAATATAAACATTGAGTAACACATGTAATTTATATAAAATAACTATGTAACTAATCTAATAAGATTAAGCAATGTGTACAATACTTATAACTAGTGGAATATATCCCTAGAAATTAATTATGTACATCAGGGACAAGTAAAAATAAGTTTAGAATAAATCATGTTAATTATAAATTGTAAAATAAACCCTGTGACCCATAAAACATGTTGCAAATACAAGAGCTTTACCGAGTTAATCTATACAAAATAAAAGAAAATTGAATTGAATTGTTTGATTTGATTAAAAAATCAGAACACATAATTCAAAGCTGCTTATAATTATAATTATGCTAGTCTTAGTTCTTATAATTCTGCTAGTCATGTATAAGAGAAAATATATCGTGCGTGGCAGGCAAGCATATCTCAGTTATGTACTGTTTACGTTTCCATTTTATTATTATCACTACCGCAATAAAAAGGCAGGGAAGACACACACACACACACACACAATTCGCGTTATTTCTGGCCTCATTCATGTTTATTTTCTTACATTTGCACGGTTTTTAAATGGAAAGTGCCGAACCCACACCAACATAACGCATGCAAGCCGAAAAAGTGTCCAGCGTGGATAGCGATTTGCTTCCTGTGGATCGCTGGGCAGTGTAACTGCACTTGTTTACAGAGGAACGATTCATAGACAGACTTTTCGTCTTTAGGGAATGAACCCTCTGCAAGATGCTCAGGGTCCATGAGTGACTTCGGAGCGCTCCTTCTTTTCCGCGTGTTTGTTCTGTGAAACGTACACTGTAGATTCGCAGATTTATTCTAAGCAACGCTCAATAGGAAATGTTGAAAATTTTTGTCCACGGTGAACCCTCATACACACTAAACCTGCTCTGATGTTTTAATTACGGACATCATAATATTAAAACTTTGGAAACTTGAGCACTATTTAATGGAGATCAATCATTAACTTATACAAGCCATTAATTTTATGCATATTTTTTATATATATGTGTACAATGTTATCGGCAACAAAGAAGTAGTTTTTGTTAAAATTCCTTCTCTGGATATTTGGCCGTAGTCCAATGTTTTCTACAAAACCAGACGTTTCGGCAATGCCATTGACTTCCATCATCAGTGAAAATCGAGTGTGATAACATGAGGTGGTATATGTTAGTGACCACAGTACTGTGGTTAAGGCTGAAGCAGTAAGTAGAAAGAAGTAGTTTCTATGGTAATATTTCATTTCGAAAATGATTTTAAAAATAAATCTTAGAATATGGAAGTCATGTATGGTTCTCCATACCGATATTTTACTTCCATATTCCTTAAGGAATGGAAGTATGGTGATGGCAAAAAAAATCGTGTTAGAGATTATTGCAGATTCTGATTGTACTACACTCAAAACATGAAAAAAAGTCGTTTTCCGAAAAGTGTCTGTGTGTGTGTCTGTCTGTGTGTGTGTCTGTCTGTCTATGTGTAGATTTTTTTTCTATGGCAAACGATAACTGCCGCAAATTCAAACAGAATCAAATAATTTTTTGCATACAGCCCTGATTTGTAGAGTACTCACGACCTATTGTTTTTGGTGAAGATCGGTCGAGGGAAAGGGGTAGTTTACCGGCAACGGTTTTTTTTTTAAGGGAAATTTTTTTTTTTGGCAAACGATAACAGCCGCAAATTCAAACAAAATTAAATAATGTTATGTATACAGCCCTGAATTGTAGAGTTCTCAAGACCTATTGTTTTTGGTGAAGATCGGTTAAGGGAAAGGGGTAGTTTACCTGTAACGTTTTATGTTTTAACAAGGGTATTTACTATGGCAAACGATAACAGCCGCAAATTCAAACAGAATCAAAAGATTATTTCCATACAGCCCTAAATTGTAGAGTTCTCAAGACCTATTGTTTTTGGTGAAGATCGGTTTGGGGGAAAGGGGTAGTTCACCTGCAACGTTTTTTTAACAAGGGTATTTTCTATGGCAAATGATAACAGCCGCAAATTCAAACAGAATCAAATAATGTTTTGCATACAGCCCTTATTTGTAGAGTACTCAAAGCCTGTTGTTTTTGGTGAAGATCGGTTAAGGGGAAGGGGTAGTTTACCAGCAACGTTTTTTTATCAAGCGTATTTTCTATGGCAAACGATAACAGCCGCAAATTCAAACAGAATCAAATAATTTTTTGCATACGTCCCTGAATTATAGAGGTCTCAAGGACTTTAGATTTTGGGGAAGATCGGTTAAGGGGAAGGGGTAGTTTACCTGCAACCTTTTACGTTTTAACAAGAGTAAAGTACTTGAAAATTTATTTAAACTTTTTGAAACAATGGTAATTGTTAAAAATAAAATAATTTTGTTGCCAGGCAATAAAATTATAATTTTTTCATTTTAATGTAATATAATATTTTTCATTTAATACAGCAATAAAAAGGCAGGTAAGACACACACACACACACACACACACACACACACACACACAAAATTCACGTTATTTCTGGCCTCACTCATGTTTATTTTCTTACGTTTGCTCGCTTTTTAAATGGAAAGTGCCGAAACCCACACCAACATAACGCGTGCAAGCCGAAAAAGTGGACATCAATTTGCTTACTGGCGAAGCTAGTAGTTAATGAATGGGTAGGCAAAAATCTTATCTTAAATTTTTTTTAAGGAATCACTAAAAGGACGGTAATTCAAATCGGACGCTGAGGTAGTTTGCTGTAACCGAATGGTTCCACAAACAGCCGTAAGAATTTTACTAGCAGGGAATCTACAGGTTAGCGCAACAGTGGAACTCATGTCTTAATGTTATTGGAGACTTCTTTTAAAATCGTTGAATAAAAAATGCTTTACAGCTCTATACGTGTTTCTATTGAACAATCCTTGTATTAGTCATACACAATAATACAACTGATTGAACTTCAAATTTTTAAACTTGATTAGTTTCTATATATATGTTTAATGTTACAAATAATTCAAATAACAATCTTGATCATCTGTTAGTTCAGCGGAATAACAGTGACACTTTTAATAACCCCATAAAATAAACACTTAGAAACAACACAGGCGCTTTAACTTAACTGTTTGTACCACAGAAGTGAGGCATGCCTCAACGCTCTATGTGTACAGCGCGGGACATCCCCCCTCCCTACACTTCCCTATCACACCACTACATTGCTTACATACGATGTATACAAAAAACGCTGAGGCAAGTTCAGGTTGCCTCATTCGCTTTAAACGAACTATGCCGAAGCTCACCTGTCACCATCTAGCGGTCGCTCAATAAAGCACGTTCCGGTTTAATAAATTTGACAGTCGCAGTAACAATGTATAATCTTTACGTTATGTAGTTCATACGTATTTATAATTTTTATTCTACAGAATTTTTTAGGGTAGGCATTGCCTCAATTGCCTCCATGTAACTTCACCACTGATATATATGTGTACAACGTTATCGGCAACAAAGAAGTAGTTTTTGTTAAAATTCCTTCCCGGGATATTTGGCCGTAGTCCAATGTTTTCTACAAAACCAGACATTTTGCAAAGCCATCGACTTCCATCATCAGTGAAAATCGAGTGCGATAACGTGAGGTGGTATACGTTAGTGACCACAGTACTGTGGTTAAGGCTGAAGCAGTAAGTAGAAAGAAGTAGTTTCTATGGCAATATTTCATTTCGAAAATGATTTTAAATATAAATCTTAGAATATGGAAGTCATGTATGGTTCTCCATACCGATATTTACTTCCATATTCCTTAAGGAAATGGAAGTATGGTGATGGCAAAAAAAATCGTGTTCGAGATTATTGCAGATTCTGATTGTACTACACTCAAAACATGAAAAAAAGTCATTTTCCGAAAAGTGTCTGTGTGTGTGTCGGTGTGTCTGTAGATTTTTTTTCTATGGCAAACGATAACTGCCGCAAATTCAAACAGAATCAAATAATTTTTTGCATACAGCCCTGATTTGTAGAGTACTCACGACCTATTGTTTTTGGTGAAGATCGGTTGAGGGAAAGGGGTAGTTTACCTGCAACGGTTTTTTTTATGAAGGGAAATTTTTTTTTTTGCTAACGATAACAGCCGCAAATTCAAACAGAATCAAATAATGTTTCGCATACAGCCCTGATTTGTAGAGTTCTCAAGACCTATTGTTTTTGGTGAAGATTGGTTAAGGGAAAGGGGCAGTTTACCTGTAACGTTTTATGTTTTAAAAGGGTATTTCCTATGGCAAACGATAACAGCCGCAAATTCAAACAGAATCAAAAGATTATTTGCATACAGCCCTAAATTGTAGAGTTCTCAAGACCTATTGTTTTTGGTGAAGATCGGTTAAGGGAAAGGGGTAGTTTACCTGCAACGTTTTTTTAACAAGTGTATTTTCTATGGCAAACGATAACAGCCGCAAATTCAAACAGAATCAAATAATTTTTTGCATACAGCCCTGATTTGTAGAGTACTCAAGATCTATTGTTTTTGGTGAAGATCGGTTAAGGGGAAGGGGTAGTTTACCTGCAACCTTTTACGTTTTAACAAGAGTAAAGTACTTGAAAATTCATTTAAACTTTTTGAAACAATGGTAATTGTTAAAAATAAAATAATTTTGTTGCCAGGCAATAAAATTATAATTTTTTCATTTTAATGTAAATTATGTATGAGTTAATATCTTTATATATATAATTCTTCTGTACGTGTGTATGTCACTGAACTCCTCCATGTATAAAAATATCGGTATGGAGAACCATACATGACTTCCATATTCTAAGATTTATATTTAAAATCATTTTCAGCCAAACAGACAGGCTGTGTCTTACCTGCCTTTTTATTGCTGTATTAAATGAAAAATATTATATTACATTAAAATGAAAAAATTATAATTTTATTGCCTGGCAACAAAATTATTTTATTCTTAACAATTACCATTGTTTCAAAAAGTTTAAATAATTTTTCAAGTACTTTACTCTTGTTAAAACGTAAAAGGTTGCAGGTAAACTACCCCTTCCCCTTAACCGATCTTCACCAAAATCGAAAGTCATTGAGACCTCTACAATTCAGGGACGTATGCAAAAAATTATTTGATTCTGTTTGAATTTGCGGCTGTTATCGTTTGCCATAGAAAATACGCTTGATAAAAAAATTGTTGCTGGTAAACTACCCCTTCCCCTTAACCGATCTTCACCAAAACAATAGGTCTTGAGAACACTACAAATCAGGGCTGTATGCAAAACATTATTTGATTCTGTTTGAATTTGCGGCTGTTATCGTTTGCCATAGAAAATACCCTTGTTAAAAAAACGTTGCAGGTAAACTACCCCTTTCCCTTAACCGATCTTCACCAAAAACAATAGGTCTTGAGAACTCTACAATTTAGGGCTGTATGCAAATAATCTTTTGATTCTGTTTGAATTTGCGGCTGTTATCGTTTGTTTCAAAAAGTTTAAATAAATTTTCAAGTACTTTACTCTTGTTAAAACGTAAAACGTTGCCGGTAAACTACCCCTTCCCCTTAACCGATCTTCACCAAAATCGAAAGTCGTTGAGACCTTTACAATTCAGGGACGTATGCAAAAAATTATTTGATTCTGTTTGAATTTGCGGCTGTTATCGTTTGCCATAGAAAATACGCTTGATAAAAAAACGTTGCTGGTAAACTACCCCTTCCCCTTAACCGATCTTCACCAAAAACAATAGGTCTTGAGAACACTACAAATCAGGGCTGTATGCAAAACATTATTTGATTCTGTTTGAATTTGCGGCTGTTATCGTTTGCCATAGAAAATACCCTTGTTAAAAAAACGTTGCAGGTAAACTACCCCTTTCCCTTAACCGATCTTCACCAAAAACAATAGGTCTTGAGAACTCTACAATTTAGGGCTGTATGCAAATAATCTTTTGATTCTGTTTGAATTTGCGGCTGTTATCGTTTGTTTCAAAAAGTTTAAATAAATTTTCAAGTACTTTACTCTTGTTAAAACGTAAAACGTTGCCGGTAAACTACCCCTTCCCCTTAACCGATCTTCACCAAAATCGAAAGTCGTTGAGACCTTTACAATTCAGGGACGTATGCAGAAAATTATTTGATTCTGTTTGAATTTGCGGCTGTTATCGTTTGCCATAGAAAATACGCTTGATAAAAAAACGTTGCTGGTAAACTACCCCTTTCCCTTAACCGATCTTCACCAAAATCAACAGATCTTGATAACTCTACAATTCAGGGCTGTATGCGAAACATTATTTGATTCTGTTTGAATTTGCGGCTGTTATCGTTTGCCAAACAAACAAAATTACCCTTGCTAAAAAAAAACCGTTGCAGGTAAACTACCCCTTTCCCTCAACCGATCTTCACCAAAAACAATAGGTCGCGAGTACTCTGCAAATCAGGGCTGTATGCAAAAAATTATTTGATTCTGTTTGAATTTGCGGCAGTTATCGTTTGCCATAAAAAAAAAATCTACAGACAGACAGACAGACAGACAGACACACACACAGACACTTTTCGGAAAACGACTTTTTTTCATGTTTTGAGTGTAGTAGAATCAGAATCTGCAATAATCTCGAACACGATTTTTTTTGCCATCACCATACTTCCATTCCTTAAGGAATATGGAAGTAATAATATATCGTTCGTGGCAGGTAAGCATATCTCAGTTATGTAATGTTTACGTTTCCATTTTATTATTATGGCTACAGCAATAAAAAGGCAGGTAAGACACACACACACACACACACACACAATTCACATTATTTCTGGCCTCACTCATGTTTATTTTCTTACATTTGCATGCTTTTTAAATGGAAAGTGCCGAAACCCACACCAACATAACGCGTGCAAGCCAAAAAAATGGACATCAATTTGCTTCCTGTGGATCGCTGGGCAATGTAACTGCACGTGTTTACAGAGGAACGATTCATAGACAGACTTTTCGTCTTTAGGGAATGAACCCTCTGCAAGATGCTGAGGGTCCACGAGTGACTTCGGAGCACTCCTTCTTTTTCGCGTGTTTGTTCTGTGAAACATACACTGCAGATTCGCAGCTTTACTCTAAGCAACACTCAATAGGAAATGTTGAAAATTTTTGTCCACAGTGTACCCTCATTCACACTAAACCTGCTCTGATGTTTTAATTACGGACATCATAATATTAAAACTTTGGAAACTTGAGCACTACTTAATGGAGATCAATCATTAACTTATACAAGCCATTAATTTTATGCATATATTTTATATATATGTGTACAACGTTATCGGCAACAAAGAAGTAGTTTTTGTTAAAATTCCTTCCCGGGATATTTGGCCGTAGTCCAATGTTTTCTACAAAACCAGACGTTTCGGCAATGCCATCGACTTCCATCATCAGTGAAAATCGAGTGCGATAACGTGAGGTGGTATACGTTAGTGACCACAGTACTGAGGTTAAGGCTGAAGCAGTGAGTAGAAAGAAGTAGTTTCTATGGTAATATTTCATTTCAAAAATGATTTTAAAAATAAATCTTAGAATATGGAAGTCATGTATGGTTCTCCATACCGATTTTTTCATTTTAATTTACATCATGTATGAGTGAAAATATATCGTTCCTGGCAGACAAGCATATACAGTATTATGTAATGTTTACGTTTCCAAAGTTTTATTATTGTGATTACCGCAATAAAAAGGCAGGCAGGCAGCACACACACACACACACACACACACACACACACACACACACACACAATTCGCATTATTTCTGGCCTCACTCATGATCATTTTCTTACGTTTGCACGCTTTTTAAATGGAAAGTGCCGGAACCCACACCAACACAACGCATGCAACCCGAAACGGTGTCCAGCATGGACAGCAATTTGCTTCCTGTGGATCGCTGGCCAGTGTAACTGCACATGTTTACAGAGGAACGGTTCATAGACAGACTTTTCATCTTTAGGGAAAGGAACTCTCTGCAAGATGCTCAGGGTCCATGAGAGACTTCGGAGTGCTCCTTTTTTTCCACGGGTTTGTTCTGTGAAATGTACACTGTAGATTCACAGCTTTACTCTGAGCAACACTCCATAGGGGAATATAAATCTTAGAACATGGATGTCATGTATTGTTCTCCATACCGATTTTTTATAATTTCGTCATACTCATTAAATCAATACCAAATGTGAAAAAATTCCTCCTCCCCTTTGAACTACCCTTTTCATTTACAGATATTTCATCTACCTTTCTACAGGGGATTATGACCTTCTTTTCAGGATACTTTATTTATCAAAATTAAGTACTTTTGTTAAAACATAAAATGTTGCAGGTAAACTACCCCTCTCCCTTAACTAATCTTCATCAAAATCAATAGGCCTTGAGTCCTCTACAACTCGGGTAAACATGCAAAAAATTATTTGATTCTGTTTGAATTTGCGGCAGTTATCGTTCGCCATAGACAAATTCTACATACAGACACACTTTTAGGAAAATGACTTTTTTTCATGTTTTGAGGGCAGTACAATCAGAATCAGCCCTTATTTAGAACATGATTTTATTCACTAAACCATACTTCCATTTCCTTACAGAACATGGAAGTAAAAAAGTGGCTCACTGGAAAAAGATTTACTGATGACAATCGAGTTAACAATGCTGTAAATGGCTACTTTGAGTACTATGACAATTCAGCTTATTAGTCTGACATAACTAGACCTATAGAACATCATTGGAAAAACTGTATAGAGCTAAATAGAAATTATGTTGACAAGGAAATGCAAATTAATCCAAAATAGTGTCGTTTCCTTACTCACGCCTGGAACTTTTCATCCCACCCTCGTAGATGACTGTACAATTTTTAAACTTTACCAGGTCTATACCAGCAAATTATTGTTTATTATGCTGTTTACTACTATAAACATACTCAATACTGGCATTTATACAGCAAATGGATACAAGCATTTTTCACATCCATTATAAAATAAAACAAATAATATTATAACTTTAGGTCTTTGCCACAATAAGTTACCGTACGTATATTCAAATACAAAATACTCTTAGTCACAATATCCAAAACAATTCACAAAGCATTTGTTGGGCAAAAAATAAAATTTTTATTTACACCACAGTCCTCCAGTGATAAAGTGTAGGCTAACAAAAACAGGGAACTAACATCAGTTTACTAATAGTCAGTGGCACTTGGAAGTTAAAAAACAAAATAAAATTTATATGTCACTGTTAACACATAAGTTACGCTGTATATCACCTTTCATAAATTTACATTACAGACAATGTATTCAATTTTTCACACATATAAACATGTTGAAACTGGGAATACAAATTTATACCATTCCCAGACTACTATAAAGTAAGTCGGACACATACTATTTGTTTAAGCAGTATATGAGCGTGATAAGGAAAACTCACTGTAGATAATAGCCAATACTTGATAAGAGCAATCATATACAACTATGGACCTACGATGTTCAACTACAATCATATCAATTCTAATTTTTTTACTTGGGTTTTTCCTTCAAAAAAAAAATCCAAGAAACCATACTTGCTCATTCTATTAAGAGCTGAGAAGTTCTAGTACGGCAAACCGCACAACTTTGTTTTACCCACTCAGTCAAGTGTTTAAAATTTAATTGGAAATACTGGTTTTGTTTTTAATACACATACGGTACCATTCATGAATGATTTAGATCAGAAAGCAAAAAATTGGTAAGGAGAACCATACATGACTTCGATGTTCTAATTAATTATAACATTATTTTATAGGCCTACACCATAACGAAACCAAATATATAAGTAAACACACTTGGTAAAAACACTGAGAAAGATACTCAAAATATGAACTGTGTTACGAGTTGTTAATATTTTAAAAATAAAAAATTAATTTGATTACATTGTCTTTTATTTAAACAAGATGAAAGAAAGTGAATACCACCCAGCGTTTCTTATCTGTGAATTTCTGAAAACGAAAAATTATTTTGTTTACGTATATGTGGTTACACAGCATGAAACGATATCAATTGTTAATATTTTATTGAAAATTTTAATTTTTCGGTCGAATAAATTTACATTAATAGAAAAAATTACCCTCTCCCTCTTCAACTTTCATTTATAGATGTTTCACCTACCTTTCTACAGTGGATTATTATAACCTTCTTTTCAGGATACTTTATTTTTCAAAATTAAGTACCTTACTCTTGTTAAAACTTAAAACGTTGCAGGCAATGGATTATTATGACCTTCTTTTCAGGATACTTTATTTTTCAAAATTAAGTACCTTACTCTTGTTAAAACTTAAAACGTTGCAGGCAAACTACCTGTTCCCCTTAACCGATCTTCACCAAAATCAAAAAATCAATAGGCCTTGAGTCCTCTAAAACTCGGGCACATTTGCAAAAAATTATCAGATTCTGTTTGAATGTGTGGCAGTTATCGTTCGCCATAGAAACAATTCTATATACAGACACACACACACATACTGTATGGCCACGATTCGATGATTCAGCATTGTGTAAGGTGGAAGAAGCATGGCCGGGTACTATGGTAGGCTAAGTGGGAAAACGGCTAGTACACATATTTCACCCTACCTCGCTTACAAGAGCCCGCGTAGTCGGGGAGAGCAGCCTAGATTATCCAGTCATGGCCAGACTATAGACACTTTTCAGAAAATGACTTTTCTTCGTGTTTTGAGGGTAGTATAACCAGAATCAGCCCTATCTTGAACACAATATTTTCACGATCACCATACTTCCATTACCTTACAAAACTTGGAACTAATAATGTACTCTTTATCGGCTGTACAATACAATAACACCTCAAATTTGATCAAAATTTCTGTTTCTAACCTAGTTACATACTTACAGTCAAACAGTAACATTTTAATACTTAAATTGAATAAATAAATACTTGGTATCGTTCTACAGATATTTTATTTTCTTGAGAATTGTTTCACCAGTTACAGTAGCTTCAGAGGTTGGATTTGAACTGACCGCTTCATTTGAAAATTTGGATCAGTTCAAATCCACTCTGAAACTGCTGTAACTGGTAACACAATAATTGTCAGATAAATAAAAAATTATCTGTAGAACCATACCAGTGTTTTAGTATAGTTCGTAGGTTTACACGGCAGGAGCCAATGTTGCTAAAATTCATTCCTGGGCTGTTTGGCCGTGTCCGTTTCCAACAAAAAATATCGGTATGGAGAACCATACATGACTTCCATGTTCTAAGATTTATATTTAAAATCATTTTTGAAATGAAATATTTCCATAGAAACTTACTTCTTTCTTCAGCCTTAACTACAGTACTGTGGTCACTAACGTATACCACCTCACGTTAGCGCACTCGATTTTCACTGATGATGGCAGTCGATAGTTCTGCGGAAACGTCTGGTTTTGTAGAAAACATTGTACTACGGCCAAACAGCCCGGAAAGGAATTTTAGCATCAAACTACTTCTTTGTTGCCGATAATGTAGTACATATGACATATATATAAAAATTATCCCCTCCCCCTTCAACTAGCCTTTTCATTTATAGATATTTCATCTAGGTTTCTACAGTGGATTATTATGACCTTCTTTTCAGAATACTTTATTTATCAAAATTAAGTACTTTACTCTTGTTAAAACATAAAATGTAGGTAAACTACCCCTTCCCCTTAACCGATCTTCATCAAAATCAATAGGCCTTGAGTCCTCTACAACTCAGGCACATATGCAAAAAATTATTTGATTCTGTTTGAATTTACAGCAGTTATTGTTCGTCATAGAAAAAATTCTACACACAGACACTTTCCGAAAAATGACTTTTCTTCACGTTTTGAGGGTAGTACAATCAGAATCACCCTTTATCTCGAACAAGATTTTTTTTGCCATCACCATACTTCCATTTCCTTATGGAACATGGAAGTAACAGATATTTCGGCAATGCCATCGACTGCCATCATCAGTGTAAAATTCGAAATCCACCTTACGTTAGTAAAATTTCGAATTTTACACTGATGATGACAGTCGATGGCACTGCTGAAACATCTCTTTTTGTTGAAAACAATGGACCACGGCCAAACAGCCTGGGAATGAATTTTAACAACATATACCAGTGTTTTATCTATTCTATTTACATATAAATAAAATTATGTACCAAGGGCTGAACGATCATTCGATCAGTGTAATTAGTAGCATATTAGTCCATTAATATGAAGAATACAAAGTGTTAAAGTGATTATGTTTTTTAATATACTAAGGCTATGGTGTAGGATGTTCCACAAACAGTGTTTATAAACTTTACGTATGTACGAAAACTATTAATTCAGCATGTTACTGTATTATGTACTTTTTGCAGAGTGGTCATATGATGAGAATTTAAGCGAGAATAATATCTGACTTCATTACAGTACAGTGTATTACAGTTCATAGAACTGATCCTACTAACTTATGTCCACAGTAAGCCTACAGTAAATACACTCAAATGGAAGCATTCAAGAAAAGATTTCAGGAATTTATTGAAACTGAAAGCCTAATGGGTGATCAGATATTTAACTGTGATGAGTCAGGCCTTAATTACAAAATGTTACCTAGTAAGAGTCTTGCAGCCACAACTGAAGCGGCAGCCCCTGGCTACAAGCATAGTAAGGAAAGGCTGACAATTTTATCATGCAGCAATTCTGCAGCAAACCTCAAAATGGACCTTGCAATGATTGGAAAGTCCAAAAATCCTAGAGCCTTTAAAACAGTTTCAAAAAACGCTCTTCCTGTAAAATACTACAGTCAGAAAAACGCATGGATGAGTAGTGAAATTTTCAAAGACTGGTTTTTTAAGGAATTCATTCCTTCAACAGAGAAGTTTTTGAAAGAAAATAATTTACCCAGAAAAGCAGTTTTGTTGGTAGATAATGCTCCAACGCACCCTGATGCAGAGGAGCTTCAAGATGGTGACATTAAGGCAATGTTTCTGCCCCCCAATGTAACCACCATATGCCAACCTATGGATCAGGGCGTTTTGGAAATGATAAAAAGGAACTATCGCAGGAAGCTACTGTCCACAGTGATAGAAGAAATTGAAGAAGGACAAGACATGATTGAAAAATTGAAACGCATCAACGTAAAGGATGTTGTTTATTGGGTTGCAAGGGCCTGGGCTGACGTAAGGGCTCCAACAATTGCCAAATCATGGAAGAAGCTGCTAGGCGATGATGAAAGTATGGAAACAGAAAGCACAGATGAAACCGAAGAAACTATTCTACCTTTAGTGCAACGTATCCCTGGATGTGAGGATGCATCTTTGCAAGAAATCGAAAGTTGGGTGAAGGATGATGATCAGTATGTAACTGATGGAGAAATTGTCGCTCTTGTCAATTCCGATGACAACGAAATTGAAGATCAAGATCAAGCATCAACTGTTGAGCCTCTCACAATTTCGCATAATGACAGAGTCAAGGATCTAGAAACTGCAATTAAATACATTGAGCAACAAGAAGAAGCTACAGGAATTGACATAATGATGCCGCAAAGATGGCGAGACTTGGCAGTGAAGAAACGGCACTCATCAGGAAAGCAGACTACGATCAAAAATTTCTTTAAATCATCACAGGACTGAACTTTTTAAGTGTATTTAACTTCAGACAATTCTGTAATTGTAAGTTAATTTTTTCAGTTAATTTTTTCTGTTGTTTTGTTGTAAAACATGATTATTAGGTTCGTAATGTGTAAAATTATAACATAGTTTGAAATTATAACATAGTTTAACGTTTAATAGGCTTTTTCTTAACACCTCCCTATTATCCGACATTTTCGCTTATCCGACATTCTGCCAGCCCGTTTATGTCGAATAAGCGAGACTCTACTGTAATTGTAAATGCTGTTATTCACTTGTCTGTCTAGTACTATTAATATCACAATTTAGGCCTAATAAATGACGAAATATTACTTTCACTTTCTTCAGTTGCACAATCTCCTTGAATCTGCAACTAGGCGCAGATTCAAAATTCAACAGATTTCATCAATTTAACTGGAATAGTAGATGAACATTAAAAACTACACGCTGGTCAGAAATGAAGATGAAATTCTGTAGTGCTGTTTTCGTTTTTCGTTTTCTTTGTGAAAGCAAAAGCTGAACACTAACAAAAGCAAATAAAATAAGAATCTAAGGAGGCAGAAAACGAAATTCTTACAATCAGTAGCGAGCTACACAAGGGTCATTCCGTATCAAATCAACGCGCTAAAATAAAAAATTTTACCTGACCATCTCAGATTTGATGAAATTTGGTATGTAGGTAGTCCTCATGGAGATTAATAAAAATACAATTTTTTTTTTAAATATCTCAAACGGTTTAGAAATTACGGCTATGTAAAGTTTTCAAAAAACGGCCAAAAACGCACGTCCGACATATTTTGAAATCACCACAGCTGCTCTCCTAATTGAGCTAGAGAGATGGGAGTGGTGTTATTTTACTCAGTTTTTCATGCAGTTTTCATTGATATACAGCACAACATACCTTTTCATAAAAAGTTTTTTTGTAAACACAAAATCAAAATTTTAAATTTAATTTTCTCAAAAAGTGCATTTTTGAAAATTTTTTAAAAATTCCTATAAATAGTTTAAACCTTTGGTAAGTGATTCTCGAAATTTCAAAGTGGGAGGCTAATGGGTTCATAGTTAAACAATAATTTAAAAAAAGAGCGTTTTATAAAACTGATGCGTAATTTTAATACTATGTACTTTTACATAATGTATTACAATGGTGATTATTACCATAATTCTGTGCCAAGGGGGGCTGTCTTTAAGACAAATTATGTCCACAATTTAGTCATTTTAGTCTTATTATTTACTCAGTAAGTTTTTCAAAATTAAATGAGAAATAGTTTTTATAATTTACTTTATGCATTTTGTGTCAGGATGCAAAGGATAAAGTCACTAAAATAACAATCAGCAGTGGTCTGTTGTAGATTATTCATCATGTTGTGACATGAAAGGTGACTCATAGTAGGTAGGCCTACTGTTTGAGTGTTTCATGTGCTGACAAGCAAGCTCTCACAGACAAGTTGAGACAGGCTCACTCAATTCCCTCTTCTGTCTGTGCAATTTATCATTAGTCTGTGTCTGCAGTTGGTATGAGTAGGATGTCAGTACATTATATCTGTGTTTAAGTGAAAAATCTTTTGTGGTTTCAAACAGTTTTTAAAGTATTTTGTCTAAGTTATATTAGAGTGTTTATCTATAAAGTAATAAATTTGTAGTAAGTTTTTAAAAATATTTATTTGGTGATGTTTCAAAAAAGATTATGTTGTAAGTACTACATGATAAATTAAATATTTATTGAAGCTCTTTGAAATACACAATGAAAAATATAATTTAAAAACTATGATTTTTGTGAGATGATCTTTTTATAAAACTTAAAAAAGTATTTAAAGCAATAAATTAAAGATAATGGAAAGCGAATTAAAATTCATTAGATTACAATGTTTTAAGCCATTAAACAAAATTAATCACACAATTAGGGATAAAAAGAGACTGAGAAACGTAACATCATGGATCTTTAGTTTATTTCCTGAAATACCTAAAGAAGCTAAAATTTGTGATCTTTGTAGAAAAGATATCGGAAAGTTAAAGGTAGACAATACAAATCAACCTGGTCCCTCTGGCCTGCCTTGTTATTCAGTCGACATTAGCGAGGAATGCAGTTCTGAGCCAGAAGACCCAACCTTTTCTTTAGAATCAAAAATTGTAATTGAACAATTGAATACTTCTATTGTGGAACTAGAAGAGTCTCCTATTAACGTTAAAAAAATTCAATCTAAGCAGTATGCTACAAAGAAAGTAAAAAAGATTAACTCTGCATTGAAGCATAAACTCTTTTTAGCAGCTGAAGATTCATCTAGTGATGATGAGAATCTAGATGAGTTAATTTTACAAAACCTTAAAGAAAATTTTTCTAATTCAACAAATAGAGTTAAGAAGTTAATGATACTTACCTGTCTCCCAGAAAAATGGGGTATTAGAAAAATAATGCGGGAATTTAATGCACCAGATTATATGGTGAGACAGGCAAAAAAAGTGTTAAAAGAAAAGGGTATTTTAGAAAGCCCTAACCCAAAGCCTGGAAAGGCCCTTTCAAAAGCTACTGTTGATACTGTTAAGTCATTTTATGAAAATGATGAAATCAGCAGAATAATGCCCGGTATTAAGGACTGTATGACTGTAGTTGACTCGAATGGAATTAAAACAAAAATGTCAAAACGACTAATTTTGTGTAATCTTAAGGAGGCTTACTCATTGTTTAAGGAAAAATTCTCAGATATTACAATAGGTTTTCAAAATTTGCTGAACTTCGACCAAAGCATTGCATATTGGCAGGCCAAAGTGGCACACATGCAGTTTGTGTATGCACAATTCACCAGAACGTAAAGTTAATGATAGAAAATACAAAATTAGGAGCTTTGACAAATAGACAACTAAATACATATAAACACTGTTTGGCAAAAATGCTGTGTAATCCACCAAACATTAATTGCTATATGAGTGAATGTAGAGAATGCCCTGGTGTTGCCCCAATTCGCAAAATCATTGAAGAGGCTTTTGAAGAAAATCTTATAGAAAATGTCACCTATCGTCAGTGGGTGTCTGTTGATCATTGCAACCTTGAAACTTTACAGAAATCTAATGAAGATTTTATAAATGTTTTTTGTGACAAACTGACTCTCTTAATCAAACATGATTTTATTGCAAAGCAGCAGTCTTCATTCATTAATGACAAAAAAGAAAATTTAAAAGAGTCAGAGTTTGTAGTAAACTTAGATTTCTCTGAAAACTATAACATTGTCGTTCAGGACGAAGCTCAAAGTTATCACTGGGCAAGCGAACATGTGACAATACACCCTTTTGTGATTTATTACAGAGAAGATGATAAAATTAAACACTCAAGTTTTGTTGTAATTTCACCTTGTTTAGAGCATAACACTGTTTCTGTGTATACATTCCAAAAAAAACTTGTCGAGTTCATGACAACAAAGTTTCAAACAGTGCCAAAAAAGATTTTTTATTACTCAGATGGGTGTGCTGCACAATATAAAAATAAGAAAAATTTTATCAATTTATGTTATCACAAGCAAGACTTTGGTGTAGAGGCTGAATGGCATTTTTCCGCAACTGCACATGGGAAAGGACCATGTGATGGGGTTGGGGGCTCAGTCAAGAGACTTGCTGCAAGAGCAAGCCTACAACGTCCATATGACAACCAAATTTTAACACCTATCCAACTTTATGAATGGGCAGTTGAAAATTTATCTGGAATTAATTTCACCTTCTCCACACAAGATGAGTATGTTGAGTCCGAAACATTTCTGAATGACCGTTTCAGCCAAGCAGTAACTATTAAGGGAACTCAACAGTATCATGCTTATATACCTGTTCATTCAAGCGTATCAAAGATTTGTGTAAAAATATTCTCTGAAGATACAACAGAAGGAACAGTGATCATCCAAAAATCCTCAGAAAAACTACAAATGTCAGAAGTAAGCGGTTATATAACGGCCGTATATGACCAAAAGTGGTGGCTGGCATATGTGTTGGAGAAGAATGAAGAAGAGGATGAACTAAAAGTGACATTTCTACATCCTGCTGGCCCTTCATCATCATTTTCATATCCAAGGAAGCCGGACGTATTGTGGATATCACTGACAGACGTGCTTAGCAAAGTTGATCCTACAACTCCTACTGGAAGGATTTATGTAATAACACCTGAAGAAGCCACAACAACTTCACAAGCTCTATCATCAAGTTCTACATAAAATTTTGCTAAAGATTTAAGTGTTAAAGATTTAATGTAAAGTGTATAAATAATTTAATATAGTAATGAAATATGTTTTAACATCTAGGCCTACTATCAGTTTTATAAAACGCTCTTTTTTTAAATTATTATTTAACTATGAACCCATTAGCCTCCCACTTTGAAATTTCGAGAATCACTTACCAAAGGTCTAAACTATTTGTAGGAATTTTTAAAAAATTTTCAAAAATGCACTTTTTGAGAAAATTAAATTTAAAATTTTGATTTTGTGTTTACAAAAAAACTTTTTATGAAAAGGTATGTTGTGCTGTATATCATTGAAAACTGCATGAAAAACTGAGTAAAATAACACCACTCCCATCTCTCTAGCTCAATTAGGAGAGCAGCTGTGGTGATTTCAAAATATGTCGGACGTGCGTTTTTGGCCGTTTTTTGAAAACTTTACATAGCCGTAATTTCTAAACCGTTTGAGATATTTGAAAAAAAATTTGTATTTTTATTAATCTCCATGAGGACTACCTACATACCAAATTTCATCAAATTCTGAGATGGTCAGGTTTATACCCTGCGTTGATTTGATGTGGAATGGCTCACAAGGAACAGTGAGACATTATAAAATAAGAAAGACTCAACACAGAAAGCTTGTAATCAATGGTTGTTACTAAAACTGGTTTCATCACAACAATCAAATACAACACCAAACCACCACGAATATACCTTCAATACTGGGCAAAATTGTAAAGTCTGAAGAGATCTAACGATCAAATTATGGATTCAACACTGAGCAATGATACTAAATAACACTGTTACACATAAAGATCTACAGTATGAATGAAGAAGATGAGAAGAAGTTATTAGATAACATCTACAGAATTTATACTATAAACTACTGATAAGCTAGTCAATAGAAATACACACGCTTAATGACTGTAATATCTATGGTTGACATAACACACTCACGAAGATAATAATAACCAACTCATTTAGGAAACACATTTTTTTTATAAATTGTATAGAATTTCCTAACGAGCAGTACCACTTTACTATCCTCGGTCCTCATAGTACTAGCACTCCTACTGGCATTACTAATAGCACAGTTATTGGTATCTAGTAACACACAGTGTGGACAAATCAATACACAAGTTGAGTACTCATGCTTGTATTCATTCCACACCTTTTGATGCACTCTCACTTCACACCACACAGAACTGTATAGATGTGAAACACTGTTGTCCAGTATTAGATTAAAAGTTGTGTAGACAAAGTAGAGGGAAGAGACAACCTATCAAGCAACCGAACCTAACCTTCTTTTCTGGACATCAAGCCTTGCAGAATGAAAATAATTCATTCAAAACCATACTTTATCTACCCTTTCGCTGAATTTAACTGAAATATATTTGCAAATATACTTTTCAAGGCACATCAGTGTGTCCAGCTTACAATGGAATAGTACTACTTTACCAATAGGGAACTGCTACGGATACCTAACATGTTGTTCACTGTAGAAAGTGTCGTTTTTTAAGTCTGTTTACCATCAAGTTGAATATTGTCAATTACACGTTTTGCAAAATAATATTGTTATCTAGTTTTGTATAAAAATACAATCATAATTTTAGTAGGCGCTAATAATATATTAAGACAACAGGGTAGGAAATATATCACCAAAACATTAGGTGAAGAAGCATGTTATAAAGATGATTATACTAACAACAGATATTTGTATGAAAGATGAAAGAAACAATACACACTTGAAATTTCTTCTGTATTGTGAATGATTCATGACTCATTAACTCTTTATAGAGCTGTCTGTTTCTTTTGGACAAGAACACACTATATTGTGTATTTCTTATCAATACAACTGCGGATGTAAACACAAACATACAGAAAGAAGTATGGTTTTCATAATACAAGTGAACATCAATTATGATATTTAGGTTAGCTACAGATCAGCTGTATCTCGTTTTTTCAACGAAAATTAAGATGTTTACAGTTGACTTAACCCACTGATCTGTACACCACCGACTTCATTACCCACGCTCATTACAGACGACACTTACAATCAAAAACATATCCTACAAGTTACATAGCATGCGGATGTAACGTACAATAAAGAAATTTACTTACTATATGAGTATGTTCGTCGCCACCCACTCTTAGCAGAAATAGGGTGAAAGCAAAAATTGAACACAAAGGCTTCATCACTAATTTGAGATAATACAATAAATATTTAAAATATTCCGAAACTAAACAGGTTCACAAATTATTTATTAAGTTCTTGTCTTAAAAACGCACATTTCTATCAACTGATTATGCGGTGCCCCGAAAATTGTCGACGACAGCACCTATTTTGATAACGTAAAAGTATTAGATCAAACACGTAGGCAGTGATGTCATTTACATCAATCTAAAAATCCAAACATAATAACAAAATATACCTCTTTACTGATGACAAATGAAATAACTTAAATTTTCCATTCCGACTGAAATATACGTTCAGTTAATTAACTAAAGGTGAATAATTAATTTATCTTTTGAACGAAGTGTCTTTATGTTAAATATTTACAGCTTTGTCCAGTTGCTCATAAAGTAAACATTAATAATTTAAGTATTCTACTCACTAATGTTTTAGGTTACACACACTCTTACGTAGCACAGATATTATTTATTTTTAATCAGGCATGTACAGAATAAATAAAATAATGACAAAAAATGTCAAAATACGATATTTTGCGTTTGAATGTAATTACATATAAAAATATTACGTTGCACAGTTGTCGGCCCTGATTATACAATAACAAAGACTGACAACGCTTTACCTCCATTTTCATGCGTTATTTGTTTTTGTGCCTTAGAGGTGCGTGTTTGTCGTTCTTACTTGCGGGTTGATGTGAGAGAGACAGTTCAATAATAAGGATTGAGTGAAGTTCATATCGTTATTTTGCCTACCTTTAATTTGTTCTGTGATGGGCTGAGTACTGCTAGTTTTGAGGACTTGGCATTTATAAAAAGGTAAGATTTATATGCACTTTTTTAATGAACATTTGCAATTTTTAAAACGAATCTGATATGTACAAAAATGATTTATTTATTATAAAATTGTGGTGTGGGAATATCATTATTTAATTATGACTACATCCATGTATAAAACAGGTGGTGTCATAAAAAACAGCAGTACGATACACGTAAGTTAATATCGTTACAATATTTCTTGTATACACAGAGGAATAGATTTTATTACAATTGCATGTGGCCTTGAGCAGAACTGCATCTCGAGTTATGCAATCTTTGTTGCACGCCAGCTGTAGACTGGTAATTATTGCAAGACAAGTAAACTGGAAAAAGCCTCGAGTTTTGAAAGCAGTAGTATTTGAAACAAATAATTTGGTGTAAAAACGTCAGGACTTTTTACATAATCATTATGCATTTGTTAAGAAATTTTATAGTGTGTTGTTTGTTGTCCGTATGTGTGATATATTTCTGAGTTTCAAATAGTATTTTTTGTACCGTCATAATTTGTTTATTATTTATGTTTGATGTGATTTTACCGTACAATGATTTTACATTGATTTTAATAGTGTCGTCGTGATTCTGTTATCAGTGTATTTATTTTTAATATTTATGTGTAAATTTTATATAAATAGGCCTATATATAGGATTTATAATTCTTTCTTTTTGAGATCTTGGTAGTCGTATACAACCATTTTACAATTTTGTTGTATCGGTAACTGTTTTTATGGGAAGAAAAACATGGGACATTTTCCTATTATTTACATGGGCTCTGTTATTTCAAAGAAAAGAATTTTTGAGTTTTATGGTCAGTTAAATATTTGGATAAAGTTCTGTAATTTTAGTGAACGTTAATGTCAGAATCATTGAAGTACATTATTTGTCGGTTAAAGTATTTTTCAACATTTTAATAATTGTTCAGACCAGTGCCAACATAGTTATGTTTTGAACGTTCAGGTCTCATGTCAAGACTTGATGCATGCAGTAACAGTATTTTCTACATTTTTTTTATTGTACTAGTTCTATAGTCGGCCAAAAAGAATTTTATATGGATAACGCTTATGATTGCTTTATCGTCGATTGTTTAATGTTATCTTCTCGATTTATACGGAATGCTTGTTACTGGGTTCGTTCTGGGTTATAATCAAACGATGTTTTAACCGATTTTTGAGGCTGAACACAGAGCGTTTCCACGCGCGCGAGAAAACACAAGAACAGAAAAGATTTTTCAAAATAATTCTAAGTTAAATTCAGTATCAGCTCGAAATTATTTGCAGGCTTATGCAAACATTTAACAGGAATTGTAATTTGTAGAGTGCATAAATTTTGTAAGTTCTGATAAAGTAGTAAGATAATTTATGCATAGCCTATGCCTTCACTATTGTTTGTATGGTTCAATGCAAGTTGAATTGGACATTGTTGGTTTTACGGACTTTGTATATAGTCCTAGTTACAGTTTCAGTGTTTGTGTGTTGAAAGTAGTTACCCTACATCAAGGTTAACCTAATCCAAAATCCGTTTTTGGATTTTATAAGAAATTCAAGTAATTTTACTTTATTTTGGATAATGTTCACATAAGTTACCTATCTCTTAGTAGTGTATCTGTTTAATCGGCCAGTTATACAACAAATGTAAATATAACGTGTTAGAACAATGTTGCCCAGTTATCATTTGCCAGAGATTACGCACTGATAGCGAACATTAATTTTTATTTAAACCTCCTTAAAAAAATAAAATTCCAGTTTTTTTCCATTTTGAAAATGCTGACACAATGAAAACTTTATCTAAGTTTAAATATTAAAATATTTTTACATTTTCATAACACAAAATTAACAAATTCTTGAAACAGCTCGTTTTTTTTAATATAAACCTACAGTTACTTGTATGTGAACCTGTCTTTCTCACTTGGAATTTTATTATTGTCTTCAACTTTCCAATTATATTAGATCGCTACTTATATTTTTAACCAGCACACCCGATTTCCGAAATTCGCCGAAAGGACTCGCAAAAATTTGGACACCTGTAGAGCTTGTGATAGTTTTGTTGCTTTTTGGACATAAATTTGTTTGTTTTTTTTTTTTTGTGGACCAAAAATTTTCAATATCTAGTTGCCTCTAGGTTTTCACCAACCCTTACCTCTTTATTTTTTACATACATTAGTTTCCTGGAAACTGTGTGTGTGTGTGTGTGTGTGTGTGTGTGTGTGTGTGTGTGTGTGTGTGTGTGTGTGTGTGTGTGTGTGTGTGTGTGTGTGTGTGTGTGTGTGTGTGTGTGTGTGTGTGAACGGGCCGAATTCTAACACCAGGCGTTTTTTCTGGGTGTTAATCATTTTTTATTCTGTGTACGTCCGATTTTTTGGAGGCCTGGGAAAAAATGAAGTTATTTGTTAACTCGGTGAATTATAATAAACCAGTACTTTGTAGAAAGTATGTTTTGAAATACCGTAGGCTTAACAGTTGCGTATATAGAATTTGGTCTAGGGGGTTCCTGGGTCGGGTCGGCTCCATAGAAAAGAAGAAGCAAGTTAAGATAAATGAACATTACTGTCTGTATTTAAAAGAATTAATTATTTACCACATTAAATATTTAATCGTTTTTATTTAGCAATTAATAATAATTAAATTATCTACTAGTCAGTGATTACAATAATTTAATTTACACATACTCAGTGGCGTATCTAGAATTTGGTCGGGGGGGGGGGGTTCCGCAGCCCGGTCGGCTTCACACAAAAGAAAAAAACAATCCAAGTATGAACACGGAACACACGCGGTGTTGTTGGTGCGCACCACGGTAACACTATCAGATGATAGGCCTATATGATCTGTTCATATAGTTTATATTTATTTATGACGTGTGTAAATTATACGTAATTTGTTGTAATTTTCTGACGAACTTTACTGAAGGATTACACCTGAATATGGGACATAGGCCTATGTCCAGAAAACGCGTAGTGAAATATAAAAAAGGAAAAGGCACTAGACGGATAAAAGAGGTAAATTTTATTCTATTCATATATAAAAAAAAAAAACAAGTTAAGACTAATCAACCTTACTATCTTTAAAGTGGCTGAAATCAGTTCCATTAAAGTAAACGGCAATAACACTATAAAAATATTCGTTATTTAAACATTGCTTACAAGATACTTGTTGACTGAATCGATTTTCCAGTATTTTCATATTTGAAGCGTAGGCCTATATGCTAGTGCTGTGTAATAAAGCTGTTTGTATATTAAGAAATTGTTACTACTATATTACTACTACTATATAACAGCCTAAAAATTGAGAGATTAACAAAATTCGTTGAGACTTTTTCGACGCTGTGAAGGGCGGTCCGGTTCGGTTCGTCGTCCCCCCCCCCCGAAAATACGCCCCTGGGCCTTAACAGAACATTAGGGCTTTTCACAACATGCAGAAACAAATATTTTTCACTGCAGACCAGGGTTGTAACTATAGAGTGGTTAAAGTGGCAAATCTTCAGGGCCGGCCCACCTTATTACCCTTTATTTATTTTGTAAGACAGTTGGCTTTAACACTTTATTGATTAACTACCCCGGTATTCATTTCTGCATACTTGCAATCTTCTTCATTTGAATCGGTGACATGAACAAGTTAATTAATCCATTATTCGAGGTAAGATTCAATGTGCTGGACATAGCAGGTATGGCATAAAGGTCACATTACACTTCACCAGTGGTTGATGTCTAAAATTATAGGTGCCGGAACGCATCAATTCAAAAGTTGTACAGACACAAATATAAGTTACTTATATTTTATATTAGGTTATTGCAAAGAAGGTCTACATTTTTAATGCCTTATAAATTATGTAACGTACGTATAAACTTGTATCTAAAAAGGTAATAAAGTTTACTGATATCTCTAAAGAGCTTCATCGTCAGGTTAGCCGCACGACAATCGAAAACATGATGGCATCATCCCGGAGCCTCAATCACACTCTGAGTGATGGTTTCGGTGGGTCGGACGTTTTAAAAAAGTCTCCACAGTTTCATCATTTTGTCGTCATATTGTTTTTGTTTTCTTGACCTTTCCTTACTCTTTGTGTCCAATGCTGTATGATGGCCAGAAATCACCTCTCTCACATTCACTTGAAGATATTGCTATTGATTCAATAGCATATTTCAAGGTAGAAAGACTCTCCGGAAAAATTCCAGAATGCACATATTCTCGGAACCTCCCAATCAGTTGGCTTTCATGTACTTTTAATTTTGAAGCAGGTTTTTTATTTTATTTTCTACATAGGTTATTGGGACATTTTTTGAACGATTGTAGTTAAGATAAAGATTAGTGCTGGTGTTTGATTTTGACAAATGTTTAATTTTGTAGTGGTGTTGATGAGGGGCACAATTTAAAAAGTAGTAGTAAATTTTTCCAATAATTAGGTTTTTCTTTTCATATATTTTTTTGAGGTAATTTAATTTTGGATCCAAGAGGTTCCGGTTCCCCCTGAAAACAAGCCGTGCACTTAACATTTCTAATGTACAAGGAAGTTTATAGGCGTAGATGTTATCGCGGAATATACCATAATGTGACCTTTCTAAGTTCCGAAATAGTTTTCTTTTTTAAATTCACCCATTGAGTAGTGCAAGTACAGTAAAAGGAAAAGTGTTTCCCTACGTCGGAGCTACTTCCCTCACGTGGCCTTTCGTCGGGGGTCCAAGATTCAGGTAAATATATTTTTTCCGATAGTAGGCTATGGTCAGATACTATAAAACATGTAAACGTGACAGTTTATAAAATTATTGGTATGGAAAACCATACATGACTTCCATGTTCTAAGATTTATATTTAAAATCATTTACTTGAATTCGATTCGATCATTTCTAAAAAATATCGCCCACCTCCAAACTATTTTCACTATTTATAGATGTTTTTGTTATTACGGGGTAGTCGTTTAATATAATGTTATTTTCGAGTCACTTTATCTATAAAAATTAGGTACTTTATTCTTATAAAGAAACTGAACTACGCAGATAATCATCCCTCCTCCTCAACCTATCCCCACCATTAATGATATTTACACTTTCATTGAGTAATAGTTTTATCATATGTAATTTCTAAGTATCTTATCCTTCAAAATTAAATATTCGTACTTTACTTGATTTCAACACAGCAATTTTCAAAAATTCACCTCTCCCCCTTCAGCTACCCACTCTATTTATAATCATCTCATTTACAATTTTACAGTGGATTAATATGACATTATTTTCGGAGCACTTATTTATTAAAATTAAGTACTTTACTCTTCTTAAAACACAACACAATGCAGGGACTACCCCTCCCTCCTAACTGAACAGCCTGACACTAAACTTTGTTAACAAATACAATTGTTTGAAAAAGTTTAAATGAATTTTCAAGTACTCTATTCTTGTTAAAACGTAAATCGTTGCAGGTAAACTACCCCTCCCCGGGACTCGGGCAGGTAAACTGAGTCCTCTACAACTCGGGCACATATGCAAAAAATTATTTGATTCTGTTTGCATTTACGGCAGTTATCGTTCGTCATAGAAAAAATCTACACACACAGACACTTTTCGGAAAATTACTTTTCTTCATGTTTTGAGGGTAGTACAGTCAGAATCAGCCCTTATCTCGAACACGACAGAGGTCGTCAACCCTAGCGTGTAGATTTACGTTCCTGGTTCAGACTGTATTTAGACGCTTAATGTTTAAGTCAAACGCAAAATTATGGGAATTGGTATAATAACTAATTGGTCATCGCAAATTCGCTACTGCTGGGAGAAGGTGGGTAACGAATGGTAAATTTTTATTCCTAATCACCAGATCCTACCTGACTAACACACAGAATCTGTCGCAGCTATTCAGTTGTTTCGAGTGCATTTTATACGAAATCTGTGCATGCATGTCCACCTGAAATCGAGGCAGACAAAATGCTGGAGGGCTTCAACTGTGCAAGTCTTCATTTCTGCATCACTATATGGTCACAGACACTATCGCTGTCTGAATTCATATCTTCTTATCTTCATCACTTCAAGCGACATCCTACATCCTACTTTCTATGTGAAGGTAGACCTTCTTCAACTTCTGTTTGTCTCTCTCCCCCTCCCTCTCCCCTCACTTTAACTGTAAATTTGTATTTTTAATCAAGCTCCGTGGTAGTGAGGGACCAACGTTTGTTTATATACAGATTCTATAAACGAGCGGCTAACGAATGCAGGGACCGAGCATCCCCCGGGATAAGGAGATCTCCCTTTACTAAGTGCCAATGACCTGCAAGGAGGGCGAATGAGCGGGTAAAGGGTTAGGCCGCCTTCTTGCTCTAAGAGACTTGACAAGAAGTCTGCAATATGCAATTCACCAACAACGTTTCGTAGGTCTTCCTATACTTTGCTGTCCAACAGATTTTTATTGCTATATTTCCTTAGGCAACTTGTCATCTGGCATCCTATTCAGACGAGCATTTCATCTCTCTTTGTTCTCTGGAACATTAAAAATGTTCAACTCTTTACGAATGTCTACATTGTAGAGTCTATCTCATCATGTGCTGCCTTTAACAGATCGCAAGAATCTCATCTCTGATGCATGTTTCCTACTCAAATTTTGTTTTCGCAGGAACCCAAGTTTCAGAACTACGCGTCCCTGAAGTAGGCCCGCTTGTTATGCATTTTCTTCAGCACCATGTCATGAGCGTAGTTACACAGTGACGTTGTTTTTCATCGCCAGTCGTTTCGTGGCCAGGCTGTGATAGTTAGTACGATCTGTTTTGTGTTCATTATCTACAATCAGTACTAACTTGCCCTTGAACTACTTTTCTCGTCCTTTGGATCAATTTTTCCAATCAGAATATCCCATTTAAGTAGAAGCTTTAGAAGAATTAATAATAGAGCTGTTCTTCAAATCATATAATCAGTGTAGGTGTTGTCTTCTTCGCTTAGCACATTGTGTGTGTGTGTGTGTGTGTGCGCGCGCGCGTTATCGACGCATTGTGTTGGAAAAGCTTATACAAACCTCGAGGATTTAAATCAAAATAAACAATCGTGAACAAGAAGCATTGTTCGTTTATTGGAAAACACCAGCCGTATTACTCATGCTTTCATAGAATCACTCTTTTTGTTTAGATAATCTTACCGATTTTATTTGTTCCTGTAAATATTGACGCTGGAAGTAACACACGGGAGCAACTTATTTATTAACGTGCAAGGTTACAACTTTATTGAACTGGTACCTTGACGAAGGTGTTAAGCAGTGGATACGACAGCTGAATGGTTTTAATGTTTCAAACGGTTTGAGGGAGAATAATTGAGGGGATCGGGGCGAGACAGTGTGAAACCTTAAATTGAGATGTAGACTGCATTTAGTAGCTATAATGTGCAACAGTAAGCATACTGTAGAAAGCATTGTATGCAGTTTTTGTTCATAACTGAGTAAACATAATAATTATGTTCGTAAAAACTATGTAATTAGTTTCAGACGATTTTAATTAAACTATGAGCATTGAGTTTCTAAAAAATGAGGGTTTTTTAGTAAATATTAAGATTAAATATGAATATATAATAAAACTTAAAACTTGCCAGACAAAAATAACAATAATTTTTATGGAAGGTTTAATAAAATAAAAGCGACACTTGATGTAAATACAGGCGCTGATTTATTTAGTATACAAATACACAGAAACTGATACACTTAGTCTGACACACAATGGTTAACTGAACTGAAGTGCACTAAAGATCGACACTTTATATACCTTTTCTAAGACAACCAGAAAGATCCAGAAATCTCTATAGGTATACATACATCAATGACAAAAATTTTCCCCACTACAAAACTCTAGACACTTCCACAGTACAAAGAAAAAAACGCTGGCCCAATCAGAGCCTCACGGCACGCCCACGCGCCATGCAAGCAATACAATAACCCTGTTTACAACTTTGTTTACTAGATGGATGGAGAGTTTTCGAGATCTTTCTCTTAACACCCTCCCTAAAACTCTGCATCCTTACAATAAATATCATCTTTATTAGTAAGTCCTAACTTTTCTTTCAAAAATTCGAATTTCGGTTTTGGCAATGCTTTCGTAAAGATATCTGCAATTTGCTCTTCACTTTTTACATATGTTACATTAATTTCACCCTTTTGGTAATTGTCTCGCACAAAATGATATTTAACATCGATATGCTTACTTCTTTGATGAAATTCCGGATTTTTAATTAGTTTAATTGCGCTCATATTGTCTATAGCCTATATAAATTATAAGTTGTTATATTAATTTTACATTCATTGAAGATTTTCTTTAACCAAAATTATTTCTTTTGTTACTGTTGCAGCACTAATATACTCAGCTTCAGTTGTCGATAGAGCTACGCATTGCTGCTTTTTACTTTGCCATGTTATTGGACCATTCGCAAATTTACATACAAAACCAGAAGTAGATTTTCTTGCAATTTTGTCACCTGCGAAGTCTGCATCGCTATAAGCTTCGAACATACCATTTTTACTATATAGAATTCCAACATTAATTGTACCTTTCAAATATCTCATAATTCGTTTGACTAAGAGCCAATGTTTTTCGCTAGGATTTTCTAATTCACGTGATACAATATTAACAGCAAAACTAATATCAGGTCTACTTACAATTTGCAAAAACATTAAACTTCCTATTGCTTCTCGATAAGGCAGTTTATACATTACTTTTTCAGATATAATATCATAAAAACTACAATCAATTGGAGTGGAAACTGGATTTGCTGAGGACATATTCAACTTTTCTAAAATGTTTGCAATATAACTGCTCTGATGTATGAAAACGGAACCATCTTTTAATCTCAAGATTTCTATCCCCAAGAAATTTTTAACGTCTTTAATACTCTTTGTAGTAAACTCTTTGCTCAAATCTTTAATATTTTATCAATTAATTCAATTTTCGACGCAGCTAATAAACCATCATCTACATAAATTGTAAGTAAAATTAAATCATTCTCTTTTCTGTAAATATAGAAGCACGGATCAGCAGTACTTTGATAAAAACCCAAGTTTAAAATTACATTTTTAAAATGATCTGTCCAACATCTAGGAGCTTGCTTTAAACCGTACAAACTTTTCTTTAATTTGCAAACGCGATTTGTACCATCATTAAAGCCTTCAGGCTGTTTCATGTATATATCCTCTTTAAGATTACCGTGTAAAAAAGCCGTTTCCACATCAAATTGACCCAGTTTTAAATTAAAAAGTGCAGCAATACTTAACATGAATCTGATGGTATCAAATCGTGCTACTGGACTAAAAGTTTCATTGAAATCTACACCTGGCTTTTGGGAATAACCCTTAATGACTAAACGCGCTTTGTATGTATCAGTACCATCCGCATTGACTTTTCTCGTATAAACCCATCGATTATCAATAATTTTACGATTTTCTGGTTTATCAACTAGTACCCAGGTTCCATTTTCATACAACGAGTTTATCTCATCCTGCATTGCAGCTAACCAATTACCTTTTTCATCATTCATTATTGCTTCATTATAATTATTTGGTATATTTTTCATCATTAATTAATTACCTTTTTCATCATTCATTATTGCTTCATTATAATTATTTGGTATATTTTTCATCATTAATTAATTACCTTTTTCATCATTCATTATTGCTTCATTATAATTATTTGGTATATTTTTCGCGAGATGCGAAAAATGCGCAACAGGGAACCCATAAAATTCAGTTTGTTTTCTCTGAGATCTATTGCGCAATTCTCGCCCTCCCTGATTGTTATCTTTCACTTGAACAGATTGTACGGGTTCTTGCAAAGTTTCTTGAAGTTTGTAATCATTATCTTCGCAACTGTTGTTAGTGTTTTCTACAGTATTACCATTCTCATTTTCATTTACAATATCTTTTATTTTTTCATTATTCAAAGGAACATTAACCGAACTATTAGATACTTTTTCAGGCGTAAATAAAACATCTCTACTTACAACTACATCTCTTAAACTTGGAACATACGCTCGATAACCTTTAAAATTTTCGTGATAGCCAACAAGATAGCCTTTAATTGCTTTTTTGTCTAACTTTTTACGTTTCTCGACAGGTATATGTACAAAGCATTCGGTTCCAAAAATCTTTAACTTATCAACATTTGGTTCTTTATTATACCACAACTCATAAGGCGATTTTTTATTATCATGTCTTGTTGGTGCTGTTCGATTAATTACAAATACGGTCATGTTTATTGCTTCTGCCCATAAATATTTTGGCAAATTCGCGTTCGCGTGCAACATGGAACGAGCAGCTTCTACGATAATTCGATTCTCGCGTTCCGCAACACCATTTTGTTCGGGTGTATAAGGAGTATTGACTGTCACTTTAATGCCTCTTTCGTTCAAAAAACGTTTTACCCATTGATTATCATATTCTTTTCCGCCATCCCGATGAATTTCTTTTATATTTCTTCCGAATTGATTTTCAACTTCCAAACAAAAAATCTTTAATTTATCAACTACTTCTGATTTATGTTTGATAAAATAAATATATCTAAATCCGGAAAAATCATCTTTAAATGTAACAAAATATGACTTCTTGCCAAGAGATTCAACTTCCATTGGACCGCAAACATCTGTGTAAATTAACTCTCGAACTTCTGTCGCACGATCAGTTTTCGCGTGAAAAGGTAAACGGTGTTGCTTACCGTATGCACAGGCATCACAAAAGAAGTCATCATTTATAAATTTAATATTCGCATTTTTCAGAAAATTTCGTACATATTTAACGTTTTGGTGACAAAGCCGCTCGTGCCATAATTGCAAGGAATAACAATCATCCGATTTTTCGATTTTTCTGTTTAATTTTATAATTTGTTCAACCGGTTCTATTTGTTTACTAAAATTACATGCTTTTGGAAGTTTTACACGCACATCTAATTTTAATAAGTTTCCAAATTCATGGCCTACTGCAATGATTTGTTTATTTTTCATTAAAAAGCATTGCTTACTGAAATTTGTTATCAAACAATCTATACCTTTCTTACCCGCACATTTACTAGAAAACAAATTATTAATTAAATCAGGAGTATATAATACATCCTGAAGAGTACATTCTAATCTATTACCATCTACATAAGATTCTAAGTCTATGTTACCTATTCCATATGCTGCCATGTAATCACCGTTGCTTATCTTCACATTTACTGGATGTGCGAATTCTTCATACGATGAGAACCAATCCCTTCGATGTGTCATGTGATCCGTTGCTCCTGAGTCCAATGCCCAAATATCTGTTTTTTGGTTTTCTCCTTTGACTCCTAGCAGTGCTATTCTGGGAGATGATCCCGGATGCGATGAAGATACTTCATTTTCAACTTGTAGCGTTATATTGCTACTCTTCTTCTGGCGACAGTTGTAGCTCCTGTGACCCTTCCTTTTGCATTCGAAACACCTGAAGTAATCCCTTTTCAAATGATTGGTCCTACCCCAGTTGGTGCAGAATAATCCTTCCTTTTTCTTCTCCGGATAATTTTTAATATGTCGATGATACTCATTTTTCTGTTTTTCGTTGCCAACTTTTAATTTTGACATCAAAGCCGTTGATGACTCACGTGTATCGTCCTTTTCTTGAAGTCTAGCTTCTTCAGCCATTAATCGGTCAGTTAAATTTTCTAGATTTTTCTTACTCTCTTCGACTGAATCCCAGGCACTGTGAAAGTGGTTATACTTTTTGGGCAAACAAGACAAAATTCGAGTGAGAAGCATGCCTTTTGGTAGTGAAATTCCAAGACTGTGCATTTTCTTCGATAGAATCTCAAGCTTTGAAATATTTTGGGCAACACTTTCACTCTCAACCCACTTATAATCGAAGAACTGTTTTTGCACAATAGACAGAGTTTCATCGGATTTTCTATCGTATACCGAGCTTAATTTTGTCCACATTTCTCTGGCGCTTGTGCAACCCATAATCAGCTCCAATGGCTTGTCTTCGATCGTAGTCACAATCAATTTCCTGGCAGTTTTGTCAGCCTTCAAAAACTTTTGCAATTTTTCTTCATATTCATCTTCTTTTGGGTCTTCATGTGGTCTTTGTAATTTTCCTTCACAAACAGCTAGCACATCGTCGTCATCTTCTAGAATTGTTTTTATAACGAAGTGCCACTTGTGCCAATTTTCTTTACTTCGCAACCCCTAATTTTTAGATTCGAGATATCCATTTTGCTTCTTCAACTAGTTAGCACTTTCTTCTTTTTTTTTTATATTTGTACACACACTTGATTTCACACTGCACTACACTCAAGCAAAGCCTGGGCCCATAACCTATGGAAGGTTTAATAAAATAAAAGCGACACTTGATGTAAATACAGGCGCTGATTTATTTAGTATACACATACACAGAAACTGATGCACTTAGTCTGACACACAATTGTTAACTGAACTGAACTGCACTAAAGATCGACACTTTATATACCTTTTCTAAGACAACCAGAAAGATCCAGAAATCTCTATAGGTATACATACATCAATGACAAAAATGTTCCCCACTACAAAACTCTAGACACTTCCACACTACAAAGAAAAAAACGCTGGCCCAATCAGAGCCTCACGGCACGCCCACGCGCCATGCAAGCAATACAATAACCCTGTTTACAACTTTGTTTACTAGATGGATGGAGAGTTTTCGAGATCTTTCTCTTAACAATTTTCTGTCCCTGGGATTGTCGAAAATTTTATTTCAATATTTCAGGATGGGAATTGATCTGTTTTTCCGCCTTGATATCTTTCCTTGGTGTTGTTAGTCATGATTGGAGCGGGAGGGAGCGTGACGTCAAGATCACGGGTCTTGGAAGCGCGATCGAAAGTTAATCATAAGTGTTGGAAGCATGGACGAGAAGCAAGTGACGTCAAGACTTGATCACAGGTCTTGGAAGCGTGGTCGAAAGGTAATGGTAAGTGTTGGAAGCGTGGACGAAGCGATAGCGAAAGTAAAATACGAGACGGCGAAAGCGACGTTATCGTAACAGCAGTGTTAAACCGTTCTTCAGCGAACGAAAGCCGAGCCTACAAACTGCAGTGGTCCGCTTTACTTTATTTCTTTGATACACCTGCAAAAGAACACAGTTTGCTAATGGACCACGTTCAGGTTCAGGTGTTCATCGCATTACTTTCGTTTGCTCATTATACATTAGTTTCTTTATACTGAATTCAGGTGTGTGTGTGTGTGTGTGTGTGTGTGTGTGTGTGTGTGTGTGTGTGTGTGTGTGTGTGTGTGTGTGTGTGTGTGTGTGTGTGTGTGTGTGTGTGTGTGTGTGTGTGTGTGTGTGTGTGTGATTTGGTCTGGTGTATCGAGACGCGCGGAGGACACCTGTTAAACAGTTTTTGTATGGCTCAGCGAGGGAGGGAACAAAAGATTTGTCCCTCTTCTTATTCTTCGGTAATCACCGTGACTTGAATATACAAAAGGATTTTTACTGCCGTTGGTGCAGCCAAGCCTTACCTCTCGCTGTCCTCCCTCTCCCCGCCATCACTCGTCCTACTCATGTGTGCACCTGTATTAACCGTCCTCTCCTCTCCCCCTACAGTATACCCATCACACAGAGAATGTCCACATCTGTGTTTGTGTACGACACATTGTGATACGCGCCGTAGGTTTTTGTTGTTTTTTTTATTCAATATTCAAAATCGTTTTCTGTGTCACCTCCTCTTCTTCACATCGCCTAACCTATTGTCCCAGTGAACTTTTTACGTAAATCTATTAATTTCTTTTAACGTTTGCTGTAGCTGATCTGTTTTCAAAAACAACAAAACAGTTTGCTACTGAATTATGTGAGGAGCTGTTTCGTTTTTATGTGATAATACGGTACGTAGCTGTAAAAACGGGCTACGTTAGTCACCACCGGTTTGCCTGTTTAGACAGTGGATAGGCCTGTTGTGTTCTGAACAGTCGGTTATTGCGTCTACTATCAAATTATAACGAACGGATTCTAATCACAAGATTACGCGTAGCCCATGCTAAAATTTTATATAGCTTCGGCGTTTGTTACGTTCAAGGTCAAACACAATATTGTAATTACAGAAACGGGTCCATGTATTCGTAGCAGGGGCGTATTTACGGGGAGGGGTACGCACCGGACCGGACCCTCCCCCTCTCCTCGAACAGTTGACGAGGAATTTTGTTAATCTCGTAACCATTAGGCTGTTTTATTATAAATTTTTTTTAACTGTGAACGCGAATATAAAGTTTGTCACTCTTGGAGTGATGTAAACAAAACCATGTGCTTGTACTTGAACCGGATTGGTTAGATGAGTGTGGCCGCACCACGCATCACTAAATCCTCCGCTAGAAATAAAGTAGTTCCCAATTGATTATAACTAATTGGTTAAAAACATCCCAACAAACCTTTTTTTTATGCAACTGGGATTAATACAACTAAAAATAAAAGTAAATGATTTTATAATACTTGGGATCTGTTAAGAAAGTTTTAATTTTGTCTGTAGCCCTACGTGGCTCTGTATTATATCACTCCGCTTTGTTTACATCAGGCTCCTAGAATGAACAAACTATAATAGTAATCCCTTTAAATATACAAACAGGTTTATTACACGACATTTTTAGTATACGATTGAAATATGTTATATAGGAAAATCAGTTCAGTCAATTAGTATCTTGTCAACAGTGGCGGCGCTAACGAAACGGGGGCCCCCCGCAAAACTAATTAGGGGGCCCTATAAAAATGGTTAAATTTTGTATACGTAATAGGGGAAACACTCAAATGAGTTTCTATTTACATGTGTTTCACAACAATGGTTTGCGAATACTTTCTCGTCTATCACAAAGCGTTTGCAATTTGCAAAGGACGTTTTACACGTGTACAAACTCTTAAAATTCATTGTTGCTAAATAGACAAAGTTCTATACAAACTATAAAAAACCAAAATAAAAAGAATGATTTATTTTTATGTCAAAGATCTAAATTCAGACTATGAAACAGTACCGCACACAGAGTGTTAAAAATTTATTATTTAAAAACGAATATCAAAGTAACATTCTAGCTTTTTTCAAACATTTAAATTAGTTTGTAACTGAATTTGTAAAATTCTTGAATATACTCTATACAAGTTCTCCTTAAGTCTAATCCAATTCAATAACACTCGAACTCAAGTAACGTACAATATTTACAGATGAGGATCAACCAAAGTTCACTGTTTTCCTAAGCCTAGTCTTCTTTTTTTAATAGTTAAGAACTTTTCAACCACTTCGTTGATATTAGTTTTCTGTCTCTTCATGCTCAATGCTTAACAGTGTCAAGTCACTCAACCGAGCCATGGTACTTCTTAAGTATGACTTAATTAATTTAAGTTTTAAAAAGCTTCTTTCCGCTGTAGCTGTTGTGACAGGTATGGTTAAATAAAGCTGCAAAGCTGTAGTTAAGTCTGGGAGGCAACTCATAAGGCAGCCGTTTTCTTCAACCAGTAAATTCATCATTTCTCGAATTCTTTTCTTGTGTACAATTTTTTGGCCATCAGAGCTTTGAAGGATATTACTTGGTCAGGCAGTGATGTGGAAAGGTCACCAGGATACACATTTACCAGAGCCTTACTTTTCTCCACTATTGTCTCTTGTGAGAAGTTTACTAAATTCTGAGGCGTCAGGAATGAAAACCTATCATCAGTGCAACGCAATCCTTCGAATCTCATTTGTAGCTGAGCTATTACAATATCTAGTGTTGCATTGAAAACTTTTACTTCAAATGATTTCACTGGGTCGTCAATTCTATGGTCAACTGATAATTCAACAAAGAAGCGTTTTACAACTCGTTTACGCTTATTTTTCATGTTACAAGTTATGTCCCATGACTGTGCCAACTGGGGCCCCCCATGAGGGTCGGGGCCCCCCCGCGCCGCGGGGTCTGCGGGGGCCTTATCGCCGCCACTGCTTGTCAACAGTGTTTCAGTAACGTGTATACTTGTTATTACCCTTCACCTGATTGGGACTGTTTCAGAAAGTTAACACGCGTTTTTTAGCTACTTTAAATATAGTAATATTGATTAATCTCAACTTGTTTTTTTTTCTTGTGTATGAAACCGACTCGGCGACCCTCAAGACCAAATTCTAGATATATTGCTGATTCGTAGTAAGGGTGGTTAACGTTTAAGGTCATCAAATCAGTACGAACAGTAGCATAACCGACGAAACTGTTGATTTAAATGTGTTAAAATCAAATTGAATCATCTTCGGGCTATTAGGCCGTGGTCCACTCCTGCTCTTACGACCATACGTTTCGGCCTTTCCTCTGGACGCCATCTTTTCAGTGTGAAAACGATTTCGATAACTGACACGGTCTTCGCCGGTTAACCACAGTACTGTGGCAAAAGATTTCAGTTGAATGTCGATTGTCGTTAACTGGCGAAGACCGTGTCAGTTATCGAATCGTTTTCACACTGAAGATGGCCAAAAGAGGAGAGGAGAGGCCGAAAGCCTGATTCTAACACAGTCGACGCCGGCCGTGAAAGCCTTAGGTACAGACTGTGTATTTAAATGTTAACAGTGGTGGAGAATCGATTTGAACTTTTCATTGAAGTTTGTAAATCGTAAATATGAAACAGCCTGGCGACGTATTTACGAAAACACGTCCTTCTACAAACGAATCTAAAAAGGAAAAAAATTACGTTAAACGGAGCAGAGACTCTACAGACCAGTAATTCATATGTAAATGTGTGTGTGTGTGTGTGTGTGTGTGTGTGTGTGAGAGAGAGAGAGAGAGAGAGAGAGAGAGAGAGAGAGAGAGAGAGAGAGAGAGAGAGAGAGGTTCAAACTCGTTACGAGTGAATAGATTTTATAATTTTATGAAATAGTACAAATGAATACAATGTGCATCGTGTTATCCGGCCTTTATCTTGTAGTTGTTGACCTCTGCGTACGTGTTCCCTCTCCCCGCCGCCTGTAAATTAACTATTGCACAAAATAATAATCTGATGTCGAAATTTATCAAATAACAAAAATATAGCCCTACTCGTTCAGAATAGCGAGCGAGTTCTGCAGCTCCGGGAAATCATACTAGGACTAATAACTTGCCACCGTAGAAAAATTCTGACTACGCCACTGCGTCCATAACCTCGGATGTCGGGAAAACCATAAACATACTTTCAGTTTTAGATAAAATAAAGAAAAACAAATAAAATGTGAATTATCGGATGTGGAACAGGCCGGCTGGGAAAAAATCATTGTGGCCGGCCATGGAAACGACGACGATCAGAGACTTTGTGAAGTTGAAAGGAACTGAAGCCAAGACCACGACGTGAAGAAGAAGGAGCTACGGTGGAACAGACCGGCTGGCAAAATCTCATTGTAGAAGGCCATGGAAACGGGATTCAGAGACTTCATGAAGTCGAAAGGAACTGAAGCCAAGACCACGACGTGAAGAAGAAGGAGCTACGGTGGAACAGACCGGCTGGCAAAATCTCATTGTAGAAGGCCATGGAAACGGGGATTCAGAGACTTCATGAAGTCAAAAGGAACTGAAGCCAAGACCACGACGTAAAGAAGAAGGGAGAGCTATGGTGGAACAAACGCCTGGCAAAATCTCATTGTAGAAGGCCATGGAAATGACGACGATCAGAAATTTCGTCAAGTCGAAAGCAACTGAAGCCAAGACCACGACGTAAAGAAGAAGGAGCAAAATTTCATTGTAGCAGGCAAAGGAACGACGATATCAGAGACTTTGTGAAGTCAAAAGGAACTGAAGCCAAGACCACGACGTAAAGTAGAAGGAGCTACGCAACTTAGCATATCTTTAAGAAATTTAACAATATTTTTAAAATCCTGTCTTAATGCGGGCGCGCGCATGCGCGTTCACATTATACACGGTTTAAAGGTGATAACCTCTGTAAGGGTTAGTTTAACCACCACGGCTGTTCAGTGACATAATGATGAAGAGGGAGCAGCGAACTGACAGTGGACTGGGTTATCTCATTTGTGTCGTAAAAACGACCTCCATAAATTCCGTCGTCGCATATGATTTGTAGCCTCTGGCCTTCAGACTACTATGTAACACTTTGTAGCGACACAACTTATGAGTTACTGCTGTGTATGCGTCACATAACCAAAGTAGGGGTCATTTGCCTCGTCTTTGAATATTGACGGTCTTGGGTCCTTTGAATGCGTACTAAATTTTGTTGAATATTTTTCTGTGTGTTAATCAGAATATTTGTTTTTAACCGACTTCAAAGAGGAGGAGGAGGCTTTATGTTGATCCGTTTTTTGTTTCAGAACAGCTGCACCGATTTTAATTATTGTTTTTTTTTTTCATTTGAAAGGACATGTTCCTGCGGTGAAAAATTGGTATTGGACCAGTACTGAGCCAGTATCAGCAGGATACCGGTATACTTACAGTCGTGATGTGAAAATTCAACAATAGACTGTAATTATTGCGTTACTGGGGGTTACGTTTGTATCATTAGCTTTTTTGTTATTCTCTAATTACGACGTAAAACTGTATGGAGTGCTTGAATACTCAACAAAAAAGCCATACAGGGCGACGCACCTCTAGATGTTGCTCTGTGACCCTTTGGCCCTGTAGCACGTGAATCGAGCATCCAAAAGTATTTGATATCTCTCTGTTCTGTAGAAGTCATAACTACTGAAATTGAATTAGCAGTAAGAATCCCATACTTGTGATTTTTGAGAAAAGCGATCAAACCATTTTTCAAATTTAGGAAACTTTCGCTTTTATCTCCATCAGTATGGAAAAAAAATTAAAAAAAAGTGACTCAAGGTCCCTCATTGGTAAATAATCCTTTTTTTCCTCTTGAGTATTAGGATTTGCTCGCGGTGATACAAATTCTCTATAATACCTATCACCTTTTCTTCTATAATATCTACTACCTGCCCTTTAATACCTATACCTCAGTACTTACAAGAAGCTAATAAGTAGGCCTACTATAAGTACTGAACGGCTGGGTCATTTTTAATTAACCTTTTTTTTTGTAGGTCTACTTGTTAAAGGGCCTGATTCCGCGTTCGTCTCATAGCATTTGAAGTTGGATTAACACTGGGACAGTAAAAGGCCAGTACCAGAGCACAGGCATTTTTTTTTATAAACGGGTAAACAGATTTTAGTAACTTTTTTTTTAATATTGTGGTGTGGGGTACGTTGGCATTCAGCTTCTCGCTTCCCAATAAAGCATTAAACGTTTTGAATACATATTTTGGTAATAGTTCCGAGTGACAACCTGAGCTATGGCAGCCACGAAACTTGCAAAAACTGCTTTTTTTAGTATTTATACGTAAACTACAGGTGAAAATTAAGTACGGAGGCGAAAAATTCGCACTTTTATTTGAAAGTTGCGAAAAAATGCGTAATTACTTATAGCAATACAGCATTGTGTTTCAATGCTGTTTCGAGTTGGTTGCTTTTCCAGTGACCTGCACAAAAACCGAGCATTAATGGAAACCAAGTTCTGCCGCCACAGAAAGGGAGACATGTATAGTAATAGGCAAGGTATGGCCCGTGGGCCACCGTTGCCTTACTTCGAGTTGGTTGCTTTTCCAGTGACCTGCACAAAAACCGAGCATTAATGGAAACCAAGTTCTGCCGCCACAGAAAGGGAGACATGTATAGTAATAGGCAAGGTATGGCCCGTGGGCCACCGTTGCCTTACTTCGAGTTGGTTGCTTTTCCAGTGACCTGCACAAAAACCGAGCATTAATGGAAACCAAGTTCTGCCGCCACAGAAAGGGAGACATGTATAGTAATAGGCAAGGTATGGCCCGTGGGCCACCGTTGCCTTACTTCGAGTTGGTTGCTTTTCCAGTGACCTGCACAAAAACCGAGCATTAATGGAAACCAAGTTCTGCCGCCACAGAAAGGGAGACATGTATAGTAATAGGCAAGGTATGGCCCGTGGACCACCGTTGCCTTACTTCGAGTTGGTTGCTTTTCCAGTGACCTGCACAAAAACCGAGCATTAATGGAAACCAAGTTCTGCCGCCACAGAAAGGGAGACATGTATAGTAATAGGCAAGGTATGGCCCGTGGACCACCGTTGCCTTACTTCGAGTTGGTTGCTTTTCCAGTGACCTGCACAAAAACCGAGCATTAATGGAAACCAAGTTCTGCCGCCACAGAAAGGGAGACATGTATAGTAATAGGCAAGGTATGGCCCGTGGACCACCGTTGCCTTACTTCGAGTTGGTTGCTTTTTCTGTGATCTGCACAAAAACCGAGTACTATTGAGAAACGAGTAAGCCTACTAGTGGAAAATGAGTTCTGTCACAAAAAGGGAGACACGTATAGTAACAGGCAAGAGTTATTTTTATTTACGTGGATTTCACAAAAAGCGATAAAGGTTCGTAGTTAGATTAGTTTGCATGTTAACCTAATAACGTCATTTTTACCTTATTTACGTCAAATAAACTACCATATTTACCGCGTACGCAACTAAATTACACGTGGATTCCACTTAAATGAAAAAACCGCGTTTCACATTATTTGGATCCCATAATTGTTTTTCTTGCAAATTTTTTGAAAAAAAAATTGCGAATTTTTCGCGTCCGCACTTAGTTTTTACGTGTACCTAGTTTACGTAGAAACACAAAAAATTCGGTTTTTCAAATTTTGTGGCTGCCATAGTTCAGGTTGCTACTTGGAACTGTTGACCATATTTCAGAAAGATGTTCTTGGCACATTCCACAAGTGTTGACTGCACCAGCATTTCTTCTCGACCCATCAAGAACTAGAGATTTCTCGTCCACCAAGGTCTTTTCCTGTACATGAAATTGCGTAAATCGATTCATTGATTTGATGATTCCTTTAAATCACAATTATAGCCGAGCTAGTTTATTGATTTGTTTGATTTTAGTGCCTTTTTTTTTTTGTCAAATGTAAGAGACGAGGTTTGCTCAAAAAGTTCATGCAATTTTTTTGACGTCCTGTGCCGTTGACGTGACAGATCATCCGATTTTAGGGATGGTTTCCCATCTCAACAAAGGCAAGAGCATGGCCGGCTCTAGTAGAAGGTCGGAACATTAAACGTGGCAACGTTGCGTCTGAGGCCTATAATCATAGTGTAATAAAATAGCTAAATTGAACATGTTATATTGTTATTTAATTTCATAGCACTACCAAAATCATGAGTAGGCCTATTTATAGCTAACTCTAAATTATAGGTATGTGCGCACTTAGTAGCCTACTATACGTTTAAATTGAAGAAATTAGTAAATTAGTGTTAGGCCTAATGAATTAATTTTGTTCGAATTATTGAATTCGTATCATATGAATGAGTTAATTATTATATTTCTTAAATAACATAACAGTATTTTACACGATAAACGTTTACTTTGTAAAAAATGAAGAATTATAAAACTGCTGTTAACAGGCAATTAAAAATGACGCGATTTGATTATTGAAATACATAAATTAAGAGATCTTCTAGTCGGCCTCAAATATCAGCTGGTTCCAGTGTTGCCACGTTAAATGTTCCGGCCTTCTACTAGAGCCGGCCATGGCAAGAGGCATGTCCTGTCCCTTTACCCGCTCATCCGCGCCTCCTTGCAAGCCGTTGGTACTTAGTAAAAGAGATCTCCTTGTCCCGGGAGATGCTCAGTTAGCCGCTTGTTTATGCAATACGTACATAAGCAAACGTTGGTACCTCACTATCACGGAGAGGTGAATATCGGCCTCCTTTCCTCTTCATCGAGTCCAGGACCTTAATGGCATTCCCCGAACTGTCCAGTACTTTTAGGATGGTACCTCTATGCTGACGATAATTTTGTTTCTTTTCTCGTGCAGAGTTTTAAGTTGAGCAGAATACAGGCATCGGAGATGAGATTCTTGCGATTTGTTAAACGCAGTACATAATGAAACAGACTCTACAATGTAGACATTCGTAGAGTTGAACATTTTTAATATGTAAGATCGTATTGCAGAGAGCAAAGAAAGTTGTATTGTTCTTATGAGTAGAATGCCAGATGACAGGTTGCCATTTGGCAATACAAACCTATTGGACAGCGAAGTATAGGAAGACCTAGGAGCGTTGGTGAAGTAGATATGTTCCTTTGGGATCCGAACAGGTGATTCGCCATGAAAAAAGGAGAAGGAGAAGGAAGGAGAGAAGTACTATGCTGATGATAATTTTGTTTTTTTCTCTTGCAGAGTGTTAAGTTGAGTAGGATACAGGCATCGGACTTGAGATTCTTGCGATCTGCTAAAGGCTGTACACAAAGGGATAGACTCTACAATGCAGACATTCGTAAAGAGTTGAGCATTTTGAATATCCAGAATCGTATTGCAGAGAACTTAGGGAGATGAATTGCTCTTCTTAATAGGACGCCAGATGGTAGGTTACCTAAGGAAGTTTGACAGTACAGCCCTGTTGGACAACGAAGTATGGATAGACCTAGGAAGTGTTGGTGAACTTCTTTCAAATCTCCGGTTTTCGTTTTTTTTTTTTTTAATTTATTTATTTTGTGTTATCGTGTTTTGAAAGGATACTCCAAATTAATTATAAGGACATGAGATAAGCTTATTATAGCCGGCAGCAGATTTTCTTTTCAATTTTTTTCCCCCTATACTCGTACTCGAGATTTTTATGTTGCTCTATATGCCTATTATATATTCTCGACAAGTAGATAACCTTTGTAACCTGTTGCGATAACGTTAGTTGTAATCTACGCATGCGCGCTCCTCCAGGAGAGACAGAAGACAGAGAAAGGAAAGAGGGGGGCGTGGAACTGGAAGCAGACGTTAATAAAGTAATCCTGAAAGTACCTTAATAAAACAATCTGAAAATAAACAATACTAAAAAGAAAAGCATTTATGAAAAAGCTGGAGTTTACCAATATCAATGTCAGCCTGCTAACTCGACAGAATATAATGTGCGATGCAACAAAAAATACATGGTATTCACTTCAAGATCCTTTAAACACAGATATATTGAGCATACCAAACATTCTCAACACTCAAATCGGAACTCAACAGTAGCCAAACACATAAAACAACAGTCTTGTGAATATGGTCCAATACAGCAACATTTAACCGTATTGAAAACGTGGAATGATGAAATAAGATCTAATAGACTATTTATGAACAACACCGAAGATACAAACGTGTAAAAGAAGAGGGGCACGAAAATCTATTGAACATCATGACGGACTTCAAAAATCGTATAGCATTTGAAAAATTGCGGCAAAATAAAAATCAACAAACAGTAATCATGTGATATAGACCTGAATGTAAACATAAACACTCTGTAACAAAGCCAGTTCTCGAGAAACTTTGGACACAAACGTACGTTTCACGTTCATTAATTAGTGTTCTCGAATTCATTTTTGTAAATAGTGGCTGTTTTACGATATTGTGACCGCAAGTGCACAGTGTATATGTCCTGACAATGGTCTATGACCGAATCGATCGAAATTAAGAATGTGAGTAATTAAAACTTTATTGCAAATCATATGTATGGTACCTTTAAGCTATGAACAATGAATACACCACAATAGAAGATCAGGTTACAGGTACCATTAGTAAACAACAAGCGTGTGTATATTGTAAATACATCACGTTATCATTAATGCTGAAAGATAATGTAGTAAACTCCCTGAGCTGCAGAACTCGAACGAAGTAGAGTTCACTATTTTGAACGAAGTACATAAATTAAATTAACAGACTGTTTATGTTATTAGATAAATTTCATATTAGATTTTTTCAATTAAGTCCCGATAACGTTATTAAATTTTTGTACTTAAATAACAATTGTAGAGCAGACTAATATTCGGATTTTTGTTAAAATTCCGTGTGGTGTTCACGATTTTTATCCAATTTTTACTTCCATGTTACATAAGCAAATAGAAGTATGGTGATGGCGAAAAAAATCGTGTTCGAGATAAGGGCTGATTCTGATTGTACTACCTAAAAACATGAAGAAAAGTCATTTTCCGAAAAAGGTAGGTGTGTGTGTGTGTGTGTGTGTGTGTGTGTGTGTGTGTGTGTGTGTGTGTGTGTGTGTGTGTGTGTGTGTGTGTGTGTGTGTGTGTGTGTGTGTGTGTGTGTGTGTGTGTGTGTGGAATTTTGTCTATGGCGAACGACAACTTCCGCAAATTCAAACAGAATCGAATAATTTTTTTTTCTTTCTTCGTATTGTTTAAATTAGCAGCCATCCTTACTATTTCTTTTATGAATTTGCTAACTGATATACTTTTTATTGTTCGACTAAGCTTTTCGTCATTACTGACATCTTCAGGTCTAAAACAGCAGTTAACAAATTCATAAAAGAAATAGTAAAATAATTTTTTTGCGTATATGCCTGAGTTGTAGAGGACTCAAGGCCTATTTATTTTGGTGAAGATCAGTTAAGGGGAAGGAGTAGTTTACCTGCAACGTTTTACGTTTTAATAAGAGTAAAGTACTTAATTTTGATAAATAAAGTATTATCCTGAAAAGAAGGTCATAATAATCCACTGTAGAAAGGTAGATGAAATATCTATAAATGAAAGGGGGAGCGGGTAATTTTCTATAAATAAAAATGATGGTTGAAGGGGAGGGGATCATTTTTTATATGTGTACTACGTTATCGGCAACAAAGAAGTAGTTTGTTGTTAAAATTCCTTCCCGGGCTGTTTGACCGTTGTGCATTGTTTTCTGCAAAACCAGACGTTTCGAAAGTGCCATCGTCAGTGAAAATCTAGTGCGCTAACGTGAGGTAGTACACGTTAGTGACCACAGTACTGTGGTTAAGGCTGAAGAAAGAAGTAGTTTCTATGGAAAATTTCATATAGAAAATGATTTTAAATATAAATCTTAGAAGATGGAAGTCGTGTATGATTCTCCATACCGCTGTTTAATTGCTTTTTGCCAAATTTATTCAGTCAAAAGGAAGTAGGCCTACTCTGTCCCAAGTGACTACAGTCGGTCGCGCCGCAAGACAGTAGTTCGCGTTAGCCACGCTCCTATAAAACTGAACAACCGTAGTTCGTTGTTAGTGCAGTCGTTCGCGAATGAGTGCTTCTCCACGCTGTCGCTCCAATGTTAAATTCAATTAATAAAGTTGTGTTAGTGATAATTGAATCTGCTACAGAAGAAAGGATTCATACGATGGAACGAGCATATGGTATAACTAAAGATATTTACAATAAAAATGCATATCTAAAAATGCGAAAATAATGCATTACAATACAGTAGTGAGGCCAGAATGTCTATATGCAAGTGAACGTCTAGCATTGAATTATAATTTAGACTAACTAGAAATATTGGAAAGACGAATTATTAGGAAAATATTAAGCCCACGAAAAACTTCAGAAGGTTATAGAAATATAACAGAAATAATGAAGAAAAGAAGACTATTATTTTTTGGACATTTATATAGAATGGACGACAATAGGTTAACAAACCAGATCTTCAAATATCTGTGGGGGAAGAAGTCAACATCACATTTGGATTAAAGAACTCCAAAAGGATTTAGGAAGAAATAATATAAACGCAGAAGAAGGAATTGAAAGAGAAGTTTTTCGCGCAATAGTGTTAAAAATGGAAGGAGTCCAGAATAGGTGAGAGAGAAACGCAGGTTCGAAGTGGACTGAAGACAGGAAGAAGAGACACAGTGAAAAGATGAAAGAATATAAGAATATTCGAGAAAAAAACAAGAACAAAGAATAAAGAATTGAAATTGGCATGTGGTCCTTAGACGGCCGATAAAAAAAAAGTTGCGTTAGCGGTTATAATCAAAAACAGAATTAACACTGTCGCACACCAGTATAGAAAAATTATTCCGATTAGCGCTTTAAAACTTCACAGCTCATCGTCAGAATATCATTTCCGATAACTTATGTTAAATTCGCTTACTGTTCTTGATTGCAGTTTGTTTTTGGAGTTTTTATAGTAAGTATTACAAACTCTGTATTTTTATGATTTTAGTTATTTTGTTATACTGTTCAATAATTAACTTATATATTAAATTAATATTTTTGTTATTTCAGATGTGTGTTATTTATTCCGACTCTTAAATGAGATACGGGTTTCGCGATTCTGGCCGAAGGCGACGTGAATAAAATTATTTTCATAATTATTTTGTTGTATTTAAATAATATTTTATTTCGTCAGTTTTGTTGAAACGCCCCAAAAAAGGTATTGGTTATCTACGGTTAAGCTTCATCATGCGCTTTGATGTTGTCCCACGTGCATGAGAAAGCTGATCATCCCTGGCCTTACCGGCATATTTCCTTTTAATGTCTGTCTGTAAAAATACATACCAAAGAACTAACTATCTGCAGTATCGATTCTTTTATTGAGAATGTGAATAAGCTATACGTAGGCCTACGTCTGGGAGCTGTATTAATCCCTGTACGTACATCAAGACAATCCGCCATATAGAGGTACTGCGTTAACTGCAGCCAGCTGAGACAGTATAAGACAGAACACTACACTATCTACTTGAGTCAAATGTTGAACAATAAGAAATATCCGCTTAATGACAACAAACAAGTGACCCGATTAAAAGGATTTTGGTTTCAATACTGAATTTAGGGTTAACGCATACGACTGATGAATTTTTTTTAATAACCATAATAGCCTAATATTATAATATTACGTTTCACAAACAAGAAATACCACCTGATTGAGAAGGGGTTGTGCTGCACACTGGCGACCCAACAGATTACGTGCCGATCAGACAAATGAAACCGATGTAGAATACTAACAATCGTATTTCATCTGTTTTATTTTATACTATGGAAGTGCAATAGCGATTTGCTGATGCAGAGGTTCAAACGAAGACGAGAATGTTTACGAAACGCCCATCTCAGAGCGTAAACAGTCCGTATTCCTGATTCAGACATTGACTTCTTTGGTTAATGAACACCGGTGACGCTCGCGCGACAATTTCGTTTCCTAATACGTTTTATTTACGAAACAGTGGTTCCACCGACAATTACAATGTTCACACCATTGTACAGGTAAACAGAAAGAGGAAGAATGTTTTGTAGTCGGTTTTTGTTCTTTTAATATCTGTAACAATTTTAGAAAAAATAGGAACAGATTGAACTAGTAACGTAGTTCATTGTGCTAGTTCGCTGATATGACCGGCCTGGATATGATCAGTTCGTTTGGATGAACTACTTTGCCCCCATCTCTTCTCTATTTCCAAGCCAGAACCTGATAGTAGCTAGCAATGATGTGTCGTCACGCTCAGTGGCGAATTATCCATAACCCTGGGGTATGTTACAGCACCGGACACCAGGACCTCACCTGTCAAAGACCATCCAGCTCTAAATCACAAAAACGTTTTGAAGATAATAAATATGAAAAATCAAACAAAAAACAAATGTCCTCAATCCAAGATCATAAAAAATGTATGCACGCTTTTCGACGATCTTCTAATATGTGCTACAAGTAAAATTGCAAGAAAGAGGTTTTTTTATATCGTTCGAACGGAGATGATAAGATTTCATAATACTACAGTTTGTCCGCTCAAAGTATTGAACTGGATTATTGAGTACAAAATGATTGAGGTATTTCTGAATATGTACATTGCTTATCGTCTGCTTTTGACGATTTCAATAGCTAACTGCGAACCTGAAAGATCATTTTCTGCATTAAAACACATTAAAGATATGTTGAGTTCAGCTATGATAAATGAGAGACTATCTTCGTTAGCAAGGTCGAATATTGAAAGCGAGATACTTGAATCCCTCGATTTAGAAGAAATTATAGTCTACTAGACTTCGTTAAGGCAAAATCAAGAAAAAAGGGTCGATTGGTATTTTTTTCTAAGCTTACGTCCTAGTATGCCCATTTTAATCACTATTTAGCTAAGTGTTTGTTGTAATTTGAGAGTTTAAAGAAATAATTGTTAACTTTAGAAACTGTGTATCCCATTTATCAGCGCACCACGACAAGTAAACTTACAAAAATATTTCTTCCACGAAATCATCTTCCGAAACAAAAAGTCCATTACCGCCTGTCTTCTTTGTGAGAGGCGACATCTGGACGGATTGTGTGTGGTCAGTTTATACCATTCCAGCACCGTTGTTGTGTTCTTTGTCTCGGCCGTATTTTCAGCACGTGTTGTTTTGTAGACACGTGGTGAAACTATAGTTTTTGTTTGCGTAGAGCATCGCCTTTTGTCGCTGTTCGGGTCTAGTTGCGTATTGTTGATTTGACACACTCTGCAGGTTCAGCTCTTGTCCCCGGCATCTGGAAACTCGTAGTCGCACATTTGCTACGTTACTTTGTCCGTTGACGAGGAGAAGACAGGTCACTTACTTGAAATGTGTGCCCAGATTGCCAGGGCCAGACTGTTTTTTTTTTTTGGTGACCAAATAATGCAAGTGGCGACAGTTCGAATGTCACGTAAGTCAACTGCACAGTCATACTTGAGGCCTGTGTGTTTTTAAGAGGCTAGGCTTTGATACGATAACGAAGTAAATGTTGATCATCGTCGTATCAACTTCAGCCAGTGTTAAACCAAAATACGGTTTGGTTCGGTCCCAATCAAAGATTGAGTAGAGCAGGTCACACCAACGCTTCTTCGGACGCGTCCCACCTCAGTAGTTGTTTGAGGATCCGTTTTACCCGATACTGGGCAGTATACTCATAGTGTTTAGTTCCTCCCGTACATTGTATGTTGTCACGACGGTCTCTGTGATCGATATATGGTAGGCTACAGTGGAAAACAAAATACAGACACCAATGAAATCACTAATAACCAGCTTTAATTACTCACAAATAACAATTCGTAATCAACTCATACAATAATTCAATTTTAGATCCATGTTTTTCGGTACCCAGGCCACTTATAGTATATAATTAGTAAAATAGTTTACCTTTTTCTTGTCCGCCTGGTGGCCTTTTCTCGATATTTAATTCAACGCGTTTCGGGACATATGCCCCATCATCAGGAATATCCCTTGTTGAAGTTCGTCGATCGTTAAAATATTAAAAACACTGTATATACAATCTTACACATAACAATAAATATAATATAAACGTAAAAAACACACATAAAATACCCAAACTTGAGACACACGCGATATCGGTGGTGCGCACCACGTCATGCTATAGTCGACTGCAGTGTTCATGTTGTTATATATCGTGCACTATGGACCTTGTTCTGTATTCTTATCGCTGTGTCGTATAATACAGGAAGAATACGAAATATATAAGGCTTACAAAAATAAAAAAACAGAAGAAGTCATCCTTAATGATCAGTTGAATTTCCCATGGAGGTAGGAAGGGAGTGGAGGGAGCATTTGCTTGCATTAAGTGTGGCAAGTTTGAGGGTGTCCCAAAATGGCGACTCACAAGGGCAATGTCCCCTACCCCCTACCACTGTCGTACACTCGGTTTATGCCCTGGGTTAATCCCTTTTCCTTTACCGTTATGTTCAATACAATACATTTTCTTTTCTTAAATATTTATATAATTATATATTTATATTTCTTATATAAATATTTATTTAATTTTTACTGGAGACGTAAACATTAACTCACTAGACAACAGTTCTTAGTATACTCAAAATTATCTTAGTTTAATGAGCAAGTATCGCAAACTCTCACCGACTTACCCTTCATACGATCTTTTCGATTTCAGGTCATGAAATTCAAAAGAAATGGAAGAGTCTACGAAACTGTTTTGCCCGTGAACTGAGACAGCAGAAGGAAATGAATAGTGGACAGGGCGCAGATAAACGAAGAAAATACATATATTTTGAGAAATTGCTGTTCCTTCTTCCCACTGTTCAGAACAGGGAAACATTAACAAATGTGGGCAATGATTCTGCTGGATCGGAAGACGAGACTGAAAATGACAACCTACAGGTACAGGAACCTTTGGCCAGACGTCACGTTGGACACAGCTGGCGTCAGAATAGAAAACGCAACTACGAAGAATCACTTCTTGAATTGTTAAAAGAGAAAAAACGTGAAAGAGACACTACTGAAGCCGATGAAGACGTCAATTTTGCCTTATCATTAGTACCGATACTACGATCCCTTGATGACGCCACAAAAATAGACTGTCGCCGGTGTGCGCAGGATGGCGACAAAACTGTTTTGTCTTTCTACTGTCGCGCCGCGCCGCAGACAAGCGAAAGACAGTCTGCCGACTGTCTTGCCCTCAGTGTGCGGCACTACTTACTTTCAATTTATTATGCTTCTTGCTGTCGAGAGTAAAGGTTGAAAAATAACTAGTGTCTATAAAATGGTATATTGTGTTGCGTTTGGCTGCAAAAATCGAAACACGGACAAGAGGCCTGGAATTACTTTTCACAAGTAAGTGCACTAATATACTGAATTTTATTTTTATTATTGTATTCATATTACTCATTAAAATAATTATTAACATATGGAAGCTTCTCCCCACGATTACCGTTTTGTATCTGTAACTAATTGCACGAATTGAGAGACCTCAAACTTACCTACCTGAATGTTTTACTTGCCAGGAAATCAGTTTTAACTCATATAATTTGTTTGTTATACGACTATAAATTAGGGCTACTATTGTTTTTTTTTATTTATAGATTTACGACCTCCCAATCCCACCCCAGTGAAATTATAGTCATTCAATAAACTGAACTCTATCTCTGTTGCCTTAAAAAAAAACCCCCCTTAGTTTATCCAACTCGTTATTTGTTACTAAACCGTCCTAAATAATTAAATATGACGTTCTCAATGAAAGGCCAGTCTTACATTGCAAGAAAAGGTGCATTAAAGTAAATAAATGATAATTCTGAAAGAAACTAATTTTGAATCAAGGGTGTCTAAACATGGCCACCGGCGGGAATTCGTGGCCTCAGTTTCACATGGCTGATCTAGCTGTTAGGCTCCCTCCACTCCCTTCCTACCTCCATGGAATTTCCAGTCAAATCTATTATACGACACAGCGATAAGAATACAGAACAAGGTCCATAGTGCACGACATATAACAACATGAACACTGCAGTCGACTATAGCATGTCGTGGTGCGCACCACCGATATCGCGTGTGTCTCAAGTTTGGTTATTTTATGTGTGTTTTTTATGTTTATATTATATTTATTGTTATGTGTAAGATTGTATATACAGTGTTTTTAATATTTTAACGATCGACGAACTTCAACAAGGGATATTCCTGATGATGGGGCATATGTCCTGAAACGCGTTGAATTAAATATCGAGAAAAGGCCACCAGACGGACAAGAAAAAGATAAACTATTTTACTAATTATATACAATAATTCAACTTAAATTTGTTCACACGCATTAATAACGTCAACTATAAAGAATTCCGCACTTGATATAATGAACACAACATCCACTTGATATCACTAGACAAATCATACAACATAAACTGACTTCTAAGCGGCAACTGTTGTCTATTTATAGTCCGCAGATGCTCCATAATTTGCGCCAACAAGCACTCGAAAAGTCTAGAGGATACTTGTGTGTGACCTTGTCAGAAACACACACCTGTCAGGCTGCCGGGAAACACGTAGAACCACACTTTCCATTGTTCGAGGCGTTTCGTCATTGCAGTATATTGTAGAGGACGCTTCAGCAGAAACACACACCTACCGGGAAACACGTAGAACCACACTCTCCATTGTTCGAGGCGTTTCGTCATTGCAACATATTGTAGAGGACGCTTCAGCAGAAACACACTCCTGCCGGGAAACACGTAGAACCACACTCTCCATTGTTCGAGGCGTTTCGTCATTGCAATATATTGTAGAGGACGCTTCAGCAGAAACACACACCTGCCGGGAAACACGTAGAACCACACTCTCCATTGTTCGAGGCGTTTCGTCAGTGCAACATATTGTAGAGGACGCTTCAGCAGAAACACACACCTGCCGGGAAACACGTAGAACCACACTCTCCATTGTTCGAGGCGTTTCGTCATGGCAATATATTGTAGAGGACGCTTCAGCAGAAACACACACCTGCCGGGAAACATGTAGAACCACACTCTCCATTGTTCGAGGCGTTTCGTCATTGCAGTATATTGTAGAGGACGCTTCAGCAGAAACACACACCTGCCGGGAAACATGTAGAACCACACTCTCCATTGTTCGAGGCGTTTCGTCATTGCAATATATTGTAGAGGACGCTTCAGCAGAAACACACACCTGCCGGGAAACATGTAGAACCACACTCTCCATTGTTCGAGGCGTTTCGTCATTGCAATATATTGTAGAGGACGCTTCAGCAGAAACACACACCTGCCGGGAAACATGTAGAACCACACTCTCCATTGTTCGAGGCGTTTCGTCATTGCAATATATTGTAGAGAACGCTTCAGCAGAAACACACACCTGCCGGGAAACACGTAGAACCACACTCTCCATTGTTCGAGGCGTTTCGTCATTGCAATATATTGTAGAGGACGCTTCAGCAGAAACACACACCTGCCGGGAAACATGTAGAACCACACTCTCCATTGTTCGAAGCGTTTCGTCATTGCAATATATTGTAGAGGACGCTTCAGCAGAAACACACACCTGCCGGGAAACATGTAGAACCACACTCGCCATTGTTCGAGGCGTTTCGTCATTGCAATATATTGTAGAGGACGCTTCAGCAGAAACACACACCTGCCGGGAAACATGTAGAACCACACTCTCCATTGTTCGAGGCGTTTCGTCATTGCAACATATTGTAAAGGACGCTTCAGCAGAAACACACACCTACCGGGAAACACGTAGAACCACACTCTCCATTGTTCGAGGCGTTTCGTCATTGCAACATATTGTAGAGGACGCTTCAGCAGAAACACACACCTACCGGGAAACACGTAGAACCACACTCTCCATTGTTCGAGGCGTTTCGTCATTGCAACATATTGTAGAGGACGCTTCAGCAGAAACGCACACCTGCCGGGAAACACGTAGAACCACACTCTCCGTTGTTCGAGGCGTTTCGTCATTGCAGTATATTGTAGAGGACGCTTCAGCAGAAACACACACCTGCCGGGAAACACGTAGAACCACACTCTCCATTGTTCGAGGCGTTTCGTCATTGCAATATATTTTAGAGGACGCTTCAGCAGAAACACACACCTGCCGGGAAACATGTAGAACCACACTCTCTATTGTTCGAGGCGTTTCATCATTGCAGTATATTGTAGAGGACGCTTCAGCAGAAACACACACCTGCCGGGAAACACGTAGAACCACACTCTCCATTGTTCGAGGCGTTTCGTCGTTGCGATAACTTGCCACGTGCCTGAGAAATCTCATTTTGATCGCTTGAATACTGCTGGCCTTGTATTTTGTTAAAGTCCAATTCTCAACCCCATAGAGAAGTGTGGGGAAGCCCATCGCCGTGTAGAACTTCGGGCGTGTTTGTTAGAGTACTCCTGCTGGTCCCACACATATGGTGGAACTTGTGTGCAACTTCTTCACCGCATCATCATTGCAGGTAAGATACCTTACAGGCCAGGAATTCAAAATTACTATCTTTCTCCAGAACAGTACCATCTACAACAATTTTTGCCCGTACGGGATCAACTCCATGAAGAGCCCATCACCTTGGTTTCCAGTGTGGAGATTCAGTAGCGTGGCGTCCATATAATCGCTGTTGCCGGTGACAACCGTACTGGAAATAAGAGAAAATAATATTAATTATATCATAGAATAAATACTTTAGTTATTGAATAATTTTAAATCCGAACAATATTAGTAGGGAAACTTGAAGAAAAGCGTAGCATTGCTTTCGAACTGCTGGGCACTTGCACCGTCTTGTGTTGCCGGCTCAGACGTCGGCAGTGTTTTACTGCGTGTGGTTCATTGACCTCATAGTAGTTATCACTGTACAGACTAGGGGGAGAGGGGACACATTAGTCCACCCAATGTGTTGCCGCTGTATAAACCGGCAAAACTCAGTTAGCAGCTATGTTCGTTTTCGGAACTGACGTGCAGCAGATACAACGTACCTATTTGTGTTTTGTTCGTTTAGTTATGTGTTTCTCTGTTTGTCTTTATTATTTTTAATTCGATTATTTGTGTTCTGATTTATTCTGTGTACGTGTAATGAGAGTCAGATCCCGTTGAGCCGGGACCCTCTTCTTCTCCCAGCGAATGATAGAAAATGCTCTAAAAATAACGCTTGGTACAAGAAAAAAATTCGAATTAACTTTCAGGTTAAGTTTCAGACCTATCACAACCGGCAACAGGTGTTATGTACCCACGCTACGCAACTTCATCGTCGCGATCAACTTCAGCAAGTTTTAAACCAAACAACGGTTTGTTTCGGTTCCAAGCAGAGATAGACTAGAGCAGGTCATACCAACCAACGCTTCTTCGGACGCCTCCCACCTCTCCGCCGAACTTTCGGCTTATAGTTCAGTAGTTGTTTGAGGGTGCGGCAGTCATCCGTTCGGGTAACATGTTCCAACCACTACCCGATATTGGGCAGTCTTATCAAGTAAACGAGGGTCAGTTGAAAAGTTCGCGGAGCGACATCTGTAGCTTAGAGGTAAAACTAAACTTTTTCGAGTGCTGCAAAATTTGTATTTTATGTGAACTCCTGTTAATTTCCAAATCTATCTATCAATTTATTCATTGTTTAGAAGCTGTTTAAAATTGACGTGTCATGCATGTTTTGAAAAACGGACAAAATCAAACATTGTGGTGTGATTCTTTGTTAAAAATTGTTTAGCGCCAACGGAAATTCAGAACGAAATTGTAAATGTGTCAGGAGATACTGCGACTTCAAAACAAACGGTTTGTAAGTAGATACTTGAGTTTAAACGTGGTCGCACTGGACGCCAAAAAAATGCGACAACTCCAGATGCGGCAGCCATCTTGCACAGCGCTTTTTCACGCCAATTTCTTGAGTTAATGTATGATGCACACGCTCATATGAGATGCCTATGATTTCAGCAACGTCATCCACTCCTCAATCTGCGGTGCAACACCCTATGAAATTTTTTCAATAATCTCATTTTTTGTTGCACTTTTTGGACGTCTACTGCTGGAATCGTACGGCCACGTTTAAACTCGAGTGTGCCCCACTTACCGTTGTTCCTGAAGGCGCAGCATCTCCTAACACATTTACAATTTCGCTTTGATTTTCCATTGGCGGTAAAACGTTTTTAACAGCGAAGTAATCACAACACGATTTTTGATTTTGTGCATGTTAAAAACACGCGTGACAGGATAATTTCAAACAGCTGTTAAAGAGTTAATAAATTGATGGATATACCTGCAAATTAACAGGTGTTCACGCGAAATATACGTCTTGCAGCACACGAAAGATTTTAGTTCTACCACTGAGCTATAGATGTCGCTCCGCGAACTTCACAACTGACCCTCGTAGGATTATAAGGAGAAACACGATAAGAAGGCCGGCTAAAACATCCATCGCGTTGAAAGCAGTAGAAGGAGAAGAATTGCGATGTAAAGGCTGCCGTTTGGCCGTGACGGTGCTCTATGCACACATCGTAGTGATACTGTAATAAGATCGTATTTATGCATCTTTGTTTATTCCAGAGCGAAAGGTGGGGATTCGTTTATGCCTCGGCACGCAATAAACATAAGTTAGCAGAAGCCTCTAGTGGTCGTTCAGAAGGCGCGTTCTGGCAATCACCCAAGGTCTACAAGCTGCTGCCGTTTTTGAATAGTAAACGGTACAATTTTACGCGTTACAGTGTACGAAGAAGCAACCAACAGTGCCTAAGTAAGAATAGTTTTGTTATTTACGTATATACGGACTGGTGATTAAATATATCGTGACTTAACTTGGATCGAGGCCTCTTGTTCGTATGCTTTAAACCTTAGTGTCAGGATTCGCAATAAAGTGCATACAGGCGGATACGTCCAGGCGAGTAAACGAGACGCTGTTTATAGCCTATAATTTAAATATATATTATCTGTATTATATAAAACTCAAAGTCTGAGGATTTATGGGTACTCAGTACAAAACCCACACCGTTACACCGATTGCCACCAAATTTTGCACAGGTAACCTTTGACACAAGGCGAAAAATACTGTCTAACTTGGAATTTGATATTTTGCCCCGTTCGGACCATTTAGGCCGTTTTAATTATGCCTTTTCGTTGCCGCGTATAAAGCTGTCAACAACACCATGGAGACCAGAATTAATGACAATAGTAACAAGTAAATAAACAAATGATATTTAGCGGCATCGGAACTACCTTATCCGTTCCTGCAGTTTTTAATATGCGATTGTATCGATATATTTTGTAATTTTGTGTACAGATGCGTCTATATATTTTGCAATTGTCTTAAACGATTATAAAATTTATGTTTATACGTATTTCTGATGATGCGATGAATAAGTAATGAAGTAGGCCTATTTAAATACTGCTACTACTAAAGATGTCAACAACACCATAGAGACCAGAATTAATTACCATAGTAACAAGTAAATAAAGAAAAGCTGTTTAGCGGCATCGGAACTGTACATTTATCCATTCCTGCAGTACATTTTCGATGTTTTATATAATGTGCGATTGTATCGATATATTACGATGTGGAAAAGAAGAAGTGTACTAATTGTAATTGTCCTATTACTTAATGCAAAGCGAAAATACGTGTTGTTTTCTTTTGTGAGGTTAGGTGACAACGGTTTTTGGTTTTTAGTTTACTGCTGAAATAAATAAAAGCCATGGTTGAGGAAAACAACGTTTAATGTGTTATACAATGCTTCTAACACAGCAACACTTAAAATAAAGAATTTAGCGTTTTTGATTTAACAGGTACTTTATAAATATCTCCAAAGGCTTTATAAACGGGTACTTTTAAATCTCAAAAAGCTGTTGCACCAACATAATAAATTAGTACAAGTTAAAATAGTACAAGCGTTGAAAACAGCTTTGGAGAGAATTTGACTAATGAGTACAAAATTGTTATACGAGGTGACAGAACGCAATATAGACACAGACGATAAAAATTATATTAAAATACTTATTAAAAGTCAAATATTCGCGTGCGAAGCTGCGGGTAACAGCTATTATATATAAGTATGTTATTGTATACCGGGAACCAATGGCGTGTCTAGGCCACTGCAGACCTGGGGCGGATTTCTTTCTGAGGGCCCCTCCCATAAGACGGGTGTTTATAATCCAATTTATCTTTAAGTAATACACAGCAAAAACACTTAAATGTTATATATTTATTGTCTAATTGCTGTATTGGTACAGTTAGGAAATTTTATAAGAAGCTGTAGTAGGTAATGTTTGAAATAAAAATCTACTTTCATATTGTAAATACAAAGTTTAAAGAGATAATAGAAGTAGAATTATTTGTATACTGCAAAACAAATTTATCATTGCTGCAAACAATACTTGGCAATTTTTTTTTTCAAGTCAGTAGTTTTAGTGCAACTTCCTAAAATAACCGTTTTCTAGTTTTGGCCTCGGAAAATCTTATTGTATCATGAAGTTCATCTTAACAATAAATTGTAAAACTTAAGTTCCTCTGTAGCAAGTTTTTAGCTTCCTCTGTAGTGATTCCTGCTGCTTGTGGAGTCTTCCTTTTTATTTCTGCTATAATCTTGTCGTTCTTAAAATTGGACATAACATTCAGACAGATTGAAAATTAGTTTTCGCAATTTCTCATCATTTCCTTCAACCAAACTAACCGACTGCAAAACTGTAAATTTGTTATATACATTGATTTTGTTCTTGTTCGGAGTTCTTCATACAACTTTTCACACATTCGAACATGCACCTCCTTAATTCTTTTAAAGTCAAACCTTCATCTTTTTGCCTTTTTACCCGCCATCATCTTTTTTGAGTTCTTCAATCCCTTTTCACAATAGCTGTTTCCATTTCTTTACATTTCTTTGAAGCGAAGTCCAAAGCACCACTAACTAGAGAATCTTACTTTCTTCAAAATGCTGAATCCTCCGATACCTTCATTCAGATTTTTCGGGTTGCCAAATATGGCAAAACTATTCATTTAAGAGTTAGCAGATATTCATATTAATATACCACGTTTTTATTTGAGGTCATTAAACAATATGCATATTATTTTAAAATAATTATTACAGATCTTTCTCAACATATTAGGCCTATGTCGTTGCCTAATACGACAGTTCTGTTATTTATATTCATTAACCCAAACTGTCGTTATTTACTTAAATTTAAATTAATCAAAATACAATTATTAACCAGAACGGAAAAACACTGACTAAACACAATCCAGTAATTAAACATATACACAAATATTCAATACAAATCAGTACCTTGTTGCGGAACCAGCAGGCTTCAATTTGGGCCGCGACAGTGTTGCTCAACTAGCGTATAATGCCATATCAGTGTAGTGTATAGTCTATGATTCATACCATTGTATGTCTGTGGTTTCAACGGAATAGTGTTATTATACAAGAGACGGATCGGCTAAGAGGTTTTTGCCATAAATTTCTTTAATATGGGAAGCTGTTGGTTCCTGTGCGGTACGGCTTCAGTGGCTTCAAGAAGAAGAGGTCGTTAACTCGTTATTGCTTGTAAACGGCATATGCCGCCGCTGTCGGTTACAAGGGGTGCACGAAACGTAAACACATTCTCCGAAGTGTCCTACCCTTGTGGAAGACAACACATGGCTCTTGCCCTACTGTAAACAGTCGTAACACTTATTGAAAAGAACTTCTGCTGTGTGTGAACTGTCCAACATTCAGAGCAGTTTTATATATATATATATATATATAATATTTATAATCACTTTACCTCAAGATATTTTCTCCTTATTTGGAACATGTTTCGGGAAGCCTTGTGTTCCCATCTTCGGTCTTCCTGATTTTGAGTCTTGTGAAGTATTTGTGTGTTGGTTGGTGTGTTGTGGTTTCCTGTTGGCCTTTGGTACTTTAAATATTGGTATTATTGTGTGTGATTGTGGTGTGTATGTTAGTATTTTCTATGTTGAGTGCTTTGAAAATTGTGTCATTTTTGTATTGATTTGTATTTGTTCAGGTATTAATTTGTTTTGTGTTTTATGTTTGTATATTTGTAAATTTTTCCGTATGTTCATTATGGTGTCTTTGTGGGGTGTGTTTTATTAGCATCATGTTGGTTATGTCTGGGAATTCATGTCCAGTGTTTATTGCAGGTGTGGCTAAATTAGATTTAGGGTATATATTTCTGGTTTCTTGTATGCGTTTAGGTGTTCAAAATAACGTTTTTCCAGCTGTTTTTTTTTGTTTGTTTATATACTTCACAAGACTCAAAATCAGGAAGGCTGAAGATGGGAACACAAGGCTTCCCGAAACATGTTCCAAATAAGGAGAAAATATCTTGACGTAAAGTGATTATAAATATTAAATATATTATATACATCAAGAAACAGACTGTAGCAAAAAGTGTGTGTTTGAATATAGTCTATATATAAAGTGTGCATTGGGAGGCGGACCGCCCCGGGCCCCACTTTGTAGGGGAGCCTCCTCCAGATTTGGAAAATTCAGTTTTTTTTGTAATTTTTAAAATTTATTTGCAAATGTTCTATCGTCACCTCCAGAAACGTAACACTAGGAGAGGTCAAGGATTTAATCGATGGATTCCAAAAATTCTTTCATATTATTTTTGAAATCTACCTTACTACCTTACAACCCTAACTCATACAGTGTTTACACATAAAAAAAAGTATAAAGGTAAGTTTATTATTATAAGTATATTCATACTAAAGAGTAGCGTCATCGAAGACAACTGTACAGATATTATAAAGTATTGTAATAAATTTAATGCATTCTATAAATAATATTACTTCTATTATTTCTTTAAATTTTGTATTTACAATATGATAGTGAATTTTTATCTCAAACATTACAACAGCTTCTTATAAAGTGTTCTAACTAGATGTATCAATAGGCTACAGTAATTAGACAATAAATATGTAACAGTTAAGTGTTTTTGCTATGTATTACCTGAAGATAAATTAGATTGTAAACACCCGTCTTATGGGAAGGGGCCTCAGAAACAAATCCGCCCCGGGCCTCCAGTGGCCCAGGTATACACCACTGTGTATTCCGTTGTCTTATTCGAAGGCATAACTGAATCTCGAGTGTCATTAGTTTATGACTATACAATACCACTTGTTGCAGTTCAGCAGTTTATCGACTCCAGTCCGAATTCGTTAAGTTTAGTTGTCGTCTTTAAGTCGTCTTTTAGGCAACGATCGAATAAAAACGCTCGCATCAGTCTCAACAGCTTGTTTATTTATCGTATCACAAATAATTTTTCACAATTAAAAATATAACGCAGAAAATATAAATTTCGATTCACAACCACGATATCGATTATTATTGACACAACCGTAATTTATACAAGCAAGAAGATAACTCACAAATATAACACCGATCCACAATTGTGATATCAAATTAATTCACTAATTCTGTAACAACTCACTGACTCTCAGAATCGAGACTGACCGACACTCTCTATTACAGTTGTGAATCGATATTGTATTTTCTGTGTTACATTTTTGTTTGTGAAAAATTATTTGTGATAAAGATAAACAAACAAGGTGTCGATAATTAAACGAGTTTTGTTTATTTTTTTTTTAATTTCAATCGCTGCCCAAAGGACGACGAGTCTCCGCCTAAAGAACTCCATAATGAACACAAAGATTATTCCCCGCTTGCCTACAGGAAGAGAAATTGTCGAAGGTTCTTTGAAGACGGAACAGGAAGCTTTTTGTGTATGCGACGACGTAAAGAAAAAGAAGATACGCGCAAATAAAAAGAAGATGTGTGTGTGTTACTTTGCTATATAAGGAAACCGTTCGCCGTTTGTGCTGGCGCGTGTAAACTAGTTCCGCGGGATTATACTTATACGATGCGTGAGGAGGTGCGTAAAGTTGGTCATAGACCGGTCAGGTTGAAGACCCTCTAGTCGTGATGTTATTGACTCATCTACGGGGAACACGGCACGATAGACACAATTGCACGCTGACTCATCGGGCCACGAATCCAGCGGTGCGTAATCTGCTTTATATTGTCCTTCAGCAGCATGTCTATTTCTTTTGTGCTGGAAAGCTGCGGTTTTTATCGAGTACTGTATATTTTTTAATACTCATAATGTGAATATTGTGTGTCCGCGCACGTGTTGCTATTTGTCATTGGTGTTTTACGTTGTATGTGTCACCATTTATTATTAAACTTAACCTCCCACGCTACCTGCCTTTTCTTAACGTGTTAATTAAGTTAATAGTAGAGTTTCTCAGAGCTGCATAGATCCTCTTTGTTTTGAACAAAATACATTTATTTAATTAATAGAGTCGCGTTAATTGTTATAATCACAAACAGAACTATTTCTAATCAGACGATGAGCTGTGAGACTTGAAAGCGCTAATCGAGAAATATTTTACTTCCATGTTCCGTAAGGAAATGGAAGTATGGCGATCGCGAAAAAAATCGTGTTCGAGATATGGGCAGATTCTGATTGTACTACCTTGAAAACATAAAGAAAATTCATTTTCCGAAAAGTGTGTGTAGAATCCCGGACTACCTCACAAAACTTACAAAACAATTTACACATATTCAACACTAAAATGTTTAAACTTTGGAGCACGCACAAAGCCGGGATGCGCATCTCGGCTTTGTGCGTGCTCCAAAGTTTAAACATTTTAGTGTTGAATATGTGTAAATTGTGTTGTAAGTTTTTATGTTTTGATATTTTACTTAAATGACGACCTCTGCTGAGTGACAATACCTGAGGATGGGACATATGTCCCGAAACGCGTTGTAGTAACGAAGATAGAAATAAAGCCACCAGACGGACAAACAAAAAAGGTAAATACACTTTATTCAGTCAATATACAAAGTTTTTACTTCTATGTTCCATAAGGAAATGGAAGTATGGTCATGGCGGAAAAAATCGTGTTCGAGATAAGGGCTGATTCTGATTGTACTACCCTCAAAACATGAAGAAAAGTCATTTTTCGAAAAGTGTCTGTGTGTGTGTGTGTGTGTGTGTGTGTGTGTGTGTGTGTGTGTGTCTGTCTGTCTGTGTGTAGAATTTTTTCTATGGCAAACGATAACAGAATCAAATAATATTTTGCATACAGCCCTGAATTGTAGAGTACTCAAGGCCTATTGTTTTTGGTGAAGATCGGTTAAGGGAAAGGGGTAGTTTACCTGCAACGTTTTATGTTTTAACAAGGGTAATTTTTCTATGACGAACGATAACTGCCGCATATTCAAACAGAATCGAATAATTTTTTGCATACGTCCCTGAATTGTAGAGAACTCAAGGCCTATTGCTTTTGGTGAAGATCAGTTAAGGGGAAGGGGTAGTTTACCTGCAACCGTTTACGTTTTAACAAGAGTAAAGTACTTGAAAATTCATTTAAACTTTTTCAAACAATGGTAATTGTTAAAAATAAAATAATTTTGTTGTCAGGCAATAAAATTATATTTTTTTCATTTTAATTTAAATCATGTATGAGAGAAAATATATCGTTCGTGGCAGGCAAGCATATCTCAATGATGTAATGTTTACGTTTCCATTTTATTATTATGATTACAGCAATAAAAACGCAGGCAAGACACACACACAATTCGCGTTATTTCTGACCTCACTCATGTTTATTTTCTTACATTTGGACGCTTTTTAAATGGAAAGTGCCGAAACCCACACCAACACAACGCGTGCAAGCCGAAAAAGTGTCCAGCGTGGATAGCGATTTGCTTCCTGTGGATCGCCGGGCAGTGTAACTGCACGTGTTTACAGAGGAACGATTCATAGACAGACTTTTCGTCTTTAGGGAGTGACCCTCTGCAAGATGATCAGGCTCCATGAGTGACTTCGGAGCGCTCCTTCTTTTCCGCGTGTTTGTTCTGTGAAACGCACACTGTAGATTCGCAGCTTTACTCTGAGCAACGCTCAATAGGGAATATTGAAAATTTTTGTCCACGGTGTACCCTCATACACACTAAACCTGCTCTGATGTTTTAATTACGGACATCATAATATTAAAACTTTGGAAACTTGAGCACTATTTAATGGCGATCAAACATTAGAGCACTATTTAAAGGAGATCAAATATTAACTTATACAAGCCATTAATTTTATGCATATTTTTATATGTGTACTACATTATCGGCAACAGAGAAGTAGTTTGTTGTTAAAATTCCTTCCCCGGCTGTTTGCCCAAAGTCCAGTGTTTTATTTTCCAATGTTTTATTTATCACGAAACATTTTCTTTTTCTTTTTTCACACATTATTGTCAGCAAGGAAATTATAATTTACAAAACAACCTTATGCTATACTAAAATCTTACACAGACAAAACAAACCTTTACTTGATCAGAAAAAACAAAACTGATTAAACTAATAGCTAAAAAACTGCGTTGTCGTACAATGCGTTCTAAAATAATAGACGAGCTAAATGGACTAAACGATAAGGTTTCTTATCTTGTATTATTTCCGTTCTTATCTATGAAGAGCTTTTGTGTGTGTGCGACACAAGCGAGACAATAAATGGTAGCAAAAAATATAGCTTAAAAGGTAAAGTGCTCAGAACGGTTTAGTACGCCTTTGGCTGTGACACACGGAACAAGTAATCTCAGTAAGTGACAGCATAATTGTTGTAGCTCGATTTGTAAACGGTAGTGTTCCGCGCGTGTATACACGCCGCTGCTGAAAGTGTGGCGCACGGGCAAAGGATAACCGTTCACACGTGTTGTGCAGCAAAACGGTTAACCAGGTAAAATAACCAAATTAGACAGTTTATGTATTAAGCATATTACACTCTTTTATTTATGTTCTTTTAGATTCATGACAATCGTTATCAGAGTCATGCCTGTGAACAATTTAAACAATGTTAAAATTTATTGTGAACAATGCCATGTGTACATTTACTAGTTTATCCATCCTGTGTGTAAATTACATCGCTTTTCGAAGTAGGCCTATATGCCCCGTCACTCCATGAAGTTCGTCAGAACATTAAAAATAAGACAATACGAAGTACAGTTTAAATGACGTGCATACACAACACTCATAAAAACACACGCGCAATGTGTACGGAGTTACATGTCATGAAACTATTACTCAAAACGTATAAATATAAAAAATAGGGTTGTTTGGTTCAGGTGGAGAGGAATTATTTCAATCTTTTGTGTTTTAACAATAATAAATTACTTAATTTTGATAAATCAGGTAGCCTGAAAATAGAATTATATTAAACCGCTATTCCATGGTAAATGAAATGTTTAAAAATCGGCCGGATATTTTTAGGGGAGGGATGATTTTTCTGAAAATTACTTTTTCGATGTCACGTAAAGTATTTCATTTTGAAGAATAACATGCCTTAGCCATTACATAAATAATGAAACTATTACTAAAAAAAGTGTTAATATCAAAAATTGAGTGAATTAGTTGATGGGGAAGGGTTATTTTGCTTGTAATATTTTACGTTTAGTGAAGAGTAAAGTTCTTAATATTGATAAATAAAATGCTCTAAAGATAAAGTCATAATAATCCACTGTAAAAAAGCAGATAAAATATCTACAGATGAGAAGGGTAGTTGAAGGGGTAGGAGGTAATTTTTTGAAAATTACGTATCTAATGTCAAATAAAGTATTTCATTTTGAAGGATGAGATACCTTAGCAATTAGATATAATGAAACTACTACTCAACAAATGTAAATATATATTGTACTGTCCTTTTTATGGATCAGGGTCCGTTAGTATAAAATACTAAGTCAGGATCAGTCGAGTTAAAATTGAAAATTCGTTAAAATGTAGCTAACGTTGGGCGTCAGCTAAGTAAAGGTCCGCATTGGAACAAGGTAAAACATTCGAGTAGCCTCTGCTTAATAATGTAGGTCTACATCATATATGAATTATTCTCAATATGCTTGGGCCCGAATATGAAAGTTAGTCCTTATATGGGTCTGAACCTTTCTTCACTGGTCTTTTAATGATTATAACAAAATTAACAATGATTAAACCTTCAGAAAATTAACAACAAAGGACGCATAAAACTAAATAGGCTTAACAAAATGAAATTAAACAAACGAATTAGAGAAATCTTCCGACAGCAAAAATTTAACTCGCTCAGAGAACGCTCCCAAAGGAACCCGTATGTCAGCATATTCTATTTTTACGCATATGTTAATCTTATTCCATAACCCTTCCTAAATGTTTATCACCCAATCAACAACAAAAACAAGAAATGGAACAATGACGACATGATGAGAGCCTGGAAATCCAGACTGACTTCGGGAACACAGCTTAACGAATCAGTTTGTATGGATTCCCTGCTATATGCGGATGACATAGTTCTTATTCAAGAAAATGAGGATGATTTACAAAGAGCTATATTTCAATTACAAGAAGTGGCAAGGGAGTACTCACTGACATTTTCAGTAAGAAAGACCAAAACCATGGCCTTTAAAGTTAAATATACAGTGAGGACTAAGATAGTTATAAACAACAGCATCGGCTGTGCAGTATGAACCTGAATATGATATAAAAGAGAAGATAAATAAATTTAGGAATATTTGTAGTACGATTCATAGAAATCTTAGAAATAAAACAAGACACAGGACAAGGATTAAATTTTATAAGACAATTGGAATACCCACATCGACATATGCGAGTGAGGTTATGACAAAAGAGGAATGCGACAAGATTCAGAGTGGTGAAATGCAGTTTCTACGAAATCCTTTAAATTATTCATTGCAAGATAGGATAAGGAATAAGTATATCAGAGCAGAACTCGAATAAATGACATAAATGAAATTATTTCAATTTATAGAAGAGAGTGGTGGGATCATCTGAAAAAAATAACAGATGATCGATTGCCGAAAATGGTACTGAACTATAAACCCATTGGTAGAAGAGACGTGGGTCATCAGCGGATGAGATGGGTGCCGGAAAAGGTTTATATAACCTACTCCTTGAAGAGAAGGAGAACAACAACAACAAGAAATAAAAATGCAAAAGTGAGGGAAGGAGTTGGTAAATATGGGGAGAGATCTAAAGGTAAAGAAAGAAGGAAGTGTGTGAAAGTTATCGTAGTCGTAACAAGGTCAGCAACGTCAACGGCGAGCGCGCACGTGTGTGTGCCAGGCGGTCAATTGACAATTTCTGTAGAGTGTACAACATGATTAAACTCGTAACAAATGAGAATCGTACGTGAACAAGACAAGAGCTAAACCGCTGGATACGTGAAACAAGTGCATCATTACTAATAGCCTAAGTACTTGAACACTTCAAGCACTCGATGTTACACTCTCAAGTTCTCTCTAAGGAAATGGAAGTATGGTCATGGCGAAAAAAATCGTGTTCGAGGTAATGGCAGATTCTGATTGTACTACCCTCAAAACATGAAAAAAAGTCATTTTTCGAAAAGTGTGTATGTGTGTCTGTAGAATTTTTCTATGGCAAACGATAACTGCCGCAAATTCAAACTGAATCAAATAATTTTGTGCATACAGTTCTGAATTGTAGAGGACTTAGACCTATTGATTTTGGTGAAGATCGTTTAAGGGGAAGGGGTAGTTTACCTGCAACCTTTTACGTTTTAACGAGAGTAAAGTGCTTAATTTTGATAAATAAAGTATCCTTAAAAGAAGGTCATAATAATCCACTGTAGAAAGGTACATGAAATATCTATAAATGAAAAGGGTAGTTGAAGGGGAAGGGGGTAATTTTCTATAAATTAAAATGGTAGTTGATGAGGGAGGAGATAATTTTTTATAAGTTTTATATGTGTACTACGTTATTGACAACAAAGAAGTAGTTTCTATGGAACATTTTATTTCACTTTGACAAAATACTAATTTTAAATTGCCCTATTTCTTAATGTAAAACAAAAATATGTGTTGTGTTCATTTGGTAGTTAGGTAATAATGGTTTTGGGTTTTTAGTTTACTGCTAAAATAAATAAAGAAAACATAACATTAAACGTGTAATACAATGCTTATAACAGAGTAACATTATAACAGAGTAACACTTAAAATAAAGAACCTAACGTTTTTAAGTTTACAAATTGGAAAAAACAACAGCAAATACAAAATGAAAAATACAAATATTTATGGTTAATGAAAAAACAAAAAAACACTGTATTAAGGAATGACAACATATGCTCTACAAACTGTACATAATGGATGTTTGTTTTTTTGTTAGTCACAAAACGAGTACTTGTCGGAAAACGAATTTTACCAAAAAACGAGTTTGCCACAAAAAAGTGACATGTAGGCCTATAATAATAGTTAAGGGGTTGACCCTTGGGCCACTCCCGCCTTACTTCGAGTTGGGTTTTTCGTTGTTTTAGAAAAAAATAGTTTTACATTACACACATATTGGTTTCCATGTATAATTTCAGTTTTCATGTTAACCTAACATAATAAATTTTTGGTGTCAGCCACGACCCGGTGATAAATTACTACTATAGTCATTTTCCATTAAAAATGACAAACGAAATCAATTGCAATCACCAGCCAACTATTTTGCAACATACAATATTAAAATTTGTATATTTCTTTCACTACATAAAATTACGTGCGATATTCACTACATATCTAAGCCCAAAAATCGCATTATCGAAATAACTGCGGGTACGCGTAAACGCAGTACCAAATGATTTTATATATAATCTGAGAACATGGAAGTCATGTATGTTCTCCATACCGATTTTACTTCAATGTTCCTTAACGAAATGGAAGTATGGTGATGGCAAAAAAAAATCGTGTTCGAGATTGTTGCAGATTCTGATTGTACTACACTCAAAACATGAAAAAAGTCATTTTCGAAAAGTGTCTGTGTGTGTGTCTGTAGATTTTTTACTTCCATATTCCTTAAGGAATGGAAGTATGGTGATGGCAAAAAAAATCGTGTTCGAGATTATTGCAGATTCTGATTCTACTACACTCAAAACATGAAAAAAAGTCGTTTTCCGAAAAGTGTCTGTGTGTGTGTCTGTCTGTCTGTCTGTCTGTCTTAGATTTTTTTTCTATGGCAAACGATAACTGCCGCAAATTCAAACAGAATCAAATAATTTTTTGCATACAGCCCTGATTTGTAGAGTACTCACGACCTATTGTTTTTGGTGAAGATCGGTTGAGGTAAAGGGGTAGTTTACCTGCAACGGTTTTTTTTATCAAGGGAAAATTTTTTTTTGGCAAACGATAACAGCCGCAAATTCAAACAGAATCAAATAATGTTTCGCATACAGCCCTGAATTGTAGAGTTCTCAAGACCTATTGTTTTTGGTGAAGATCGGTTAAGGGAAAGGGGTAGTTTACCTGTAACGTTTTATGTTTTAACAAGGGTATTTCCTATGGCAAACGATAACAGCCGCAAATTCAAACAGAATCAAACGATTATTTGCATACAGCCCTAAATTGTAGAGTTCTCAAGACCTATTGTTTTTGGTGAAGATCGGTGGGGGGAAAGGGGTAGTTTACCTGCAACGTTTTTTTAACAAGGGTATTTTCTATGGCAAACGATAACAGCCGCAAATTCAAACAGAATCAAATAATGTTTTGCATACAGCCCCGATTTGTAGAGTACTCAAGACCTATTGTTTTTGGTGAAGATCGGTTGAGGGGAAGGGGTAGTTTACCTGCAACGTTTTTTTATCAAGCCTATTTTCTATGGCAAACGATAACAGCCGCAAATTGAAACAGAATCAAATAATTTTTTGCATACGTCCCTGAATTGTAGAGGTCTCAATGACTTTCGATTTTGGTGAAGATCGGTTAAGGGGAAGGGGTAGTTTACCTGCAACCTTTTACGTTTTAACAAGAGTAAAGTACTTGAAAATTTATTTAAACTTTTTGAAACAATGGTAATTGTTAAAAATAAAATAATTTTGTTGCCAGGCAATAAAATTATAATTTTTTCATTTTAATGTAATATAATATTTTTCATTTAATACAGCAATAAAAAGGCAGGTAAGACACAGCCTGGCTGTTTGGCTGAAAATGATTTTAAATATAAATCTTAGAATATGGAAGTCATGTATGGTTCTCCATACCGATATTTGTTCTATGGCAAACGATAGCCCCAAATTCAAACAGAATCAAAAATTTTTTTTGCATACAGCCCTTATTTGTAGAGTACTCAAGACCTATTGTTTTCGGTGAAGATTGGTTAAAGGAAAGCGGTAGTTTACCTGCAACTTTTTTTTAAATCATGGGTAATGTTTTTCTATGGCAAACGATAACAGCCGCAAATTCAAGCAGAATCAAATAATGTTTTGCATACAGTCGTTATTTGTAGAGTACTCAAGACCTATTGTTTTTGGTGAAGATCGGTTAAGGGAAAGGGATAGTTTATCAGCAACGTTTTATGTTTTAACAAGGGTATTTTCTATGGTAAACGATAACAACCGCAAATTCAAACAGAATCAAATGAGTTGTCCAGATGCAAACCCTGCCATCCTCAAAAATTTTTGGTTTTGAGGTTTTGGTATCCCTGGATTTTTCTCGACTCCAGCTACAAGAATATTAATAAATTGGGGTGCAAAACCCGTCCAAAAGCTTTTAAAATTAGATTTGAAAAACTCAGTCGGGTGCAAAACCAGCTATATTTCTGGTGACCTCGGTTGCAAAAGCTGACATATTTGGTTCGGCTGCAAAACCTGTCAAAAATTACACAGTATTCAAATCTCACACCACGAGTTCGGATGCAAAACCAGTCATTATTTTTATCTTCTCCATCCCAGATTTCATTCGACAACACTGTTTTCTTTGGTTTTTAGCAGTTTATTTCAGTTTTTTTATGTTTGATGACGTTGGCAACCATGACAAAATATGACAGAACAAACAGCTGCTTTATGTTTGGCTGGTTGCACTTTCCTCGTGTTGTTTTGAGCTGTTTTGTTTTATCGACAAGTCGTGCGTCCTGTTTGATTGTTTTAAAATTTTATTGTTTTAAATGTGTAGAGTCCCATAAAGTTAATACCTAGTGTGTGTGTGAAAAGGAGAAAAATGGATATTGGTGACAATATTGAGATTGTTATACTACCAGGAGAGTATGGTGTTAATGAAATCGTGGAAGTGCCGTTCGAGCCACAAGAAGAAGAATTTCCTGTCGAGCCACAACAAAGTGAGGAAGATAATGTAGTTAAGATTCAGAAAACTACCTCTACTATGTCCAGAAAGAGAATATGTCTACCTGAACAATGGAAGAGAAATATTGCAAAGAAATCAAGGTACGTTCTGTGTTATAGACTGATTAGCTTGTTGCTTACCAAAGTGTATTGAAAACTATCTGAATACGATACGTTATGTACTTATGTTTTCAACTACCTGCTTATCTATTTACATGATGGTATTGAGTTTTTATTAAAGAATATTTTTTGAATACATGATGACGATGTAATAAGATTATTAGCTACGATTTTTTTTTCTCTTCCAGATATCACCAAAAAAATTTCCCAATATGCCACAATGCAAACACTCTGGCAACACATTCAAATGCAAGAATTTGTCCATGCAAGATGTTCGGAGAGCCCATCAGAAATTTTATGAGCGACCAAATCGGGAATCCCAAAATAATTTTATCCTCCAACACATCACGGTAAGCTCACCCAAACCTTCCGACTCTAAGAAGCAACTAATCACAAAGTTCAATATTTCTATGCGTCGGGATAGCAAAACTGAGAATGTTCGCGTATGTCGAGAAGCATTTTTTCGATTTTGCAGGTTGGAAGGGATAGAGTTCACAGACTTTGTGAGCAATTTTTTAAAACTGATTTAGCTCCTCTGGAGAAACGAGGAGGTGATCGGCGAACCAAAAAGTACAAAGAAAAGAAAGAAGCAATAATGACACACATCAATACTTTCGTCCCTCTTCAGAGCCACTACTCTAGGGGAAGAAAATGTATGAGGCAGTATCTAGATAGCGATCTGAGTATCAAAAAAATGTGGTCCTTGTTTACTGTTGCCTATCCCGATCTCGTTGTTGCATACGACTATTACCGAACTGTATTTTGTGAGAATTTTAACATTGGATTCGGGAGCCCTGCCGTAGATAAATGTTCTACCTGTACATCCTTAGAAAGTCGGATTAATGTTGCAACCGGTCAAGAGAAAAAAGAACTGATCGTTCAAATGAATGCCCATAAGGCTCGAAGTAATGTATTTTTTGAAAAATTAAGGCAAGATAATGAGTCGGAGCTTACTTTAAGCTATGACTGCCAAAAAAACCTGGTACTGCCGAAGGTGCCCGACCAGGCTGCTTACTATTCAAGACAACTGTATCTATACAATTTTTCAATTTGCCAAGGTTCTTCTCATAGCCCACAGAATACCACTAACACATTTTCTTACTGTTGGACTGAAAATGAATTCATGAAAGGATCCAACGAGATAGCGTCAGCACTTTACCACAGACTACAGAATTCAGAAATGGGTGAAATTAAAAAAGTTAGATTGTTCTCAGATGGGTGTGGGGGGCAAAATAAAAATAAGGCAGTAATAACCATGGTTTCTGCACGAATGCCCTCCAAACGTCGATCAAATTGAGGTATGGTTTCCCATAGTTGGTCACTCTTTTATACCGCCCGATCGCGTGTTTGGAAATTTGGAGAGACAGTTCAATAAAAAAAGTGTCATCGAAAACCCTGATAAATATATGGATGTAATAAAGAAATTTACTACAGTAATCCATCTTCGCGAAACTCCTGTTCGTAACTAGAAGGAGTACGCAGAAGAAATTACAAAAAACCCTGGGCAGTGGCACTTCAAATTTCAGATGTGCAAAAAGATTATCCTGACAAGAAGTAATAACAAAAAACATTGCCTTGTACAAGGTGAACCTTTTTATAATTTCGAATGTGGATCACGTAAAAGCATCGTCAAAAGAAACAAAAACTTAAAAAAAAACTATCTTCCACCTGCTTTACCGCAAGGAACTGCAGTAAAAGACGCTAAAATCAAGGACGTGAAAAAACTTCTCGAGTTACATTTTGGCGTAGAGTGGGCAAATAATAAAAATCTTGAATTTTATAAGAAAGTTTTCGAAGAGCAGGAAGCGGTAACACCAGGATCCGATGACAACGATGCATCCGATTTTGAACTTTTTGATGATGTGGAAGTAGAACCTCAGTAAACTTCAATTTTTAAAATTTAATATTTTTTAATGATCTTTATAATCAGTTTAAACATTTTTTTTACCTAACCTAAGTTATTAGTTATTCTTAGAAACTTTTTAAAATAAATCTTTCGTGTTTTTTTTATAATCATTTTATTTGGTACCTATTATTTTAATTTTATATGTACAATAAAAAGGTATTTTGCTTCATAGTTGTGTGTTATTATTATTATTAGCCAAAAAAATGGCATGTTTTGCAGCCTGACTTAAAATATGCCAGGTTTTGCAAACGACAATATTTTCAATATGACCGTCGATAGATTTGCAAGACCTGTCATATTTGCAGTAAGGATGCAAAACCTGTCATCCTCAATTTTTAAAGCATAATATATAATAGTAAAAAGTTTAGGGGACCGACAAAGTGATTTATTTGTAAATTTTCAAAAAAAAAAGCTAAAGGATATCTTGCTTTGAAGCTGTAAAAAAAGTTTTTTTCATTTGGACCGAAATCTGTTGAAACACTTTTGTCAGGGTTTGCATCTGGACGACTCAAATATTTGTTAGCATACAGCCCTGAATTGTAGAGTTCTCAGGACCTATTGTTTTTGGTGAAGATCGGTTAAGGGAAAGGGGTAGTTTACCTGCAACGTTTTTCTTATCAAGGGTAATTTTTTTCTATGGCAAACGATAACAGCCGCAAATTCAAACAGAATCAAAAATGTTTTGGATACAGCCCTGAATTGTAGAGTTCTCAAGATCTGTTGGTTTTGGTGAAGATCAGTTAAGGGAAAGGGGTAGTTTACCAGCAACATTTTATGTTTTAACAATGGTAATTTTTTATAAGGTAAATTTTTTGCATAATGTCCTGAATTGTAAATAAGTGAAGGCCTGTTGATTTTGGTGAAGATCGGATAAGGGAAAGGGGTAGTTTACCTACCACTGTTCATGTTTTAACAAGAGTAATTGTTTCTATGACGAACGATAACTGCCGCACATTCAAACAGAATCAAATAATTATTCCTTAGGCTTTCACGGCCGGTGTCACTTGAATTATGAAAAATATCCGGGCTGTTTGGCCGTGGTCCATGGTTAAAAACAAAACCAAACGTTTCGGCAGCACCACAGTCTATACCACAGTACTGTGGGCCTGCACGTAAACACCCCGAGTGCAGAAATCTTATTCCACTGATGATGGCAGCCAGTGGTGCTGCCGAAACGTTTGGTTTTGTTTTTAACCATGGACCACGGCCAAACAGCCCGGATATTTTTCATAATTCAAGAATCAAATAATGTTTTGCATGCATCCCTGAATTGTAGAGGACTCAAGACCTATTGATTTTGGTGAAGATCAGTTATGAGAAAGGGGTAGTTTACCTGCAACATTTTATGTGATAACAAGGTTAATTTTGTCTATGACGAACGATAACTGCCGTAAATTCAATCATAATCAAATAATGTTTTGCATATGTCCCTACATTGTAGGGAACGAAATGCCTGTTGATTTTGGTGAACATCGGTTACGGGGAAAGGGTAGTTTACCTGAAACATTTTTTGTTGTAACAAGAGTAAAGTACTTAATTTTGATAAATAAAGTATCCTGATAAGAAGATCATAATAATCCACTGTAGAAACGTAGATGAAATATCTATAAATGAAGAGGCTAGTTGAACGGGGTGGGGGTAATTTTCTATAAATGAAATTTATAGTTAAAGGGGGAGGGGATAATTTTTGTGTACTACGTTATCGGCAACAAAGTAGTAGTTTGTTGTTAAAATTCCTCCCCGGGGTGTTTGGCCGTAGGCCAATGTTTTCTGCAAAACCAGACGTTTCGGCAGTGCCGTCGACTGCCATCATCAGTGAAAATCGAGTGTGATAACGTGTGGTTGTATACGTTAGTAACCACAATACTGTGGTTAAGGCTGAAGCAATAAGTGGAAAGTAGTAGTTTCTATGGAAATATTTCATTTCGTAAATGATTTTAAATATAAATCTTAGAACAGGGAAGTCATGTATGGTTCTCCATACCGATATTTTATACGTGTACTACGTTATAGGCAACAAAGAAGTAGATTCTATGGAAATATTTCATTTCAGTTTGTCAAAACATAAAACTCAATTTACAAGGAACATACCTAACTTGTTAAATATTATCGAACCCAATTCATTGATTTAAATATACTCTTAGAACATGGAAGTCATGTATGGTTCTCCATACCGATATTTTATTTATTGGTAAAATCGTAAAAGTTTTACCTTATAGCCTCACCCAGTTTTCGCGTATTGTATGAGCTTCGTCAGCATCGTCAAAACCCGTTCAGGCTGTAAGTTAAAACTTTTACGTTTTTACCAATAAAAACATTGTGTCCCGAGTCGGTAGTGATCTACTTATATTTAGTTAATCAACGGACACGTCATGGACAACAAAATCCAAGTGTGTAGAATTTTTTCTATGGGGAACGATAACTGCCCCAAATTCAAACACAATCAAATAATTTTTTGCATATTTGCCCGAATTGTAGAGTACTCAAGGCCTCTTGATTTTGGTGAAGATCGATGAAAGAGAAGGGGTAGTTTACCTGCAACGTTTTATGTTTTAACAAGAGTGAAGTACTTAATTTTGATAAACAAAGTATCCTTAAAAGAAGGTCATAATAAACCACTGTAGAAAGGTATGAGATATCTTAAAATAAAAAAGGAAGTTGAAGGAGAGGGGGTAATTTTCTATAAATTAAAATGATAGTTGGAGGGGGAGTGGATAATTTTGTATGTGTGTACAACGTTATCGGCAACAAAGAAGTAGTTGTTAAAATTCCTTCCCGGTCTGTTTGGCCGTGGTCCAATGTTTTCTGCAAAACCAGTCGTTTCGCAGTGCCATCGCTAACGTGAGTGGTAGTCTATAAGTTAGTGACCACAGTACTGTGGTTAAGGCTGAAGAAAAGTGTTTTCTATCGAAATATTTCATTTCGAAAATGATTTTAAATATAAATCTTAGAACATAGAAGTCATGTTATGGTTCTCCATACCGATATTTTAATACTCATAATGTGAATATTGTGTGTACGTAGGGGGGGGGGGAATTGTCCGAGGAGCAATTGCAGCAGAAGCAGAGAAACTTCTGATTAAAAAGTGCTCACGGATTGTACCTGCAGAGTGCTCCGCCACGAAGTGGAACCGTTATAGGCCTACTCCAGGGAAAATGGAGCTGTCAATATTCATAGCGTATGAACTGATAATATAAAGTATTAGGAGTTGTAAAGCTATGTAATACGTAGACAACATTATCTTACCTGAAGGCGGTGGGTTAACGAACGGAAAGCATACAGGTGCAACGTTCACGCACGCTGGTGCCGGTACCGGAAGGACAGCGCGTGAAGAATACGCTTCCGGTGGACACCCGCGGGCGTCATGCGGATCACCAGCTTGGATTCGATACTAGCCTATACACTGGTACGACTGTGTGCAGCCTGTACTGCATCGATTTGCAATCATAACCATTTCGGATTCAATCCTTTGATACTGAAAAAATGTTGCGAGATTTTTAGCATTTTATTACTTCCATGTTCCATAAGGAAATGGAAGTATGATGATGGCGAAAGAAATCGTGTTCGAGATAAGGGCTGATTCTGATTCTACTACCCCCAAACATGAAAAGTCATTTTTCCATAAGGAAATGGAAGTTGGCCTATGGTGATGGAGAAAAAACATGTTCTAGATAAAGACTGATTCTGATTGTACTACCCTAAAAACACGAAGAAAAGTCATTTTCCGTAAAGTGTGTATGTGTAGAATTTGTTCTATGGCGAACGATAACTGCCGCAAATTGAATCAGAATCAAATAATTTTTTGCATATCTGCCTGAGTTGAAGAGGACTCAAGACGTATTGATTTTGGTGAAGATCGGTTAAGAGGAAGGGGTAGTTTACCTGTTAACAAGAGTAAAGGTCTTAATTTTGATAAATAAAGTTTCGTGAAGAGAAGGTCATAATAATCCGCTGTAGAAAGGTAGATGAAATATCTATAAATGGAAAGGGTACTTGAAGGGGGAGGGAGTAATTTTTTATATGTGCACTACGTTATCGGCAACATAGAAGTAGTTTGTTGTTAAAATTCCTTCCCGGGTTGTTTGGCCGTGGTCCAAAGTTTTCTGCAAAATCAGACGTTTCGCCAGTGCCATCATCAGTGAAAATCGAATTAAGGCTGAAGCAAGAAGTAGTTTCTATGGAAATATTTCGAAAATGATTTAAATATAAATCTTAGAACAAGGAAGCCGCATATGGTTCTCCAAACCGATTTTTTTTATAGACGTTGAGGTGTTGGCCACGCGATAGAAACGTTATGTAGGCCTATAAAAAAAAGCAAGTGAACGTTATGCCCACGTTTTCATGCGCAACAGGGATTAGATGCAGGATTAAATTCATGTCGCAAACGCATTCCGCTTCTGGGACATAGGCCTACTTTTACATAACCTACATAATTTTGAAACAGTATTGTTTACGTTAGTTGATAAACTAGCGTATTAAGGTTAGTGAAACTGTAGCTTTATTATTCAAATTGGGATCCGGGCTGTGGTCTACTATAATTACTATGGTAACGAACGTTACCATCAGACATTTCGGCCTCACCTCTGGAGACCATCTTCACTGAAACGTTTTCGAAACAACTGACAAGGTGTTCGTCAGGTTGGGTCATGATAACATCCGTCTAATTATAGTAGACCAAGGGCTTACAGCCCGGATCCTAATTTGAAAAATTATGATACCGGCCGTGAAAGCCTAACGAATAGGAGCTTTATTGTATACCTGAAATTTATTTCCGTTTATGAAAAGCAAAACCAGCGTGTTGTCGCTATAATCCAAAAAAGCGGATAAAGCTGTCTCGGATAATCGGGAGAATACAGTGTATATGATTCTGAAAAAATTAATAAGGTGATTTGTTCCGGGTTTCCAAGCCGTGGCAGTGGTTACTTTAGCGTCCAGCTCAAGATTGTGGCCCTTAAATTGTGCCACCCGAATTACATTGTAGTTGCCTCGCGAATAGTTTTGACGAAACAGAGTGTAGGCACGTGTACAGTACAGATAAAACGGTGTTGATTCACCGCGTGTAGGCTGTGTATGTGTTGAATCACACCGCGGTCGCGGGTCACGCGATAACAACACAACACGGTCTTGAAGCACGACCAGCGCGTGTCGCGCCACACATGGCTACTTTTATTGCTTACAGTGTTTACACTACCGACTCGCTCTCTCTCTCTCTCTCTCTCTCTCTCTCTCTCTCTCTCTCTGTGGCAGTACTTTCAGTTTGGGTAATAAATACAGTCGTATTAAGGGTAGTCGGTACCTTTCCGATCCAATGGTAGTTAAATGGGAAAATCAGCTAACTTCAGGTTGACTACCATTATTTCAAAATATCGGTATGGAGAACCATACATGACTTCCATGTTCTAAGATTTATATTTAAAATCATATTCGAAATGAAATATTTCCATAGAAACTGCGTCTTTCTACTTATTGCTTCAGCATTAACCACAATACTGTGGTCATTAACGTATACCACCTCACGTTTTCGCACTCGATTTTCACTGATGATGGCAGTCGATGCCACTGCCGAAAAGTCTGGTTTTGCAGAAAACATTGGACTACGGCTAAACAGCCCGGGAAGCAATTTTAACAAAAAACTACTTCTTTGTTGCCGATAACGTAGTACACATATAAAAAATTCTCCCCTCCACCTTCAACTATAAATTTTAATAATAGAAAATTACCCCCACCCCGTTCACTTAACCTCTTCATTTATAGATATTTCATCTACGTTTCTACAGTGGATTATTATGAGCTTCTTATCAGAATACTTTATTTATAAAAACTAAATACTTTACTCTTGTTAAATCATAAAATGTTTCAGGTAAACTACCCCTTTCTCTTAACCGATCTTCTCCAAAATCAATAGACCTTCAGTCCTCTACAATTCAGGGATGCATGCAAAAAAATATTTGATTCTGTTTGAGTGTGCGGCATTTATCGTTCGTCATGGAAACATTTCTCTTGTTACAACTTAAAATGTTGCAGGTAAACTACTCCTTTCTCTTAACCGATCTTCACCAAAAGCAACAGACCTTGAGTTCTCTAAAACTCAGGAAAGTGTGCAAAAAATTATTTGATTCTCTTTGAATTTTCAGCAGTTATCGTTCGTCATAAAAAATTAACCTTTTTAAAACATAAAACGTTGCTGATAAACTACCCCTTTCCCTTAACCGATCTTCAACAAAATCAACAGACCTTGAGTACTCTTTAGTTCAAAAAGGTATGCAAAAACGTAGTTGATTCTGTTTGAATTTACGGCAGTTATCGTTCGTCATATAAAAAATTACCCTTGTTAAAACATAAAATGTTGCAGGTAAAATACTCCTTTCCCTTAACCGATCTTCACCAACACCAATAAGTATTGAGAACTCTACAACACAGGCCTGTATGCAAAACATCATTTGATTCTGTTTGAATTTGCGGCTGTTATCGTTTGCCATAGAAAAAAATTACCCTTGATAAAAAACCGTTGCAGGTAAACTACCCCTTTCCCTTAACCGATCTTCACCAAAAAAATATGTCTTGAGTACTCTACAAATCAGGGCTGCATGCAAAAATTTATTTGATTATGTTTGAGTTTGCGGCTGATATCGTTTGCCATAGAAAATACCCTTGTTAAAACATAAAACGTTGCAGGTAAACTACCCTTTTCCCTCAACCGATCATCAGCAAAATCAACAGACCTTGAGTTATGTATAATTCAAAAAGGTATGCAGAAGAGTACTTGATTCTGTTTTAATGTACTGCAGTTATCGTTCGTCATAAAAAAAATTACCCTTGTTAAAACATAAAATGTTCCTGGTAAACTACCCTATTCCCTTAACCGATATTCACCAAAACCAACAAGCCTTGAGAACTCTACAATTCAGGGCTCTATGCAAAACATTATTTGATTCCTTTTGAATTTGCGGCTATTATCGTTTACCATATAAAAAATTACCCTTGATAAAACATAAAATGTTGCAGGTAAACTACCCTATTCCCTTAACCGATATTCACCAAAAACAATAGGTCTTTAGTACTCTACAAATCAGGGCTGCATGCAAAAAATTATTTGATTCTGTTTGAATTTGCGGCTGTTATCGTTTGCCATAGAAAATGCCCTTGTTAAAACATAAAACGTTGCTGGTAAACTACCCCTTTCCCTTAACTGATCTTCACCAAAAACCGTAGGTGTTGAGATCTCTACAATTGAGGGCTGTATGCAAATAATCTTTTGATTCTGTTTGAATTTGCGGCTGTTATCGTTTGCCATAGAAAATACCCTTGTTAAAACATAAAACGTTACAAGGTAAACTACCCCTTTCCCTTAACCGATCTTCACCAAAAACTATATAGGTCTTGAGAACTCTACAATTCTGGGCTGTGTGCAAAAGAGTAGTTGATTCTGTTTGAGTTTGCGGCTGTTATCGTTTGACATAGAAAAATATCGGTATGGAGAACCATACATGACTTCCATATTCTAAGATTTATATTTAAAATCATTTTCATCCAAACAGCCAGGCTGTGTCTTACCTGCCTTTTTATTGCTGTATTAAATGAAAAATATTATATTACATTAAAATGAAAAAATTATAATTTTATTGCCTGGCAACAAAATTATTTTATTTTTAACAATTACCATTGTTTCAAAAAGTTTAAATAAATTTTCAAGTACTTTACTCTTGTTAAAACGTAAAAGGTTGCAGGTAAACTACCCCTTCCCCTTAACCGATCTTCACCAAAATCGAAAGTCATTGAGACCTCTACAATTCAGGGACGTATGCAAAAAATTATTTGATTCTGTTTGAATTTGCGGCTGTTATCGTTTGCCATAGAAAATAAGCTTGATAAAAAAACGTTGCAGGTAAACTACCCCTTCCCCTTAACCGATCTTCACCAAAAACAATAGGTCTTGAGTACTCTACAAATCAGGGCTGTATGCAAAACATTATTTGATTCTGTTTGAATTTGCGGCTGTTATCGTTTGCCATAGAAAATAAAACGTAAAAGGTTGCAGGTAAACTACCCCTTCCCCTTAACCGATCTTCACCAAAAACAATAGGTCTTGAGTACTCTACAAATCAGGACTGTATGCAAAACATTATTTGTTTCTGTTTGAATTTGCGGCTGTTATCGTTTGCCATATAAAATACCCTTGTTAAAAAAACGTTGCAGGTAAACTACCCCTTTCCCTCAACCGATCTTCACCAAAAACAATAGGTCTTGAGAAATCTACAATTCAGGGCTGTATGCGAAACATTATTTGATTCTGTTTGAATTTGCGGCTGTTAACGTTTGCCAAAAAAAAAAATAATTTCCCTTGATAAAAAAAACCGTTGCAGGTAAACTACCCCTTCCCCTCAACCGATCTTCACCAAAAACAATAGGTCGCGAGTACTCTACAAATCAGGGCTGTATGCAAAAAATTATTTGATTCTGTTTGAATTTGCGGCAGTTGTCGTTTGCCATAGAAAATACGCATGATAAAAAACGTTGCTGGTAAACTACCCCTTCCCCTCAACCGATCTTCACCAGAAACAATAGGTCTTGAGTACTCTACAAATCAGGGCTGTATGCAGAAAATTATTTGATTCTGTTTGAATTTGCGGCTGTTATCGTTTGCCATAGAAAATACCCTTGTTAAAAAAACGTTGTAGGTAAACTACCCCTTTCCCTTAACCGATCTTCACCAAAAACAAAAGGTATTGAGAACTCTACAATTTAGGGCTGTATGCAAATAATCTTTTCATTCTGTTTGAATTTGCGGCTGTTATCGTTTGCCATAGGAAATACCCTTGTTAAAACATAAAACGTTACAGGTAAACTACCCCTTTCCCTTAACCGATCTTCACCAAAAACAATAGGTCTTGAGAACTCTACAATTCAGGGCTGTATGCGAAACATTATTTGATTCTGTTTGAATTTGCGGCTGTTATCGTTTGCCAAACAAACAAAATTTCCCTTGCTAAAAAAAAACCGTTGCAGGTAAACTACCCCTTTCCCTCAACCGATCTTCACCAAAAACAATAGGTCGCGAGAACTCTGCAAAACCGGGCTGTATGCAAAAAATTATTTGATTCTGTTTGAATTTGCGGCAGTTATCGTTTGCCATAGAAAAAAAATCTAGACAGACAGACAGACAGACAGACACACAGACACTTTTCGGAAAACGACTTTTTTTCATGTTTTGAGTGTAGTAGAATCAGAATCTGCAATAATCTCGAACACGATTTTTTTTGCCATCACCATACTTCCATTCCTTAAGGAATATGGAAGTAAAAATTAGCCTTGATTAAAAAAATCGTTGCCGGTAAACTACCCCTTTCCCTTAACCGATCTTCACCAAAAACAATAGGTCTTTAGTACTCTAAAAATCAGGGCTGCATGCAAAAAATTATTTGATTCTGTTTGAATTTGCGGCTGTTATCGATTGCCATAGAAAATACCCTTTTAAAACATAAAACGTTGCAGGTAAACTAGCCCTTTCCCTTGACCGATCTTCACCAAAAACCGTAGGTGTTGAGACCTCTAAAATTGAGGGCTGTATGCAAATAATCATTTGATTCTGTTTTAATTTGCGGCAGTTATCGTTCGTCATAAAAAAATTACCCTTGTTGAAACATAAAATGTTGCAGGTAAACTACCTCTTTCCCTTAACCGATCTTCACCAACACCAATAGGACTTGAGAACTCTACAGTTCAGGGCTGTAACAAAAGAGTAGTTGATTTTCTTTGAATTTGCGGCTCTTATCGTTTGCCATAGAAAAAAATTACCCCCGATAAAAAAACGTTGCAGGTAAACTATCCCCTCCCCTTAACCGATCTTCACCAAAACCAATAGGTCTTGAGAACTCTAGAATTCAGGGCTGTATGCAAAAGAGTAGTTGATTCTTTTTGAATTTGCTGCTGTTATCGTTTGCCAGAGAAAAATATCGGTATGGAGAACCATACATGACTTCCATGTTCTACGATTTATATTTAAAATCATATTCGAAATGAAATATTTCCATAGAAACTACGTCTTTCTACTTATTGCTTCAGCATTAACCACAGTACTGTGGTCACTAACGTATACCACCTCACGTTTTCGCACTCGATTTTCACCGATGATGTAAGTCGATGGCACTGCCGAAAAGTCTGGTTTTGCAGTAAACATTGGACTACGGCTAAAGAGCCCGGGAAGCAATTTTAACAAAAAACTACTTCTTTGTTGCCGATAACGTAGTACACATAAAAAATTCTCCCCTCCACCTTCAACTGTAATTTTTATAATAGAAAATTACCTTCACCCCGTTCACCTAACCTCTTCATTTATAGATATTTCATCTACGTTTCTACAGTGGATTACTATGAGCTTCTTATCAGGATACTTTATTTATAAAAATTAAGTACTTTACTCTTGTTAAATCATAAATTGTTTCAGGTAAACTACCCCTTTCTCTTAACCGAACTTCTCCAAAATCAATAGACGTTCCGTCCTCTACAATTCAGGGATGCATGCAAAAAAATATTTGATTCTGTTTGAATGTGCGGCAGTTATCGTTCGTCATGGAAACATTCCTCTTTTTACAACATAAAATGTTGTAGGTAAACTACCCCTTTCCCTTAACCGATCTTCACCAAAATCAATAGACCTTGAGCTCTCTGCAACTCAGGAAAGGGTGCAAAAAATTATTTGATTATCTTTGAATTTTCGGCAGTTATCGTTCGTCATAAAAAAATTACCCTTTTTAAAACATAAAACGTTGCTGATAAACTACCCCTTCCCTTAACCGATCTTCAACAAAATCAACAGACGTTGAGTTCTCTTTAGTTCAAAAAGGTATGCAAAAACCTAGTTGATAATGTTTGAATTTACGGCAGTTATCGTTCGTCATATAAAAAATTACCCTTGTTAAAACATAAAATGTTGCTGGTAAACTACCCCTTTCCCTTAACCGATCTTCACCAACATTAATAGGTATTGAGAACTCTACAATACAGGGCTGTATGCAAAACTTCATTTGATTCTGTTTGAATTTGCGGCTGTTATCGTTTACCATAGAAAAAAATTACCCTCGATAAAAAACCGTTGCAGGTAAACTACCCATTTCCCTTAACCGATCTTCACCAAAAACGACAGGTCTTGAGTACTCTACAATTCAGGCCTGTATGCAAATAATTATTTGATTCTGTTTGAATTTGCGGTTCTTATCGTTTGCCATAGAAAACACCCTCTTGATAAAACATAAAACGTTGCTGGTAAACTACCCTATTCCATTAACCGATCTTCACCAAAAACAATAGGTCTTGAGAACTCTACAATTCAGGGCTGTATGCAAAACATCATTTGATTCTGTTTGAATTTGCGGCTGTTATCGTTTACCATAGACAAATATCGATATGGAGAACCATACATGACTTCCATGTTCTAAGATATATATTTAAAATCATATTCGAAATGAAATATTTCCATAGAAACTACGTCTTTCTACTTATTGCTTCAGCATTAACCACAGTACTGTGGTCACTAACGTATACCACTTCACGTTTTCGCACTCGATTTTCACCGATGATGGCAGTCGATGGCCCTGCCGAAAAGTCTGGTTTTGCAGAAAACATTGGACTACGGCTAAAGAGCCCGGGAAGCAATTTTAATAAAAAACCACTTCTTTGTTGCCGATAACGTAGAATACATATAAAAAATTTCCCCTCCGCCTTCAACTATAATTTTTAATAATAGAAAATTACCCCCACCCCGTTCATCTAACCTCTTCATTTATAGATATTTCATCTACGTTTCTACAGTGGATTACTATGAGCTTCTTATCAGGATACTTTATTTATAAAAATTAAGTACTTTACTCTTGTTAAATCATAAAATGTTTCAGGTAAACTACCCCTTTCTCTTAACCAATCTTCTCCAAAATCAATAGACCTTCCGTCCTCTACAATTCAGGGATGCATGCAAAAAAATATTTGATTCTGTTTGAATGTGCGGCAGTTATCGTTCGTCATGGAAACATTTCTCTTGTTACAACATAAAATGTTGCAGGTAAACTACCCATTTTCCTTAACCGATCTTCACCAAAATCAATAGACCTCGAGCTCTCTGCATCTCAGGAAAGGGTGCAAAAAATTATTTGATTCTCTTTGAATTTTCGGCAGTTATCGTTCGTCATAAAAAAATTACCCTTTTTAAAACATAAAACGTTGCTGATAAACTACCCCTTCCCTTAACCGATTTTCAACAAAATCAACAGACGTTGAGTTCTCTTTAGTTCAAAAAGGTATGCAACAACCTAGTTGATTCTGTTTGTATTTTCGGCAATTATCGTTCGTCATATAAAAAATTACCCTTGTTAAAACATAAAATGTTGCAGGTAAACTACCCCTTTCCCTTAACCGATCTTCACCAACACCAATAGGTATTGAGAACTCTACAATACAGGGCTGTATGTAAAACATCATTTGCTTCTGTTTGAATTTGCGGCTGTCATCGTTTACCATAGAAAAAAATTACCCTTGATAAAAAACCGTTGCAGTTAAACTACCCCTTTCCCTTAACCGATCTTCAACAAAAACGACACGTCTTGAAAAATCTACAATTCAGGCTTGTATGCAAACAATTATTTGATTCTGTTTGAATTTGCGGCTCTTATCGTTTGCCATAGAAAACACCCTAGATAAAACATAAAACGTTGCTGGTAAACTACCCTATTCCATTAACCGATCTTTTACAAAATCAACAGACCTTGAGTTCTGTATAATTCAAAACGGTATGCAGAAGAGTAGTTGATTCTGCTTAAATGTACGGCAGTTTTCGTTCGTCATAAAAAAAAATTACCCTTGATAAAACATAAAATGTTGCAAGTAAACTACCCTATTCCCTTAACCGATCTTCACCAAAACCAACAGGTCTTGATAACTCTAAATTTCAGGGCTGTATGCAAAAACCTATTTGATTCTGTTTGAATTTGCGGCTCTTATCATTTGCCATAGAAAATACCCTTTTAAAACATAAAACGTTGCAGGTAAACTACCCCTTTCCCTTAACCGATCTTCGCAAAAAACGATAGATCATGAGAACTCTACAATTCAGGGCAGTATGCAAAATATTATATGATTCTGTTTGAATTTGCGGCTGTTACCGTTTGCCATACAAAATACCCTTGATAAAACAAAAAACGTGGCTGGTAAACTACCCCTTTCCCTTAAACGATCTTCACCAAAAACCATAGGTCTTTAGTACTCATGCAATCAGGGCTGTATGCAAAAACGTATTTGATTCTGTTTGAATTTGCGGCTCTTATCGTTTGCCATAAAAAATACCCTTTTAAAACATAAAACGTTGCCGGTAAACTACCCCTTTCCCTTAACCGATCTTCACCAAAAACAAATGGTGTTGAGAACTCTACAATTCAGGGCAGTATGCAAAACATTATTTGATTATGTTTGAATTTGCGGCTGTTATCGTTTGCCATACAAAATACCCTTGTTAAAACATAAAACGTTGCTGGTAAAATACCCCTTTCCCTTAACGGATCTTTACCAAAATCTACAGATCTTGAGAACTCTAAAATTCAGGGCTGTATGCGAAACATTATTTGATTCTGTTTGAATTTGCGGCTGTTATCGTTTGCCAAACAAACAAAATTACCCTTGATAAAAAAAGACCGTTGCAGGTAAACTACCCCTTTCCCTCAACCGATCTTCACCAAAACCAATAGGTCGTGAGTACTCTACAAATCAGGGCGGTATGCAAAAAATTATTTGATTCTGTTTGAATTTGCGGCTGTTATCGTTTGCCATAGAAAAAAAATCTATAGACAGACAGACACAAACACAGACACTTTTCGAAAAACGACTTTTTTTCATGTTTTGAGTGTAGTACAATCAGAATCTGCAATAATCTCGAACACGATTTTTTTGCCATTACCATACTTCCATTTCCTTAAGGAACATGGAAGTAAAATATCGGTGTGGAGAACCATACATGACTTCCATGTTCTGAGATTTATATTTAAAATTATTTACGAAATGAAATATTTCCATAGAAACTACTACTTTCCACTTGTTGCTTCAGCCTTAACCACAATATTGTGGTCACTAACGTATACCACCACACGTTATCGCACTCGATTTTCACTGATGATGGCAGTCGACGCCACTGCCGAAATGTCTGGTTTTGCAGAAAACATTGGACTACGGCCAAACAGCCCGGGAAGGAGTTTTAACAACAAACTACTACTTTGTTGCCGATAACGTAGTACACGTATAAAAATTATCCCCTCCGCCTTTAACTATAAATTTCATTTATAGAAAATTACCGCCACCCCGTTCAACTAGCCTCTTCATTTATAGATATTTCATCTACGTTTCTACAGTGGATTATTAAGATCTTTTTATCAGGATACTTTATTTATCAAAATTAAGTACTTTACTCTTTTTACAACAAAAAATGTTTCTGGTAAACTACCCTTTCCCCGTAACCGATGTTCACCAAAATCAACAGGCCTTTCGTTCTCTACAATATAGGGATGCATACAAAACATTATTTGATTTTGTTTGAATGTGCGGCAGTTATCGTTCGTCATAGAAACAATTACTCTTGTTAAACCAAAAAGTTGCTAGTAAACTACCCCTTTCCCTTAACCGATCTTCACCTAAAACAATAGGTCTTGAGAACTCTACAATTCAGGGGCTGTGTGCAAAACATTATTTGATTCTCTTTAAATTTACGGCAGTTATCGTTCGTCATAGAAAAAATTACCCTTGTTAAAACATAAAACGTTGCAGGTAAACTACCCCTTTCCCTTAACCGATCTTCAACAAAATCAATAGGTCTTGAGAACTCTGTAATTCAGGGCTGTATTCAAAAGAGTAGTTGATTCTGTTTGAATTTGCGGCTGTTGTCGTTTGCCATATAAAATACCCTTGTTAAAACATAAAACGTTGCAGGTAAACTACCCCTTTTCCTTAACCGATCTTCACCAAAATCAATAGGTCTTGAGTACTCTTGAAATCAGGCCTGTTTGCAAACAATTATTTGATTTTGCTTGAATTTGCGACTCTTATCGTTTGCCATATAAAATACCCTTGTTAAAACATAAAACGTTGCAGGTAAACTACCCCTTTCCTGTAACCGATCTTCACCAAAAACAATAGGTCATGAGAACTCTACAATTCAGCGCTGTATGCAAAACATTATTTGATTCTGTTTACATTTGCGGCTGTTATCGTTTGCCATATAAAATACCCTTCTTAAAACATAAAACGTTGCTGGTAAACTACCCCTTTCCCTTAACCGATCTTCACCAAAAACAATATGTCTTGAGAACTCTACAATTTAGGGCTGTATGCAAAAGAGTAGTTGATTCTGTTTGAATTTGCGGGTGTTATCGTTTGCCATAGAAAACAATTACCCTTGATTAAAAAAAAACGTTGCAGGTAAACTACCCCTATCCCTCAACCGATCTTCACCAAAAACAACAGGTCGTGAGTACTATACAAATCAGGGCTGTATGCAAAAAATGATTTGATTCAGTTTGAATTTGCGGCTGTTATCATTTGCCATAAAAAAAAATCTACAGACAGACACACATACAGACACTTTTCGAAAAGACTTTTTTTCATGTTTTGAGTGTAGTACAATCAGAATCTGCAATAATCTCGAACACGATTTTTTTTGCCATCACCATACTTCCATTTCCTTAAGGAACATGGAAGTAAAAATTACCCTTGATAAAAAACCGTTGCAGGTAAACTACCCCTTTCCCTTAACCGATCTTCAACAAAATCAACAGACCTTGAGTTCTGTATAATTCAAAAAGGTATGCAGAAGAGTAGTTGATTCTGTTTTAATGTACGGCAGTTATCGTTCGTCATAAAAAAAATTACCCTTGATAAAAAAAACCGTTGCAGGTAAACTACCCCTTTCCCTCAACCGATCTTCACCTAAAACAATAGGTCGTGAGTACTCTACAAATCAGGGCTGTATGCAAAAAATTATTTGATTCTGTTTGAATTTGCGGCTGTTATCGTTTGCCATAGAAAAAAAATCTATAGACACACAGACACTTTTCGAAAAACGACTTTTTTTCATGTTTTGAGTGTAGTACAATCAGAATCTGCAATAATCTCGAACACGATTTTTTTTGGCATCACCTTACTTCCATTTCCTCAAGGAACATGGAAGTAAAAATTACACTTGTTTTAAAAAAACCCGTTGCAGGTAAACTACCCCTTTTCCTTAACCGATCTTCACTAAAATCAATAGGTCTTGATTACTCTACAAATCAGGGCTACATGCAAAACATTATTTGATTCTGTTTGAATTTGCGACTCTTATCGTTTGCCATAAAAAATACCCTTTTAAAACATAAAACGTAGCCGGCAAACTACCCCTTTCCCTTAACCGATCTTCACCAAAATCAATAGGTCTTGAGAACTCTACAATTCTGGGCTGTATGCAAAAGAGTAGTTGATTCTGTTTCAATTTGCGGTTGTTATCGTTTGCCATAGAAAACAATTACCCTTGATTAAAAAAAAAAAACCGATGCAGGTAAACTACCCCTTTCCCTCAACCGATCTTCACCAAAAGCAATAAGTCGTGAGTACTCTACAAATCAGGGCTGTATGCAAAAAATGATTTGATTCAGTTTGAATTTGCGGCAGTTATCGTTTGCCATAGAAAAAAAATCTACACACACACACACACTTTTCGAAAAACGACTTTTTTTCATGTTTTGAGTGTAGTACAATCAGAATCTGCAATAATCTCGAACACGATTTTTTTTGCCATCACCATACTTCCACAGATACTAAGCACACTTACCTTTTGTTACTGTAGCAGACTAGCTACAGCTAGCTAACTGTAGCTAAAGTGTCATGTCTGGTTACAATGAAAAAATTCACACTTTTATAAATTTTATTCACGTAAAATTTTAAATAAAAATTTTTTATTAAACTTTCTACTAATTATTTTTTATAATTCTTTTAATGCAAACTCTTACCAGAGTAAGAGTTTATAAAAGAGTAAATAGCATGTCTGCAATATATCAGGCTTGTAAGTATGTTTGTAAGTACAACACGCTGCCAAAAGAATGAAAACTTATTCTGGAACATCTGCGAGACCTATATAAGCAACAACGGCCGCCTTAAAAGTTACACCTGGCGAAATTGTAGAGTGCGGATCAAGCGATTGTTCTGATTAGTGCGGAACTCTAATAGGTACTTGACATTATTATTGCGTATAGACAAATTTAACTAGAATTATTTATTGTACGAGAGTATCTTGTTGATTTCAGACTGTTATTTGTGACTAATTAAAGCTGGTAATTAATGACTTCATTGGTGTCTGTACTTTGTTTCCATCGTACAATACGACGATCCGTGAGACCGTCGTAACAGTATTTTTTACCGAGTGTCTTTTCAATTTTTATATTTTTTTTCTGTATTTTTATGTTTTTGATATTTTTAATTCATGTAGGATCTATGTATAATTTTTTGTAGTTCATAAAGTATTTCACGTATTTTGTTTTGTATTTTAACCATATTTTTCATTACGAATTTTTTAACCAATGTTTTTATGAATCCAACATGTATGCACACAATTACATGTGTTTTTTTATCGGTCATCTAAGGACTACATGGCAATTTCAATTCTTTATTCTTTGTTCTTTTCTTTTTCTCCATATTCTTTCATTTTTTCACTGTGTCTCTTCTTAATTTCCAACCTTCTGAAGTTTCTCGTGGGCCTAATATTTTCCTAAAATTCGTCCAGTATTTCTAGTTTGTCTAAATTATAATTCAATACTAGACATTCATTTGCATATAGGCATTCTGGCTTCAATACTGTACTGTAATGCCTTATTTTCGCATTTTTAGATATGAACTTTTTATCGTAAATATCTTTAGTTATACCATATGCCCTTTCCATCTTATGAATCCTTTCTTCTATAGCAGATTTTTCTGAACCATTCTCTTGAATTATTCCGAGATGCTTAAATTTTCGAACCCTCTCTATTCGACCAATATCTGTTACCAGGAATTTTGGCGCATTTTTAATGTTTATGAGAAATTTATTTTTTTCTGCAGAAATTCTTAAGCCTCTTCTACTGGCTATGTCCTCTACAAAATTAACTTGTGTTACTGCAGATGTCAGATGTTCAGAAAGTATAGCAAAGTCATCTGCGAATGCCAAACAGTTTATTTCAATACGTTTGTTCCTTCTTCCCAACATGATTTGTGATATTTTGCATTCCTTTAATTTTTCATTCCAAATTCTCACTACTTTCTCCAGGACACAGTTGAAAAGAATTGGGAAGAAACCACCACCGTTTTACACCTGTATTATTTTGAACGTTTGCGATATTTCTCCCGTTTTATTTTTGAGACTGTGTGTCCGTAAGGGTTTCACGGATTAGATTTGCCAATTTAGATTTAACAACAAATTCTCGGATTAGTTTATCTATAGTTTCTCTATCAACAGAATCAAAGGCCTTTTTGAAATCAACAAATGTTACTACAATCTCCTTTGAATTCAGTAGCCTGTGACGGATTATTGACTTCAGAGTGAATATTTGTTCTGGACAGGATGTGCCCTACCTAAAGCCACCCTGATATTCACCCAAATAGCTGTCCAATATTTTTTCTTCTCTGTTCAATAGAATCTTTGAAAATATTTTATACGCAACTGGAAGTAAAGATATTCCTCTGTAGTTGTTTTTTTATCACCCTTCTTATGCAGCGGATGTATTAAGGCCACCTACCATTCTTCTGGAATTTTTCTGTTTTCCTAATTTCTTCAAAAATTAACTGTAGGCCTAGATCGTTTTTGATCTTTTGTAGAGACCATTTCAAAAGTTCAGCTAATATGGAGCCTTCTCCACTAGCTTTATTGTTTTTCAAAGTTTTAATTACGTCTTCAATTTCTTCGATAGTCGGAGGTGTATCTTCTTCTAAATTCTCATAAATGTCTGACACTTCTAACCTCTGAATCGGTTCCGGGCAATTTAAAAGTTGATCAAAATATTTTGCGTGTTTTTCACAATTTTCCATATTGATTAGGCCAATTCTACCACTTTCATTTTTAAAACAAACGCTTGGTGTTTGGTAACCCTTTAGTTTATTTTTAAAAGTGTGATAGAAATATCGACAATTATTTTTCATAAGATTGTCCCCCATACATAATGTTTTATTATAATACTGTTTTATAATATTGAATAAATACCAGAGTATACGGGAAGAACGGTTGTATGACAGGAACCAATAGAATGACTCCCCATACATAGACGGGATTTTCTCATTCAATTCAAAACCTCTGCCTTCTTGCCTTGTGACGGACCAACTATCTTTTGTCTTAACCTTTGTTTCCTTTCCCAACCGGGGCTTGTCTGCTTTCTCCCAGAATTGTCCGCCTCAGCCACAGTTTACATTTAATTACAAACACGTGTAATTTAACTGTCCGGCTCAATCACCATCATCTGCTTGGGCCACGGCGCCCTAAAGAAGACTAAGTGACCGTTTTGATGAAGACAGGCATCCAGGTGTCCATGAACCTAGAAGAAGAAGAAAACGAACGTCATCATGTTGAAATAATTTGTACATAATATGTTATGTGTATGTATGGAAGCTGATACATGATGGAGGCAGACTTTTCTAGGTGCATCATAGTGCCAATACCTAAAAGATTGTATGCTCAATCATGCAAGGACTACAGAACGTTAAGCCTGGTGTCTAATGCATCGAAAATAATTACCCGAATCATCCTTCGAAGAATAGAAAGTAACATAGAGAGCCGTTTGACAGAAGATCAATTTGGTTTTAGGAAAAATATGGGAACAAGGGAGGCAATTTTGGCATTAAGACAGATACTAGGAAAACGACTGAGGAAAGACAAAGCGACATTTAGGCCTATAGCTTTTGTTAACATTAGTGGAACAAGCTGTTCAGTATTCTACACAAAACAGGAGTGCTCTACAAAGAACGAAGATTGATCCAGAATCTTTATAAGCACGAGGCAGGCATAGTTCGATGTGGAAACCATCAAGAGGAAGGAGTAAGACAGGGATGTTCTCTATATCCATGTTTGTTTAACTTGTAGGCCTACGTTCAAGAAGCGATCGATAGAGTAAGAGAAGACACCCACTTCGGAGTAAACATACACGGGAAGAAGTGGATATGCTTAGGTTCGCATAATGACATAGCAGTGACTGCAGAGAGCAACGAAGATCTACAAAAGATTCTTGACACAATGGACCAAGTAATGAATAATGAATTCAATATGGAAATAAATGAACAAAAGACCAAAGTCCTAGTCTGTAGTCGGAAGGAAGAAGATCCCGTCAGAATATCTCGTGGCATTAATGTTCTCCAGGCAGTTAAAGAATATAACTATCTAGGAAGTAAAATCACAAGTGATGGACGTAGCAGTAAGGACATTATAACCAGAATTGACCAGGCTAAAATTGCTTTCAACAAACAGAAAAACCTCTTCACTTCAAACACTATCAGCCTAAAAATAAGGAAGACTCTAGTAAAGACATACTTGTGGAGTGTTGCCCTATACGGGAGTGAATCTTGGACAGTTGGAGAAAGTGACAAGAAAAGACTCCAAGCATTTGAGACCTGGTGCTACAGAAGAATATTCAAGATAAACTGGAGGGAGAAAATAACGAATGAGGAAGTCTTTAAAGAGCTCAAGAGGAGAAGAGCTTTCTACGAAATTTAAAAAGCAGAAGAGCTAAGTTTATAGGGCATATACTAAGACACAATGGGTTGGTTAAGAAAATAATAGAAGGAACAATTGAAGGGAAGAATCACAGAGGACGGCCCCGTTTAGACTACATGAAACAGCTTATATGAACTGCACATCATATTGTGAGTTGAAAAGAAAAGCAGAGAAGCGTGAAGAATGGCGAGTTGCTCCCAACCAGCCTATGGGCTGCTAACCTAGAAGAAGATGTATGAAGGAGAAGGGTAGGAGAGAGGATGAGAGAGAGAGAGAGAGAGATTAATTTTCTTCAAGAAAACCGTGGCTGCAGTCTGTAATCGTACTTGAATGGGGTATTTACTGACTGCCGCTTGTGAATCGGAGCCATGTGTTTTTTTTAACACGTCGATTTGATTTCTCAACCAGTTGTTAAGCGTCGTTCCCCTCTGCACATCCCGACGTATAAGAGAAGCAATATTCATATATAATTAATTCTTTAATATTTATAACTAAATTTACCTCAAGATATACTTTTTTCCTATTAGGAACATGTTTCGAGAGTTCCTGTACTCTCATCTTCAGCCTTCGCCATATTGTTTCTGGTGAAGTATTTGTGTGTTGGCTTCTGGATGTTATTAAGGTAGTTTGTTGGTCTTTGGTCTTGTAAACTTGCATTATTGTGTGTGGTTGTGGTATCTGTTTTTGTATTTTGTGTATTTTCGATGTTGAGTGCTTTGAATATTGTGTCATGTTTTGTATTGATTTGTATTTGTTCTGGTATTAGTTTGTTTTGTGTTTTATGTTTGTAAATCTGTAAATTTTCCCAAATGTTCATTATGGTGCCTTTGTGTGGTATATGTTTTATTAGTGTTACATTGGTTATGTCTGGGAATTCATGTCCTGTGTTTATTGCATGTGTGGCTAAATTGGATTTATATATATTTGGTTTTTTGTATGCATTTAGGTGTTCAAAATAACGTTTTTTCAGCTGTTTTTTTGTTTGTCCTATATAACATTTATTGCAATCTTGGCATTCAATTTTGTATATACCGTTGGTTGTTGTATTATCTTTGTTGTGTGAGCTATTTAGATTTTGTAATTTATTTTTATTAGTTTTGTATGCTATTTTTATATCTGTGTTTTTAAATAGTTTTGTTAGTTTTGTCATTTTATTATTTATATATGTGAATGTGGCCCATTTTTTGTTGTTGTTATTATTTATGTGTTGTTCAGTTTGATTAACTCTTAATTGTTCAGTTTTTATTTTGTATTTGATTTTATTTTCTATTTTGATCATAGTATTTTTATTGTATCCATTTGCATAACCAACTTGGTATATTATATTTCTTTCTTTGTCAGTTTCTTGTTTGTTTAGGGGTATTTTGTACATTCTGTTAAATAACGAATAAAATGCTGCCATTTTATGTTGTGGTGGGTGGTCACAATTAATTAATTGTACATCATTTCCGCTTGCGTTTTATTAAAGCCCCGTTGAAATATATACTAGTTGTCTTTTTTTTTTTTTAACAATAATATGATCTTGACAGCCGGACCCTGCCAAGCCTAACGCACGCAAAGTAAGTTAATTATTATTCCAAACTAGCGGTAGGCCTACCCATGCGCTTCGCTGCAAGTGTCAATCGCAGCCAGCTTTATAGGAGAACATGTCTGGAAACTGCCTATTACTTAACAGTGACTCGATTGCCTATTACTAGACATCGGAAAACTGAAAATTGAGAAAGATCTTAAGAGTGGGCAAACAAGATAATTATTAACTGCCACTTAAAAAGAAAATAAAGCGTTATATTTTTTTCAGTTGTTTTCGTCAATTATTGGTTAATTTTTCTTTGTTAGTTTTTAGTATTAAACGATTAAATAAAACTTCTTATTGGTCCCTCGTTTTTAATTTTTCAGAATGTATTTATCAAAGACGGCTTGTGTGTGGCGTTTGCTTCATCTAAATGGGTTGGGCTGTGCTCATACTACAAGGACAACCATACCGAATTTTTAATGAAAATATGATGTTTAAATATCTGTATTTTCGGAACCACTAAATTAATTTCATATTTTATGACACAAATATTCGTTTCTTATTATAGTGATCATGACTAGTTTTTAATCTGTCCGAATGTTAGAGTGGACGTGATTCCGAGGCGTGTTTGACCCACTTAATGTTTTGATTTGTTCCTCACGCATTGTGCGTTGTTGTGCAATTTGCGCGCGCTCGGATTGTAAGCGGGAGACAGTAGCGGCAGTTTGTGTCAGAATTACACGTGTTTTTTTTGTGCCGGAGAATTTCGGTTGGCCTCCGTCCAAAAGATGGTGCATCTGGAATTCGGCTCGCACGCACAAAAAGTCGACGAGATTATTTTTGTAAAGACGACGACGGTCTTTCTCGGAACGGTGAGCCCGCGGCTGGCCGGGCGCGTGCAATGTTTGTTTTGATTAACTGCCGCTAACTGACATCAGCTGATGATCTATCTCTTTGTCGGGTGCTGTAGCCGCGGCGCGGGGCCGCTAAAAGTCTGCTGCTGCTGCTGCCGTTCGCGTGTCTGACACCCCTACTCACATCACATCACACGTGAGTTATGTTTACTGTTTTAAACGGCGCTGTTTTGTTGGGTTAGAGGGCGAGACGGTTTTGGTAGAAATAATTTGACTACTGTAAATTCTTGGCAGTAACGCGTTGCGCGTTTTCTGAACACTTTCTCCATGAATCTTGGAATGTTTAAAATAAAATCAAGATGTAAAATAAATCGCTACTCTCCCATGCCCGCACTACATTTTCCATATTTCGATCGTGTGGTTGTATCGACATATCACGATGTGAAGAAGAAGAAGAAGATGTGAAAATACGTGATGTTTTTGATTGTGAAGTTGGGAATAATGTCAGTTTTTTCATATTTTTGTTTCCTTTTTTCGGCTTTGTGTCTGTGAAATTTCCAAAACCTTACCGCTTGGATTTGTGATTTTTTAACAATTTTGACCCTCTATTATTTTTGCCGCCCTCCCCTATTTTTTGGGCGGGGGCTCGACCTCAAAAATAATATGATGTGTAGTGTGAAAGTGTGATGACGCGTTTGCCAAGTTTTATGAAAATTTGTAAATTCATTCAAAAGTTACCGCGAGACATGACTACATATCCCAGATACAAATATCAAGCGGTCGAATTAAAACTGAGAACTTGCTACGCGCGTTCCGTTGTATGTATAAAATTATATATGATTATACGTATTAGATTTCAGGGTATATTTTACTTTGATTAGACGCAGTAAGTGACATATTACTGATGTTTTTCTTGGCGAACTATGTTTGCTCTTCGTTAATCACTTCTGTCGAATTAGGACTCTTTATTTTTATGAAGCCGTTTTGTGTTTTCACTCTGAAAGCGTGGCACCAGATAAGTTGTTGAAAACTTAGACGTTCACGAACGACCCAGCCAGAAAGAACTATTCCGTCAGGTGAGTTACTTGACTACAGTCGCTCGCATACAGTAGGTCAACGAGCGACGAGAACTGAGCCGCTGTCGGTCCATTGTTTAGGCCTAATTCGTTTACGTTTCGACCAATCCATCGCTTACCGAATGTATTATTTAAACGGTTCATCAAATCATGACGGTAGTGAACAGATGCACCGTCATTCAAAAACTACATCTGCACTCTATCTGCAAGTGGAATATCTGACAAGAGTTCCATCAGATGCGTTTGCAAAATATGTAAGTATTGTCTTCCATTAAGCCTTGGTGGTAAGAAAAAAGGGCCTAAGAGATTATCAACAAGAAGACCGGACCACACATTAAATGAAAAAGTATGTTGGTCATGTCTTGGGCGCAGTCTCGTGGGTTTTCGTCTGCCCAAGTGTAGGTATTCCGAAAGTTTACAATTTCTTGTAGACCTAAATTGTAACATTTTTCTGGCGCATTTTGGTCTGTTTTAAAGTTAAATTTCTCAAATTTGTACTTATTTGTTTATTGGCAAATTAACGAAGTTATTTTATCCCTAATCTATAAATGTTTGTTTTTCAACTCCAATTTTTTGTGTTTTACCCTGTTTTTCTTATAAACTAATTGAGATAGACCTCTGGTACCTCTTTTATTCAATTTTTCGTATCAAAAACTATAAGAAACCACAAAATTTACCCTTCACTTCATACCCCACGAATTTCAGTAATAGCGTCATTTTACCGTGGGAGCAGAAATCAGGGCGAACTGGTTCGCGAGCCGTAACTCGCTAACGAACCGTTTTCGGACCTATGTTTATATAAACTTTATTTCTTATTTTTAGCTACAAAATCAGGTCCCGAGAGATTGCCGTGCAATTTTGAATCACCCTATAGATATCTTAATTCTTTTAATCCTTGTCTTAATTCTTTTTTATCAATGATTTGAAAAAGTAAACAGCTATCAGTCCCGGTGAATCGCAAGAAGGTGATAGAATAGACTGTTTGAAAAAGTTTTTTATTGTCTGATTTTCGTTATTTCGACAAAGTTTGGCATAAATATGATAAAAATAAAATACCAAAGAATATCGTACGCTAGGATTTGAGGTAATTTCTTTAAAACTTATTAAATAATTAAAAATAATAAATTATTTTTATTTCAATTGTGAGTTATTTATTACGACTCTCAAATGAGAGACGGGTTTCGCGATTCTGGCAGAAGGTAACAAGAATAAAATTATTTTCATAATTTTCTTTTTATTTAAATAATATTTTATTGCACCTGTTTTGTTGAAGCGCCAAAAAAGGTATTGGTTTATCTTTCAGCTAATCTTCATCCTCTTTGATGCTATCATCTCATGTGCATGTGAGGAGCCTGGTCATCCCTGGCCTATAGGCGAATCTAAGATAAACAGAAAGAGGAAGTTGTAAATTTTTTGTTCTTTTAATGTCTATAAAAAATTTGGAAAAAGAGGAATCAGACAGGTTGAACTAGTGACCTAGTTCATTGAGCTAGTTCGTTGATACGAACGACCTGGTTATGATAAGTTAGTTTCGATCGACTACTACTTTGCCCGTCTGTAGCTTAAACGTAAAATGGGTCTGGGAACCGTACGTTCGTTGGCCAAGATGTGAACACAAAGTAATGCCATTACCGCAAGCTACTGCTTCCTACTTCTACCTGCTTTCTTTTGTTGTGTGCGTTATGTTAATACACGTTATGTTTCCTGCAGATGTTGAAGACGGGTGCAAGTGTTAAAGGGAAAATGGTGCATATTGTGATGTAGTACAATATACTGTGACTTTCCCCCCTCTCTCCGCTCGCCCGTAAACAACAACAAGGGTGCAAGTTGGAACAGGTTTCCGAGTTTTTGTGCCGGGCGAAACAAAATAGACGGTCTGACGGTCTGTTTGCCTGTTCATCCGATTTACTCTCTCTCTCTCTCTCTCTCTCTCTCTCTCTCTCTCTCTCTCTCTCTCTCGCTCTCTCTCTCTCTCTCTCTCTCTCTCTCTCTCTCTCTCCCCCCCCCCGTCTTCCTTAACCACTTTGTAGTTGTAGTGGTTGTAGTGTAGCACGAGTTATAGCTCCGAACAGGTAAGGTTTTCTCACTTAAGGGTCGACTGACTGTATTAATCAAGAGAAGTGTTTTGTGTGATTCTCTCTCTCTCTCTCTCTCTCTCTCTCTCTCTCTCTCTCTCTCTCTCTCTCTCTCTCTCTCTCTCTCTCTCTCTGTGTGTATGTGTGTGCGCGTGGAGACGAGCAGAATAGTTCATTGAAACGAACTTAGAACTTATCATAACCAGGTCGGTCATATCAGCGAACTTGCGCAGTGAACTAGGCACTAGTTCAGTCTGTTTCGGACTATGAAAACAATACGAATTATGTTGTCGGTACTGGACAGGGCCGTCATCGTCCGCTTATCTGTTTGTACCCTTCACTTCAACAAAGGTTATTTTTATGGCCACTAAAAAGGTGCATCTATTGTTAAGAGGGTTTTACAGTAGAGTTACTGTAGCGGTCCCGTCTGGCGGATTGAGTGGCATTTTAGTCCGTTGTATGTTACTTTAGTTGAATTAAAAACATATATATTATTTTAAACATTATTATATTCAAAGAGACGGACTTGCTATGGGCTCACCATTGTCCGGCTTGTTGGCCGACATTTATTTGAACTCTTATGAGAACAATTACTTTCTTAATAACCACAAGTTCACCAATAACATTATTTTTTATTGTCGGTATGTGGACGACACTTTTTTGATTTTCAATGGTACTGCACGCCAGCTAAGCACTTTGAAAAACAGCTTGAATGCTGTAAATGACAATATCCAGTTCACCATGGAAACCATAGCAAATAATGAACTACATTTTTTGGTTTTAACCATAACTAAACAGCACAACAACCTGAAATTTGGAATACCTACCACCACCGATGTTACTATACATGCGGATTCCCACCACCCATATTCGCAAAAATTAGCAGCATATAGACTAATAGTTTCGTACACAGGCTTTTGAGTGTCCCCCTTGACGCTAACGATTTTAATGATGAATTAAATACAATTAAACATATTGCTGCTGCTAATGGTTATGATTGCCGGATGGTGGATAACATTCTTAGGAAACACAAGGCTAAGAAATCCAAACAATTAAATAATATAAAAACCAAAAATAAGTACATCTCAACCACATACACGGAGATAATGCCCAAAATTCTAACGTCTGTTTTTAATAGGCTTGGTTTCACCACCATTTTTAAAACCAATAATAGCCTTTGGAATTCGGTTCGCCAGGCTGTTCACACACAATTAGAGTCAAGGACGGGTGTATATAAATTGATATGTAATGATTGTGAATGTTTCTATATTGGTCAAACGGGGAGACCTTTTATTAAAAGGTTTCGGGAACACACTCCACATAATTTCATCAATAAAGGTGTTGCTATAGATAATATAAAATCTAATTTCACACGACATTTAATTACATGCAACCATTCGTACACGAATTTTAATACGAATTTAATACCCTTACATTATTGTAGTAAGGTCGTTATATGGATGCATGGGAAGAATTTGAAATCTATAGTGGACATAATAACCCAGTTACTCATGATGGCATACTTAACGATAAATTAAATTCAAATCAAACCCGCTGTATGACACCGCGCTGCAATCGATTATGAGATAACACACGGCGTGACACGCGTTTGCTCAGAGTCCAGTGGGCCTCACGCAGTGCACTGTGTCGGACGCTTGTATAGGTTTTACAATTGTACATATGTGTTTTTTGTGTTTCTGTGAATTTTAATATTTGATGGTCTCCTTGTGAGCGATAACTATCTGATGAAAGGTCATATGACTCGAAACGCGTCATAAATATACAACTTGAAGTCACTGGACGGTTTCAATAAGGTAAATCATTAATATATTTTATTATTATATAATGATAAAAGCGCAACGATTATATAATATTATGTAATATGTTAATGATACTATTACCGTTATATAATAATAATAATAATAATAAATTATTAGTGATGATTATTATTAGTTTATAGGCCTAATTTAGTACTAAAATAATTATTTCATTTTTGATAAGAGAAATTTAATTTTGTCCATACAGCATTGTTACACAGACTGCGACATACTTCAAAGGAACTCACCGGCATCCTTTCTCTGGTGTGAACCGTCGTGAATTCGCTGGTGTTAACAATTATTTTATTCCAAAATTCGTGCACGTTTATGACTCTCTAGGTTCACAGTATTCCAAATACTCAGATTATCTATTATGTGCTGCTCCTTACTCAATATTAATCCTGACGCAGTGGCGTAACTACGGGGGGTCAGTGCCTCCCCCCAAACCCGTGTCCTCAAGTTCAATAATCACTTAACGTACACCTATTCCTGAGTTAGCTGCGATAAGGATTATACATAGCCTAACTATTGACATAAGATATAAGGGTTTCAGTGGAAGTGGCCGTCCTCCTCCCTGCTTGTACATTTTACTGGAGAGAACGTTAATTTCACAACCATTGAGAAAGTATGACTATTGTCCTGGGTGGTGACGGACGTGAAGGAAATTACGTGAACGACAACGGAACAAGGAAGTGTGTCTCAGACTAGAACATTACACTGAAGTGTGGTGGTAAAATGTATCTCAACAAAGGGTTTAATAAAAATCTAATATACAGGTGGGGACAAACCAATGTAGATCAAAAAAGAATCTGCGAGACAATATGTTTTTTGGCGTAGGGTAAGCTCATCTAATTCCGTGATAATAAGGATATTAGCTTACAGTTACAAAATCTGTTGATTAAAAATAATTTTAATGAGTGCGGAGTCTTGTTAGCACTATGTAATTAGAGTGTATATGTAATAATGATCCATAATTTTATTAGTTTCTGTGAAAAAATTGTAAAGTTAGCATCTGCATGCACTTAATTCCGTGATACTATACCTAATTCCGTGATACTTGATATCTCGTATAAACACAAATGAATATCATGTTTATGAAGTATAATTTAATTCACAATACAACTGTAGGCATAATAAGTAAATTTTATGTCATATTATTGCATAAATTGTTTTAATTTTATAATAAAATATTTATAAAATAAAAAAAATAATTTAAAATTAATACTTATAATTGTAGCCATCTTAATTTATTACATATACGCGTACAAAAGAAAACATTTAAACAGTCACGAATTGTATTTAAGCACTGTCACTGTCATTTAAATTTACACACCTATCACACATGAAAATGTCCATGTCAGTTTCTGCTGCTTGGCAGTTTTCATGTTACGGTGTCGCACAGAATGAACAAGAAATCCAATTTGCTCCATTTCTTTTTTTGACATCAGCGCTGTATGAGCCTTTGCAGACTCCACAAACCCAGTCTTCATTATCAATGCTGGACCTTGATGTGGAAGGTCCAGCTTCTGGTGAGGAAGGTGACAATGTCGATTGGTTTGGTGAAGGAGTAGGCCTAGGCCTAGTTGAGTGGTCTGGCGGAGATAGACACTTGCTGTAAAGTCAGTATTGCATTTGACTGTTCTCTTTTTCCTTGTCGCATCAAACGTAGGGGCTTTCAACACATCAGCAATTGCACGCCGACGTCTCTCAGGCGATGGGGTAGGCAGTGGTAGGGGTAAAGTGTCTTCTGATGCCCTATTCGATGGTTCATCCTGGGTCTGATGTCCTATAGGAGTCTCTGCGTCGGTAGGCCTAATTCTGCTGGGAGCAAGAGCTTCATTTGACACTGAAGCCGGATTAAATGGGTAGACGCCTGTTTTGGAAAATCCTGAACGGATATTTCCTGGTGTCACGGCCATTTCATATGTCGGATTGAACAGTCTGTGGAAGTCAAATCGAGTTGGAGCAACACAAGAGTTTTCCATACGGAACTTCTCCAACTCGTTTCTCCACGCTTGTTTTAATGGGCGGTACACGCTTACGTCAAGTGGCTACAAAATATGACTGGTGTGAGAGGGCATTGTGAAAAGAACAATACCGTTTTCTCTCGCTAGTGTCAGTGCATCAGGGCTCACGTGACTTCCATGCGAGTCCATCAGCAGAAGAACAGGTCTGGCAGGAGGAACGTTCTTAATGAAGTGGCGCATCCAGTCCAAGAAGAGATCACAGTTGATCCATCCTTTTGGAGACAACTTCACTAAAACCCCAGGGAAAGCTCCGTCATTTAACCCTGATGTTGCTCGAATCCCCTTGAATATCACCATGGGTGGAATTCCCATTCCTGCTGCGCTGACACAAGCCAGGACTGTCACTACAGTCCCTTTTCAGCATACGTCCTATTGTAAATATATTTCTTCCCTACTGAAGTTACAATCTTGTTGCTCTTTGCGACATACATCAACCCAGTCTCGTCACAATTCCATAGCCGCTCAGGTGATTTCTGCAGACCACATCCCTTCAGAGCTAGTCCAGTTTTTCATAGAAATCTGATACAATTTCTTTATTGGCCACAGAAGCTCTTGCAGCTGACAGATTTTCTGGTTGGCGTAGTGCTAAGCCATACCGCCCTTTAAAATTCGTCCACCAATTCCATCCCGCTGCAGACTTATTAATGTTGAAGTGGTGTTTCTGCTTTGAGGCTTCAGCGAGTCTGAAAGCAGTCTGGCGAATTTTGGTCACTGTCAGACCAAAACCCAAACTCTGCATGTCAGTTATATATTTTACTAACTGTTGTTCAACAGAGATATTGAGCAAGAACGGTCTGCCAACTTTTTTTGATGAAAACTGAAAATTGTCTTCTTCAATCTCATTTTCTTGTGCACGAACATTTTCCTTCAATGTTGTCCACGGAACCTTGAATTCTTTAGAAGCCTTGAAAATGCTGCACTTTTCTAGCAGCACCTTCCTAACTGCATCTTTCAATTTCCTGGGAGAATACTGTCGGTTCTTCTTACCTATTTTCTGTGTGTTTTTAGGTTTAGCCATTTTTGAATCCTGCAAGATAATAGCATTCATTCAGTTCTGCGATATCACCAAGGGCATAGCCAGGAATTATTTTGGGAGAGACGTTTACACACGCGCGCGCGCGTGCACGCAAACTTGTATTTATTATTACTGTATTTATTATTAAATAAATCATTAAAATACGTTAATTTCAATCTAAAACTAAATTGCAATCAATAAAATTATTATTAAATTAGTTAATTTAATTATATTAATTACTTAATTTTAATTAATTAACTAGATTTAAGATCCAGGTGTTTTAATATGCAATATAGATCGATAATAGTGTTCAAAGCAAATCACACAAACGATTTACGTTGATCTTATTACAGTTATACTTTTACTTCACTTAATTCCGTGATAGAGAAATGAGTATGGAATGTGAGAAACCGTAAGAAATAAAGTAATTAACATAATGTATACGAGTAAAATATAACGACTTAACGTTATTCTTTTTATATATTAAAAACCTCCAAAGAAATGTGAATATAAATATATATTAATAAACAAAAATAAATAAGAACATACCTGTTTTTTAATACTTTACTTTGAACACTACACAAGAACAACAAAAACTATGATTTCAGTAGGTTGCTTCTGACAAAATGGCCTCTTGTTAACACCACGCTGCCTCCCATAATTCCAAACTCGCGCTAACGATAGCTGATGAGTGCTGCTATCTAACTGAGAAACTACAAAAGTAATATTCGGTAACGCTTATTTCGTTACATCATTTATGTAGAGTATCACGGAATTACATGAGTCACGGAATTAGGTGAGCTTACCCTAGCGCGGATTCCAACAGAAATTTTGTGCGTTTTATTTGCGTGGATTTTAAATACCCGATTTCAGTAATTACAAAAGAAACCGAATTAAATAAGAAAACGACCAAAAAATTAATTTCCTAGTTTCGGAAAGTATTAACTGTGTGGTTGCTGGTGAACAGTACAAAAACGGGTGGTGTTGGTAATAGACGAGAGTGCGTTCGGCAAGAGATAGTATAACAGGGATCGAGTGATAAAGATTCGGTGGTTAATCGGAGGAATAGACACAAGAAGAAAAAAATTCTTCCTGAAAGTTGTAAATAAACGGGTGCTAACGCTTTGTTGGATCTAATTGAGGAAAACGTTCAGTCTGGAACCACTATACTGTAGCCTATATACGAACATGTGGAGGAGCTACAATTCTCTACAGAGTAAAGGTTATACTCATTTGCGAGTTAACATTCGCTGAAATCTGTATGCTGCAGTGACATGAACATCCATACCCAGAACATCAAGAGCCACTGGTAAAAATGAAAAGACATGAGGCGACAGGTAGGAAGGATGTTATATGAACAAAATTAAATTTCTTATATCAAAAACTGAAATAATTATTTTAGTGCTAAATTTGGTATACTAATGAATAATAATTATCCTTCATCCTTTATTAATATTATTATTATTATCATTATTATTATTATATAACGGTAATATTATCATTAATATATTACGTGATGTTATATCATTGTTGCGCTGTTATCATTATATAATAATAAAATATATGTTTTTGAGTCAACTAAAGTTACATACAACGGACTAAAATGTCACTTAATCCGCCAGACGGGGCCGCCACAGAAACTCTACTGTAAAACCCTCTTAACAAAAGATGCACCTTTTTAGTGGCCATAAAAATAACCTTTCTTTGAAGTGAAGGGTACAAACAAGTAACCTGTCGATGACGGCCCTGTCCACCTGTCGATGACGGCCCTGTCCAGTACCGACAACCCGAACCGTTTTTTGTGATATACTGTGTGTGTGTGTGTGTGTGTGTGTGTGTGTGTGTGTGTGTGTGTGTGTGTGTGTGTGTGTGTGTGTGTGTGTGTGTGTGTGTGTGTGTGTGTGTGTGTGTGTGTGTGTGTGTGTTAATACCTTTATTTTATCAGCATGCTCCATTACAAATAAAGTAATACTACATGCTATATATAAACTTATTACAAGCCGATTCTCAATACATATAAAGACAACTCCAGTATTACAACAATTACAAAGATTTAAAATAAACAAGAAAAATAAAAATCAATCATTTACAATGATACAATGAATTAGTACTACATTATTAATATGTTAAAACTGTATGCATATATGTATCGTATGCATGATAAAGCTGTTTGTTCGACCAATATGTAAGTTAATTCATAATAACAAACGCATACAATGATTCAAAATAGATAGACAAGCACAATAACAATAAACACTACAAAGAATCAAAATCAATGTTATTAACATATTTAATAAACTGTCTAACATATTTTGATGTCAATTCACTTCTATTTGGAGGCCATCGTCCACCACTCCTTAGTACACTATTTTTGAAAACCCGTCTTTCTTCATTGAACATATTGCACTCATATAACAAATGTTCCACTGTTTGGTCACCGTCGTTGCAGACACATATTGGATCATCTTTTATTTTGAAACGATATTAGTAGGCTTTAAGCCTGCCATGACCAGTCACCATTGCGGTAAAATTAGGAGACAGTGCAAACCTTGAGGTCAGTCTGTGCTTCACGCTAGGGAAAAACAACTTAGTCACCATTCCATTTAATGTTTGTTCCCACTCATTTTGCCACTCCATTAGGCTCACCTCACGGAATTTGTTAATCATTGCACTTTTTGGTATTCGTTCATAGCACACCATACTGCTACTGTACGCAGCTTCTTTAGCCAGATTGTCAGCCAGTTCATTACCATAAATACCCACATGTGCCTTAACCCAACCAAAATCAATTGACCAGTTGACCGCCTTTAAACTTCTTAACTTATTCCTTATTTCTTCTATCAAGTAGCTATGATTCCTCGAGCTCCTAAGTGAGTCCAGCGTCACTCTGCTGTCGGTGTAAACAGCTGCCGTTCTCAAATTAGTTATAATATAATTTAATTCAGCTATCTTTTACAGAGCCTTCAAGACAGCCAATTGCTCAGCCTGATTATTAGAGCACCCAACACCCAACTTATACTGCATCTCATATTTGAGCTCACCATTAACAAACAAGGCTATACCCGACCCAACTCCATTGTTGTGCTTACTGCCATCTGTATATGCTTGTACTGTGTATACTTTACTTTCATGGCTCGAGTTTATAAGAACTGTATCTGCCGGATGAGGCCAGTCCTTGAACGAAATTACTGTGTCCATCAAAATATTAGCACCATCACAACCTCTAGCAACTCTGTAAGCACTAACAGTCTCTCTCAACTTTATTATTATTGGAGTCAGTCCTGTCAAAATGCACAAAGCTTCATGGGACACTGTACGATAAGCCTTCGCAATTTTAATATTGATGAGACGTTGCACTCTTTTGAACTTCATCTGGTTACTTTTCCTTTCTAATGCGTCTATCCATACGGGTGCTCCATATGATAAAAGGGGGAGAATTGCCCCCTTATATATTGTTTTAAGTGCCTCATGTCCCAACCCCCAGTTTAATTTTGCAGATCTTGATAGCATATGAATCAGTTTTGTACACCTTTCGACCACATACTGGATATGCTCATTAAAATTGAATTTTGTGTCAATAATGAAACCCAAATATTTTAACTTATTAACTTGTTGAAGTTTTTAGAATTAAGGTAAATGCTTAATTCTGAATTCTGAAGTCTTTTACGAGAAATCAAGAGTATTTTTGATTTTTGTTCATTAAAAGAAACTTTGTTATTTGTAGCCCACTTTGAAATTTTTACCATCTCTAAATTGACATAATTTTCAGCTTCTAAGAGAGACTTACCACTTGTGTGTGTGCGCGCGCGCGAGCAGAGTAGTTAATTGAAACGAACTTATCATAATCAGGTCGGTCATATCGGCGAACTAGCGCAGTGAACTAGGTCGCTGGTTCAATCCATTTCGAACTGTGAAAAACAATACGAATTATGTAGTTTATTATTTTTACTTCCATGTTCCGCAAATAAATGGAAGTATGGTGATCGCGAAAAAAATTGTGTTCGAGATAAGGGCTGATTCTGATTGTACTAGTCTACCCTCAAAGCATAAAGTAAAGTCATTTTCTGAAAAGTGACTGTGTCGAATTTTTTCTATGGCGAACGATAACTGCCGCAAAATCAAAACAGAATCAAATAATTTTTTGCATATGTGCCCAAGTTGCTGAGGACCCTTGATTTTGGTGAAGATTGGTTAAGGGAAAGGGGTAGATTACCTGCAACGTTTTACGTTTTAACAAGAGTAAGTACTTAATTTTGATAAATAAAGTATCCTGAAAAGAAGGTCATAATAATCCACTGTAGGAAGGTAGACGAAATATGTATAAATGAAAAAGGTAGTTGAAGGGGGAGGGGTATTGATTTTTTTTATATTGATGTTAAAAATTTATTCGACCGAAAACTTAAAAATTACAATAATATATTAACAACTGATATCGTTCCATGCTATGTAACCACGGATACGTAAACAAAATAATTATTCGTATTCACAGATAACAAACGCTGGGCAGTATTCGTTTTCTTTCGCGTTGTTTAAATAAAAGATAATTTAATCAAATTCATTCTTTATTTTTAAAATATTAACAACTAGGTTCTATTCGTGTTTTATCTTTTTCACAGTTTTTACCAAAAATATGTTGATATATTTGGTTTCGTTCTGAATGTAGGCCCACATATTAAAAATAATTTTATAATTAGTTAGAACATGGAAGTCATGTATGGTTGTCCATAACGATTTTTTTTAAGTAACGTAAATATTACGTATAACACGCAATAATAATTAGTTGTATGCATCTACAGATATGTTGTTAGTAGATGGGTGACCGTAATGTTTATCGCCTCCCATTTTTGTTGAGCTTCACTTAGAAATGAAATTCTGCATGCGAGCCTGTGTTGTGTGTGACTGATTGTTAATTAGTAGTAGAGATGGGCAAAATAGTTTATTGAAATGCACTGATCGTAACTAGGTCGGTCATATCAACGAACTAGCACAATGAACTGATCGTAACTAGGTCGGTCATATCAACGAACTAGCACAGTGAATTAGGTCGATACTTTAATCAGCTGGACCCCACTTTTTTTTTAACTTTTTATATATATATTAAAAGAACATAAATTGACATCTTCCTCTTTCTGTTTATCTTAGCTTAGCTTATAGATATATAAAGGGATGAAGGTTTCTAGGCAGGTTGTGTTCCATCTGAAGATGAGCCGAGAGGCTTGAAAGAGCTTATGGAAAGTATAATTGCTTGTTAGTAGTTGCAATACACTAGTAATTATTCCTAAAATTTAGTATACACGACCTGTACCTGTTCTTAATTTTTTTTACGATTTAGGTTTTCCTGTACGATAATGTATGCTCTGTATGACGATGGTTGGCGTGTGGACCCTTGGCTTACCTGCTGCCACTCCCCCATTGTAATACTTCCGCCCGGGCTCGACAGCAGCTAATTGCCGCGTGAGTCACCTCACTGTGCGTCCAGTATGAAACAATTTTTTTTGCCTCGCCCAATACTGGTAAAATTTTGTTATATTTGAAATCAGTGAAATAATACGATGAAAATGACACCAAACACGACTAAAAAATATTAAATTTTAGGCGTTTCAAAGTAAAAGCTCAACAACTACTTTAATACACATCTTCAGTGCATAGTGCTTTATAACGCCCAATTTTTAATATTCCTTAGTCGTGTTTGGTGTCATTTTCATCGTATTATTTCGCTGATTTCAAATATAACAAAATTTTACCAGTATTGGGCGAGGCAAAAAAAATTGTTTCATACTGGACGCACGCGGCAATTAGCTGCTGTCGAGCCCGGGTGGAAGTATTACAATGGGGGAGAGGCAGCAGGTAGGCTAAGGGTCCACACGCCAACCATCGTCATACAGAGCATAGTATGTCTTTTAATGTCTGTATAGTGACAATATTCAATTATGTTTAAAATAGTCCGCTATTTTCTTTTGCACGCAAAATTCCGCACTACTTTATTTTCAACAAATTTCGTTCTAATTTATTAATGTGGTCAAACATTTCACTTTCCGAGTTGGCTTCTAAACATCGACGAGCACGGCTCAGCAACGAAAGCATATCAGTAGCGGTAAGAACTCGTAAATTTTCCGTGTCAAGTTCGTCAGCACTCTCATCATTTTCTCAGTTTTCGGTTTTTAATCGCGCTGTTTTGGAGCGTGCATGTATGGATTGATTTATTACGCAGCTATTGGAAGCCAGCAAAGAAACGATTTTCAACAAAACGTTTCAATTATGTTTAAAATAGTCCGCTATTTTCTTTTGCACGCAAAATTCCGCACTACTTTATTTTCAACAAATTCCGTTCTAATTTAGCAATGTGGTCAAACATTTCACTTTCCGAGTTGGCTTCTAAACATCGACGAGCACGGCTCAGCAACGAATGCATATTAGTAGCGGTAAGAACTCGTAAATTTTCCGTGTCAAGTTCGTCAGCACTCTCATCATTTTCTCAGTTTTCGATTTTTAACCGCGCTTTTTTGGAGCGTGCATATAGACCTATGGATTTATTTATTACGCAGCTATGGGAAGCCAGCAAAGAAATGATTTTCAACAAAAGGTTTTCGTGTTAAACGATATTTTGTAGGTAAAGCTTTCGTGTTAACCGTACAAATTGTAATTGTAAAATGTAAAAGCATCGATTCCTACTTAGTCATATTTCGTGTTAAAGGTTTTCCACTGAAATTTATTCTCTCAGAGTACATAATTGGGTTTGTTTTTTATGTAAAATACATGCGGAGAAATTTGGTTTTACTTAAGATCAATCGTTTATTCCCATTCTTAAACAATTTTAGGCAGTGTTTGTTCACCCCTCCCCCACATTGAAGGACAAGTTGTTCCGTAATTTACGCCAGTGGTCACAGCGGTAAAACGTAAACATAAACACGATAAAGACAACACACGAGCGCGTTATCAGCGTGAAGGCGAAGGCGTTGTCCGTCCCCCACGTCGTGTCCCAGATATATATATTTGGGGTACACCAGTCGACTGATAACGGCGTAGTAGTAGTAGAACGTAGTAACGCTGATTATAGTGCGTAGCCTACGTATGTAAACATGTCGGAACCTGTAGCGGAGATAGCGGCTGCGCGCGCGTGTGCGTATGCGTATAGGATCCGGTCGAGAAGGCACTCACTTCCTTTGTTATCGTTTTGGTAGTGATACGTGTTCCTTATTAAATGACGTCGTCGTATTAAAAAAACCTTGCTGTCATTGGCTGATGCAAGTTTAACAAAACTTGTTTCAGACCTTTAAATTATGTAACACCAGGGGCTTGGTGGTTGTTTTTTTATTAGTTAGATTCTCCAGCGCTGTTTCCAACGGACAGAGACAACTGGTAGCAGGTACAGTTCTACTTTTTTTGTTTGTTTTTTATTAGTAATCACTCGTAATCACGGGACTTTTCAACTGAGGGATTTGGTTATACATACGTGGTTTTATAAACACGCCTTAATTCCAAAGGGGCATTATAAATAGCCTATTCATTTATACGCAGTTAGTGATGAACGGGACTCGGCGTACCTTTTTTCACAATAAACAAGCAAAACAGTTTCTATTAAAAAATTGCCAAGACCAAGTTTGAAACTAAATGCCATTGTTTTTGTCTTCTGCACAGAAATGTTCATGTTGTGCTGTAAACTGGAACAGACTTGCTGTAAGTGGAACATTGATCTGTGGAGCGCGCATTCGTTGTTTTGGATGATTACTTGATCATCCGCAAACAGCATTGTATTCATCTATTTTCTATTACAGTATATAATTTTATTCCCGGATCCACTCGTAATTCGCACTCTCTAACTATGTCATCAATATGGATATTAAACAGTGTTGGAGACATGCTACACCCTTGGCGCACTCCCTGATTAATGTAAATCCTCTTCTGTCAAAGAGGCCTACTATCCTTGTACAGTAGTGTAAGCTCTTTATAACGTCTACAAGAAGGTTACCATAACCATCCTCGTACACATAATGTCCCACAGAATGGATCTGTTAATTGTATCAAATGATACACTTGATAGAGTCTGTAGTCAGTGGATCCAAGGTGTCTCCAAATTAAATTTCCTTCTCAGTCGATATTGTCAAAGAGAGTACGTTGTCAATTCAAGATCGGTCCCTCCGAAATCCCGCAAGATCTCGAAAGCAGGATCGCAGCTTACTTACTGTACTTTCATTTGTTCAAGAGAGTATTGACGTCTGGCCTACAGTAATTCCCGATGGTCGATAAACTATGCCTAACAGTAATATTAAATGTTAACAAAGCCAGCTCCTCCCCCATTATGAACTATAATAAGTCATTAATTTTCACAATTTTTGTTGTTGTACCGACTGCTTCAGAAGATTGCCAACATGAAGATACTGAATGTGATGCCTGAACATATGTTTCGTCAATATGAACAACATTTTTACCCTCTTCATTATATTTATTTACGTACTTAGATAGCGAATTCTCCAAGCAATGATATCACTTCTTTCTATCAGGAACTTTCTATTGGATTGGTAGCAAGTCCATTTAAGTCCTAACTTTTAAGTCGTTGCCTCTAATATTCTTGTTTACATTCAATGACATCAAGATTTGCCATTGTTTCTTGTTTTCTTCAGAGATTTTAGTAAACTCTTTATTGAGGGTAAAGTCAGCAAGACTTTTTGACGACTGCATAAAATTTGTACACCTTTGTGGTTATTGCACTATCAGTGAAGGAGTCCACTCCAATTTTTTTATGAGCTTGCGATTTTCTTTTTCGAGTATAAAGTAGAATTCTTTCACAACCAGAAGTAGATATTTTCATACCTTCTTTTAAAATTTTGTACACAGTAGCCTGAGAGACTCCTGTTGCTACACTTGTACTGGCAGCAATATTATAACCTACCTTATATTCCTTTTTTGTTTTATTCTAAATATTTGCCACATTAAAAACAGTTTTCCGGCCTTGACTAGTTAGAGGTCTCCCAGAAGCTAGCTTAGTGTTTGATAATGATGGCATTTATGAAAAAAAAAATTAATAATAATAATAACATGCTATGGTAACGATGTGACAACCAATGGTAATACAATGCCTAAAAAAGCAATATAAAGTACACAACATGGTGTGTGTTCTAATTATTATAATAAAATGCTACACAAGAACTAAATATATTTGTAAACAACTCCTATAAATTAAAAGAAATTGCAAATTATTCATACATATGTGTACTCATCTAAGTGAACAACATGGGTGCTAGCTATGGTAACTTACACAGCCTTAACTTACTATATCACTTAACAAAATAAACAATCTGTACATAAAATCAAAAAAGCACTTGCATTGCAAAGGTAATTCTCCGACAGTAAAGACCAGGGGCGTATTTACGGGGGGAGGGGACGAACGAACGGGATCGGACCCCCCCGTCCCCCCAAAGAGTCGAAAAAACTTGACGAATTATGTTAATCTCTTAATTTTGTTATTTTTTCGGCCGTGTTTTTCAGCCAGTAACTCTTTTTTAAATATACAAACCGGTTTATTACACAACATCTGCGTGTATACGTTTGAAATATGAAATATAGGAAAACCAATCAGTCAATAATTGATTACTGACACTAAACAGTAATTGATAGTTTAGACACTAAACGACATTTCAGTGTATTTTTATTGTGTTATTACAGGTTACTTTAATGGGATTGATTTCAGGATGTTATCACACATTTTTCAGTCACTTTAAAGATAGTAATGTTGATTAGTCTTGACTTGTTTTTTCTTTTGTATGAAGGCGACTTGACCGGACTCCTCTCCCAAGGCGAAATTCTAGATACGCCACAGGTAGAGAATAACTGTTCATCCGGAAAAAATTCTGTCTGCTTACCGTCTTCCCTGATACCTATCAACAGTTGGCCTTCACACGAGTCTGCGGGGGTGGTGGTCGGGTCGTATGAAACCACCCCTATCGATTATTTGCGACGCGTCCGCCAAAGGTCGTCGCCGCCGGACAGTGCGCATGCGCGCGAGTCACATGCAACCGGAAGTGTAAGCAAAGGTGCGTGCAGCCGGCGGAATGAATGAAATTACTTAACGTTATTGTCGTTGTGTGAAAACGCGACGGTTACGTCATATCCGGCTTGGCGGTAAACCTATTGTGTTCGTCCGCTCGTTACGGTGCTTCTGGTTGTTGGGTCTTTATCCCCGTGTCTGGTCTGTCACCTCTCTTCCCGTTTCCGGTTTTTTCCAAGATCAAGGTAGCAGTGGACTTGAATGCGCTTACGAGGGTCATTCATTGATTACAGAGACAAATAAGCTGTAGCGGAAAAACGGTTTATTTAAACTGTATGACTTTTTTTTAACAGTCGGCCTACATGTGTTTATCTTTGTGTTTAAACGACTTCCCATGGTGGATATTTACTGAAATAGGGCACGTACATGGAAACATATAAAAGCTATTATAGCTCCCTCAGTCAGAAGCGTAACAGCTGGCATAAAAGCGGGTGTTAGTTACGTTGTTGACATGCTTTCTGAACACCATTGACCAACGGCTATATCGACAGGAGCATTATGTCGACGGCAACTCGACGGATCGATTCCGGTCGGTGAATACTATTTATATAGGATGTTCCAAACCAGACGGCACCTAAGGGATTACAAGACCCTTACTCTGGCATACGCACACATAACCGACCCGGCCTGGCGGTTCAGGTAGGCCTATACGGTCCAATTCAAAATTATAAAATTTTTAATTTAGCTTATAATCCAAATTAAACTATACTTTTTGTAATCTCCGTGAAATTGTAAGAAAAATGAATTTAAACAACATACAATTGCGATAAATATGAGCATTTTAGGGATTTCTAAAGCAAATGCAGAATTGAAGTACTTAATAAAGATTTTATTATAAAGTAATAGGTCTAAGTATGTTGGTGATATCTAGATGATTATAAACAAAAATATATTTACAATTTACATTCATGGTGCAAAATTACCTCGGTAATATGAAAATTTGTAGGCTATTTTTTCTACAATAACGAATGCTGTCTTGTATGTAATATTCATAAAAAAAATTATTTGATATTCATTTAAAAATAATTTTAAAATGTATCCCAATGAAAAAGAAAAAATGGATTTATATGATAAAGTATAGGCTACAACTGTATACATTTACATACAATTAGCTATTTACATACTATATTCCCAATAAAATATCTTATTAAAATTTAAGCACAGTACTTGATTGAAAGTTAATTATAAAGCACTAAAAATTACAAATTTACGATTAAAATGTATAAATTTACAATTTTTGTATGAAACACTAAAAAAGTTATATGCCTACCTAAAAATAACTCGGTCAATAAACATATTTATATGAAAATAATGAAAAAATATTTATGTATTAAAATAATAAATGTAGGTTGACAAAGCAAACTTTCAAATACCTGTAGGGGAGAAGTCAACATCAAGTTGGATTAAAGAAGTCCAAAAGGATTTAGAAAAAAATAATATACACGCAGAAGAAGCAATTGAAAGAGAAGTTTTTCGGACAAAAGTGTTAAAAATGGAAGGAGTCCAGGGTAGGAGAGAGAAAAACGCAGGTTCAAAGTGGACTGAAGACAGGAAGAAGAGACACAGTGAAAAGATAAAAGAGTATTGGAGAAAAATAAAAGAACAAAGAGTAAAGAATTGAAATTAGCATGTGGTCGGTAGATGGCCGATACAATAAAAAATGATAATAATAAAAATGGAATTTTCGTTTTTTTTTTAGGAAAATCTCGGGTCTCAAAGACTTAATATATTTACAGTTTGACAGGATTTTAAGCATTTAATACCCCCTAAATTTGGCTCAAAAGAATCCCCATTTGATCACGTGTATTTCTGAGTTAGCATTTTAATATATACGTATTCATAATAGAAACCTCCAAGTAAAATTAATTATACCTAAAATTTACATAATGAAACCTAATAAAATAATTGTAATAATCAACATCTATAATATCTACAATAATATACTTCCCTTTTGAAGACAGTACATTTATTCAACACATACCTATTAAAATGTTTTTACTTTACAAAAACTAATTTTGTTTCAAAATTTCAAAAAATGTAATAATTTTTTATCTGTGACATAAAATGTTATGGGAAAAAAATAAATAAAATAAAATAGCATTGCTTAGAAAATGTGTTTGTGTTCATCCACCAACGAAATTTGTACTGCATTGCAAAGATTACCTCAAAAATGAGTCCACAGTCCATACTTGAAACCTTATTTGCAAAATACTTATTTCTAAAGACAAAATTAATATTAAATTAGACTTAGTTGTACATCTAAAATATATCACAACCACGTCGTGTTTGGTGTCATTTTCTTTAAAAGTTTACAAATTTGCTAAGCTCGTTTGTTAAAAAATTCATATTATAAAAGTTGCAGTTCCGTAGTGGAGCCCAGTAGATGATTCTTACCCTATACGTGCGGGCCAGGTGTGTGTGTGTGTGTGTGTGTGTGTTATTAAGGGTCTCCTAATCCCTCAGGTGCCATGCGATTTGGAACGCCGTATAATTGTGACAACGTGGACTCAAATCGGTAATCTCATCTTACTGACTGTGCAGTCTGATTGCTGTGCACAGACTGTTACATGATGCATAGTTAAGCGTATAATTGCGGCGCATTTTGCACCACAGGCTTTCTTAATTGCGGGAGCCATCCGCCCTGAAGTAGGTATTAACCCATAGATTCGGACGACTCGCCTCCGGGCAGTCGAACCTATCGGCTACACCAGCGCTTCTCTAGGTGATAGAGGGCGACGAAGACGCGTCTCAGGCCTGGCAACTGACTGGAGCGAATCACTCGAGATGTGCCCGCACGATATACACGCTCATCGTGTGTTCGTGGACCGCAGGCGCGCCCATGCCCAGACTATCAGAACTAGAGCGTTAGCTCGTCTGGGCTCTCTGTTTCCCATACTTGCCAACAAGGCTATGACCCGCAAGTTAGGTAAGTTGATCGTACGCTGTCCCCGTCTGAGGTTACCTTGCCGCTGTTCATAAAAGAAAGTTGCAAAGCCCCCTATCAGTTCCCTTCTCGTCTTTTGAGAAGTAGACTCGGTGTCCGCTTTTTGGATGACACCGTGTCGCGTCTTGCGCGTAGACTTTACGTTCGAGCGGCAAGGGCCCAGGACAAACTCTCTCATAGCCGGCCTTGGCAGATGTTGACCACAACCAGGTGATTCTTGGAAACGGCCTCGGCAAATACTGTACTAGCACGGCCTAGCACGAGCACGCCATTGTAACGGCCCCTAAATTAACATAAATATTCCGTTAATGCCTTGCCTTGGACCGGAGCTCAATGCGGGAGCTCGGTACTTCAAACACAAGGGGAGGGGACGTCTTTGACGCGCATCCCCTCAGCTCTGACGGCGGCGGTGAACTGCAACTCCTTGTGTCGGGCGAACGACGTTCATCGAGCTCCGTCCAGGACAACGAAAACAATGTAGGACGCCCAGTGCAGCTTCTGTCTATCTATCACAGGCTTCCGACTGCCATCCTTCTGGACGACGAAGCCAGAGAGCAGAAGGTCAACCGCATAAGTGGGGTTATTTATAAGCGGGAATAACGCGTTAACTTATTTATCTACTGGCTTATAATGTAGGTATACAAAATACATCGTCCATGTAAAAATCAATTTTTAATATTCTTAGTAGACTGTTGTGTTTGCAGTAAACGAAAGTTGATGTTTACATTAGAGTACATTAACACGGCAAACTTGTGTATACCCTGCTTTCCCCTTACGGTATAACTGGGTGTGGCCGGTCGAGACAGGAAAACTACTGAATGAAACAAAACTAGAAGAGAGAGAGAAACTATAGAGAAGAGAGAGAAAACAAAACTATAGTACAGAGAGAGAGAAGTTCACGGCGACGATAAATCATGTGGGCAGCAATTGTGGTTGTTTACCTTGTTTGGTTTTGTTTTGGTCGCAGACGCGCCGCTAATTGCAACTTACAGGTAGCGTCTGTCACCCAGCCAGCCCGGTCTTTGCCGTAACTCCGTTCCTGCGGATTGTTAGTTAAAAACCCAAATTCCCGATAGTTTTAAGTACTTAAGGGGACTCGTAACCAGCTATGCTTACCGTGTTAAATTCTTCAACTTTGAGGCCCATTATCTCAGAACCTGTAAAAGATATAGGCTAAGTATGAAATTTTAGCACGCAGATAACCACTTTATAGCCTACAAACGCTACTACAGTTATAAAGATTTCCCAATTTCCTGATTTTTTTACAATTTTGTATGTTTTGATCTAAAAATTTGCATACAGAAAGTATACTTATAATTTTTTTACGTTTTTATTTATCAGCGATAATGTTTATTGTAGTAGCGTAGTAATATTTCCAATAACACAATAGCCACAAACAATTCAGCTTGATAGTTCACTTGGTTTCTGAAATAATGGGTCATTTATCAGAAAAAATAGTTTTTCAGAAAAACGCGTTTAAAGTTTTTAAAACAGAGTTTTATCGTTTTACCTGATTTCAAATGGTCCAACACCACATTCTGGGTCTTAAGTTTGTTCATCTGGTCCTCTAGTTTTCTTTTCACATTTCTAGTTGACTGTCTAACCTTTTTCATCAATTCATCTACTGCTGTCTCTGCCTCAACGATTCCTTACAAGTCAATTTTCTTCATTACCTTAACCATAGGCTACTTAATCCTGGTTTGATTCTTAATTTTTGTAAGACTTGACACTTCACTGAAGGTAAACACACCATTATGTACACCCAAAACCAAAGTATCCAGCCCAGCAAATGTATTTTTTGTTAAACTATTCCAAATCAAATGGTTTAGCGACTCGTTTGAATTCATTATACTACCATGAAGACACTTTTTTTAACAAATTCGGTTACTCTATCAGCAAATATTGGCTTTATGACAGATATGGTAGTAAAAGTTTATTAAAATTCCCTTTCCAATGGTAAAAATTCCATGTCCCTACGATTTGTTATAATGGAGTTACAGATTTGTAAAAAATGGTAACCTTATCAGCACTTTGACAGAACTTTTCCTACTATCTCAACTTTTTTTTAAAATCATAAAAAAAGTTGTTATTGTGCGTATTCACATAAATTTGGTATAAAATTACTCAGAAAATACTGAAGAAATTTTTAACGCAAACAACAAAAATCGATTTTCCGGTTACGAGTGTCCTTAAAGCAGTTTCTGTTTCATTCCAATTGCACTATTGGGCGCCCGGTTTAATAATCGTGAATTTAATGTTTTCCACTTCAATGCAGACAAACCTACAAACCTATCGACTGAACTAGCGGTCTCTCTTTCTCTCTCACCCTCCCTCTCCCTCTCTCTTCTGATTGGATTCTCTACGCTTCGACTACGCACTAGAACCTTGGTCTTTTGTTCATTAATCTTCATCTAATATTCGTTCTTCATTGCTTGATACATTGTGTTAAGAATCCTTTGCATATCTTCTATAATCTCTGCAATCGTCGCTATGTCATAAGCGAAGTTAAGTGTATCAGATTTTCCCCGTGCGATCTCCAAGTAACAAACGTTACTTTAGGTTTTTCCTCCAATTTATTATGTGGTCTCCCCCTCCGCCTTAAAACCCCACTGTTCCTCATTCTGTCGACCGGAGATTGTCGATACTTTTTTTATTTATCGATGTAAGTCGTAATGAAAACAGGGCGCGTATTTACAACAGCAGAAAGAATAGAATCCAGACAGTTGCTATGGTATGGTCACGTAATGAGGGTGGAGGAGAAGCGATGGCCAAAGAAAGCTTTGACTTACACACCACAAAACAAGAGGAGAAAAGGAAGACTGACAACACAGTGGAGAACAGGAATTAAGAAAAGCATGAGAGATTGCGCTATTGTTGAAGATGATGACTAAAAGGATAGGGAGAAATGCTGATCGAAATGCGGGATGCGGCATAGACTGTAGGACCCCCGCTAAAAAAACACACACAATTTTACTTTATAAACGTACGACTTAAATGAAACTGAGTATACACGGTGCACAAAAAAATTGTTTAGTTTCCATAACTCTGTGTGTGTGTGTGTGTGTGTGTGTGTGTGTGTGTGTGTGTGTGTGTGTGTGTGTGTGTGTGTGTGTGTGTGTGTGTGTGTGTGTGTCGGGGGGAGGGGGGTGAAACTGAAACGATTTCGCGGTGACCGGTGGTAATCTTAAACCGAGTTCGTGGCCGGGCGTGTGTTTCCAGGAATCAGCTGTTCCCAGTGCTACCAACTGCTGTATTAGTGATCGCGTGCCACCAGTCAACGCTCCGTAAATGATGGTCTTTTAAACAACAGTAACGGTTGCAACTTTGTGGTTTATAGTCCACCCCCTCCCATTTATGACTTTGGAATGGGGAAACGTCACGCGTCTCGACCTCAGGGCGTTTCTGCTGCCAAAATAACATGATATATATGTGGAGCACCCACGCACGTGTAGCTGTGATCCATATCCAAACCCTATGTTGTAAAATGATAAAATGACGTTTTCAACAACCGTCGTTTAATACAAAGTTTCTAACATAATTTCAATTCGTCGTCGCCACTTCACGGTGTAGGCTTACAGCCTGTTCCGTCTTCACTGCAGCCATCTCTTCCAGGGCGTACCCAAAGACCTTCTGCCAACTGGTTTGTAGTATACAGCGCGCTTTACTAGCCTCTGATGAACGTGCTCCATCCACTGCTGCTTTTGTTCTTTAGTGTCGGTAGCACAGAACGGATGTTATGAGAATGGAGGATGGCAGGAACCCCAAGAGGGCTTTGCTGGGTACATGGGAGGGAACGAGACCTAGAGGCAGACCGAGGAAGAGGTGGGAAGATGGCGTTGCAGAGGACGCGAGTGACATGGGGATAAGAAACTGGAGGAGGATTGCAGTGGATAGAGTGGATTGGAGGCGGAGATTGGTGGAGGCCAGGGCCCGACTTGGGCTGTAGCGCCATAGGAGGAGGAGGAGCACGGAACGGTGTCCGCCAGTGAGTCTCTACCCAGAGCATATTTTAAGCAATAAACTACGCGGCATTAGTGGCATGTATTAGTGCCGGTGCCGAAAAGTGAGAAAAAAGGGGGAGAAATCAGCAAATCATGAAGACGAGTTTGCATTTACGTATATTAGCTTTCAGCATTGTCTGTACTAATTGCATATTACATAATTAATTATAATGAACACATTGAGTGTTTGTGGTGGTTTTTTTTTTATTTTCCTAATGTCTAAAGTATTTGTGTCTATTTGTACAGTTAATTTCACGAGTAAAGAATGAATATGATCATGGTCAAGTTAAATTCAAATTACATAATTTTCATTATTATATAAAAACTAAACACACACATTGTTTGAGTGCCGCCTAGTGCAAATTCCTTAAAATATGCTCTGTCTCTTCCTCATCACCGGGGTGAATTGTTACCGACACTGATGAGGCCGAAACGACTGTCAGCATAAACTCTGTACTACGGCCTAACAGGCTGGCTGATAATGTGTCCAACTGAAACAGGCAAACACCAAACGGAAACGGTCGAGTTGAAACTGATGACTCGTTTCGCTCGTTCAAATACAACACTATACGATATTATTCAAATTGGTAAACAGAAATTTGTAGAGGACATTCGTTTCGCTGGACAATCTTTCTTGTGGTTCTTTAAAAATTTCATTTTCAGGCGTATGTTTTACACAGATAACTTGAAATGCATCGTTGTTGGTAAACAACTCGCTAGCAACCAGTTAGTTGTCAACTTTGACAAATGGACAAAATTAATTATTTACCGTTACCAAATTAGCTGTTACACAATTTTTGTAGAAAAAAACTTGTTCCTGACATGTTGCGCAACAACATGGTAATAGGTTCTTGCGGTGTCTACTCTGGTAGGATAATTTTCACGTCGCGTGCCTAAAACATTTCCAGTTCGCAACTACCGGCAGTTATGAAAATTCCTACCGTATTAATACAAATTAGATTAAATGTTACTCCGTATAAGTTAGTTTGCAAGTGTAACTAAGTTATGTACAATGCCTATTGATAGTCTCAAACAGTAGACTATTGAGAAGCAAACTCATTACACAAAAATAAAAATATATACAAGACGCTTATCAGATCGGTTGTTACTTATGGAGGCGAGACATGGACATTGACAAAAAGTAACAAGAAACACTAAGAAGGTTTGAAAGAAAGACTGCAAGACGTGTTTATGGTCCGGTTAAAGAAGATGACAAATAGAGAACAAGAAATAACCAGGAGATAGATGAGCTATTGAAGCATGAGGACATTGTAAGATTCATAAAGACTCACCAAATACAGTGGCTAGGTCACCTAGAGTGGATGGATGATCAGCGTATGCCAAAGAAAATCCTCAGGCTGCAAGTCTATAAAAGCAGAAAGAGGGGCCGACCTAGGATAAGATGGTTGGATGATTTACTAGAAGATCTCAAAAGAATGGATGCGAGGGTTTACACTGAGATGGCTATGAACAGATATAATAATGTTCATACTAAAAAAGGAGAGTCAGTTGTACCTGGCGTCAATGCCTCACTACACAGTGGGAAGTCGCAAAGCGGACCCCAAAACAGCACCAACGGCAACGGCAGCGGGAGCAGCAGCGACTCAAGAAGGCCGTGCCTCTGCCTCGGTACGAAAACGTAAACGGCGGAGTGGAATACCGGGCGGTAACGTGTGCTCCTACGCTAAAAGAGATTTCACCAGTAAACAATTTTTAACATTGCAGGACACCAACAATTTATTTAAAATCTCTCATCAGAATTTTTACCAAACAGTGGATAATTCGGAGTGCGGAAATCCGGTCAGTTACTCGAATTTTCCGAGGCCAAAACTAGAAAACGACTATTTTAGAAAGTTAACCTTATATGCACTAAAACTGCTAACTGACTTGAAAAAACAATTGCCAAGTATTGTTTGCAGTAATAATAAATTTGTTTTGCAGTATATAAGTTTATTGTCTATTATAAAGTATTGTAATAAATTTAATCCAGTCCATAAATACCTAATATAGGCTACTACTTCTATTATTTCTTTAAACTTTGTATTCACAATATGAAAGTGGATTTTTGTTTCAAACATTACTACAGCTTCTTATAGTTTCCTAACTAGATGTATCAATACAGTAATCAGACAATAAATATCTAACAGTAAAGTGTTTTTGCTATGCATTACTTAAAGATAACTTGGAGTATAAACGCCCGTCCTATGGGAGGGGGCCACAGAAATCCGCCCCGGGCCTCCAGTGGTCTACATACGCCACTGGGACCTACTACAAGGGAGCGACTGAATTAAGAATGAACTAAGGGTTGTTTAGTTTTCTCAGTGAGCGATACAAGCGTGGCTAACGCGAACTACTGACCTGCGTTGCGACCGATTGTAGTCACTAGTTCTGTTTGGCTAGGTCGTTGTGGAAAGTATTCGGTATGTGTGTGCTTCTGCTCACGACTACTTTCACCGCCACTTGACACAGCCAGTCAGTCAGGTAAGACTTATGTAAGTGCCGCCCCAACAAGATGATGCAACGCCACGCCACAGCGGCAGCAGCACGCACCGTATCATTTGTACGTACAAACCAGTTCTACGGAAAATTACGTTTAACACACACACACACACACACGTGCATAAATTTAATGTCTGTAATTTGTTGCTGTTGTTGTTGTTGTTGTTGTAGGAAGGATACCGCAACGGATCCGTGTATAATTTATCGCGCGCGCGCCTGCGCTGATGTAGTGTGCTGATTCGAGGTCTTCAGATAAAACGTTTATTTACACGGGAGACGGTCAGTGACGCTATTCCCATATGAAATGTATGTAATATTAAGGAACACTTACCTCGGCACTGGATGCCAACAGTAGACTATTGAGAACCAAACTCATTAGTCGTAACACAAAAATAAAAATATACAAGACATTTATCAGACCGGTTGTTACTTATGGAGGCGAGACATGGACACGGTTAAAAAAAGGAAAAAGAAACACTAAGAAGGTTTTAAAGAAAAATTGTACGACCAGTTTGTGACCCGGTTAAAGAAGATGACGAAGGAGAGTAAGAAATAACCAGGACGTAGATGACTTATTGAATCATGAGGACATTCTAAGATTCGTAAAGGCTCAGCGAATACAACGGCTAGGTCGCCTACAGCGGATGCGTGACTAGCGTATGCCAAAGAAAATTCTCAGGGCGCAGGTCTTTAAAAGTGGAAAGAGGGCCGACCTAGGATAAGATGGTTGGATAATGTGCTGGAAGATCTCAGAAGAATGGATGTGAGAATGGGTTACGCTGAAATGGCAATGGACAGGAGACTTTGGAGAAGATTGGTGTTGGAAGCGAAGGCTCACGTTGGGCTCTAGTGCCGAAGGAGAAGAAGAGCTAGGACGAATGAAACATTTTAACCAAATTTTTACCGCAGATTTTTTATTTATTTAGACTATTTATAAATTAAATAGCTTATGACAGCTGAAATTGCCACACCGTTTTAGGGTATTGACAGATAAGACTATCTGTATTGCCACACCGTCAAGCAGACAGGAATAGGGTCAGATCGCAAAGGACGAACGTGAGTAAACTGCCGCACCACAACCGCGTGGAGTGGTGATTCACCTTGAGAACTGGTATATGTTGACCAAAAAGTAAGAGATTTTCTGGTTGGAAACGACCATGAAAACAGAATTGTAATTTATGATTGTCAATATTGATGCTTTAAAGAAAAGTATTACAGTCCGAGGTATGGCATATTTTTGAAGTACTGTTGTAACTTTTTCAAACGACTTTCCACCATTTTCATAATCTCGTTATAGAATGACCAACCAATCCGTTGGTTATTTTGTTGGAAACATGTCTAAAGTGTAGCGATAATTTTAAACGTACGTAGATTTTCTGTGTATGTTGTGGTTCTTTTGAAATAACGAATAGGAACAATGTCAGTTTTATTAGAAGGTGTGGAGTTTTCGTGATTAGTATAGTGAGGAAATTCAGTATCGGACAATTACGATGTTCAAATGCATTTAGTTTTTAAACAAGAATCCTTGAGTAGGTAGTCTTTTAAACCTTGTAGACGTAAACTAACATGAAGAGGCTACGGTACTTTTCGTGCCTGTAGAAAACGTTGAGCAAGAGAGGGCAGAGCTAGAGACAAAGACAGACAGAGGTCATCATCATCATCATCACCACTCCCAAGGGTTAAGCCCTAGACTGTTCCGGAACATATCCCCTCCTCGGTCTACCGACATCTCTCTTCCCAGTAGGGTGATACAGACAGAGGTCTAAATATAAATATACACAAACAGTCCCATGGAAAATATATAACGTACGTCCCTTCTGTAAAATATTTTGTCCCTCCCTGATACCTAGTTCTGACTATGGGTCTGTATCCAATCCAATCCAATCGTAGGGGAAGCTAAGTTGGTCGTGGCCAGTGGTTCCAGTGTCCAGATAAACCCGATAACTACCTAATGCTACAGTTAACCTGAGTAGCCATGCGCGTGTTTCAAGAATGAGTCCGGAGGAATGAGCACCGAGTTTGGAGGAATGGAGGCCCCAGAGCTGTCCGCAATGGCTTTTTCCCATGGACTGAACCGGATGGAGAAGGAAGGGAACGATGGTCAAAAATATTAATGGTATTTTCTAATTTGTTAGAAGGAAAGAGATAATCTTTAAACTTTGAAGTCAACGTTAAAGGGAAGGGGTCAAGCGTCGCAAGGGCGGCGGTGTGGTGCAGAAAAGTACCTAAGGGGGGAGGGAGGGGTTATCAGCAAGGCTACAAAGGTGCGTATGTCTTCGTGGAGGTGGGCCTCGTCTGTACTAAGGCTGCGGAGTTGAGGGTAGGACGACGCTCGTGTGAACAGTTGGAGCGTAAGAGAGCGGACAAACTAATCAACGGAATGAACCTTCAACCCTTGGACTGATAACGTCATTTCTTCGGACGTACTAGGGAGAACTGGAGATATAACAGCGGAGGATGCGGGATTGAAAAGCTTCCGGGCGCGCAGTAAAGTAGGGCCGAACCAGGACTGGACCCCCTCTGAAGGGGGTCGAAAAAAGTTGACGAATTTTGTTAATCTCTTCATTTTTAGGCTATTTTATTTTTTCACTGTCTATCCTAATATAGTAGTAGGCGTGACTCTTTTTGAACATACAAACAGATATATACGTGTATTACACAGCATTTGCTTAACGTTTGAAATATGAAATATAGGAAATTATTGAATCACTAAGTATCTTCCAAACAGTGTTTCAATAACGCGTATTCTTATTGTGTTATTACCGTTTGCTTTAATGGGATTAATTTTAAGAATGTTGTCACACGTTGTGCAGGCAATTTAACCGATATTGGTTAGTCTTGTCTGTTTTTTTTTTCTTTCATATAAAGCCGACTCGATCGGACCACCAAATTCTAGATACGCCACTGGAAGCAGGGAGCAGAATGAGGGCGCTGCGTATGTCAGGGGGTGGCTCCAAGAAAGAGTAGGTAGACAGAGAATTTAGTCCGCACTAGAGGTGGGCCGATATAGGCCTACCTATAACAGGTATTTTGGGAACGCATTTTTGTGGAACGGATATAACAGTGACTGCAAAGTTGAAATACCTGTTCCGATTCAACGATAACTGAAAACTAAAAAGTCGAAATACCCGTTCCGATTACTCGCTGTTCCGAATCGCAGAACCCCCCTACGCAACTAACGAGTAAACGAGTATTATGAGTACACGAGTACAAAGTCAGTTATTGGTGCTGAAGACTTGATTCTGCGCATGTGCCGATTGCCATAGAAGTACGAAACGAAGTAAAACAGCGAGGTTCGGAATATCTCTATGCCAAAGAGACGAAGCTGTTTTTAATAAATGAAAAAATTCATACTCTTGTTACATTTATTCTCGTGTGTTATGTTGATATATACTGCAGATTATAATAACAAATTATATATTATGCTAGTCACCAACTTGGTAAATTTTGAAAAAAGCGAATTATAGCCTATTGTGTTATAACCTAGAGTGGCTGGTAGGCCATATATTACTTTTTGTTAATGTGATTTCGGAGATGATTTTAACTTCACTGCACATCTCTCGTAAATTGTTTTGACATTCTTTGTTGTGCTATTACGTGCACTCTAAATTCACTACCTGAGTTTCGCAACTGATTTGTCTAACCAAAATGGAATCAATAATTTAATACTAAATCTATGTCAGTTTGTTTACTCCTAGTGAAAACTTAAATTAGTATTCCCAAAGGGAGGTAGTCCTAAAAATTCTATTCTTTCTTATTTTCTTTTAAACAGTAACAGCTTAATGAAATCAGTGTAAAGTAACACTGTTAATACTTTTAGCTTCAATTTATTTCTTGTAACAAATTATAGGCTATAATACAGGTATGGAGAACCATACATGACTTCCATGTTGTAAGATTTATATTTAAAATCATTTACTGGAATTCGGTTCGATAATTTCTAAAAAAAATCCCCCATGTTGTAAATCGAGTTTTATGTTTGACAAATTGAATGACATATTCCCATAGAAACTACTTCTTTGTTGCCTATACGTAGTACACATATAAATAAAAAATCGGTATGGAGAACCATACATGACTTCCATGTCATAAAATTTATATTTAAAATCATTTAAATATTAATTAAATAAGTGGATGCTTGAGTTCTGAAAAAATTACGTATCAGCTAAAATGGTACCACCATGTCAGGTGGATTAAGACTATCCTCAACCTTCATGAGGAAGGACTGCACTTTTGGATAAAATGTCTGTAGGTCGAACGAAGAGCTAGCTAAAGGTAGCTGCGTTCCTGTAATGAAATTGGACTCTCGCTGCGAGGGGCCGAGGGATGTCTATAGTGTTATCAAAGTCTATCCTGTCAATACTATACTATAAATCGAGTCTTGATTTCTTTCTTTCCATTTGTCATCTGATTTCCTGAAGACTATTCTGTTCACCCGTATAATTATAAATTTCTCAGCAAAACATTTCTTCCTTAATACGTTTGTGTTTCCTGTTTAACACCCACCATTCTGATCCATGTCATAACGCTATATTCCACACAGGCTAGTAAATAACTAGCCATCAGGGAGATCAAAATATTTTCAAGGAGAGGCAAACAATTTTCCAAAGGAGAAAAATATTATATATTTTTCATACATACACATATTAGTTTATAATTCTCATATCATAATAGAAATAAGTACACAGATTGTATTAATTGCTTTAATACAACAACACTGCCCAGCGATCCACAGGAAGCAAATCGATGTCCACCTTTTCGGCTTGGACGCGTTGTGTTGGTGTGGGTTTCGGCACTTTCCATTTAAAAAGCGTGCAAACATAATACAGTAAAATAAACATGAGTGAGGCCAGAAATAAACGTGAATTTTGTATGTGTGTGTGTCCTGCCGGCCTTTTTATTGCGGTAATCACAATAATAAACCTTTGGAAAAGTAAACATTACATAATTGAGATATGCTTGCCTGGCAGGAACGATATATTTTCATTCATACGTGATTTAAATTAAAATGAAAAATACAGAATTTTGTTAAAGTGAAATGAAATGTTTCCATAGAAACTACTTCTTTGTTGTCAATAACGTAGTACACATATAAAACTTATAAAAATTTACCTCCTCTCCCCCTTCAACTACCCTTTTCATTTATAGATATTTTATCTACCTGTCTACAGTGGATTATTATGACCTTCTTTTCAGGATACTTTATTTATCAAAATTAAGCACTTTACTCATGTTAAAACGTAAAACGTTGCAGGTAAACGCCTTTCCCTTAACCGATCTTCACCAAAAACAATAGGCCTTGAGTCCTCCACAATTCAGGGCTGTATCCAAAAAGTTATTTGATTCTGTTTGAATTTGCGGCTATTATCGTTTGCCATAGAAAAAATTCTACACACACACACACACAACTTTTCGAAAAATGACTTTTTTTTCGTGTTTTGAAGGTAGTACAATCAGAATCTGCCGTTATCTCGAACACGATTTGTTTCGCCACGACCATACTTCCATTTCCTTATGGAACATGGAAGTAAAAAATTGTCTCCTCCCCTTCAGTTTTCATTTTCATTTCTAATTTTTTTCATTTAATTCATTCCCCCTCCCCTTTCAAATACGCTTTTCATTTATAGATATTTCGTTTACCTTTCTATAGTGGATTATTATGACCTTCTCTTCAGGATACTTTATTTGTCAAAATTAAGTACTTTACTCTTGTTAAACTGTAAAACGTTGCAGGTAAACTACCCCTTCCCCTTAACCGACCTTCACCAGAATCAATAGGCCTTCAGTCCGCTACAACTCAGGCAGGTATGAAAAAAAAATATTTAATTCTGTTTGAATTTGCGGCAGTTATCGTTTGCCATAGAAAAAATTCTACACACAGACGCGTCTCGAAAAATGACTCTTCTTCATGTTTTGAGGGTAGTACTGAAACCCCCCTTTTATTTTATAAGTTTTTTTTTTTTAGAAGGGGAGAGACATAATATTTAAAACTAGGTGATGAACCTAGAGGAAGCATAATGTGTGCAAAGACCCAAGCTACAATTTCAGACATGTCCACTGGGTGGATGACAGGACTTGCTAATGAAAACTCTATTAACAATAACAAGTGCAAAATTTATTTGGCGTCCAGTCACATACATGATATAACAAGGTACAATTGAATAATTGCCACTGAGTAAAATTGAAATACTTTTACATCTCTATGTTATACATCACTGCATTACCGACTGATAAATGATTGACAATATCAACTAAGTGATATCCATAATACCCTTAATTCAAAAAAAAATTGACTGGCATACATCATTACATACATATCTTTATTATACAATGGCATAATATTATGAGTGACTTCTTGATCAGTGGCTTGTAAAAAAAGAATGCAACTCCAAAAATGACAGTGATATCTGATATTTGATGCAACACTATGTCAAAGATAAATACTATAGTATCTAATATTTGATATTTAAAGTTTAAAGTTGAATTTGCTAGCGCTTTCTACAATTCTTACAGCACATGTGCTATAACATCATTAATATTCTCACATTCCCCCTTTTGAAAATTCCACATAAACACATACATAATACATATAACACACACCCAATTCCTGCACTAACCCTCTCGCAATAGCCTTATATATTGTAACGTTACCAAATATGGTAGTTACATAAAATAAGCTAATATAACGTCAAGTAACAGAAAAGCATGAAAGTATTTCTAGATAAATAAACCTATGTGAATAAAAGTGTGTATCTACAGATATATTAGTATAAAATTCCAACGATGAGGAAGAAAGTGTTAACATAGCAGCATCAAATACGAAATGAAGAAAGGAAATGACAATGAGCCAAAATAAAATATTAGTAACCAGGCCCAATAGGATCCAACAGTGAGGGGAACCAACAAAATAAGGACCAATAAAATCCAACAGTGAAGGAAACAAATGAAGATAATGACTACAATGAAAATATTGAAGAAGACGTTCAATCCTAAAGAAGAGGGAAAGAAGAAGGACAAGGAAACATACCATGAAGAGAGAAGAAAATGGATAAACCATGCAAGGACTCATCATTCATCAAGTGTACTAGAGACAATAATAGTAACCAAAAGAAATAGTGATTATCAACTATGTAGAAACAGTGTTTAACATTTAAGGAACCACAAACAATTACAGTGAGTACTTAATATAGATGTGAAAACCTGTGACCAGTTAACTAATTTTAACCTAATAAACCACACAAACAATTCCAGTGATAAGGTTTATAATGGAAGAAAATGTGTTACTTTCATAGTGAAAACATCAAGAATTAAATAGTCAAATATACACAGACAATTAGTGTGACTAATTTAATAAAGATTGTGATACATATAGATAATCATAAGACCACCAAATAATATAAAATCGAACAATGATATTATTGTTCATAGAGAACTGACAATAAAAACCTTTGTTAAATATCAAACAAATGTGACAGGAATTAGATACAACCAATGACAAGAAAGATATTGTAATTAGTACAAAAAGATTTGTATTATTGTTTAAGAAGAAGTACTGTAAACATGTGTATTAAAACAATTAAAATATTGTAATAGAATACCATATTGAAGTCATGTTAGTAGTAGCAAAATGCTGCATTAGAACATGTTGTACATTGTTACATAACCCCATAGGAAAGACACCTATGAAACAAAAAATCATACATGTTAATTTAACCAAATAACCATCAACTATAATATCAATCAAGGATTTGTTATAAGTAATGATACACCACAGTAGACAGTGTATTATATTGAAATACAATACAAATAAAACAGATCAAATATGATGGCACAAAGATAGGAAAAATGGAACCTAATATGCCAAATTAGTTAGACAAAATACAGTATTAAAACAAGTACCAATGTTAATGAAAGTATTACCAGTAGTTAGATGAACATCTGGTACTACTATGAGAACAGATTATAAGTATAATGACAATAGTTTTGTAACCAAAATATTGTAAACTAGCTAACTATGAATACATAGCCAGAAGTAAGCAGAAACAATGTAACCAACTAGTTAAGCAAGATACTTTATTAAAGCTTGAACAAAGACTGATAAGAGTGTTGCCAGTAGTAAGAGGGACACCTAATGCTACTTTGAGAACAGACCATGACCATGAGAATAGTCATTTTATATATAAATTATTAAAAACTAAATGACCATGATGGTGGAATCCGAATGTAAACAAACAATAAGGAGCAAGTTGTTTATGCAAAATGCAACATACAAACTTGTTTAAAAGTAGATAAAAATGTTATCAAGGATCAGAAGAATGTCTGATACTACTTTGGAAATATAAATCAAGTGTAGCAATAACAATTCAATTATTGTTTTAACAAAAATAACTGACTACCATGCTATGACATAATATAAACAAACCCATTACTAGAAATTGAAGGGTTCTCAGATAGCTAAAAGCTAACAAATATATGAAGGGAATTAGGTACTATAAGTGTACACTAATTGCATTTATTACATAATATACCTTGTATAGAAAAAACCAGAAGTAAAATGACAATTGTAAGAAAAGAGATAGGAGGGTACTGAAACAATGTTAATAGTATATGAAATACAGCCCTGTACATATACTCAAGTACAAATTTATGTAAATAGACGTTCCTATTATTATTAGGTTACAATATCAGTGTTATTAGATAAGAAAAATTAGTTTTAAGTACAATTGTGAATAATCAAATATGGACGCCCAAAGACGCCATAACTAGATATTGTTTGGGTAACAATTATTCCCAAATTTTGTATTAAACAAGTTGAGATATAGACTCAGATCGTTTAATTAAAAGTGTTTTAGTGTAAATAATTAAGTTTGGTGTAATAAACTTATTAAATATAAGATGCACCATAAAAATCGATAAAATCGTTATAGTGATTTAAGTAATGGACGGATAATAATCTTGTTTGGACTTAATTAAAGCGCAGGATGTCCGCAATTTATTGACACTAACCGTTTAACGATAAGACAAATATTAAGAAAGTTATTACGATTTTAAACTTTCTAATTATTTTTTGTACCAGTGCTGACGTCATATAATCTCAAACGCAAACGCCAAAATTGGTAAAAAATTAAAAATTTTAAGAAAATAAAGTACTTTGGGTTAGAGAGTTCAAACATTTCAGCCAATCGTATGAATGGAAATCGGCAGACAAGCTGCAGACGTTCCGACGGAACGAAGGAGTCATCTATCAACCATAGAACAGACAGGTCATGTCACACTCCGGACGAGATATGAAGAAGTTTATTTTTGAATTGTGCGCGACATGTAAACATCAGTAACTGACATACACTAACCTAAATACTACACAAGCATTAACGAGTGCACTGTGCGGAGTGAATAATATTTAAATACGATCAGTGTACAATATCGATCGTATTTACGAGTGTTGTGTAAAAAATAAAAACAGGGAGTACAATTCTTTTTTATTAATTAACAATGAAACAGAAATAAAATTTTCTGTAAATACTTAATGTTGATATACTACGCAAGTCAGTAATTGCGAAGTATCATAAATGATGATGGAATTTATCAGAATTAATGAAAGTATTAATTCGCAATTGTTAACATGACAAATAAATATTTTAATTATTTTTCATAATTAAAAGATTCACGATTAAAGTACTTATCACAAAATACGAGCAATATAAATAGTCGCTCAATTGACTAACGTTGTTTTTTTTTATTTTCTCTATTTGAAGATAAATATTTTAACTTTTATGCGAAGGAGTATTATATGATACTGATAATTACACATCAGAACTATTATAAATAATATGTATATGCTTAGATTAAGAAGAAATAAATATTCAAGATAACTAACTCTAATAACAGTTCACGTTATGAGATAACCTTAAAATCATAACCGTAACTTGCCACCTTCTTTGTCACAAGTCTGTTCTCATGTAATCCAAAACCAGATGAAAACAATAACAAGAGTTTTTTTTTTTAATAACTTTTACTCTTGTAAGTAAATAATTCCCACAGTGAATTATTAAAATATAGTAATACATTTCAGTAGTGCAAGCCAACGCACTTGTTGATTGTCAAGTAAATACTGTAAACGGCGTACGAATTCCCGCGTACGATAATACCATAACTATCTGTTATATGGTACTAATTTTCTATTTTTATATTTGTTTGTTTGTTTTTTATTTATTGTTCAATTGATATCATATAAATGCCACATCTTGTACCTGGCATCATGCTACTTAAAAGAACCACACGAACATGGTAATTAACTGATATAAGAGGACATAACCTCTCAAATTAAAACTATTGTATAACCAACAGGGTTACCAGCCTTGAGGCTAAGGAGAGTCTTATTTTAAATTTTGTTCATTGTAATTATTATCAGTAAAATTATTAGTAACTGATTGTCAATTTTTAAAAGATTTTATAACATCATTAACCGTTAATAAACCTCTACATTTTGTTACCAGTGGAAAAAGAGTATTATTTCAAATTTAAATTAGTTCATTTATTATTAGTCAGTTCTACCAAAAGGTGGCGGAAGAATTCAAATATTTCTAATAACTCAGAACTTTACTTAGCTATTATATCATTTTATTGTGCATGCTAGTCACATGGGATGTTCAACCAGAATATCTACTTGTATATGTAGTGTGTGTATTTCAGCTGAGCAGTCACCGAACAGAACTACAATATCCACATGTGGTAAGTGGGGGAGGTTACTAACGGAGTGCGAGAAATATTTTAAATTAAAGAAATGGACCATCGATACCCACATATTTGTCAATTACAATCAAACTAATAATAATAATTATTATAATTTGAACATTTTATCAAACAACATTATTGTAGATACCGGTGCGTATCTGCAAGTAACACCATTACACTACTATATCACTAGTATCTCAAGAATCGTTGTATTACAACGTGACGAACCCAACGTGGGGCTCGACTTAATAAGACCCCACTATATCTACACATCCAGCATCAAGAACGTATACACCACCAAAAACGTTGTATTACAATATATATATTTTTACAAACAAAACCAAGCTTAGAAATTCACACAAGTTAATGTCACTTCTAAGGTGAGAATTCATATAATCACAAGAAACTGATTTGCCCCCAACAGAACAAGATGACTTGAAATTTATAAGTTGATACATCCTCAACAATTTTGAATAAAAAAACTCCGAGAATTAAGTCAATCATAATTAAAGCCACAATACATGAACGAAAGTCAGACACCCCCAATCCTGAATTATGCCCACACGGCAGGACGTGTTTAAGCAGGAAATAACCAATGCCCAGATACACAGAATACCAAAAAAATTGGGAAAACTTAGAGCTGTTCTTCTAGGTACATGTGCATGTGCAATTCCCTTACATAGTATAAGAATGTTGTATAATGTTACATAAGGTGCTTAGTGGTATACAATGTCCGAACATGCAGGCACAAAACAACATGTGTGTTTCCAGATCTTGTGCAAGTTAAATGTGGGGTATTAAGTCTGTTTCCGCGAGCGTCTGGCGATACACAGTATAGTGGTAGATGATATTGTTAAATGTAAATATAGAAAGTTCACACCTGGATAGTCCAATGCAGCTAGGTGGCACTATGTCTAGGATGTAACTTGTAGCTTGAACTGGTAACTGCTGGGGGCAGAATTTCTCCAAGTGTGTGTCTGTGTCCCAACTGACGGCATCTCACGGCTCATGTAACTTCTCTGCACGAGGGGTTGACAGATGTTCGGCCAACCCCGACACCCATCTCGCCATTGGTCGAGCACCTGGAGCTTGCTTTAGTCTATCTTGTCATAGTGGAGTACTTCAACTAGGCAGAACAGATCGGATGCCGTCAATTGAGACCAGAGAAATTTCCTCGGTGAGGGTTGGAACAGAAATGAGGCCGATTACATCGCAATTTCCACCCACGAAAGTTTGCTTCTATGCAGGTTAATGCGTACAACAGCTGGGCCGGCCAACCGAATATTCGTCACTGCTTCTAACAAGCGGTTTACGTACACAGCGACGACGCGCGATACCTGAGCATTGCATGACGTCGAGAACGCGCCAGTTTTTAAAAGAAAGATACACGCCCAAGCAACCGAGCTTCGCGTTTCAACCGAGCGCCGAACAAAGTACGGCACAATACCTTCAATCAGAATCAGCCCTTATCTCGAACACAATTTTTTTCGCCATTACCATACTTCCATTATCTTATGGAACATGGATGTAATAATACAGGTAATAGGTCTGTATGATAGGTATATAGGCTAATAACAGGTATTTTTACGTGTTTTTACTTCCATGTTCCTTAAGGAAATGGAAGTATGGTGATGGCAAAAAAAATCGTGTTCGAGATTATTGCAGATTCTGATTGTACTACACTCAAAACATGAAAAAAAGTAATTTTTCCAAAAGTGTCTGTGTGTCTTCTGTAGATTTTTTTCTATGGCAAACGATAACAGCCGCAAATTCAAACAGAATCAAATAATTTTTTGCATACAGCCCTGAATTGTAGAGTACTCAAGACCTATTGTTTTTGGTGAAGATCGGTTAAGGGAAAGGGGTAGTTTATCTGCAACGTTTTTTTATCAGGGGTAATGTTTTTCTATGGTAAACGATAACAGCCGGAAATTCAAACAGAATCAACTACTGTTTTGCATACCTTTTTGAATTATACAGAACTCAAGGTCTGTTGATTTTGTTGAAGATCGGTTAAGGGAAAGGGGTAGTTTACCTGCAACGTTTTATATTTTAACAAGGGCATTTTCTAAGGCAAATTCAAACAGAATCGAATAATGTTTTGCATACAGTCCTGAATTGTAGAGTTCTCAAGACCTGTTGGTTTTGGTGAAGATCGGTTAAGGGAATAGGGTAGTTTACGTGCAACATTTTATGTTTTAACGAGGGTAATTTTTTCTATGACGAACGATAACTGCCGTACATTAAAACAGAATCAACTACTGTTTTGCATACCTTTTTGAATTATACAGAACTCAAGGTCTGTTGATTTTGTTGAAGATCGGTTAAGGGAAAGGGGTAGTTTACCTGCAACGTTTTATATTTTAACAAGGGCATTTTCTAAGGCAAATTCAAACAGAATCGAATAATGTTTTGCATACAGCCCTGTATTGTAGAGTTCTCAAGACCTGCTGGTTTTGGTGAAGATCGGTTAAGGGAAAGGGATAGTTTACCTGCAACATTTTATGTTTTAACAAGGATAATTTTTTCTATGACGAACGATAACTGCCGCATATTGAAACAGAATCAAATAATGTTTTGCATACATCCCTGAATTGTAGAGGACTCAAGGTCTATTGATTTTGGTGAAGATCGGTTAATAGAAAGGGGTAGTTTACCTGCAACATTTTATGTTTTAACAAGAGTAATTTTTTCATGACGAACGATAACTGCCGTAAATTCAAACAGAATCAAATAATTTTTACTATGTGCCTGACTTGTAGAGGACTCAAGGCCTATTGATTTTGGTGAAGATCGGTTACGGGGAAGGGGTAGTTTACCTGCAACGTTTTATGTTTTAACAAGAGTAAAGTACTTAATTTTGATAAATAAAGTATCCTGATAAGATCATAATAATCCACTGTAGAAACGTAGATGAAATATCTATAAATGAATGGGGTAGTTCAACGGGGTGGGGGTAATTTTCTATAAATTAAAATTATAGTTGAAGGGAAGGGGGGGGATAATTTTTTGTGTTCTACGTTATCGGCAACAAAGAAGTAGTTTGTTGTTAAAATTCCTTCCCCGGCTGTTTGGCCGTAGTCCAATGTTTTCTGCAAAACCAGACGTTTCGGCAGTACCATCGACTGCCATCATCAGTCAAAATCGAGTACGATAACGTGAGGTGGTATACGTTAGTGACCACAGTACTGTGGTTAAGGTTGTAGCAATAAGTAGAAAGTAGTTTCTATGGAAATATTTCATTTCGAAAATGATTTTAAATATAAATCTTAGAACATGGAAGTCATGTATGGTTCTCCATACCGATATTTTTGGAACGGTTTCGTTCGTACCTGTTATTTTCAAATACTAGTTTAGCACAAATGTAGTGCGCACAGGCACTGAAGTTCGATGTGATAAGAAGGGAAATAGCTTAGCTGGATGGAGAAACGTAAGAAGTAGCCAAGACCTGTATCATCGTCACTACGACGTTGTGGGAGCTTTGCCGATATAGCAGTATATTGGCTGCCGCGCGCTTTTCATTATCTCCTGACCACTTCCTTTTGTTTATTGTGTGTGTTTCGAAACAACCCACAACACTTTGTGCTGAATCAGCTGTGCGGTCGCGGTCGCTCTCTTATCTATCTGTCGTATCACAATAACGTAAGCGTTTTACTAACTACGTTTCTGCGTTGTTTAGTTTCTTTGTTTACAACACACTGCTGCTGCTGCTGCTGCTGCTGATTTCCTTGTGACATTTCAAGCACGTGTCAATAATTGACTACGTGAATCTTGGTATGATCTTCCTGTGTTTTTTTTTCTACAACGTTATACGCGTTTACTTCGTCTGTTCTTTTTACATTCATGTCTGAACTTGCGTACGGAACATAACTCGCATTCTTGTATAGTAGACTTGATTGATGATCTATATACGCACTACGTACTAAAATGTATTAATTTCCTTATATAATAGGGTGGGCCGAAAAATATATTTTTTCGATTTCCCTATACCGCAGAAAACTATCCCATAGATAAGTAAAAAAAAATTCGGTTATTATCTTCCGGTCTCGCATCACTCCCGAAAATCATAAAAACTGATCAATTTTAACAATTTTTCGTAATTAAAAAAAAATCGACAATTTTTCTACATAAGTCAAACACTACAGCTTTAGTGAGTAAAGAATAGCACAGAGAAGATTAATAAATTTAAAAAAGCATAGATGTTTCAGCTTTTATTGGTTGCTCTTTGCACCTGAAAAACACATTTTTAACATTAAAATTGCAAATTTTACATTTTACATAAAATAGTTAATGATAAATGTTACGAGCTGTGGCATTATGTCAATAGCATTTTACTCATTCTTTTTGGTACTATCTATTTTAAACTCCGGTTTTGCGAAAAACATGGGATGATTGATCGTGAAAGGAGCGTCGTTCTGATGAACCCATCCTTCGACTTGGCACCAGCGACTTTTTGTGATGCTTCTGTCATCAGCTGCTGTTCCTGATTTTGTTACAGATGAAATCTCCTCATCGCTTACTACTCTTCGTATCAAAGGTGGCGACGAAAGATTTCAGGTAGCCTACTCCAGATATTGCTAATAGCATTAATTCTCATTTGTCTACACTTGGGATTTCCCTTGACGTAATTGATTGTGACGGTACGGTAACTAACACAGGCTGGAAAACTGGCTTTATTCGTTTGATTGAACTACATGTGAAAAGGCCAGTACAGTAGGGATATGTCTTTTGCATTTCAATGAATTGCCATCCAAACATTTATTTCTCAAACCCTTGATGGTGACACTACAGGGCCTTTTCTGGTCCAATTGTCAGGCAGCTAGGTGGATGTGAAAATTTTTCAGTGGTAAATTTTTATTGCATTCAGTCCGTGATTCCTGAAATTGACCGGAAGGTCCTAAGCAAAGATCAGGAATACCTGTTTGACATTAGTACTGCAGGTACTAAAATCAGCTAAATTGTAAATGTCCAGAAAATTTGTCTGTTCGTGATTTTTCAGACTCGAAATGGTTAACTATAGCAACAGAGTTCTCAGATTGTACGTAAGAGTGACAAATTCTTCAGATGAACTTAAGCTATTACTTTCTTTCATCTTAAAGTCCTACATGCGTGTTTGATTTAATATCAAGAAAAGCAAGTTAAGTTTACTTTACTTACCTACTTGCCCCTTGTTGAGGTATGGGTAAAAATAATGAATAATTTAAGTACAGGAGCAAACACACGCTTTATTGAAGGAACAGTTTAGTAGCAAGTATACATAAAACGGACACACGAAATACACATTACAAGAGCACATTTAAAACTGAACTGTACTTGTCGAGGGCATCTCTATTTATATAGAAAAACAGCTTCCAGATCTTTCCTTTTATTTAAAACTTCGAGAACATTACGTTTCTAGACTCTCACAGTAAACGCGCATGTGTGCGGGTTGAGGCCCCGCCTAGACAGCTCGACCTCCCACCGCACAATACAAACTTTCACTTCTACAATGACAGATACACTTACTTAAAAATGAATGTAGAGTTTTCTAGTATATTCTCAACACCCCTAACATATGTTTAAAGCTATAGAAACGTCAAGGTTTCTATCTGAAAATTTATTTCAAGTAGTTGACCCTGTGATTGAACATTACTCATTTTTTTGCTCAACCCGAAAATTTGCTTTTGAGTATGATTGTAGATGAAAGAAAGCATATCAGACAATTAGGGCTCAGAAGAGTGATGAAGGCGGGAAACTAAGCTCCTAAGGGAAAGTCAATTAGGAGCTTTATGACACCAAAAATAAATTTTGTGGCCACTGACTACACCGAAATGATAGACTGTAGTACCCGTAATCTTTCGCCGCCACCTTTGTTGCGAAGAGTAAGCGATGAGTAGATTGGAATTTTGACAAGTTTCCATGTCATAAGCAAGCAGTGGAGCGGTGTGTGAAGCTGGCGACAGAAACGTCACAAAAAGTCGTCGGTGCCAAGTCCAGGGATGGGTTCATCAGAACGAAGCTTCCGTCACAATCCATGCCACGTTTTTCGCACAAATCGGAGTTTAAAGTAGCAAGTACCAAAAAGACTATTGATATAATTCCATAACTCGCAACATTTATCATTAACTAAAAGCCCTCACCACAAACTACATACATTCCACATTTGCCACACATTTACAAAACGAAAACCACAGTTACACAAACATAGAACACAACATGGAAATATTACACTAGGCCTACTTACCTAAAAGTAGAAAACTAAACACAGCTGAACAATTTGAAATATACAGACATCACGCACTACAACCAAACAACATATTAAATGAACAATTACATTATAGATCACATACACTATTCGATACATTGATTCAAACACACAATTTGAACCTCAGCGCCAATTCCCTCCCACCATCAACCCCCACCACACACACCAGTCCATAACCGTTATACTGTTAAAATGACATTCAGTATTTAATCCCACTGAGGAAGAGGAACATCACCTCGAAACGTTTGGGAAAGATAAATGAAAGTAAGTTCATATTGTGAAAGTTTATATATATAATAATATTTATAAAGTGAACGAAGAGGATGAATCAACAAGATAATTAACTGTTTTATGTAAAAATGTAAAATTTGCAATTTTAATGTAAAAAATGTGTTTTTCAGGTGCAATGCGCGACCAATAAAAGTTTAAATATCTACCTATGGCTTTTTAATTTCTTTATCTTTCCTGTGCTATTCTTTACTTACCGGTATATAACGCTGTAGCTTTTGACCTACGTAGAAAAAGTCTCGTTTTTTGTAATTACGAAAAATTGTTAAAATTGATCAGTTTGTATGATTTTTGGGGGTGATGCGCGATAGGAAGATATTAACAGATTTTTTATTTATTTATTTATTTTTTATTTTACTTATCTGTCCTAGGAGCAAGTTTTCCGCGGTATAGGGAATCGAAAAAAAAATATAAATATTTTTCGGCCCACCCTATCATATAAACCGATTGCCAACTTTTGTAACATCTAAGTAGTTTAGAAGATAGACAGGGTTTGGCTGTTCTGTTCGGCATACAAAAAAGAAGCATAACCAGTCAGCTTGCTGTTGTCATACCTTGCGTAATAAACAGTATTTATTACAAATTACTCTGTAATAGAGTGTCTTTGTCCCTCTATGTACGATACAGTATTTCATTCTCCGTGTTCATTATGCTTTAGTTGGCGACCGATGTTTAGTCTATGCGGTCTCTTATCTCGGTGTTTTTAAACAGTGCATGCTGTTTTAAATGAGTTTTGTTATCTTGTATGCGAGTGATGAGTAGACGTTTAGTCAGTACGGTGTTTTTATCAGTGTTCATTCTCCTTGTATTCACTTGCTGTCTCCAATATTTTTTGCGATTTTGTAGTGAGTTGTTGTGCCCCAAAGGAAAACTGTTAATCATACAGTATTAGCTTTGTGTAGATATTCTTTATTGTTATTCGTATACAAACGAATGTATTATATGTAAACATATAAAAACACGTTACATGGTCTACGTATGTGCAGTTCTCCCGGTTCGACGCAGCGAACGTGTTGATTATCAGTTGTTTATGAGTATCTTGAGTGTGCGGTTTGCTTTTTTGTGTGCGTCTTGTGGCTATATCTATAATACTTCACGTGTATGTCATCATACTAATACAATTATTGAAAGTCAAAGTCAATTTTTTTTAATTTTATTTGAAGCTGATATGAAACTAAACTCAGTGGCGCCCAGTTTCGGAAGAGGAGGGAAGAAAGATTAAGAGCTACAACAAGCTCCAAAGAGTTTATGAAGTCTTTTATTCAAGGAAAATTGAACCATGAGTGTTTAAATATTACAATTAACAAGGAATCAACTTGCGATCATAAAATGGATGTTGTTAGCGACGAGGCTGTTGATAAATACAGTAAAGTTAACGACGTGATTACTTCAAACTGTGAAAGTGTCGAAGTACAGTTACAAGATTCAGTTGGTTCTAGTACCATGGTTGATGTTGCATCGTGCAGACTTGAAAGTACAGGCGATGAAGGACAGAACATTACTAGCAACAGTGTAGACCGTGTTCTCGGTGCTGCTCTACAAGATATGGGAGTTTGGCCAAGCGAGATATCTTAATCCTTCCGAGATATAATGGTGAATAGAGGAACATGTCAGTTTCAGAACAAGGAAACGCATTTTCCTGAAGATGAAGATGGACTATCCTTAAACAAGTACTGGTTTGATAAAACCTTCCAAATAGTGAAAAGATAAATCGCACTTGGATGTGTTTTTCTCCAACTAAAAAATCTCTATTTTGTTTTTGTTGCACTTTATTTCCACAAAAAAACTATCGAAGAAGCAGTTCAATAGTAAAAATGGGTTTTTGTCGTGGCGAAAGTTAAATCCTCGTATTCAGGATCATGAAAATAGTCCTGCGTTCCATCGGTCTGCGTTTTTGGAATGGAAGGAATTGGAACATTCTTTAAACAGAGGGGGACTTATTGATGATCTACTTCAGGAACAAATGAGTAAAGCAGCTAAGACATAGAAAGAAATCCTCGAACGGGTCATTGCCACAGTACAAACTCTTGCACAACAAAATCTGGCACTGAGATGCCATCGAGAGTCAATTACTAACGATCCAAATCCTGGAAACTTTCTGGCTTTGTTAAAATACTTGGCTAAATTTGACCCTGCCATGAGATCTCATTTGGATTCAGTCTCTCGTAAATATGGGTGTATAGTCCTATCGTATCTTTCGCCAACTATTCAAAATGAAATAATAAGCCTGTTAGGAGAAAGAGTCCGCAAATATATTATTACTGCATGTAAGGAGGTGAAGTACTTTAGTATTATATTTGACACAACATCAAACGCTGCACATGTAGAAGAAATGTCACAGATTATAAGATATGTTGAAATTAAAGGCAATTCTGTTGATATCAAGGAAGCCTTTATAGATTTTATTCCTTTAGAAGTAAAAACAGCGGAGGGGATCTCAGAAGCTATTACAAGTAAACGAGAGAGAGATGGATTGAATCTTAGCGATTGCAGAGGTCAGTCGTATGACAGTCAAGCAACAATGGCTGGTATCCATTCAGGAGTTCAGAAGAGAATATTAGATTTGAATCCACTAGCTATGTTTGTTCCCTGTGATAACCATTCACTTAACTTGGTTGGAGTTCATGCAGCTCATGTGAATGTTCAGGCAGTGACATTTTTTGGATCAATAGAACGTCTATTCGCTTTCTTTTCCTGTTCCAATCATACATGGAGTATTCTTAAAGACTTCGTAAATATTACACTAAAAGGAAATTGTGCTACCAGGTGGAGCTCAAAAGCAGATGCGTGGAAAGCAATATCCACTCAGCTGGATGAAGTGATCGCTGCACTGGAGAAACTGAGGGATACACCGACTGAAACAATCGATACAAGGGAAGATGCAGCATTAATAATTATTGCGATAGGAAACTTCAATTTTGTGACCTTTCTCTTTTACTGGACAAATATTCTTTCTTCTATGGACAAAATCAAGAAAATCTTGCAGACCAAAAGAATAAGCTTTATTAAAGCATTGACACTTTTGGAGACGCTAACGTGCAAATTAAACGTTTGGAGGAATGAGCTGTGTGACAATGTCATTTTTAAGGCAGAGCAGGTATGTAATGAATGGGCGTCAGTATCACAAAAAGGATAAGAAAGAAGCGCACGATGCCAGGAGAGTATGCAGACGATTCTGCATTAACCGTTCAGCAAGAAGTGCGACGTTCTCTAATAGAAATTTTGGACAAACTGTCAGTTGTAATTTCAAGCCGTTTCTCCAACATAGGCCTAAAAGAGTTAGAAAAACGCTTTGGGTTCCTCTGTAAATTTGAGGCGTACGTAAGTGATGGGGATATACATTTTAAGGAACAGCTTTCCCAAATCAATATTAAGTGCACAGTGCTTGCAAAACTGTATCCACATGATCTAAACAGCGAAGAATTGTTCAGTGACTTGAAAGACGTCGTACTTTTATTAAAAAGGGGAAAAGTTAACGGAGAACAAATGGACTTTACACCTCAGGGACTGCTACAATACCTTTCTTCATTGGGATTAGAAGCCTACAAAACACTAGCAACAGCTTTAAAAATGTTTCTTACTTTATCAGTGTCTGCGTCTTTTTGTGAAAGATCGTTTACTAAACTTAAATTGATTAAATCGTACCTACGATCAACAATATCTCAGGACGGGGTATCAAAACTAGCGATACTTTCAATTGAAAACGACATTGCTTTGTCTTTAGATTATAGTGACTTAATAACCGACTTTGCAGCAATTAAGACCAGGAAAGTTACATTTTAGAACGTCTCGTTTTAAATATTTATTAAATATTAAAAATAAATATTACGTGTTTATTAATAGAAGACGGAACCATTAACCTGTAATGGTAAGTGATTTATTTTATTACTTTTAATGTAGTTCTTTGTTTAACTTTATGTTGCTTTAGGATATTGTTTTGACGATGCGCTTTAGACCTACAACGAATTTGCGTATTTATTAGAACATTTTTGTTATAAATTTGTTATATTCCTACATTTTTTGTAGTCTACATTTGAAACAAATACTCTTTAGACGTTTCTGGACGTGCTTTCATATAAAATTCTACACATTTGCACTTATTAGTACTTTGTTCACTGGATGGGCCTTCATTTTTGCTCTTTTGGCCACTTTTAATTGTGAAGGCGAGGCAGCCGACGATCTTCTTGCCCCGGGAGCCAGAAAGCCTAGCTACGCCACTGGCGCAATCCAACCGACGTTCTGCGTCGATTCATAACCGTTAATGAGATTTGGTGTACCACAAGACTCTTGAGACCAAACAACGGTCAAAACAATGGACCGCGAAATGCGAACCAAACAGGGCGACATATCCTTCCCTTCCTTTTCCTTTACTTTAAGGTTATGGCTACATTTTTTGGGACGCATGTGCAGTAATCTCCATTGACTACCGTAAAAGGAGGAAAACAACTGTGATTGGCGAGTACTGTGGAAACTTACTGCACTTTTTAAACGACGAAATCAAGAAAAAACGGCCACATTTAGGGAAAAAGGAAGTGCTGTTTCACCAAGATAGTGCACCGTGTCTCACACATCAGTTGTTGCGTTGGCTAACATCAAAGAGCTGAAGTTCGATTTGCTTACTCGCCCGATTTAGCCCCGAGCGACTTCTACCTCTTTAATAACCTCAAAAAAATGGCTCAATGAACAAAGATTTACTGACGACAACCAAGTCAGCGATGCTGTAAATGGTTACTTTGAGGACATCGACAAATCGGCTTGTCAGTATGTCGCAGCCGCTTTAGAACATCGTTGGAAAAAGTGTATAGCGCTAAATGGAGATTATGTTGATAAATAAATGCAAATTAATCCGAAAAATTGTTGTTTTCTTATTTAGGCCCGGAACTTTTCACCCTACCCTCGTAATTCGTTCAAGACAATTGTGCGAGGTCTGGAGCATACTGGTATATTGTACGTTTGAAAATATGAAAAGATATAGGTTAAGGATCTGGGAAGAGGGGCCCGGGGCTGCGGCTCCACGCTGGCTGTAGGAAGTCCATATTGTCGTGATCAGCTGAGTACGTATTGTTCTTAGTGTTGGTGAAGAAGAAGGCTCGATGTTAGTCGTGCGCGACACAGACGTACCTACTGGAAAAGAATACGTTCGTTGTGGTCTTCCCCGTTTTTTGTGATCACTTGCTTCTGCACCGTGTTGTAGATGGGTGGGTGGAGGGGGGAGACACTAATCCGAGACGCGTTTACACCGGTCACGTTCTGCAGCTTCGCCCTCCTCTACTAGACCGAAATCGTCCAATCTTTTTTTTTCTAACTTTGCGGACGTTTTTGTTTAACTTATTCTTTCAGACAATTTGTCACATATTTCTTAATGCCCAGTCGTCTCCAACTTAGGGTACGTGCTTAGCGCGGAATACTGGCATGAATACTCACATACGAGGCTTATCCAGAAAGTAAGTACCGTCTGCGCATATTGTAGTACGAAGGTCGCGCATGCGTAGTTACTTCCTTCCATTCGACGACGAAGTAGCCAAGCTATACTGTTTGTATACGTTCCGATTTACGTTTACTACACATGGTAATCATTTTAAAAAAAATCGATCGGCCCGCCAGTTGTGAAATAAGAAGAGTTATTAGGTTTTTGAATGCGAGAAATCTTTGTCCTTATGGAATTCATCGTGAGATTTGTGAAGTTTATGGACAGAATGCGATTAGTGAAGGTATGGTGAGAAAGTGGGTTAGGCTGTTTAACGATGGAAGAGAAAATCTTCACGACGAGGAGCGTACCGCATACCGGACGTGTAACGACGGCGCTTGTTGATTCATTTCGTTGGGAACAATTCAGTCATCCTCCTTACAGTCCAGATTTGGCTCCTAGCCATTTCCATTTGTTTTTGCATCTGAAGAAATTTCTTGCCGGCCAGAAGTTTGAAAGTGATCATGAGATAAAGGGAAACGTCCAACAGTGGTTGAAGTCGCAGGCGGCCGAATTCTTTGAAGCGGGCATATTAAAATTAGTGCCAAGATACGACAAGTGTCTCAGCTTGCATGGTGACTATGTAAAAACGTAGATTAAGGTATGCAGAATTTTTGAAAAATAAATGAATTTGAAAATAATTTGTATCATTTTCTTAATGCCCAAACGGTACTTACTTTCTGGATCAGGTTAGTAGATTACAGTCAGTGTGGAAACACTCATGCTCATGTATTTATGTGGCACCGCGCATAGCGAAGCAGATCGCACATCGTATGCCAGAGAACATCATCGCTGATCCTCTTCGAAAAGCAGGGATGGTGAATTTAAAATGGGTCGGGCAAGCACGTCTGACAATCTACGTGTTGGGCGACCCAGTGAAGTGACTATGCCGGCACCTTCGCAAACTGTAAAATGAAAGCGATAGACTGTTGGTATATAAACGGAACGTATGCAGTTTTTTACATCGCATATGGAATACTTCTGAACTCTGGTTTCAAGAACATTTCCCTCACTGTAGCCACACGCAACGCTATCTAATGTACAATTCCCGGTATAAAGTGTAAACAGTTCGGTCTCTAATCTGCTTACGGCGGCATGCACGGAATTCGACACTGTTCACTATTCTC